>OX578151.1:4646850-5284350 GCA_951213105.1 Amaurobius ferox | reverse complement strand
TTTTGCTTTCATTCCAATATTGCTCTCGTGCTTTTCAACTTATTCGATGTCGGTGCCAAACCGTTTCTTGGTTGGTTCCACATTGTCCGCGTATCTTCGAGCGGAGTGCGTTTTTTGTTCTGATGCTTCCTGGAAATATGGCCACAGGCATATACCGGCTCCGGGAGCGTTTCCATTGGAGTAAAAGTCGACTTTTAACCGGGAACTAGGGGTCACAATCCCCCTAGGCCTATTCGTATATCCCTGTTGGCTTCTTTCCACCTATTGTACTTTTTGAAACTTTTATGTATATTTGACACTTATGAGCTGCATCGCGCCTGATTGTCATTTTATTACCTGCTTTATTAGTCACTCTTGTCATCGTGGTTACTGCCTTTTGGCTTATATATATATATATATATTATATATATATATATATATATATATATATATATATATATATATATATATATATATATATATATATATATATATATATATATATAAATTAGTAAATCCAAAGTTAGAATGTATGTAGTAACTCATAATACACTATTCCAAAATTTTCTACAAAATACAAAGAAATATAAGAAATTAAGACATAAAGAGGAAATAATAAAGCGTAATGCAGGTCATAAAGACAAAGACAATCAACAAATTTCAAAAATGAGGAATGCAAATAAGAAAACAAAAAAATCAAGCAAAAAAGCTTGCACAAGGAAGAGATTTAGGCTTACGATAAGTTCATTTCGAAAAAATTCTCTTCGGGTCCATATATCCCTTCGAAATGAACACAAAATGCTTGTTTCTGAAACACAAGATAGATTTTATGTATAAACTTGTGTTATATGGATGACAAGCATATAGATTGGAACAATAAAGGAAACATAAATACCTCAAAACACACCTCATCAGCGCAACCATGACGAGCAAAATATGACTAGAGCAATGTTGCCATATGCCAAAATGAAAAGATGTGATTTGCTGTTGCCAAAGAGAGTAATAAAAACAGTACTGCGCAAAAGCAATAAAATGAGTTATTCAACAGTTAAAGCTTCAAGATAAAAAGATGAAAATATAATTTCAAGAGAATGAAGAAGTACGGCTAAAATAAGATAATAAGGGGAGAATAAGAGAATTTTAGGCTAATCGAAACATATTAACTATACTATTTACTAAATAAGCAGGATATTGATACATTTTACTGGTAATTTTGAGGTTATTAATGTGCAAAGCATGAAATTTTTTATCTGATAATCTATAAATTCTAAAAAGTTGATTAAGTATAATATTTCTAAACAATTGAATCGAGTTGCAGGAATTAAAAGGTAATAATTTATTAATATTAAATTTAAAAAAATATTTTTTATCATATAAATTAGTAACTATCCCAAGAGCAGGTTCTATAATTAGATTTAAATCCAAATAATAAATATTATTACTAATAGAAGTTTCATTAGGTATTAATTCCAAATTATCTGGATAGAAATCTATATCAATGACATAGTTATCAGTAAATACAAGACAAATCAGATCATCTACATATCTATAAATTTTATAATCTGTTGAAGTAAAGAATTTTTCATATTGATATAGGTATAAATTAGCTAACATACTGCTACTACAGCCACCTTGTGGAACACCTGAGACTTGTAAGTATAATTTATTACCTTGAAAGATATAATTATTGAAAAGAACAAAATGGAGAAGCTTAGGAAAATTGGTAAATTTAGTAAGATTAGAATGATTAGTAATATAAGCATTATATAAAGCTAAAATGACATCATATAGATCAGTGATCTTAATATTATTAAAAAGATCTTTAAAATCAAAAGTTTGAAATCCTATTATTTTACCAAGCGTTTTTAATTTATTTTTTAATTCTTTACTGTTATTTAGAATAATGTAGCTATCACCAGAATCTCGTAAATTACTATTTAGTACATTTAAATAATTTAGTAATAATTTACTAGCAGTAGTAGAGTATGAATTATGACCACTAGTAACAGTTCTAAATTTAATAGGATTTTTATGAAATTTAGGTATAAGCACAATATATGGAAATGTCAAAAATTTATTATTAATATCTAAATCACTATACATATTGATAATTTTCAATTTGATACTATTAAGGGAGTGTGAATCAATTTTAAATAGACTATTATTTTTTAAATAATCTAGCAGATATTGAATATAGAATTTTTTACAAATAATAGCATAATTATTGGAGGCTTTATCAACATAAGTAACAACAAAAGATCTATGTAAATTATTAACAGATTGCTTTATATTATCCATATTATATATAGATCTAGATAAATTAATACTACAAATGGCATTTTTAATAGATCTTAAAATAGTAAATTTCCACATATTAAATGCCTCTAAAGGCTGAGCATATTTAGAAGCTAATCCATAAATAAATTTATCAAGGTCCAGATTGATTGACTTTAAGACTTGTTTAGAATTATTACATGAAGGTAACCTGAATTTAGTGCCAAATGACATAATAGTTCTTAAAGATTTATCTTTTACAAAGGCTAAGTCATCAGTAACTATATGACCCAAGTGTGGATTAATAAATTCAGCATAATTATCAACACTACAAATACATTCACCATCTACATTTGTTGAGGAATCTATGTCGACTGAGAGAGATTTTGAAATTGCATTGTAATTAAAAATGGTTCTTCCAATAGGCTTGTTATATTTAAAAGTTTTAGTAACATTCAAATCCTTTACAGGCAAAAGATGATGGTAATGATTAAATAAATTCTTAAAGTTTATGAAATTATAAATAGGATGCTTAAATGATATTTTGTAGAAAATTTTGGAATAGTGTATTATGAGTTACTACATACATTCTAACTTTGGATTTACTAATTTATATTTATATATATAATATATATATATATATAATATATATATAATATATAATATATATATATATATATATGTAATATATAATATATATATATATATATATATAATATATATATATATATATATATAATATATGTATATTATATATATATATATATATGTATATTATATATATATATATATATGTATGTTATATATATTATATATATATATATATATATATATATATATATATATATATATATTTCACAAAAAAAAAAATCCATAAATATCAAATTAGTGAGATTTTACATTCTACGGCATAAATTTACCTTTAAATCGGTATACAACAATTAAAGTTTATTTAGTCCTTCAGATCTATAATTGTTATATTAGATCCATTTCTGTGACGGATAAAACTGAGTGTAAATGTATATTGTTGGCAACCCACTTAAAACTGTAAGTCACAGACAATTTATCTCATGTGTGTACAAAAAATAATAATATAATTTTACTCTAAATAATTTTCAAAAGCAGATTTTGGGGGGAAAATTTTACAATTTGCCATTGTTTTTAACGAATTTTTTTAAACATCTATTTCGTAGGATTTAGATGTTTAAAAAGATATAGTGGCTAATATGGATGCAGCATAAAATTACGGAGGAGGTAGGGTTCATGAAGGATTTCCACTTCTTGTTCGGGAGAGAGATGTCACTTCCTATTCAAAAATTTATATTTTCATTTCAACATCTGTTTTTCAGACTTTGCTTTAGGTACAGCTTAGATGAAGACTGATATAGATTAAATATTGAATTCCGGAGGGATTGGTAGGGTTCACTAAGGATTTCCTGGTCTGAATATGTAACTTCTGGTTTGTCCAATAATTCATATGACTGCATGAAATAAGTGTGCTAAAAAGTATAGAAATACTTAACAGTTATTTCGAAATTGAAGTGTACACATCACTTTCCATTGCATAAAGGCTTTTTCATATTTTTTTAATTTTTTGTATTAAAAATTTCAATTTTGCCAAACTTAGACGTAAAAATAATTGTAAAATATATTACTAATTTGAATGAACGATTACACGTACGTAAGTTGCTGGAAATGTAATTGGCCAGCGAATTTTTAAATGCAAAGTGCAATTAATTTTGATATTTGTTTACCATATTTAAATTAGGAAATATTTTTATTTATTTTCCAATAACATTTAAAATTCTTCAATTTAATAATAAAATATTTAAAATTAAAATAATTTAAAAGTATAAAAGCATTAAAACTTTACCCGTTTTTAAATTTTTAAGAAAATTTATTTGAAACTATCACGTCGTAGAACCCCAAGGGTTCTGCAGAACAAACACATCTTGAAAAACGCTGCATTATCCTACGTGTGTCGAAAAAGCAACATTACTCCCACAAACTGAAAAATGTCAAGCAAATTTCCTTAAAATGTTACAAATTTTGCATTTTAAAATGACAAATATTTTATTATTTCCTCCTTTCAAATAATCTTCAAATTTCGTTACGGATTACTGTACTATATAAGAATTGAATATTATACGGATTCTACACATATATTTTTTACGAAATTAGAACCGTTTCATTCAAATAATAAATTATATGTATGTGTGTCGAACATTTCTTTAACTAATTTCAAACAATCCGTATGCAGTACACAAAGTTTTTAAATACATGTATTTTAATAGTATTACTTGAAAACCACATTAGTCGGATTGTTATTTGATTTATAAATAATCAAACTAGTTTTTGAAATACTACTGTATATTTTGATAAGTTTCCTAACATCTTCCCTAATAATCTGATACAAATAATCTTCTAAACAATCTTCTAGATAATCTGTTACAAATAATAATCTTCTAAGTAATCTGATACAAATGTATCTAACGACATTCTCATACGCAATCTGATATGCAATCAAATTATGAACAATATTCTTTATTAAACAATTCGTCTTTCCCCTCCAATTGCATGTGTAGCGAAAATAAACCAGAACTGGCGATAAAGCGACATTTGGCATGTGGCATGAGAGATTACTTCTGAAATTCCTGAATCGGTATACACTCTGGCCGTTCGACACTCATACACCACGGAATAAATGTTGGAAATTTGGTTTTGTTTACATCGCGATTCTCGTTTCGCGGGAGCGTGACGTCATCATTCTAAATGGTTTTTCCGTTCTCGTGAACGAATCGCGATGTGGACAAAACTGGGCTTATCATGCAAATCACCTTCTCGCCGCTCACGCATCCTGATTTGCATATCCAGATGGCGTTGCTGACAACGATTGTGTTCCGGAACGCGCCCATCGTCGGATATAAAGGCTGGACACATTTTTGGTTTTAGCAGATGCATTACGATGCATTCGGATCATAGATCGCTGTACGATAGGGATGGTGATCGTATCAGACGGACCTGATCGCAGACGGATCTACATAGAGTCTTGTTCGATGTAGTCGAATGTTATGATAATGTTTATCGGTTGACGCGGATGTTTAATCTAAGTTATAGTGGATATTAAAGATTTTGTGGTTCTCAGTTAAGGAGGCCATGTTTTTCCGTGTTGTAGACTTTATGCAGTGTTAATCCGTGAAGGTTAAAGTTTTTGCCGTAGCGTGTGACCAGCTATAGGTGGCACTGGGAAATGCACGTAATTACGTAAGTTTTGAAAAGTTTGTTCTACTTACTCGTGTATTTATGCTTTAACCAGAAATGTGTCTCAGCATGAAACTTTTATTGAAACCTTAAGAATGAGCTTGAGAGCTCATGTTTTTGTACATATTATGCTTTGCTTTGTTTTACATTGCCATGAATATCTTGTAAGCAAATGCAATGGATTCGCTTCTTAAATAAAAGTGATTTGAACCAAATTGGAACTGTTATTTTCAACACCTCTACAGTTAGTTGTATTTTTACAACTTCCATTTTGACGTTGTTATCACTGCTACCTCTGCTTAAATTCCAGCGAAGTTTTTCAATTCATGCCTCATTTAAATTTTATATGCATGAGTGTATCGTCATCTATTTATGCTGGACCAACAGGTCTATTATGGACCAACAAGGTTGCTGTTATTAATTTTCCATCAGGTTATGGGCCATAGCTCCCCCATAATAACATTCAAAATCTAATTCAGAAGTGTTTGTGTTCCATAAAGAAGCAGAGAATCCTGTCGATGGGGGCCGCGGACGGTGCCATTTGCATGTCAATGAAAGTATAAACAAAAACTGTTCAGTTCAGTTCTAAGAGATCATCTTGCCATGGAGGCAAATAAAATTAGTGCCTTGACAAGAGACAATTACGTCACATGGCGAAACGAAATTTCATTCGCTCTGAAAGGAGAGGGCTGTTTCGGATTTGTAGACCGAACAGCGTTACCGGTGGATGAGAAGACGTCACGGCGTGACTATGAAGAGTACATGCGCAGAAGTGACCGCACGTTAGCTATCCTGTTCCAGAATGTTTCATCAGACTACCAGGAGTTAATAGATATCAACGACGATCCGGCAGATGCATGGGACAAGTTAAAAACACACTTCGAAGTGCCGACTCGTGCTAATTTAGTGCGCTTATTGGATGAGTTCTTTAGCCTATGTCCGGAGTCAGATGAACCAGTGGATATCTTCTGCACGCGTTTAAAGAAAGTGGTCGCCAAGCTGAAGGACGTTAAGCACCCGGTGGAAAGCGTCTACGTGGCATTCCAAGCCATCAGATACCTCTCGGACGATTTTCAAAGTATGGTGCAGCAAATATACAGATGGGAGGACAAGGATTTTACATTGGAAAAGATCCAGCGTGAGCTATCCGATGAAGAAGGCCGCATCCGGCAACTCCGTAATGACAGAATTCATGTAAGTCAGAATTCATCTGTATTTTTGTCTCAGTCTAATGTAAATGTAAAAAGTAAAAATAACAGTGTATTTAAAACTGGAAAACCAGTTAAAAAGGTCATAGGACCGTGTTATTTTTGTAAAAAGGCAGGTCACTTAAAAATAAATTGCCCTACTCTTAAGTCTAGCTCTAATATAATAGAATTATATTCTTCTGCTAGAATTGAAGCCAATACTATGCAGGATCCTAGCGATAGACTCAGCTGGGTAATTGACGTGGCATTTTTGCAATGACATTAATCTGTTCTCAAAATTTAAAGAAAGCAAAGGTGCATCTATGTCGCTAGCAGTGGGTGATATTGAGAGCCCAGTTGAGGCTATCGGTACGGTCAAAATGTTTGTTCAGTTTAAGAATGTAAGAAGTGATATTGTTCTTTCTGATGTTATGTTTTCACCTAAGTTACGGCGAAACTTATTAGCTGCATCTGTTCTTGAGGAACAGGGGTATACATTTAAAGGGGCTAATGGGGTATTGTGGTTTAACACTCCAAAGGGAGAAAAATATTTCTATGCTAAAAGAAAAGAAGGCTTGTATTTTTTAAAACCTCAATATGAAACTCAGACTGTAAATAACAATATCAAAGACCGTAAAACTAAAAGAAAGGATCAGGATAGGGATAAAAAATCCAAGAAAGGTAAAAAAACCCTAAATAGGAACAGTATTAACAAAATGAAAATTTTGCCTAGTGTAAATAAAAGTAAAGATAACTCTGAAGTGAAGTCAAGGTCAAAGGGAAAAGTTAATGGTAAACCAAGTTGTTCGGTTTCAGAAGTTTTAAATAAAACTGAACTCTGGCATAGGAGATATTGCCACATTAACACTGATTATTTATATCAGACAAGTAAAGTTTCTGCGGCTAATGGACTCCCTAGACTAAAATATGCAAAAATTAATTGTTTACATTGTAAATTAGCAAAGTCTAAGAGGATTTCTTTTAAACCAATTTGTAGGATAAGGTCCACTAAACCTTTACAATTACTCCATATGGATGTGTGTGGTCCCTTACCTACAGCTTCAATGGGAGGAAACAGATACTTTTTGACAATAACTGACGACTTCAGCTGGAAGGTGTTTGTATATATCATGAAACAAAAATCAGAGGTATTTAAGATCTTAAAGGAATTCCAAGTTAAGGAAGAAAGGCAACTAGGCAAAAAGATTTTGTGTATCCGTACGGACAATGGTATGGAGTTCTGTCACAACCAATTCAAGGCATACTTAAATAAATTGGGGATTAAATCAGAAAGATCAAATGTATATACGCCCGAACAGAACAGGGTTTCTGAGAGATTTAATCTAACTGCACTAGATTGTGTAAAAGCTATGCTTGATCAAAGTCAGGTTGGTGACAGGATGTGGGCAGAGGCGATTTTATGTTTTGCACATACAAAAAACAGGATATGTCACAAGTTTAAAACCAAAACTCCACACGAGTTATATTATGGTAGGAAGCCAGCCGTTGCTCACCTCAAAGTTTTTGGGTGTAAAGCCTATGTTGGCACAGCCGAACAAGTTGGACATGAGAGCCCAAGTAGGAATCATGGTCGGTTATACCGAGAGTACCAAAGGCTATAGGATATATATAGCAAACAAAAAGAAAGTTGAAGAAACTAGTAATGTAAGATTTGAGGAGGAAGAGGCAGCGGAAGGCGTCCTGGGCCCTAATTACCCTAAAGGGATCACCTTGAGGAAATCGAAAATTACTCAGTCGATTGACTCGGAATCAGAATGCTTGGGAGGAGTGTCAGAGGAAGAAGCAGGTGAGAGCCATGACACTAGCAAATCTAGTGGGGATGAGGACTCTCCTGCTGATTCTGATCTGACACCCTGCTCAGATATTAACTGGGTACGGAAAGCAGTACCTAGGCCTGATGGGAGTAGGACGGACATTTACTACTCGGTAAAAGGTGACAATAAAAGGCTGAGATCTCATAATGATATCAGAAAATTTTGTGAGAAATCCAATATTCATTATGATCAGCAAATGTTTAATTTTAGAGAGATTTCAAAAGATTCAAAGCTCGCCTAGTAGCTCAAGGATATACCCAGATAAAAGGGGACTCATATGATGAAGTGTTTAGCCCTGTGATTAATTTTAGTTTAATCAGAGCCTTCTTCTCCATATTCGTTTGCATGCTTAAATGGAAACATTTTCAACTGGACATTAAATCCACATATCTTTATGCAAAACTTAATGATAAAATTTTTATGAAACAGCCACAGAGATATGTCGATCCAAACCAGCCTCAATATGTATGTTTGCTTAAGAAAGCAATATATGGCCTTCATCAAAGCGGAAGGGAGTGGTATACAGAGCTTGACACCACTTTGAAAAAATTAAACTTTTTTAAATTTAAATGGTGCAACTGTGCTTATATATACCAGAATAAAGTATTAATGCTGGTTTACGTAGACGACATAATTTTGTTTGCTAAACAACAAAATGATATAGACCATACTGTTTCACTTTTGAGTAAAGAATTTGATATCAAAGAATTAGGAAAAGTCAAAAGACTTTTGGGTGTGGAATTTAAGGAGATAGGGTTTTAAAATTTAGTAATGATATCCTTAAAATGTAAAATTTAACTGTTTAAATAGAAATTTTTCTTTAAAATTTTTACACATTTTTCAAAGTATAAATGGTTAGGGTATCTTATGATTTACTTCTCTCTCATTGATACAAATAAAATGTATCTTGAGTATATATTGTTATGTGACAATGAACTGCTACTTTTCTCACATTACACTTGAAAAATATATATCCATTTTTTACTACACGCATAATGCATTTTTTGCTTATGTGAATGAAATGTGTGTCTGATCTCAAGAATGTATATCATTGATATAATTCACAAGAATCATAAAATTTTTAATCTGTGCTTATCTCATATGTATGTTTACCTTCTGTATCTTCTTTTATTATCATTGCCATTGTATTTGGTATTTATAGTGTATACTAGTCATGGGCTAAGATAATAAAAATGAAATTTTTTTAATCTTAAATGTTAAATTTAATAGTTATACACTAAATTTTCTACAACTTGAATTTGATGTTTGAACTTAAATTTTTAATCTTAAATCTTAAGTTTAATAGTTATACATGACATTTTCTACAACTTGAATTTGATGTTTGGACTTAAATTTTTAATCTTAAATGTTAAATTTCATAGTTATACACTAAATTTTCTATAACTTGAATTTGATATGTATAATAAATTTTTTTAATCTTAAAATATTAAATTTAATAATTATACCTAAATTTTCTAGAGCTTAAATTTTGATATCTTTAAATTTTAATGTTTCTATAAATTTTCAATGTAGTAAAGAAATAGTTTTCTTTAGTATGAGCTAGTACTTAAGAAGGGCAATAGTATGGTTATACTCAGTTTCTTTTACTATGTTATCCTTTAAACATGCTATCCTTAGAATGCTTATGATCTGCATAATAGAGAAGTGTACTTATTTGATTGTTGCCATTTTGAGATATAGAAAAAGGCTGTTCACTTTCTAGAATGTTATAAGTATTATAAATTTTTATAATGTATTAAATTTATGTATGCATACATTATGTTTTTAGGATACTAAGGACCTTGACATTTTTTTGGTCTTGATCTTTAAAGTAACCTTTTTGGATGAGAGCATGGGCGCCAAGAGTTGGTGTTTTTGCATGAGGGGGCTGATTGTTAGAAATTTGGTTTTGTTTACATCGCGATTCTCGTTTCGCGGGAGCATGACGTCATTATTCTAAATGATTTTTCCGTTCTCGTGAACGAATTGCGATGTGGACAAAACTGGGCTTATGCAAATCACCTTCTCGCCGCTCACGCATCCTGATTTGCAGATCCAGATGGCGTTGCCGGCAATGATTGTGTTCCGGAACGCACCCATCGTCGGATATAAAGGCTGGACACATTTTTGGTTTAAGCAGATGCATTACGATGCATTCGGATCATAGATCGCTGTACGATAGGGATGGTGATCGTATCAGACGGACCTGATCGCAGACTCATCTACATAGAGTCTTGTTCGATGTAGTCGAATGTTATGATAATGTTTATCGGTTGACACGGATGTTTAATCTAAGTTATAGTGGATATTAAAGATTTTGTGGTTCTCAGTTAAGGAGACCATTTTTTTCCCGTGTTGTGGACTTTATGCATTGTTAATTCATGAAGTTTAAAGTTTTTGCCGTAGCGTGTGACCAGCACGGTGGCATCAAAAAATGCACGTAATTACGTAAGTTTTGAAAAGTTTGTTCTACTTACTCGTGTATTTATGCTTTAACCAGAAATGTGTCTCAGCATGAAACTTTTACTGAAACCTTAAGAATGAGCTTGAGAGCTCATGTTTTTGTACATATTATGCTTTGCTTTGTTTTACATTGCCATGAATATCTTGTAAGCAAATGCAATGGATTCGCTTCTTAAATAAAAGTGATTTGAACCAAATTGGAACTGTTATTTTCAACACCTCTACAGTTAGTTGTATTTTTACAACTTCCATTTTGACGGCTGTTATCACTGCTACCTCTGCTTAAATTCCAGCGAAGTTTTTCAATTCGTACCTCATTTAAATTTTATATGCATGAGTGTATCGTCATCTATCTATGCTGGACCAACAGGTCTATTATGGACCAACAAGGTTGCTGTTATTAATTTTCCATCAATAAATATGATACTTTGCCAAGAACCACGAGGCGTGAATTTTGCCGCCAAGCTCTATCTACCACGTACGGCAAACCCAATGGAATGTCTGGCACTCGGTTTGCAAGTGTGGACGATAAACTATGAAAGGATCCACTTTTCTCTTAAGAAAAATCTTTTTTTTTGCAAATTCATGAGTGAAGTGAAGTCAAATTAAAAGGGATAATAAAACCGGAGGATTAGCAAAAGATATTTAGCGTTTTTAGACACATCCAGCATAATTTTGAATAATGAAAAACATGAAAGGAATAACAAATTAACGTTAAAAGGGAATAAATTACCGAAATATTCATTTGAAGGGAAAGGGGGAAATCATGAATTTTGAACTATTAAATAAATTTTGAACTATTAATTAAAGTAGCATCATAAAAACCTGGCATAACAGTTTTATCATTAAGCGCCCACTGGTGCCTTTACGATTCATTTCTGACCCAGTAAACTATGACAAAAAATGCTTGGTTTGGTGTGTACTATCACCTTGTGAGAAATTTGCATATTTTGTTTGTTTGTAACCCAAAGAAAGGTGGTGCTGTAGTGACGTCTCAGACAGATAGGAAACAGGAGAAGTGAAGCAGTAGCGTTGGCGATTGAGGCAATGGAATCTGGATGTAAGAACAGCATGTCACGTCCAACATTTTTGTGTAATGTGCCTGCCGTCTGAGAATAAAGTTTTATTTAGGCCTATCTGTGTCTATGATTGAATGTGTAGATTCGTGTAATCGAACAAGTGAGGATCAATTAAAATCCACTGAACCGCATACAGATTTTCGTCAAAATAATGGTGCATCGGCCGGAAAAATTCGAGTTGTGACTCACCGTAGTTCATCTTTTAGATACACAAAAAGTTAAAGTTGATGAATCGTAGAGGGGTAAGTACCTAAATTTTGCTTCATAAAAATTTGAGTTGAAGATTTGAAGTCTAAACGAAAACATGAGTGTAGAAGAAACTGTTAAGCGTAAAAAGCGAAACAAGGCACAATTCGTAGTGCAATTACAAAGGTTATAAAGAAAATTGAGGATGAAATAAATAAAAAAGATTCGAATGCAGAAGTAATTTAGGATTCCGTAGCTGTTCTGGTAGAACATAAATGTGCGCTAGAAAAATTTAATGAATTAATTAAAATGCAAACCAAAACGGAGGATTTGGAGCAAAAATTAGAAGGTTCCTTAAAATACACTCAGTCAATAATGCTGTGTAGATTGCATGCCAGTAGATATTTGGGGAGCTTAGATGAAAATCCGACGGTAAATCAATTTAGTATAGAAATGATATCCTACGTCAAAGTGAAGACAAACACAAAGTTGCCACGTATTTCTTTAAACAAATTTACAGGTGATATATGTAAATTTCAAGAATTTTGGCCCCAATATAAAGCCACGATTCACAAAAACGAAACACTTAAAGAAGTCAGAGGAATTTAATTATCTAAAATCGTTGCTTAGTGAATCGGCAGCAGCCGCCATAAGAGGTCTTGCTTTAACAGCTGAAAATTATAAAAAGGCAGTAGAAATTCTAGAAGATAGATTTGGAAAAAAGGAAGTTTTAGTTTCCGCACACTGATTGTTTGTTAAGTTTAGAACCTGTGCATAGGTCAAATGATGTATTTGCACAAAGAAGATTGTATGATGAAATATCGGTACAAATTAGAAATCTTGAATCACTCGAAGTCAATTCCGACTCGTATGGATATTTATTGTTGCCCATATTATATAAATGTATTCCAAATGAATTGGTGTTATAATTTCAAAGTAAGGAAAAAGAAACTAATGTAACTGAGTTACTAATTTATCTAAAGGGAGAAATAGAAGCGCGAGAAAAGACTCAAAACGTAACATCTAACAAATTTGAAAATACAAGATCTTATGAAATGAAAATGGAAACCCTGAAATATCTCTATGAAAAACAAGACCCCCCCCCCCCCCATCTGCATTTTGTTTAAATACTATAACAGAAATTCATTGTGCATTTTGCAATGAAAACACAAATCCGAAAATTGTAACTTAAGTTTAGAACAGCAAAGAGACTCTTTATGTAAGTAAGCAAAATGTTACAGATGTTATAAAAAATTCCATCGTAAGAGCCAATGCAAATCAATGCAAATCAATGCAAATCAAATGCTTTAATTGTTTGTCAAAATCGCATCAGAAGTCCCTCTGTGAGCAAGCATTCCAGACAAAACCTTCGGCGCCACAAGTTATAGTTTTGTTTATCCATGAACGAAATAATCAAAACAAATGTGTATCTGGAACTTCGTGTGTATATTTTCAGACTTTGCTGTGTAAATTAATTGGAAGAAATGAAATTGTTAAAGTTAATATATTATTTGATACAGCCGCACAAAGAAGTTTTATAAAACGGGATCTATCCCGAAGATTAGGGTTGGAGGTCACTGGAAATGAGTCGATCAAAATACATAAGTTTGCGGAAAGCAAAGATTCTCCCTTCAGCACTCAAAATCAAGTACGCATTTTATTGAAGGATATGAACTCAGATTATGTGTTTAGTTTGGAAGCATTAGAAATGGAAAACATTTGTCCAGATATAATAGGAGCACTTAGCGCTGAATTGTATGATGAAATTAAATTATTGGGGTTTAATTTGTCAGACGTTTCTGATGATTTGAAAGATGAAGGAAATAAAATAGATATATTAGTAGGGAGTGATTATTATTGGTCAATCATGACAGGAAAAGTCAAACGTCTCACCAACCATCGTTTTGAATTAAACAAAACTTGGGTGGACGATTCATGGTAGATATTCTAATGTAATTACTTCGAATAATTTATTGAGTTGTATGGTAATGCATGTTTCTATTTGGGATGAAAATAATGAAGATAAAATGTTGATTGAACTTCAAAGGTTCGGGGAACTTAAATCATTAGGGATTAGAGGCGAACCTACAGATTCGGATTTGAGAACATGTGACAAACAAGTACTAGAACAATTTTAAAGAAATATCGAATTTAAGAATGATAGATATAAAGTTAAATTACCTAGGCGATTCGATACAGTTGAACTTCCTAACAATTACAAGGTTGCAAAAAAAAATTGAAAGTTTGATTAAACAATTTCAGAGTAATCCTATGTTGTTTAAAGACTACAAAGCCATCATTGACGATTATATGTCTTTGGCAATAGTGGAAATGGTTAAACTGCAGAACATAAATTCAACTAATGGAAATTTGACATATTATTTGCCACATCACCCTGTAATTCGCTTAATAAACAAACTACTAAACTGGGTATTGCTTTTGATGCTTCGGCACATGCTCCTTCTTAATTATCTCTAAATGACATGCTTCTTTCAGGTCCAAATCTTAACCCGGATTTGATTGATTTAATTTTGCAGTTTCGAAATAACAACATAGCAGTAGTGGCAGATATAGAAAAGGCATTTCTGCAAATAAGCCTTGCTGAAAGTGATAGAGATTTGACATGATTTTTGTGGATTGATAGACTTCCACAAGATCAAGATTCTGCAGTGAAGCTTATAATTATGAAAATGACATCTGTACTATTCGGTGTGACTTCTAGTCTGTTTTTGTTAGGAGCCGTTATTAAACACTATGTAAAAAGGTTTGAAAATCAGTATCCCGAAACTTGTTCTGTGATTAATTCTTCAATGTATGTGGACGATTTGGTAACAGGTGCATTTACAGTAAAAGAGACTTTGACGTTATCAAAAGAGTCCACAGATATTTTCCAAAAGGCTAACATGTCCCTACGTAAATGGTGAAGTAATTCTCTTCTTGTAAAGGAACATTTAAAATCCTTGAACTTGGATGTACTTCCTGACATGTCACTTAATGCACTTTGTAAAGTTTGGCCCACCATTTTTTAATCACCCTGTATATCTCTTCAAATGCTGAGTGTTTGAACAATTGTAATTGTTTAATTATAAAAACTATTAACAATTACAGAATTGCAAACAATGTTAATGCATGATAAAAAATAGAATGCTTAGTTAGATTTTACATTTTAGTCAGCTGTTTATAAACTAATTTGATTCTTGGTAGGTAAAAGTTCTAAAAGGCTTTGGTCCCAAATTACAGAAGTCATACAAGAAGTGTACTTCAGTGTTGAAGAAAGCCTTATAAGACGTACAATGGCTCTTGGGAGCCTGAGGTGAAGTTTATATTTCAACTTGTGTTTTTCTCTTAAATTTCATGTAGTTTGTTGTGATTGTTATATCTGTCTATGTTTTATTCGTAGAAATTACTTTGAGTTAGTAAGGTTCGACTTCATTGCTGATGAAAGTTTGAACGTTTATCTTCTAGAGGTAATATTTATCAGAATCTTCTATATGTATGTATTAGAAATACTGTAACTTATAGTAAAATTTTTCTAATTATTTTATGAATCACTCTGTCATATTCTGAATACTACTGATTTTTTTGCCTTGTATTTTGACTAGAATTCATTCATATGCAAATATTCTGTGAAGCAATATTGAATGCCATCAGAAAAAAGTTTAACCTTGTGCCTAATGATTTTAATTCCTTTCAAGTATAACTGGGAAAATGCTTATTGAACATTGACGACATAAAAAAAAATATAGCAATAGTTATCATTAATAAAACAATTACAATTAAGGATATGCACGTTGATAAAAAAAACAAAAAACAGTGCATTTCAAACTAAGCTGAAAAAATCTAACATAATTGTAAATTTATAAATTTTGAAAGGAATATACATGCAAGTAAATTGTAATTTATTCCAGCTGTTCTTTTTTAAATTGACAGTAGGTTTTGACAACATGCTGGGGTTTTTGAAATGAAAATAAAAAAATGTTAATCCATTATTTTTCAACAGAATGCATGTAATTTTAGTTTGATTGTGTGATTTGTGTTTGATTTAAATGACGATTTTAAGCAAATCTTTAAAAAAATCCTTAGATTTTGATTCTGAAAATGTGCTGAAAACATGTTGATTTAAAAAAGTTGTAATTCACATTCTTTGAAGGAATTCTTGATTTTGGTAAACAAAAAGTTGGGTAGCTTTGCAAGTTAAAACCTTTTGTTTAAAGAAATCATAAAAATCAACTAAATGAATTCCAAGAACTTGCTGTAGACAGAGCTGTCTTCAGAACTTATATATATAGATATTTCATTTACTAATATTTATGGTACTTAAGTATAAAACAAATATGTGGCACTTTAAGATTAATGTATATATATATATATATATATATATATACATATATATATATATATACATATATATATATATATATATATACAGGGTGTCCAGTACTATCGGGGCCCAATGGCTATTTCCTCAACCGTTAGTCATAGAGATACACTTCTAATTGCAAAAATGTTTTAAATTTTGAAATCTATTATCTCAGAAACAGTTTAAATCAATAAATGGATTTCTGAATGAAATACGAAATATAAATTTTTATACAGTCCCCCCGATCCTACCAATTATATTTAGGAAAATCACCCTCATACAATTTTATGCAAAATAATAATAATAAAAAAAAATCATCCTTTTACGACCAAAATTAACCGTTTTATAGCTGTTTAAAGTTGGAGCACTTTTGTGCTGAGAAATGGTCAACCCTGATTGGTTGGTTGCCTGAAACGGGACATTTTTATGTGTGAAAATGCGACTTAAGTCATAAAGTTTAATGCTTCATAACTCAGTAAATTTTGGTTGTAAAAGGAAGATTTTTTATTTTGCATGAAATTGTATGAGGATGATTTTCCTAAATATAATTGGTAGGACCGGGGGACTGTATAAAAATTTATATTTCGTATTTCTTTCAGAAATGTATTGATTTTAAAACATTTTTGCAATTGGAAGTATATCTCTGATTAACAGTTGAGGAAATAGCCATTGGGCACCGATAGCACTGGGCACCCAGTGTTGAAAACCCAGACTGTCCGACTCATCCAGTGGACTTCAGTATCTATTTAGACGGCCGGTGGGCACCCAGTGTATATATATATATATATATATAATACAAAAGAGAATGAAGAAAGAACAATAATGTATCAAAATTTCGCCGGGGGGGATTGTGACCCCCCACTTCCCGGTTAAGCCAGCTTAATGTCATGACGACACTCCCGGAAGCGGATACAATGTCGCAAACCAAGTACATTATACTAAAACTTTAAATGTAAAAAAGTTGAAAGACCTATACTAACTATACCACTAAAACTGTATCATCAAGATTCACTACATCCAAATAGCAACACAAAAGACATTTTAAAAAGCTAATATTTAACACTAATATATAACAAGACAAACAAACCTCGCATACACTTCACCATTCAGGCTTCCAAAAAGTAATTGACTCAACCTGTGTATAAATAGAACACCTTTAAACTGTTAAACTATGACGTCCGTATTAGCATCGTATCTGTTGTTCAAACTGTAAGTGTACCTCTATATAAATATAAGTTGTAACTTTCCGTTACGGTTATGTTGAAAAATTTACATATAATGTTACTTAGAAAATGCAATGGGTAACCTTTTGCAATTGCCTCATTCAGATAGCACAGATCGCTTCCATATCGATTTTCTTCACTGCTATTTAATCGTTTGCTTCTGGTCAAAAAATTTAAAATAATGTTTCTGAATACATTACGATGTAGACAAGAATTCCATTGAATTATGTAATTTATTTTTAAATTGAAGTCTTTTCTTTTGTCATATAGTTTAAATCCAACCTTACCATTAGATTGTTTATATATAGTTAAGTCCAGGAAATTAATACTATGATCCATGTTACGTGTTATCAAGGTTAAGTTAGATGAATAAAAAGTAAAATCTAAGTGATCCTGGCCATCGGGGCAAGCATACAAAATGTCATCTAGATAACGAATGTGTACAATTTCATTTAATATATGAGTTCCTTCTTTATATTTGTTTAAGTGCATGGCAAAAATATCCATGTCAAAAGTATCCAGCTTTTATAAACAAAATTATGGGACATATAGTAACTGGTGATCTAAACTTGCTAGAAGATTATAATGTGAAACATACTTTTGAATTGGGAACTAAATACAGAAACGAAGATTATCGTGATATTGTGGACAGTATAGTGAATGACATTGAAGTATTTATATATAAATGTGCAGTAAAATACCGACTCATGTCTTTGGAGAATGGAAATCTAAGGTGATGTGCAGTGTAGGGTTAAATTATGGAGTTTTGGAAAAACATGTTAAATATGGGACATACAGTAGAAATAATTTGAAAAATTACAAAGGGATTTTGTAATATCATACATAGATAAGGTTACTTCTAATTTTGCTTTCACTTGCCAGTATTTTTACAATAAAAAGCTTATAGAAAGTTATCTTGATAAAAATGCATATATACAGCTTAATCAATCTAAAACTGAAATTGAAAATCGCATCAAGGCTAAATATAAAATTTTGAGTTACAACATGAATTCAATCAGATTCCCATATATAACTCTTATACCTAAACTTCATAAAAACCCTGTAAAATTTAGACTTGTCACTAATGGTTATAAAACATATTTAACTCATGCTAATGTAAGACTTTTAAGACTTTTGAAGAACATATTGAAAAAAATTAAAAATTCTGGTGTATATTTCATAAATAATAGTAGTGAAGTTATAGAAAAACTTAAAAATATTTCTGACAATTTACAATACATAAGTTGGAATTTTAATGACTTTTTTTGCAATATTGATATAGATGATTTGTTTTGCATATTAATGGAGATGTATGATAAGTATGAAATGCAAAACTTTATTAAAAAACATATTTACAAGTGTCTGATCGAAATGGTCTTGTTTGAAACTGTACTATACGACGGAACAGTGTTTTATAAACAGCGTAATGGCATACCAATGGGAGGGGCTTGCTCCTCTATTCTAGCAGATATCTACTTAAACAAATATGAAGAAGGAACTCATATATTAAATGAAATTGTATACATTCGTTATGTGGATGACATTTTGTATGCTTGCCCCGATGGCCAGGATCACTTAGATTTTACTTTTTATCCATCTAACTTAACCTAGACTGAAACAACACGTAACATGGATCATAGTATTAATTTCCTGGCCTTAACTATATATAAACAATCTAATGGTAAGGTAAGATTTAAACTATATGATAAAAGAAAAGACTTCAATTTTAAAATAAATTACATAATTCAATGGAATTCTTGTCTACATCGTAATGTATTCAGAAACATTATTTTAAATTTTTTGACCAGAAGCAAACGATTAAATAGCAGTGAAAAAAATCGATATGGAAGCGATCTGTGCTATCTGAATGAGGCAATTGCAAAAGGTTACCCATTGCGTTTTCTAAGTAACATTATATGTAAATTTTTCAACATAATCGTAACGGAAAGTTACAACTTATATTTATATAGAGGTACACTTACAGTTTGAACAACAGATACGATGCTAATACGGACGTCATAGTTTAACAGTTTAAAGGTGTTCTATTTATACACAGGTTGAGTCAATTACTTTTTGGAAGCCTGAATGGTGAAGTGTATGCGAGGTTTGTTTGTCTTGTTATATATTAGTGTTAAATATTAGCTTTTTAAAATGTCTTTTGTGTTGCTGTTTGGATGTAGTGAATCTTTTGATGATACAGTTTTAGTGCTATAGTTAGTATAGGTCTTTCAACTTTTTTACATTTAAAGTTTTAGTATAATGTACTTGGTTTGCGACATTGTATCCGCTTCCGGGAGTGTCGTCATGACATTAAGCTGGTTTAACCGGGAAGTGGGGGTCACAATCCGTTTTATAGCTGTTTAAAGTTGGAGCACTTTTGTGCTGAGAAATGGTCAACCCTGATTGGTTGGTTGCCTGAAACGGGACATTTTTATGTGTGAAAATGCGACTTAAGTCATAAAGTTTAATGCTTCATAACTCAGTAAATTTTGGTTGTAAAAGGAAGATTTTTTATTTTGCATGAAATTGTATGAGGATGATTTTCCTAAATATAATTGGTAGGACCGGGGGACTGTATAAAAATTTATATTTCGTATTTCTTTCAGAAATGTATTGATTTTAAAACATTTTTGCAATTGGAAGTATATCTCTGATTAACAGTTGAGGAAATAGCCATTGGGCACCGATAGCACTGGGCACCCAGTGTTGAAAACCCAGACTGTCCGACTCATCCAGTGGACTTCAGTATCTATTTAGACGGCCGGTGGGCACCCAGTGTATATATATATATATATATATAATACAAAAGAGAATGAAGAAAGAACAATAATGTATCAAAATTTCGCCGGGGGGGATTGTGACCCCCCACTTCCCGGTTAAGCCAGCTTAATGTCATGACGACACTCCCGGAAGCGGATACAATGTCGCAAACCAAGTACATTATACTAAAACTTTAAATGTAAAAAAGTTGAAAGACCTATACTAACTATACCACTAAAACTGTATCATCAAGATTCACTACATCCAAATAGCAACACAAAAGACATTTTAAAAAGCTAATATTTAACACTAATATATAACAAGACAAACAAACCTCGCATACACTTCACCATTCAGGCTTCCAAAAAGTAATTGACTCAACCTGTGTATAAATAGAACACCTTTAAACTGTTAAACTATGACGTCCGTATTAGCATCGTATCTGTTGTTCAAACTGTAAGTGTACCTCTATATAAATATAAGTTGTAACTTTCCGTTACGGTTATGTTGAAAAATTTACATATAATGTTACTTAGAAAATGCAATGGGTAACCTTTTGCAATTGCCTCATTCAGATAGCACAGATCGCTTCCATATCGATTTTCTTCACTGCTATTTAATCGTTTGCTTCTGGTCAAAAAATTTAAAATAATGTTTCTGAATACATTACGATGTAGACAAGAATTCCATTGAATTATGTAATTTATTTTTAAATTGAAGTCTTTTCTTTTGTCATATAGTTTAAATCCAACCTTACCATTAGATTGTTTATATATAGTTAAGTCCAGGAAATTAATACTATGATCCATGTTACGTGTTATCAAGGTTAAGTTAGATGAATAAAAAGTAAAATCTAAGTGATCCTGGCCATCGGGGCAAGCATACAAAATGTCATCTAGATAACGAATGTGTACAATTTCATTTAATATATGAGTTCCTTCTTTATATTTGTTTAAGTGCATGGCAAAAATATCCATGTCAAAAGTATCCAGCTTTTATAAACAAAATTATGGGACATATAGTAACTGGTGATCTAAACTTGCTAGAAGATTATAATGTGAAACATACTTTTGAATTGGGAACTAAATACAGAAACGAAGATTATCGTGATATTGTGGACAGTATAGTGAATGACATTGAAGTATTTATATATAAATGTGCAGTAAAATACCGACTCATGTCTTTGGAGAATGGAAATCTAAGGTGATGTGCAGTGTAGGGTTAAATTATGGAGTTTTGGAAAAACATGTTAAATATGGGACATACAGTAGAAATAATTTGAAAAATTACAAAGGGATTTTGTAATATCATACATAGATAAGGTTACTTCTAATTTTGCTTTCACTTGCCAGTATTTTTACAATAAAAAGCTTATAGAAAGTTATCTTGATAAAAATGCATATATACAGCTTAATCAATCTAAAACTGAAATTGAAAATCGCATCAAGGCTAAATATAAAATTTTGAGTTACAACATGAATTCAATCAGATTCCCATATATAACTCTTATACCTAAACTTCATAAAAACCCTGTAAAATTTAGACTTGTCACTAATGGTTATAAAACATATTTAACTCATGCTAATGTAAGACTTTTAAGACTTTTGAAGAACATATTGAAAAAAATTAAAAATTCTGGTGTATATTTCATAAATAATAGTAGTGAAGTTATAGAAAAACTTAAAAATATTTCTGACAATTTACAATACATAAGTTGGAATTTTAATGACTTTTTTTGCAATATTGATATAGATGATTTGTTTTGCATATTAATGGAGATGTATGATAAGTATGAAATGCAAAACTTTATTAAAAAACATATTTACAAGTGTCTGATCGAAATGGTCTTGTTTGAAACTGTACTATACGACGGAACAGTGTTTTATAAACAGCGTAATGGCATACCAATGGGAGGGGCTTGCTCCTCTATTCTAGCAGATATCTACTTAAACAAATATGAAGAAGGAACTCATATATTAAATGAAATTGTATACATTCGTTATGTGGATGACATTTTGTATGCTTGCCCCGATGGCCAGGATCACTTAGATTTTACTTTTTATCCATCTAACTTAACCTAGACTGAAACAACACGTAACATGGATCATAGTATTAATTTCCTGGCCTTAACTATATATAAACAATCTAATGGTAAGGTAAGATTTAAACTATATGATAAAAGAAAAGACTTCAATTTTAAAATAAATTACATAATTCAATGGAATTCTTGTCTACATCGTAATGTATTCAGAAACATTATTTTAAATTTTTTGACCAGAAGCAAACGATTAAATAGCAGTGAAAAAAATCGATATGGAAGCGATCTGTGCTATCTGAATGAGGCAATTGCAAAAGGTTACCCATTGCGTTTTCTAAGTAACATTATATGTAAATTTTTCAACATAATCGTAACGGAAAGTTACAACTTATATTTATATAGAGGTACACTTACAGTTTGAACAACAGATACGATGCTAATACGGACGTCATAGTTTAACAGTTTAAAGGTGTTCTATTTATACACAGGTTGAGTCAATTACTTTTTGGAAGCCTGAATGGTGAAGTGTATGCGAGGTTTGTTTGTCTTGTTATATATTAGTGTTAAATATTAGCTTTTTAAAATGTCTTTTGTGTTGCTGTTTGGATGTAGTGAATCTTTTGATGATACAGTTTTAGTGCTATAGTTAGTATAGGTCTTTCAACTTTTTTACATTTAAAGTTTTAGTATAATGTACTTGGTTTGCGACATTGTATCCGCTTCCGGGAGTGTCGTCATGACATTAAGCTGGTTTAACCGGGAAGTGGGGGTCACAATCCCCCCCCCCCCCCCCCCCCCCCCGGCAAAATTTTGATACATTGTTGTTCTTTCTTCATTCTCTTTTGTACTATATAAATGTACTTGTTTGAGCAGCATAGCGCCTATAGGTATATTTTCAGTTGTTTGATTTCGATGAGGTTAATAGATATTTTTATATGTATGTGTATATATATATATATATATATATATATATATATATACCTGTTCAAATTCTTCAAAAATGTATTAATAATTATCTTTAATGAAAAGAAAATTATCTTTTTTTTATTCTGCTCTCATTGCTTTTTTCATTTTTTCTAAAGCCTAGCTCTTAAGGAAATAGCAATCTTTTTTTATCTTTTTGAATGGATTTGAGCTGGGAATACAGAATGGGTGAAATCGTAGCACAAGTATGGTCTTTTACTTTACAAAAAAAAAAAGGAGGTTATAAATCTGTAATGTTGCATGTCTCACCTGAAAGCATTGCCCTGGTGGAACCCGCTCCATGAATCAGGCTCCTTTCTTCTCATGTTTGTTTCAGCACTTCCAAGTAGTTCTCTTGTTGACTAGGTATAAATTTGTAAATAATTAAGTACAATTTCAGACCAGAAAGAGGATTGCCAAAGTTTTCCCAATTTAATTCTTTTGACTTTTAGATCAGTGACCCAAAGCTGTCTTTAACATTTTAAATGTCTCTAAGAATGGACCTCCTAATCTAAAATAAAATGTGAGCACCCATGGTGCTCACCGGCTGTCCAAATAGCTGCTCTGTATCCTAAGATGAATCGGACGGTCTGGGTCTTCAACACATGGTGCTAAAAAAAACTCAATCTTTTCAAAAGAAGAAAACAGTTAATCACACCAGTAATAATATGGAGTGCAACTTTGCACACAATCAATAATTGCCTAAAATAAATAAGAAAATGCTCAAATGAGTACTAGATCATTACAAACTGGAGTAGCTCTCACTTGCACATATAGGTCCAGGCTCATTCGCTATGCAGAAGGAAATCCAAAGATTTCTAAAACATAAACATTATTTGTGTGATCTGTTTTATTATACTGAACTCAAAGATTTCTTTTAAGCAAGTTGCAACAATGAGTCACTTAAATGATTCCACACGGTCACAATTCCATACTTGTTTTTACAGTTGTGAAAATCCTATAATGTAAAGGTGATATGTTGTGCTCGATGTTTATGCAATAAATCCTAAAATAGAATTGCCAAGTGATTTTTGTATTGTAAGGGGATGAATTTATTTTCTGTAGGTGAATATGTCACCCAACCTTTCACCTGCCCATTTCCCCCAGAACAATCTGCTGTATGAACAGATTGTTTTCAACTCTCTTCAGATTGCTGGCCTAGTCAGGAAATTCCATCATGTATTTTTATACAGGTAACTATATACATTTTTTACATCTTTTCTAAACTCATTTCGCTCATTTGTCTAAATTATGTATCTGTTTAAAACCCTGAAAATGGAATTTCCCAATTTCCCAATTTTCATTTATAAGTGCATTGACATCCATGCTGATGCAAGTCTTTCAGGTGAAAGTGCAATTGCTTTTAATTCTTACCATCCCTTAAAATTCAACTTCACAGATGTATGAAAATGGGGAAACCCAGAAACACATTCAAAACTCTAGTAGAATGGGTTTACATTTTTGAACACAGCCAAAAGGTGGCATGTTGTGCCAGTTAAAACTCGTTTTTAACAGGTTTGTGTTGTGCTGAGTATTCTAAACAAGATGGTATTTTGAAATACTTGGGGATAATGTTACATATCTTGTTTTATATAAAGGAAATTATGTTTATCTAATCTTTAATCTTTAAAAAGGGATTTCTCAAATTTAAAAAAAAGCAAAAATGTTTTCTGTCTATCTATCTCTGGGTAACGCTGCTACAAAATGTTGCCAAATGTGTTTCAATCATGGATAAACATTTCAATTTTTATCAAATAAGCATGTGGAGTTTTACATAGTATATGACATCATATACTAAAAGTGAGGCCACGATGTGGGCGACCTATTTCTTACTTAATGTAGTGACTGTAGTTCTTTCACAGTGAAATTATTATGTAACCATAGAGCTTTGTGTAGCATATGACATTAGATACTGAATGTGAGGCCATGATATGGGCAGCCCATTCCCTACATAATGCAATGACTATAATTCACAGTGAAATTATAATGTAACCATGAAACTATAGCATATGGCTTCAGATACTGAAAGTGTGACACCCTGATGTTATTTTATTTCTTATCATTTTATATATTTTTATTTGAGATACAATGCAACTCAGAGTGTCATTCTCATTTCATTAACATATTTAACCAAGGCTTAATTGTATCCCTTGCTTGTTTATAAACGGAACACGGGATATAGTTAAGCCTTGGTGTAATATTCAAAATAGTTCGAGTTTCTTCCAACAAAAGTAGGAAATATTATACATGTTAAATATTATATCATGTTTTTAGTTTATTACTTTTAGGGCAGAATGTCTATGAGTCTGACTAGACATAAATGTCACCAAATTAATAAAAATATCATCAAATTGATAAAAAAAGAATGTCGCCAAATTGATAGAAATGATGCTAAAACAATAAAAATGACAAAAAATTGATGAAAATTCAATATTTTGGAAATAATATAAGACACTACTATAAGAATAACCTATTTCTCCGGCTGTAATGCTTAGAAAAACTCTGGTGACAAATTTTGGTGGCATATTGCCAACTTGGTGAGTTTTTTTAAATATTCCCAAATTGATAAAAATATCACCTAATTGATAAAAATGATCCTAAATAGGAGACAATGCTTTGGAAATTTTTAATCCCGTCATATTACCATTATACTTAATTATATCCATCATGCCTTCTACTTTTAAATACCCATGTATTTTCCTTACAGAGGGGAGAGTGAAGTCTCTGAAAAGGACATCCAGGTGAATGCTGATCAATGCAGTTCCCTCATGTGCCAGAGATCATGTCAAAATTATGTAAGTTTTAAACTTTATGCTGCAAGGCCAATTATAGAAAAGCAATCATATTGCCTTTGACATTGCTTATTTTTAATTAGCCATTTCCACCCTTCAAGATGGCTGGTAGATTTTCAATGTGGCTACTACACACTTAACTTTTCCAAATCCCTTTCAGATAATAAGTTTTCAAAATCCCTTTCAGATACCACACAACTCAGAGTGTCACTCGCATTTCATTAGCATGTTTAAACAAGCCTTAACTGTATCCCTCGCTTGTTTATCAACGGAATACGGGATGTAGTTAAGCCTTGGTTTAATATTCAAAATAGTTCAAACTTCTTCCAACAAATGTTGAAAATATTATACTTGCATGTTTTTAGTTTACTACTTTTAGGGCAGAATGCCCATGAGTCTGACTAGACATAAATGTCTCCAAATTAATAAAAATATCATCAAATTGATAAAAAAAAAAATATCGCCAAATTGATAGAAATGATGCTAAAACAATAAAAATGACGACAAATTGATGAAAATTCAATATCTTGGAAACGTGAATGGGGTATAAATAGGATGCACATTTTATAAGCCTATTAAATGGGAAAATATATATAATAATTTTTATTTCCATGTCTGACAAAATGATTTAATTGTAACAATTAGAAAAATTATATCACTTTATATATATATATATATATATATATATATATATATATGATACATATATTTTTAGATTTTAAATTTCTATATCAAAGAATCTTTTAGTTTCAAAGACGTAGTCGACATTCTTAGCTCTTAAAACTAATGGAAGTACTTATCACGAGAGAGGGGCCATAAAATTTAATGATAGACCTTGTTGAAGGAATGGAGAGCCGAGCCAGTAAGCAATAATAAGAGGTTAATACTCGAGAAACTCTTCATATCATGGGATTTATAGCATATAGGGGCAGTAATCACGTAAATATCAGATTGGGGCTGAGATAAGTGTCTTGCTAACGAGAAGGGTGACAGACTAAGGAGTTCCGATATGAAGTAATTGAATATAATGATGTAAACCACTCCACCATCAAGTCTCGGGATGCCCGATAAATGCTCCTCAGAAGTATCTGTGAAGTGTATAACAAGTAGTATAAGTGGTTTGATAATTGTAGTATAAAAGTTCGTGCAGAGCATTTTAGAATGAGAGAGAGAGAGAGAGAGTTACTTGGCAGAACTGATCTATGTATATCTCTGTGGCACCTAGCACAGAGACCTTTATGCCTATTACAATTTTACTTAGCTGTAATCATGTCATGTTAAAATGCCTGCAGAGCTCCGCTGATGAGCGAATTTGATGTAGCAGTGGTGAAGTGACGGAGATGTTAAATAAAGACTCTGAGGGGAAGTATGCCTCTTCTTTTGAATCCCACACCGATACTGTTATGTGCTTTTTACTCCCCTTTGAAATTATACTATTTATACTTTATTTATTATTCTTTAAGTTATTTACATTACATTATTCTAAGTTATTATATTTATATTATTTTACATTAGCCTGATCGTATAGATTTTGACAATAAATAAAGTTTGCTTTTATAATTTTTATTATTTATTTTGTTTCTTTGTTTTCTTTGGTTATTACCTACAGCTTGGTCTGTGCTCAACTAAGATACACTTTTGAAAACACTTCGATATCACATAACTTCTAAAAGATCCACCTACCTTTAAATAAATAAATAGCACAGCCAACAACAACTAAAGAATTCACAACTCATTTGTTAAATTAAAAATTAACTTTTATTTTTCAACAATAAAAAAAATATATCATCCTATTCATTAAAGTTTCTCTTAAGTTGAATGTATAGTGGTTTAAAGTTAAGTTAGTACATTGCTCACAATTTAAATCTTTTAAATTTGTAATTTAATAAAAATAACCCTGGGAACAGAATCCACTCTGGTCTGAAGGCCAGAGTTTGGTCTGCCTGAGGAGCTGTCCACCCAAACTTGAATTTGAAAATAAAAGGAAAATATTAAAAATCACATTTCTTTTCATTTACATTACAGCAATACAACTTTGTTAAAAATAGACAAGTAAACTCATTTTAAACATTTTTCTTTCTAGATACTAAATCTTCCTCGGTGCTGACACTTAAACAAATTATTTATAACTCTCTTTTCTTCTTGAATTTACTCGCGTTAAAAATTGAATGACACTGCTTGCACGCACACGATCACTGAGGGCTTGCACACTGATCTTTGTACACTAGCCCTGTTCACACTGGGCTCCCCCAAGACTTGAACACTCACAAATTATGGCATGAAAGTAGGTGATGACCCGTGATGAGTGATGACCACAGAGCGGTAACACTGAGGTATGAAGACAGATGATAGGGCAATTGATATTGCCAGCGCAATTAAGAGCGCTCACAAATGAGGGCATGAAAATAGGTGATAATCTGTGTTGACCATAGTACGGTGGCAATGAGGTAGATTATAGAGCAATTGATACTGCCAGTGCAACTACGAGCGCTTCCCGAAGAGGGTAGTCCGTGGTTCATAGATCCGGGCCACCTCTTACGTTCTGTTGATACTCCGTGGCAGTTGTCCAAATATGAAGCACGCCCCTGCGATGTCAGGCAATTCTGCACCATTATAAAACATACTTCTGGCGACCGCGGGATACGGGCGCCCTTGCATGGGCCCGTTCCACGGAACTTCAAAGCAAAAAAAACGCCTCCTCGCTCTACGCTGGTCAGGAATCGGAATGTCCGGCAACACGCTTGCCTTCCCAGGAGACGCCAAACTTGGCGAGCGAAACCCTGCGCTTCGCGCCGAGCGCTCATGCATACACTGCGGAAATAAAACACTTATGCCAAGAATCATAAGAAGAATAACTTCCGCCAAGCGGCAAGCCGCCGCGCAATGGCAACCCGCCAACCCCACCGGATGCAATGCACCCCGAACGCAGGTGTTTAACTGATAAGCGAGGGAAAGTCAAATTTCGTCTTAAAAAGTGCCTTTTTTATGCAGACTCATGAATGAAGTGAAGTGAAGTTAACAGCTGAAAACGAAGATTATGAGAATTAACAAAAGATTATTTAACGTTTAAAGGCAGATTGCGCACAATTTTGAATAATAAAAACATTAAAAAGATAACAAATTACGTTAAGAGGAAATAAATCGCCGAAATATTAAAAACAACAAATAAATTTAGAATTTTGAAGGGAAAGGGGAAAATAATGAATTTTAAGATATTACATAATTTTGAACTATTACTTAAATTTAGAACTGTCAAATCTCGGCATAACAATACAAGTCCGAACTGACCGCCATTTTTTGTGTGGTTTCGATTGATTGTTCTCTATTCTTGATCTCTTGTCTTGAGCTGATTATTATTGCCTATTCTCATTTTTGCAGAGTTTTATTTTTATTTACTTTTATATACTTTTAATTGTGATTTTTGAATCCTAATATTCTTCTCATCCCCCTTTCCAATGTAGTGATATGTAACCTTCTATCTTTATCCTTAGACTTGGCTTATAGTTACTCATTTGTAACAGATATGCTAGAGATGGGTTTTTTTGTACATACAGTAGTTTATGCATAATTTTCGATTAAAATCCTTCAATTTTTATTTATACATATATATATATATATATATATATATATATTCCAGTTTTAATTATTAACAGAAAAAGGATATCAAATGCAATCTTTATTACTTCTAATAGGCAGAGTGGTGTCTGTTTTAAACACTTTCCAACATTGTCAGATAACAAACTTTTGAACTTCTTCCAATTTGTGCGTAATTTGGCAGTATTATTAAGGCAAAATTTATTTAGTTCAAAAGTGAAGAATTGGGAGATGATCATTAACATCTTCCATGTGATAAGTATATGAAATGTTGCTGGTGATGGTAAAGGCAATTATATTATTAAGGTGAGTGGGTTCACCTGGAGCTTATTGTCACCTTGAAGTTATTGTCATCGGCTTTAAAATCACCAACAACTATCATATGGGGTGAAATTTTGAAGGTCAGCTAAAACAGGTCCTGCAGTAAACTTATAGGGATGTAGATAGATGCAATGGTCAGGAAGGAATTGTTTGGAAGATTAAGCTGCACGACAGTTGCTTCGCCAGCTTGAAAGGGGAGATACGTGTACCACTCTGAACATAAATAGCGGGGTAATTGCTAGTTAGAATATTTGTTATCCAAGGATCTGAGGCATTTGAATTTCGAGGCATTCCCACATCGAATAGTAACCATTTATACATAGTGGTGCAATGTTCGTTTGAGCATTGTGTTTCACAGAAGCTTGTAGAGTATTGGCTGAGACGATGTCTTGTAAGTGTGGTCTGTATTACCTTGGCCGATGGACATCAACAGAATTATTGCTCGGCAGAAAAGTAATGAAAAAAGTGGAAAGTGAAGAGAGAAGGAGAAAGTTTACTGGGTAGCAGTGCTCCCGAAGGTAAAGTCTAGTTTCTAGTGCAAGTATGCGTAGCTCATCGTAGCTTCGTTTCTATTTAGTGGTACGAAGTATGTATTTACAAGGAATGGCTTTCAGTACTGTGGTGCCATCTAGTCCGGAATTTGAGTTCACTGGCAGAGGCAGAGCTGGACTGGAAGACGAGTTCTCAATGCTCATGGATTGAAAGTTCACCTTGGGTCAGAAATAATATGTTGCGGTTGGTTGGCAGTTTGCACATAATATGAATCTGCAGAGCTAACAGCATAAACAAAAACAATCTGCCATACAAAATAATTATTGCCTATTTTCGGAATCAGCACTTAAAACAACTAAATTGGTTGCCTTAAAGCGTTGATAAGAAATCGACTCTCAATCAACGTAATTTACCCTGTTTAGCAGCCATTTTGGCTCCAGAAAACCATCTGATCTGTCTAACGGATTCTGAATAATCAATCTGTTAGTGTATTAAATAATATTTTAAATTAGTTAACTTAATTGTTTGTTATTATTTTTACCAAAAATTGTCTATTCAGTTGGACTAAGTTTGAATTTTATCCAAACTCTATAATCCAGAAAATTCTAAAATCTGGAATCGACAAAGTCCAAACAGGTCAGAATTTTTGCGATTGTACTATATACTCAGATGCTGCAAATATCTGGTTAAAATTTACTAAATATGAAATTATATACTTTTTTGGAAATAGGTGAATGTTTTGGGTTTATTGTTATACTTCTTTTCCCTTTACAACAACATGGTCATAGCAGGACATTTTCTTTCAGTCTTTACTATGTAAAAAATTAATAAAGATTTTCTCTGTTACTAGGGGTCCAGTATTGTTTAATTCAAAGCTCAGTAACTTTTTATCGTAAGCAAGACATTTTTTCAAAGCGTGCCAGACAAAAGAATTTGTGCATACATAATATGCCTTTTGTATTCAAAGATAGTTTTGCTGTGTCTATAAGGACAGTAAAATTATCTTTGAGTACAAAAAGACCATGCTGCAGGCATCTAAATTATCAATCAAACTTAATTATTTCTTTTTTGTGTACTTTTAAGGTGAAAGTTTTCATCTCTTAATTAACATTATCTTCATTTTAAGCAGAGTTGAATTATAAATATTGAATTTCGATTTTAATTGGCTAACTTTTATTCACAGATACAAAAAAATTAAGGGTAGGAATTGATTAACATTTTTTAACTGATTAATCAAAATATTTTAATCGATCAACTAACTGATTCATTGAATTTTTAATCTGTCATTGTAAAATATTAACTAAGGTCTTTGGACTAAACATATGTATATATTTTCATAAATATTATAAAAATGAATCTGTTGATAGTTTTTATTTTAAATCAATTTTATATTGTATACATATTTTGGCATTAAAATATAAGAAATCAAATCTAATTAGCAAAAATAACTTAAAACTTAATGAAAGATAAAATCAATCTTACTAAATACGTGTTTTGAATAAAAAGAAATGCTTATACAGGGTTCGCACAGTCATTAAAAACTCCTTATAAAGCTCCTAAAATTCACATTTTATTTTTGAGGGCCCTTAAAACTCCTTAATTTTGCCAAATTCTCCTTAACTTACCATTCCAATTCCGAAATGCAAAAGAAACCGAACAAACGACTGACAATTTGAAATTGGCACTGTGAGGAGTATTATCAAAATATTAGAGATTACTACTCTTTTCGTTTATTTTTTAATTTCTATTACCCCAAAATTCTAACTTCATTAGCGGGATCAAACATAGAAAAAAAGAAGCAAAACACCCCCTTTCACCTCTCCTAAAAAAATAAAATAAAGAGTAAAGTAGAAAAAAGACTGGAAGATTGTTGATGAGTGTCATGCACTTCCCTTTTGATAAATTACTATAATGTCTTTTTTCTTTACAAAGGTAAACAAAAGTTAATTATTCTTTGTTTGCTGTTAATTTGGGGTCAAAGGTTCTGAAAATTTGAACTCTAAAACCAATATTTCCAAATATAATTATTCGGACTGGGATTCCCTAACGTTCCTCATTAGGGAGAACGATATTTTCACCCAAGTGTTTAGTGTTTGAGTCAGTCAAGTCAAAACAAGGAAGAAGAGGAGCGGAAGGTTTAATATATCATCCAGTCAGTCAGTTCAGTGCATATTATATATATTTTTTAATTGCTAACATGTTAAACAATAAATAAAAATTAAAAATGAGTTATTAAAAATTTGTTTATTCTTGTGTAGAATTTGTATATATGTAAATTTGCGATAAAAATACTTTGAATGAATTTCCACTGCTACAAACCATTCGAATTGTGCATTGGTCTGCTATTAAACTGATACTGAACTTAGATTTACCTGCTATAAAACTGACACGAATTTTAGTTTTATCTGTTATTTATGTTATTATTATATAGCACTTGGAGTGTATATTGCAATTATTTAAACGAATTTGTAATTTAAGCATTGATTCATTTTTCTAGAACATATTTTTTTTGGGGGGGGGGGGGGGAATAATGCTAATATAAAATAGAGGAGTTGAGCATATAATCTCTAAACTCTTTAAAAATGTTTGATATGCCATTAAAAACTCTTTAATTTTTGTTTTCAAAATTGAGTACGAAACCTGATATAGCCATATAATAGTGAAACTTTGCAATAAAAACTGTTCAACTCAAACAGTGGCTGTACACTTTTCTTTAACTTGGTAGGGACTCAGACCTCAATAGAGCATACTCTTATGCAGTACACATATTAGTTTTAATTGCAGGAAAATAGGATATAATTTGAATATTTTAGCATGCTTGTAAAATATACAGGGTGTCCCAAAAACATTGACCTCGGCTTTTATTCTTTAAATATTGACCTTAGACATATATAATAAATTACAAAGTTGCATAAAAAGAGGTACAGAATTTTTTTTTTATCAATTTCATAATTGATAAAAATTGTCAGGGAATTAAATTTGAAGAAATACAAAATTTAAATTTTTATACGGGCCCCGTACAAAAGCATTTCCAATGAGTAAAGTGTGCCCTATACACTAATAAGCTGATGTACAAGATTTCAGCATTTTGTCATATAAAGTCCCAGAGATATATGTTTAAACAAAGGTGGTGACGGATTAATCACAAATTATTATAACAAAATTATTAGTTATTTATTTAATCATTATTTTCTTTTGTAATTTGTGTATGACTCCTGAAACACGATCTGCCTACATGATTTTTCCCCTCTCAGAACCCATGTCGATGCTTCGAAAAGTGGTTTAAGTCAGCATTTTTGTCTTTTCATATCTCTGGGACATTTTATGATAAAATGCTGAAATTTTGTACATCACCTTATTAGTGTATGGGCACATTTTACTCATTGGATATGTTTTTGTGCAGGGGCTGTATAAAAATTTTAATTTTGTATTTCTTCAAATTTAATTCCCTTGAAAATTTTAATCGATTTCATAAAATTCATTACTTTTTTTTTTCAACTTTGCAATTTATTATATATGTCTATGATCAATATTTAAGGAATAAAAGCTGAGGTCAATGTTTTTGGGACACCCTGTATATCTCTAAGCATCTGAACTTATCTTTTTGTTTGAACTAGACATTCTAGCATTAAACTCCTTCTTATACATTGTGGTGTCGAAATTTGAATAGTTTAGACTTTTCCTTTTCTAATGCTTTTATTTCGTTTGTAGGGATATAATTTCAATGTTTAAAATTTTAAAAATAACTTTTATTTGCTTATAATTAAAGAGTTATAACTATTTAAAAGTAAAGTTGTGATGAAAAGAGACATCATAAACACATAATGTTAAAAATACTTGACTATACTTGGAAGTACAAGAGTTTAACTTAACTTATTTTAAATTGTATTAAAAGAAGATTAAACTGTGTTTTCAAGTTTTAAATCATAAACATTTAGGGTTAAATTATAATTTCAGAAGCTTTAATTGTTTTCTACATTCTCAGAAGCCTTAATTGGTTTTTAAGTTAAAGAGTAACTAGAAAGAGGTAGTAACTTATTTAGAACACAAATAATCTCATAAAGACTAATTATGCTTAATTATAGGAAAATAACTCAGTTAAAGCTAAATTTTTATTGTTTAGTAAGAGAGATGGTAAGAATGATAAATGAGAAAGATTAAGTAAGGATTTAACAATTAAGAGAAATATTTTTACAGTGTAAGTAAGGAACCCTGAATGGTGCAAACTAACTGAATATGTGCGTAATTGCCTTACTGTTGTATAAAGAAACAATTGTTTAATTAACAATCTATTTTTATAAATCATAATTTTGTAATTGACAACTAATGTATTAAAGTGTTGAAACTAGCCTTTTTAAGTAACCACTGCTGCCCTGGGAATATTAATTGGTTAAATTTAAATGTTTTTTCCCATGTCTCTGAAAAATAATTTAATTTAGATCATTTTTTTAATCAATCATGTTTTAGATCAAAACTCACTTTAAATGCAAAATATAACATCAGGCCAAGATAGCGTTGATTTTGTGATTTTCGAGGCGTTATCTTAGCATATGATGCCAGGACTGCTAATCCCCTAAGAATGTTTTCTTCGAACTGGGGGATGTGATTTGCGAGATTGGCTTCAAGAGGTACTGGAATCTCGCAAGACATTGTCTTTACTGTAACTCTTCGGCTAGGGTCGCACGCACTAAAGTGTTACGTGATGGCAATCGTAATGCACACCAATTTGTTAATATATTCCACCCACACATCGAATCTTGACACTTTTTGTTGCTCAACACCTGATGGACTTTTTTGGAGCCATTTTTGGGACATCTTGCCGATATCTCTCTTGCATGGCATCATGCACTTCGCCTGGACTACCCCGCTGGGGTCGATGACCTGAGGCATTCAGCCACTTGCGGTGCACCCTGATCCCGACTCTCGGTGGTCTCTCAACCGACGGAACGGAGAATGGCAGAATCAAACTAAACTCTGCAGTGGAGTACCACCCTCGGCTAGCTCTCCCCAGTGACCCCCGTTGACCAAATGCACTAGGTGCACCCTGGTTGGACAGTGTCTTCACCATCTTCCTGGTCGCCCAGTAAAGCTGCCGATCTTGATGACGCCCATGTCGCCGCCTGTGCCCACCACCGGGCCAATGTCGCCTTTCCGAGATGTGGAGCCCCGACTCCTCCGACGCATGAAGAGATGATAGAAGGGCCCTTTGTGGCCAAAGATTGGTGAGTTTTCACTAAAAGAAACTCTTTCATGAACTTCTGCTGACTCCCAACATGTCTGGCTGTTATAGCATAGAAGATTTATCTGTCCTTTGGGGAATTCCCCAGTCATTATTTTATCATGCCCATTAAGAGGGGCCCTCATTAAAGGTAGAGCTCAGAATAGGTTTTTTCCTTATTAGTTTTTTATTTTAATGTAAATATTTAAATTCCCTGGATAGCTTTGGTCACATAGACAAGACAAACAATGTTATTCCTTATTTTTGCCATGAGGCAAGGTTAGAAAAAAAAACTTATTTTGTTTGAATAGAAAATTATGTAACTATCTAAAGTAATCAATAAAATTTTTAGCTTTGTTTCCCCCCTTATACTGTTGTATTTATTTCAGTTCCCTTAGTCCCAATATTTCTTCCAGTTTCACAGGTTTAAGCAGGTAACGACTACTTTAAGTTTTCTTTTGTTCCAACTATTGCTTTTAATTTAAGGTTTGCAAGTTCTCCATTAAAAACAAGGTTATAATTTTTATTTAGCACTATACGATCGCATCTTTGAAATTTAGATGAGTAAATTTAGTTTAAAAAACTATGTGTGTCTATATGGGCATGACCACATATATGTCATCTACCATTTTTTCCCATTTTGGAAAAGCATAGTGTTACAGTTTCTGCTTCCTTTTACAGAAGTGCAAAGTTTGCAACCAATGCTTGAATCGAGAATTGAGGGATGTTCTTAAAACTGCATACCTCGAGTTCTTGGACAAGGGGAAATTCAAGAGAGTTATACCCATTCCTTCTGTAGTAAGTGCTCTTTCTTTATTAATCTCCAAAGCATTTGTGTATCCTGTGTGTTTCGAATTTACTTTTATCTTTCTCACTTTAATTTACTTTAATCACTCTCATCTGTGCAGGGTTTTTTTTCACTGGAACTTACTTTTATGAAAAATATTCTGATTTTGTAAAAATGAAAAATATCACATTAAATTTTTATGTTAAATTAATAAAAAAAAAAGAATTATACTCAATTTATTTCCTAAAACTCATTTTTTTTTAAACTATAAATAAAGGTAAGACAGTGAATGTTTTCATTGCAGAAAACAGCATCAATAACAGTTAAAGGGAGGAAAAAAATTGTGTTGTGCCACAATTTTGTGAAGACCAACAGATTCAGCCTCACCATATAGTTAGCATCCAGTGCAGCTTTGAAATAATATATAATATATTATGTTGGCATTAATTTACAGCAATCAGGATCCTAGCTTTGAAAATGTGCCCTTTCTCTGTGTGCAGAATATAGAGTTCAGATAGCTAGTTTCACAAAAAATTCAATATTTTAAAAAAGGGCTTCCCAACCAATATGGCATGCTTAGCACAATAAAGCAATCATAGCTTAGTACAATAGCAGGACTTGCTATAATGCCCCCAAAATTTCAAAGAAACTCATTTTAAGTATCATCATTGTGTTACTTTTTTAATGTGGGAGTATGAATGAATAAATATTTTACTAAACAAAATAAATTTTCACATAAATAGTATGGCCAACGACTCTACCGTGCTGAAAACACCGGTTCTCATTAGATCACCGAAGTCAAGCAGCATGGGGCGCGGTTAGTACTTGGATGGGTGACCACCTGGGAACACTGCGTGCTGTTGGCACATTTCGGTTGTGCGCTGGATTTGCACACTGCCACAACTGCCGCCGTGTTCATGCGGAGTATGATCATGTTAAACATGTGGGTTCGTAAGTCCTTCTGAGAGGTTTGTGGTAGGGGAAGGACGGTACGGTCCCTGTGGATGCCTGCCCCACTGGGTCCGGTCTAAATTGGGTGGCACTTCCCGGCCGTCCAAACGGTTACCTTACACCTGGTAGGTCGGACGGTCTGGGTCTCAACTACAACATTAATAGTATGATTACACAATTCGTTTTTTATTCTTGTGCATTGCTGAGAATCCTTAAGCATTTTTTTTTCCATTCATCTCCACTAATTATAGCCAAATATAGACAGGCTCAACTTACTTATTTTCATGTTTTGATTAATTTTAAAAAATGTTACACATAATTAACCAAATACTTTGAGAGTTAACTGTGAGAGTATGATTTGTTTGGAAATTTATTTACATTTTATATACCTATTTTGGTGATGTTAAATAGATTTACATTAGATTGTGTACATGAATTTGAGATTTGATTTTGAGACCAGAACCAGAAAATAGGTCAAAAAATTGTAATTTTTTTTTTTTTTTTTTTTTTTTTTTTTTTTTTTTTTTTTTTTTTTTTTTTTTGTCAATTTAAATGGTTGAAAATGTTATATTTGCAACCATGTATTATTGCATTACAGGTAATCTGCAAATGACTGTTTATGTTCCTTTTCCTTAACAACTAAATGCCACACTTTGAAATTTTTATGGTATGATCAAACTATATGTATTTATATTTTAACACAAGAAACTTAACTCCTTTAAATTGCATTCTGTTGCTTTAAAAACATATACTACATTCTGTTGCTCAAAAAAAATATATTTTGCCTACTTTAAAAACGCATTATGTTGTTCTGAAAATGGGTTTAACGTCTCCAAAAATAAATTCCCAACTTTCCATCACTGGACAAGATATTTGTGTCTGAGCTGTATTGTAAATTTAGATATATAAAATTAAAAAAAAGTCACGCAAAGAAATAACAATTAGTGAAAAGAAATTTGTACATGTTGAGCGGTCAAAAGTCTTGGCTACAAAATTAAAAGAAATGTATCAGGTTCCTTCCCAAGCCTTCGAGATTAGCATTCCTAGAGGTCTGCAGAATGCTAATCTCGAATTCCAAAGATCAGAAGTTTGAGTCCTTCAATGGAACTTCATATTCTTTAATTACTTTGTTTGGAATTCTCTGCAAACTTGAATAAATTGATGCATGAATGCACAGAAAAAGAGAAAGAAAGATTTTGTACTCTATTTTTGCAACAGGTGTGATTTTTAAAAAATATTAATAAATGTTTTTAAATAAATATAGGGAATGGAACGCTGTTCTTACTGAACATTCCATCCAAATGATAGAATACATCACCATCAAGAATTGAATCATTTACGCATGTAAACGTATGTAAAGACTGAAGATACTTTAAGAATGCACTAGACAGAAACACTCTTGTGCATATTTGTAATCAGATGAGAAATTAGATGTAAAAAGTACAAATATATTATCACAAAAAGTGGAAATACTAATTAACCAATTGAAAGAAAAAGTGTCATTAAGTTTATCCAATAACAGTTGTAAGATTTCATAGAAATATGAACTTTGTTCTCTATATTATTCTATAAACTTGGCCATTGCAGCTTCATGTTGTCTGAGTTACATTTTCAAGAAGATTAAAGCTGATGATGCTGTAGAACCCAATTGTTTGGTTTCCATAGATATTCGCAACATTGTGACACATAACACATTTTCCAGCTGCCATTGCAGATCTCGGCAATTCCATGCTGATGAGCTGCCTGCTAATCTTTGCCTCGGCTACTGGTCTCTTCTCGTAGGGACTGTTTCAACTTTTGGGTGCAGTACAATAGACCACTGGTCGCTGTGCTGGACTCTCGCTGAGCCACCCACTTCTAAATCATAAGTCATGCTGATGAGCTCAAAAAAGTGTGAAGCCGGCCCATGAATGCTGTTATGTGAAATGAGAGTATAATCCTAATTTCATACGTCTTAAATGAACCGAAACTTTGTCATGGGTACACTCATACAAATAATATACTTTCACTCCTAAAATTTTCAATTCGCCCGCCGAAGTAACTGAATACCTAGATTCAACACAGATTACTTGTAATATTAAGTACAACATAAAAAGTATATATTTTTAATTTTATTATTATATATAGTTATTATTCTTTATATTATAGTTATTATTAAAAAGTATAAGTCCAACTTGCAATTCATTTCCTCAATTGTCATTTATATGAATCTTTCAGCCCCAAGGTGAGAATGCAAACCCTAGAAATCCCAATGATTTCTCCATGATGAATGCCTGCATGGATCTGTGGTTCAGAGGAAAGTGCCTGCAAGATGCAAGCTGGTGCCAGTAACTTACGAATTGTTAGTTTTGTTTGGATGCAAAACTGTCATGTTGAATCTCATCTACCAGGGCTTCATACAAAAAGAAATTTCACATTATTTGGGATTATTGCACTATCTCTAAAATTGGGTAGTCATTTAAAAAGGATTTCACTCAACAGTAAACACTCGGGCAAAATGGGTGAGTTGTATGTAAACCTATAAAACTATAGGGAGAATTCCTGTGTTGTTGCAATCATTTTATACTGTGCCTCAAATTTTAAGAACAGTCTATCGACCTTGTTATGTTCTTTTTTAAATGCAGGTGCAATTAAGCCAAATTTTTTTTTAATTCATTCTTGCGCTATATATTTCATATATTTTCCTCATTAAAAGAATCCTCATAATAGTCCTCATTAAAAGAATCAAAGTTACTTTGAAAACGTAATCAGTAAGTTATTGTTATTTTGTTATGAAATACCATTACAGTTACTTGTGAAAAAAATTAAATGATTGGACATTTACAGTTCCATGTTTATGTTTCATGTAAAGTATTTGATGCTATTACACGTATCGGTAACAGGAAACAGACAATACTCCCTGTAGAATTCCAATAACCCCTTACCGGTTGTACCACCTCTGAAAAATGAATGATTTATTGGGCCATAAAATTTGTTTTCAAACACCTCCTTTTCTATAAAGTTGTCATTGTTTTTCCACCCATTTTATGTCATCAGATTTGCGATCGACCCCTTTTAGCTTTTGGAGCATTTCATTCCTAAAGCTTGAAAGGATATAAAGTTTTTCTCATTTAATGTCCTCTTCCAAATTTTGCAAGTCAAGATTATAACAAAAAAATTTAAATTAGTTTTTAAAGTTAAATTTTATGTTTGAGTAGTAGTTTATATACTGCAAAATTGTATGAATTTTTCCTAATAAAACTCTTAAAAATCTGTGTTTTATCCAAAAATAAAAAGCTGTAATTCCCTTCTTATTGATGTTCAGAAATTTCTATTGCAACTCCCTTCAAAATTCGCTAATTTTCTTCTTTTCAAAAATTCTGATTATAATTCTCTCTATTTTTTTAATATTATCTTAAAAGAAATTCATTAGAATTCTACAGTAATTATATATATATATAACATTAAGAACAACAAGTGAGATTCAAGTTCAAATTTATCACTTACGCTAATCGACAACAAAAATCAATACACCACTCAGGAACTGGCGCGAAGCTGCTCACATCTCCAGAGTAGAAAATATCTGAGTGAAAAGGAAGGAACATTAAAACATTGAAAGGGGAGAACCAAATGCGTTGCATATAATGGCAGAGGAGGATTGCGACTCCCCTTCCCGTTTAAAGCAGCTTTTACAGCCCGAACAACGCTCACGGTACCAATACAATGCAATGGTCAGTCCTCTACATGTGCACAAGCAAAGGCACCCTTATTATTTTGCGTCCTTTCCTTCTGCGTCGATGTTGTTCTTGCTCTTCTTGTATACGGGTGCCTTTGTCTGTGCACATGTAGGGGACTGACCATTGCATTGTATTGATACTGTGAGCGTTGCCCGGGCTGTAAAAGCTGCTTTAAACGGGAAGGAGAGTCACAATCCTCCCCTGCCATTATATGCAATGCATTTGGTTCTCTCCTTTCAATGTTTTAACGTTCTTTCCTTTTCATTCGGATATATATATATATATATACGCATATATATATATATATATATATATATATATATATATATACATATATATATATATATATATATATATATATATATATATATATATACACACAGTGTCCCAAAAAGATTGAAATGCACTTTAATTCTTTACCTGTTGGAGATAAGTGGGCAATATAAATTGTAAGAATGTTGAAAGTAAGGTAGGAAATAAGACAACGTTAATGAAATAGTCCTCCCATTCATTTTAAAAAGTTACACTTTTTTAATTTTTATACAACCCCCTTAGACAAATTTGTCAATCAAAAATTTTTTATTTTTAATGCAACAAGATCATTAAAAAAAACTGCATATCTGTGTCTTTAAAATTGAGCGAGTTACATTTAATTGAACATTGTTAATGAGGACCCTATATCAAGTTAGAAATGTAAATTTGTGACATATCACAAAAAGATAAAACTGGATGATACTACATAGGAGACATTTTTGCGAATTCCGCTTAGACTCACTATGCAATCACGGATTCTTAAGTACTTTTTCAATAATTAAGTACTTTTAAGTACTTTTTTTTTATCTAAACAATTTCCATCGTCAATTTGTTTATGATCCCTAATTTCACTGATGATACAGCCTTTCACATGGTATAGAAAAGTGGCATAAGTCAGATTTTTTCCTTTATCATAACTCAATTGATTTTAAAGATACAGATATGCGGGGTTTTTTTAATGATCTTATTGCATTAAAAATAAAAATTTTCTGATTGATCCAATTTGTCTAAGGGGTCGTATAAAAATTAAAAAAGTGTGACTTTTTGAAAATGAATGGGAGGACCATTTCATTAATTTAGTCTTATTTCCTACCTTACTTTCAACATTTTTGCAATTTACATTGCCCACTTACTTCCAACAGGTAAAGAATTAAAGCATGTTTCAATCTTTTTGGGACACCCTGTATATACAGTACAGGATCTATTATCCAGAATGCTTGGGATTTCAGGCATTCTGGATAAGGGGGTTTTCTGTAATTCGGAACGCTTTTTCTAAAACTTACTGGAATGGTCTAAAATGTTGTTATAGAAAATTATAGTTCATTTTAAAAATATAAATGTGTTATTTTTAAGATGTTATTAGAATTATTCTTATATAACTATTATTTTTACATAGAAACATAAACATCTGGAAAAACACCTGGTAGGAATCTATGTTTTACTGAGCTTATAAAAGATTTTAAAGCCCTGTGTCCTGGGAGAGCAATGAATGTGAATCAGAACACTTGTTTCACACCTGTGTTATCGTATCTGGCATTATCATAGCAGAAAAAGTTCAAAATAAGCTGTTTTAACGTTTATTCACAATCAGTGTGTACAGCTAGTGAAACAATTGCTAAAATCTCCAAGAATTCCATTTTTATCGAACGATCGAGCCGTGTACCAGATTGCAAGTCTCTATCTATTCAGGAAGTGCCTAAAAAAAGCGTGACAGACAGACAGACATTTGGCAATTAGTATATATAGATATGTATATATATACATATAAGGTAAGATCAAAAAGTTCAGAGACTGTACTGATATCTCCAACCCTAATTGGAGGAGAGGGGAACTATTTTACTGTGTCGTAGAGATGTAGAGGCACATGTGATGCGAGATGTGAAAAGGAAGAAGCAGGTCTGCATGCAAGATTTTTCCAGACAAAGCGTGTCAGTGAACTGTAGTCGTTCGCGTTAGTCGAAATTGGAAATGGCGTTTGAGGAACAATGTGCGAATATCAAATTCTGCCAGCGTTTGGGAAAATCACCAAGAGAAACATTGCACATGTTGCAGCAAGTGTACGGTGAGAGAGCAATGTGCCATGCGAAGGTGTTTTCATGACACTCCCGAGTCACGGACGTACGTGAATCCGTAGAAGATAATCTGTTGACTGGACAGCCATCAACATCAATTATGGAGGATAACATTCGAAAGTTGGCGGAAATTGTGCATGCCGACTGACGTTAAACCATCAACTTTATTGCTGAAAAAGCAGAAATTTCATACGGGAGCTGCCAAACTATCTTGACGGGCAAACTGAACATGCATCATGTGTGTCAACACATTGTACCAAAAATTTTAACCTAAGATCAGTGTGATAAGCGCTTCCAGATCTGTGGAGAACTGATTGACTTTGCTGACAAAGATCCGACATTCCTTTCAAAAATTATCACCGGTGATGAGACAGGGTGTTTCTTGTATGAACCACAAACGAAACGACAGTCCTCACAGTGGAAGTCATCATCGTTGCCGAAGTCAAAAAAGTTCCATTTGGATCGTTCAAAGGGGAAGGTAATGCTGGAGGTGTTTTTTGACCAGAAGGACTTGGTGCATTACGAGTTCATACCGGAAGGGGCAAGAGCGAACAAGGAAAGGTACACACAGATCCTGACTTGTCTTCATGATGCTATCTGCCGGAAACGCCCAGAAATCTGGAAAATCAAGGATTGGTTGCTGCAACATGACCATGCCCCCTCTCATTGGTCTTTCATGGTGCAGTCCTCATTGGCCAAACATGGAACATCAACCCTTCCACACCCTCTCTATTTACCCTATCTTGCCCTATGCAATTTTTACCTGTTCCCCCATATCAAAAACAAACTCGAAGGATGCCATTTCAAGAATGCATCTGAGGTTGAGAAAGCTGCGACAGCTGCACTGAAGACCATTTTGTCCAAAGGCTTCCAGGAACATTATCAGCAATTGTACTCGCGCTGGCAGAAGTGCATAGCTACTGAGGGGGAGTATTTTGAAGGTGGTTGTGTGTAACACATGATATCAATAATCATATCTGTCAAATAAGCCAGTCTCTGGATTTTTTTATCCTACATTGTATATATATATATATATATATATATATATAAATATATATATATATATATATATAAATATATATATATATATATATATATACACATATATATATATATATACATATACAGAGTGCCCACTTATATCCGTTACACCCCCCCTTAACTTCTAAACGGTGACAGTTTAGGCCATAAAGTGTCTAGGTATAGTAAAAAGGCTATGCGCTACTCGATGAGACAACTTACAATGCCATCTATTGGCAAATTTTGGAATTAGCGGTCCTATCTCGTAAAAGGTGAAAGATACGTGAGAAAAGTCAATTATAAAGTTGTAGAGCACTCTTGATTTAGTATAAAAAGATACCTTGCGCACATTAATACTCAAAACAGAATGCAAAAAATGAACATTTGTTTGATTGTGAAGCGAAGCGAGAAAAGACCACCTTATGGACTAAATACGAGCCTGTGTTGTGGCGCAGGGGAAACGCACGTGATTCGCATTCATGAGGACCATGGTTCTGTCCCCACCGGTTACTTGTTTTACTGAATGTCTCTACAAACCATGAAAACTTTCTGCTGATCTTGCAAAGTCGTCTCTCCAAACACACAATTCAACTCAACCATGTCTGGTATAAAAATCACATAGATCTCATTCATGTATTATGCAAATGAGGATGGAACGTCATACCTTTTCACCAGAAACTACTACTATAAAAAGGATGTTTCTGCTGGGTTGTATGATAAAGCAGAGAGTTATGGCAAAATTTGGCAGTAACGAGTATTGTTGGGAAGGGAAAACCCTTCCTTTTAAAATTTACACTTATTATTTATTTTTACTTTATTTATATTTTAAATTATTTATTGGTTGATTATTTCTATATTTCCAATTTGGCCTGTGATCGTATAGATTTAAATAAAGTTTACTTTTATAATTATTATTTGTTTCTTTATTACCTTTTTCTTTTACCTACAGCTTGGTCTGTGCTCAACTATGTTACACTTTTAAATACATTTCAACATCTTGCATTTACTCCACTTACCTTTAAAAAGTTTTCATTCTAAATAATTAGCACAGCCAACAACAAGGAAAACACAACTCAATCAATGTTAAATTAAAAATTAACTTTTATTGGCAGTATTTAAATATTTAAGCATTTGATTCGTTAAAGCACCTATTTATTTGTATAGTGGTATAATTTAAAGTACATTGCATTTAACTCAATTAAATTTAAAATTCGATCAAGACAATAACTCAAGAACGTAATCCACTCTGGTCTGAAGACCAGAGTTTGGTCTGCCTGAGAAGCTGTCCACCAACAGAAAAAGGAACAATGCGAAATTTTAAAATAATAAAGGAACAGTGTAAAGGTTTGAAAATAATATAGCAAACACAAATTGTGAAAGATAAATTATACATGATCAAATTTCAAAAATATTCTTTCTAGTTTTGAAGAATAACGTTGTGTGTAAAAAAAAAACAAATGTGTAAAAATAACCAATTCACAAACTTGACAAAGCACTATTGCACAATGTGTCAAGGTTGACACCACAATTTGATGCATCACCATATCACGCTATGTGTCGATGTTGACACCAAATTTAATGAATCACAATTGACACACTTGCCAGATGGTATATGAAGAAGCACGGTGTGCGCATACCTATTTGAGGATGCATTTGGAAACTGGAACCCCCGCTGAAAATGGATGTTTATACCCTCCGCAGCCGATAAGTTCACATCATCTGGCGGTAGGGCGTCACTCGTGTCAGGAAGGTAACATCGGTCAGAAGAGAACACTTCTCGTAAGCAGGGTGTGGATTTTGGTCCTGCTGATGACGGTGAGGCATGTTGTTTGATGGCCAGATCCATCCCCGGCTGGACGGAACTCCGGACTCCTCGTAAAGAAACAAACCCATGCCAGCGAACAGGGCACGGAAACTGCTTGGTTATTAAAACCAATCGTCTGGGCAATCAAAACAAAAAAAGCTCATTGCTGAGGAACACCTGTACAGCTTGCATGAATAAAAAGAACATTTTTTCGACGACCACGGGATACAGGCGCCCTTGATTGAAGCCTGTTCCATGGATCTTAGCAGCCAATTCAAAGAAGCACCTTTCTCCACGCCGGTCAGAAAACGAATCTCCCAGCATCACGCTTGCTTCCCAAGAGGCACCAAATTTGGCGAGTGAAAACCTGCGCTTCGCACCGAGCGCTCACACATATACTGCGGAATAAAAATGCTGTTATGCCAAGAACCGTGAGGCGGGTACGAAAGTTAAAATTACGCTGCCAAGCGCACAGCAACCCCACCGGATGTTCGGCACCCATCTAGCAGGTGTTCGTAACAGATAAGCCATGAAGGCCGAATTTTGCTCTAAAAATGCACTTTTTTCCTCAAACTCGTGAATGAAGTGAAGCAAACTTAAAATCGAAACGAAGAGCCAAAAGATTAACAAAGGATATTTTAACGTTTGAAGACGCATTGCACATAATTTTGAATAATGAAAACAATAACAAATTAACGTTAAGAGGGGAATAAATCGCCGAAATATTCAAAAACAACAAATAAATTTTGAATTTTAAAGGGAAAGGGGAAAACAACAAATTTTGAGCTGTTATTAAAATTTGAACTGCTAATTTAAAGTATAATCATAAATCTCGGCATAACAGTATTGCGAGATGTTGTTAATTTATGGTGAATGTGGGCATAAGGCAAAATCAGCTGCAAGGCTGTATCGTGAATGTTTCCCTCAAGGTCCGTATCCTACACGGCATACCATCTTAAAAGTTGTAAAATGCTTAAGGGAGACAGGCTGCGTGACCAGCCAACCTCGAATTCATACACCTCGTAATGTAGGGCGCAAAGTGCAACCTGAAGATGTGCTAGCATACTCTCTCGCCCATCCTCAGAACAGCACAAGAATGATCAGGGAAAATTGTGGCCTCTCAAAAAGTCGCGTCTAGAAAATCCTGAATGAATCAGGTGCTCATCCATACCGATCCACACCTGTGCAGGGATTGTTGCCAAGAGACGCTGAGAAACGTTACACGTGGTGCAACTTTGTGATGAATAACTTAGAGGTCCACCCAACATTCCTGGCAGACATAATATGGATGGATGAGGCATATTTTTCGAGAAACGGAATGTTTAATAGACAGAACGTTCATACCTGGTCGCTGGAAAATCTGAGATATGCCGTCGAAGTTCGACATCAACAACGCTGGCCGATTAATGTACGGAATTTTTAATGACAGGCTCATTGGACCAGTATTTTATGAGGGCATGTTAACGGGACAATGGTACTTGCAGCTTCTGCAGGATGTAATAACCGACTTTGTTAAGAATCTACCATTGCACCAACTCCTAAATGTATGGTCCAACATGATGGCACACCTCCGCATAAGACTTCAAACATACGTAATGATTTCAAACATAGTTAGTACTTAATAGAGACATTCCAGAATCAAGTCATCGGGTATGGTGGTTCTGTCGAGTGGCCCCCGCGCTCACCTGACTTGACCCCATTGGACGTCTTCTTATGAAGACACATAAAAGGGCAGGTATATACGATCCCTTTGCCAACATTGCAGGATCTTTGACGACACATTACTGATGCTTGTGCGTCCGTAACACCTGTCATGTTGCACAATGTGCAGCAAGAAATCCAGTCCAGAGTGCAAATGTTTATAGTGGTTAACGGAGAGCATTTTGAGCAATATACTATTGTAAATAAATGATCCTGAAGGCAGGGAAGTGTCTCAGTTTCTTTCTTCCACTTTTTATGACATGACAATTTTCGAAATCGTGACCAAACAAATGTTCATTTTTTGCATTCTGTTTTGAGTATTAATGTGCCCAAGGTATCTTTTCATACTAAATCGAGAGTGCTCTACAACTGTCTAATTGACTTTTTTCACGTATCTTTCACCGTTTACGAGATAGGACCGCTAATTCTAAAATTTGCCGTTAAATGGCGTTGTAAGTTGTCTCATCGAGTAGCGCATAGCCTTTTTACTATACCTAGACACCAACTTTATGGCCTAAGCTGTCACCGTTTAAAAGTTAACGGGGATGTAACAGATAGTGGGCACCCTGTATATATATATATATATGTTTCAATTGCAATAAATATTATGACCCTTTATTAAATTTTCAAAACATGTGTAATGCCAAATCTTATCACTTGAGCAAAATATTCAATAGTATTCTTAAAATGAATTTTCTTCCCATTGAAATATGATTGCCTTTTGAGACTTGATGAAGATTGCTTGTGATCGGGGAAATAAAACATTAGGTTTTTAAATTTTTGTTATCTCCGCTTACTCCATTGGTGGAAGAGGAACCAACCTTGTTTTATTTTGGAAATGAAAAATATTTTAATTTCTTATTTCAGATATTTTTGATCCAATTTCATTAACCAACAAAAAGATAAATGCAGAATAGTGAACACCTGGTAAACATATGCATTTACTCTCACTGAAAAATTAATTAAAATAAAGTGTGGAAGATAAAAGTTGAAAATTTATGAATTTCCAAAAATATTAAATATTTTGAAAAATAACAACTGCTTTTGCTCTCTTTAAGTAACTGTTTTATATTATTAATATCATGCATATGAATCTCTGTTACTTTTCTTAGTTACTACGTAATTTTACTGCGTAATTTTCAGCAGGGGCTGCAATAGTGTGAATGCTGCAGTGATGAAAATTTACAAGAGAATATAAAAAAAATGAGTAGAAATACATTATCTGTTGCAATGTCTTAATTTCCATGGACAGTATGCACTTTTAGAAGTTGTTCATTGTTTGGTCCATGTCCATTATTAACAAACTTTAGAAAATGTCAGTATTTTAAAAATTAATATAAATTAATTCCATAAATTCAAATTTCCATTCTGAAGTGACATTTTTAAAATTTCCTTTTTGTCCTAAACTTTTTATTAAATAACAAACTAAACAAAAAGAAATTTATTTATGTTTCCCCAATACAGATCATTTTGAACAAGCATTGAATGAGTTGTTGTTGAGACCCGGATCGTCCGACCTACCAGAAAGTTGTAAGGTAACTGTTTGGATGGCCGGGAAGTGCCACCCAATTTAGACCGGAACCCAGTAGGGGAGGCATCCACAGGGACCATACCCTCCTTCCCCTACAACCAACCTCTCGCAAGGACTTACAGAAACACATGTTTAATGTGATCGTACTCCGTGTGAACACGGCTGCAGTTTTTTGGCAGTGGCATTAATCGAACCTTGCCAACCGAGTGCAATTCCCACATGCTAACCACTGGGCTGTTGTGCCCCCAAGCATTGAGTGAGTGAATCACTTTTGAGTTGACAAGCATCAAGTGAGTGAATCCCTTTTGAGTTGACATCTGAGATTTATGCCACCTATACTGTGTATATAGGACTATACTGTGCAGTTCAAATGAACATTATTCATTGGTAACTACTGATAAACACCCCTCTCCGAGTTCATCTGAGCCGTATCGTGTAGCTTAATTTAGGTGTTAAATAAAGTGCCTTCATTGGTTATTTGCTTTTTTTTTCTAAGGGGGATAATTTTAGTATTTATATTCACATAAAACTCTCATGTGCATTATATGTATGGTGTTAGATGAAAAGCTTTTTAGTGCTTTGTCCCTTGATTCTTACTACTATAGGGAGATGAAAATGCGATTTTAATTTAAAACTGCAAAAGAATACACTTTTAAGAGTAAAGGGAAATTTCCAACCTTCATGTCCATATCTGGCTTTCGAAAGTCAAGATAATCTTATATTGCACGGCAGCTAAACTAAGTAATATGAGTTATTCTTGTATTTTGTCAATGTAATCAATCTATGTTCAGATGAATTTTTCATCAACATGTTTATGAATACCTAGTACTTTATATTGAAATGTTAAGTACCCGCTTTCAATCTTACTTGCTTAGTAAAGCCGAAAATAAAAAAAATCTCTGTATATATGCTGTAAGTGCTAGACGGTGCAAATTCTTAAACTCTTAACCACTGCAGCTTTACTACTGGAAATTACGACAACTCCTTGAAGAGGAATGGAATTTCTGAAATCAAAACAGATATGCCCTAACCACTGAGCTGCATGTCAGATCTTAACATAGTTTTCTGTGATTAAATAACTGTGATAAATATTTATGTATTTAAAAAATGTTTATTTTTAAAGGTTCTGAAGGTATAGGTGTTTCTATTGAATTCATTTATTGACAACAAAATGTGTACATGTTATTCTAGAAAATAAACCATTTATTTATATACCTTTGTTTTTTTTTATTTTAAGAGAGATGTTCTTAACCTCATGTCTATAGACAGTTTTAAAAAAAGTCAGTAAATCTCAGCCGAAAATAACTTCTGAGAGCAAATAACACTCCAATTCTATTTACATACTACTTTTTTATATTAAAATTATGTTCATTATCGATACAATTCATGTAATAATGAAGTATGTGTGTTCATTGACCAGTGTTTTATATATATTTATATATATATAAATTTCACATGTATGTATAGATTTAATCTATTTTCAATCATAGTTCTGAACAGGGAATAATTTTTACAATCAACAGAAAGAGTTCAATGAATATGCTTAGTTCTTTTACAACAAAAGTCCATTGTTTATCTTTTGTTTATACGTTTACATATATTAAATATGATTTGATAAAATCTAAATTTTCTGTGTGCATATTCCCAAATCCTTGCAGTAGTTGAAATTAAATTAGTTTCAAGCTATACAAGGATTTAACATATCTGCTTTTACTAATGGTTACCACAGTGTAGCCCTCAAATCTATGTACGTTAGATTTAAATCTTGAGGAAAGCCTTGAAATTAAATTAGTTTCAAGCTATACAAGAAGGATTTAACATATCTGCCTTTACTAATGGTTACTGCACTGTAACCTTCAAATCCATGTATGCTAGATTTAAATCATGAGGAAAGCCTCGACTATTAGTTGAAATGAAAAGAGTAAGATATTATTTTAAAACTGTGGGAAAATTTGCCTAAAAAAACCCTAAGCTTTTATTGAAAACAATTTCTTCTTTCTCGCCCAATCCATGTGAAAATTAAAGGTTACTATTGGAAATTCTACAGCAAATCAATAAATTTTTAAATCTTCTATGGATAGAAAAAACATTTTATTCACAGGGCCTTTGTTCGAGGTCAAGCTGTGTGTGGGGGGGAGGGGGGGAAGTGACATGTATTATTTTACATATAATATTCCTTGTATCTGCACAAATCAAATTATTCATATGTTTTTGACTATCAAAGAGTGTAGAAAAGTGTTGTCATTTTAGTCATATTAAAGCATTTCAAATTTGGTAAAAAAATGTACTTTTCCTGAAAAAAAAAAAATCATAAACTTGAAAATAATATATAGTCATAAACTTTGGTCAACAGATACTAAGAACAGTTCCAATCCATTAATCCACTCAACATGCTTATATGGCTGCAAACTTGTACAAAATCTAAAATGTCCTTTGAAGGTCTTGCATCTGTACAGCTCATATCGGCCTCTTATTAATTTATGAAACTTTTTCAAATGATTGAAAGTCCTTTGTATCACTCGAGCACCAAGTAGTTATCATAAAATAATGTATGTTTGCAAATCTGTGACTTAAAGATATATATGGATGGATCCTAAGATGGATGCTTTGATTTCCTTTTTAAAGTCCACCAATATAAGCACATAAATGAATGTAATGAGGTTAAATTTATAAAACAAAGTTCAAACTTCGATATTGCCCTCTCTGACATAACATTAAACATAAATGTACATTTTTTTTTTTCTTCAGAATAAAAAAGCATCACCAAAAAGTGACCTTTTTCACTGAATGCTTTCAAATGGATTTAATTTGGAAACTTGGGTTAAAAAAGATTAACACAATATGTCAGGTCATTTGTAGATAGCCAGATGTAAAATGAAGTTTTATTTAGTTAAATATTTTCTCCTTATTTTGAAGGAAGCATTAAGAGTTATAAAATATATTGCATTCAGTAATATTGATTAATATAGATATATATTTTATGCCTAGAGTTTGGCAAACTCTATTTGTATCTAAAAGCAAGTTTTAGGCAGTACCATGTATAGTTTCCATAGTGTTTAGGATCATATATTATATGTCGTCATGATGCATCTTGACAACAGCATTTTTCTAACCTTTAATTTGTTCTCATTTCTAGACAACTCAATTTTAGTTACCGTGGTATTTAGAATTACAGTAAAACCTGGTTAAAGTGACCACCCTTGGGACCGTGAAAAGTGGTCACTTTATGAAAATGGCAATGGTTACTATATGAAAATGTTATGGTCACTTTAGCTAGGTGGTCCATATATCAAGGTTTCACTGTATATACGAGGGTCACACTGAAATTTTTCAGATACGGTTAAGTGGTACAAGTTAAGCTCATCAACTCAAAGTACTCTCCTCCAACATCAATGCACATTTTCCAAAGATTAAATGCTTCAAGCCATCCATATCTTGGAATCGATGAAAAATATGCTTTTATAGTCTCATCAATCTCATCTTCGGAATGAAAACAAATTCCACGTAAAATTTTTTTTAGATTACAAAATAGCCAAATCAGGAGAATAGGGAGCCATAGTAAGATCAGGAGAATAGGCAGGCCCGGATTAAGATGACTGGGGGCCCTAGAGCTGGGAAAAACATGGGGCCCCATTAAAAAAGAAAAATTTTAAGGTTTAGTTATTGTGAACCAAAATGAATCTACTGAATATTGACTACGGCTTTTAAGAAGAACTTTCTAGATTATGTTGTAAAAAACACTTAAAAAGTAATTTTTTTAAATTTACAATACTCAGTAACTTTTTTATTTTGTTTCGAAATGTAATATAAAAATAGGACATACACAGTAGTATTTAAAAGGCTTTTTTTCTGAACTTTGATGCAAAATTTTGGATAAGTTCTTCGAAATGCACTTTTCGCAAGAACGTGGACTCAATTGACATGACAACAGGGCTAAAGAGTTCAGCTTCTCTTCCTCCATAGTTGTGCGAGTTGGAGATTTTATCCACTTCAACTTTGAAAAAGAGCGCTCTCCTGTTCAATTTGTTACAAATATACATAAATAAATTTTGAAAGCCACACAAACATTGGGAAAAACTTCCTTTAAGTTGTTCTTGCAAATCAGCTTCAGCAAATCCGCAGCAACCATTCTTGCACAGTCACCTCGCTTCTTCATTCCTTTTATGTACAAAGCGAATTGTACATAAAAGGGAAAAAAAAAAGGAAAAGGAAAAAGGAAAAAATTTTAAATTCATCGTAAAAGTTTAAATCAATGTCACTATTGTACTTCACAAAAAAGTCACTGCATGCCTTTTCCAGATCATTTTCCCTGAGATCTGCAAACTCAGTCAAAAAGCCAAACTTCTCATACAGTTCCATGTACTTATCCTTTCTCATTCCTAACTCAGAAGCTAATTTGTCGATTATGTAGTAGAACGTTTCGACGTGGAATTTATTGCTTTCAATTAAAGAGGTTTCTGCTGATAGGCTCTCATCTGAAAACTTCTTTTTGACTACTTCTGATTTCATCCTTGTACTTTTGTTGTCCACTTTCCTCCTTTGCCTTTCTTTCAAAATCTTCAAATTTGTCTCGCAATGAAGATATTTCCAAAGATAAGGTTTCAAGCAACTTAACAGCCTCTGCTAGTTCCATTCCTTCACATTGCAGATATTTACTGGTCTTGTCAATTTTTTTCAAAATTGTGTCCCACAGCAATGCCATAAAATACATTTCAAGTGATGTCATCATCTTTACAAGTTGATTTGCATCTCTTTTTGTCTCTGTGCTTTCAGATGGGTCCACCCAATCTCTCGGAGAACTTCTTTTATAACTTCATAGCACTTTCTGATGACAGCACATGCATCACCATTAGCAGACCATCGAGTTCCTGATAGCGTTTTGAGAGTTTCAAAGGTGGCAGAGTTTTCTTTTACTTTGGATTTCAAGCAATTCCAACGACGGGGTGTCCCACTGAAGAAATTGTACAAGAGCTGGAGTAGGGTAAAAAAATCTAACGTGTTTCGGCAACATTCCACAGCAGTTTTCCCTACCAAATTCAAAGAATGTGCTGCACATGGTACAAAAACCGCCAATTTGTTACGACAGTTTATATGAGTTTGTACACCCTCATATTTTCCTGCCATATTGGAAGCATTGTCATATGACTGTCCTCTGCAATCAGCAAGGGAAATACTGTACTCATCGAGGGCTTCAATGACAACACTTGCGAGTGATTTGCCTGTGTATGGTTGAGAGAAAATGGGTATGAACTTTAAAGAATCTCTCCACTGGATATCCTTCTTCGTTCACGTATCGAACTGTGAATGACAGTTGGTCAATATGACTTCTGTCAGACGTAGAATCTACACTAATGCTATAGTATTTCGCTTGTTTCATTTCTTTTCTCAACTATTTGCTTCACAACATGTGTGCTCATAAGACTGATAAACTCGTCGCATATTGTTGACGATAAATAGTTTACATGTCCTTTGCCCTTGTTTCCATGCTGATGTAGAAACATCCATGCATTTGTAGAAACAGATCAAACTTTGCAATAAGTTCCAGAATACCCAGGTAGTTACCATTGTGAACCAAACCGAACCCAACAGTTCATCCTCACCACGAAAGGGAAGCCCTCTTTCACAAAGGGATTTAATTGTTTCCACGATTCGTCTAAGAACCTGAACCCAGTAATCCTTGTCAGACTGCATTTGTTGCCTTACTTCTTTGTCGATTAAGCCTTTGTTGGCTCGCCGAGTGGTATATGCTGTCACGTTCTGGATATGGCTTACTGAATTCTCATGCGCAGCTAAATCTCTAGATACATGTGGCCAGTCCGAATATCCAGAGATAAGTGAAGTAGTTTTTTTTCTTGTCACTAAACAACACACAAGCTCCGCAACAAATTGTTCTTTTTGATGGTGAATAAAGGAGCCACACTCTAGGAATTTTTTCACCATTAGCCAATTTTCTAGAGAACAGTTCTGGAGAGAAACCTTGTTGTTCTTTCCCACAATCCTTATATGATAGTCGGAAATCTGCATCTTGGTTTTGAAAAGAGTCCAGTCCTTTGTCGATTACATACCGTCTTAGATCTTCGCTGAAAGGTGTTGGCCATAACGTCCAGTTTGTACTGAAAATTGCAGTTATCTTGTCAACACTAGTTTCTTCACTGACGTGTGCACTTTCACTTGCCACAGGTGCATTGGTTTCGGTATTTGCAGTGATGAGAGCATCGGCAGCCACACTCGTTGCTCCAGCTTCATCACCGTCAGACGAAATAAAATTGAAGAGGCTGCTCTGGTCCCTTGATTCTCTCTCCAGTCTAGTCGCTTTTGCTTATTTTCTCTACTTTCATAAATACGCTTCATCTCTAATGGAATTCCAAAGGTCCTTCTTTGTTTGCTTCTTAATAATAAATTACAGTCCATAAAACTCTGCTCCGAATCCCTATTTAGCATTACCCAACACAGCAAACAAAGAAAGCAGAACCTGCTGTAGTGGCAGCTAGATCTATTTTAAGTACGAAAATGTAAACACGCTATTGTTAACTCTTAATGTTTCTGCCCTCCCCTCCAGAGGTCAGCACAGTCTTCTTCCCTCCCTTCCCCAACCAACATACAGCCACTCGCTTCAGTATGAGTCATCGGCTTATAGTACAGGCAAAACAGAGTATGGTTTTTGTAAGGAACAAACTTTGAAACAAATTTCAAGTACTTTTAATTCAATTACTTATTAGTATATTATAATTACAGATAATTTAGGAGTCTCATAATGAAAAAATATTATGTTATCTTTATGATGAGGGCCCTATCTCAACATTTTGAAAAAAGTCTCTAAATTATATAGGAGTGACTCATGTCATTTTTTAAAACTTTTATGTTGAAATGTTTTAAAAAGTAATTTTTAGTAATTTTAAAAAGTCTTTGGGACCCCCTTGGTTCCGGGGCCCTGGAGCGATCGATCCAACCACTCCGCCCTTGATGCAGCCCTGAGAATAGGGTGGATGTTCTCTATCACTTTGATGTTATTTTGTTCAAGAAATTCGACTGTCATTCTTGCTGAATGAGAAGATGCATTGTCATGGTGAATAATAAGTCCCCTAACATTCACTTTTTCATTGCTCATTGTCTTTTCACCATTGTTTGTTTGGTACTTTACTTTTTTGACATGTTGGAACGTCAAAAAATGGTATGTACCTTTCATCACCAGTTATGATTTTAGAAATGATGCGGCGTCCACCATCATTAATTTTAGGATTTCTTTACTTTCTTTACTGATTCCGACCCATTCCACTTTTTGGTGTTCTGTTAAATTATGGGGGACCCAACAACAAACTAATTTTTCCATATGCAATTCTTCATGAATAATTATATATATATATATAGCTGTGGATCCAATGTTAAGTTCATTCTGTATCATTTGGTAGGTACAGCGATTATCATCGATTAACATTTTTCGAATAGCCGACACATTTTCTGGGAGTACAGCTGATAAAGAACTTCCTGTGTGTTCTTCATCCAGGAGAGGATTTCGACTTCTTCTAAACTCTGTAAACCATCTGAATACAGTAGCACAAGATGGAGCATCATTTCCATATGCTAATTGTAGACGTTGGAGACATTCATCTTGATTTAGCCCCACTTTAAAATCATAGCTCGATAATACTCTCACATCAACTCCATTTTCTTTTCTTTCAAAATTTATTCTATGATAGCTAAATTGTAATTGTTGCCACAAATTATCATCTGCAGACATAAAAGAGTTCAAATTTCAATATTCGACCAAAAATTTCAGTGTGACCCTCGTATTACTCTTCCAAGTTTCAGGAATTTGTGATTTTTTAATAGTTTGATTAAATGTTAATTGATTTCAGTTGTATGAAGGCAGCGGTAGCTTATTTAACTTCTAAAACTGATTGCTGCCATTATTTCTGGTATAATCATCTCATTTCCTATCACATTCACTGACTCCTACCGTTAAAGGAATTTGATGGCATTGGCATATCTGTTGAAGTCAGGCTCATAGCCAGAATTTATATTCAGGGGGGGCATCATATAATTTTAGTATTTTATTTAGTTATTTTTATTTAGTTTAATATTTCATGTTATCTAATACATCATATTAATAAAACATACATACATTTCATTTCTACACATTTTAGTAAAAATTTTGTTACATGTTATATATTATTTTTATACGTAGCATGGGTACGTATGTATACATAAATCAAAACAATTGTAATCGTCTACTTTTCATGTCATTAAATTTCCCCCAAAATTTTTGTAAATCGATATTATTGGTGTGATTTTTTTCAAAAGCAAGAAAACTAAGTTAGCTAATCGCTGGTGTGTCATTGATAAGCGTTGTACACGATCTATTCGGGTAAGAACAGAAAATATCGATTCACATATAGCAGTACTGCATCTGAACATACGCGAAGTTGCTAACAATTTGTAAGTATCTTCAAATGATACTTTTTGATCATAGATTTTTTTGAAAAATGTTGTAGTTTTCAAACTTCGCCAAATAAGATTTAACCACTGCCAATTTTTCTTTATAGGGCAATACAATTCCTAAGGAAGACAAATGATGAATATTGTCATAATCTAATTCTTCTGCATCTGAAATGGCTTTGAACAAATTTTTATTTTCACTGAATCGCCTAGTCAGTTCAGTTAAGATTATGTCAATTGTCTCAATGAAAATTTGTTTCAATGAATCATTATATTGGTTAGTTCCAATTGTTTCCATTGTGACAAAACCTGTAAGAGATGAATTGGGTATTTTTTATCTTTTAATTTGCTCTTCCGATTCATTTGCGATGTCAAAATCTCCAGTAGTACTAAAGTTACTAATTTCTACATAATTTTCGTCATGCCTCATATTTTTAATAAATTCTGTTACAGCTTCTATTATTTTAGAGGAATCATTAAGACTAGTTTCACGTGCTTGTAATTGTTTATCAGCTGGTTCTAATGTTTTTAACAATTTTCTCATGAAAACTATGCAAAATCAAAACTTGCATTTGGTTATAACAGTAAGTAAACCAGTAGCTTCTGTTACATCATCACCATCATATTCTCTACTAGCAGCAATTAAGTTTAAAACTTTAACAATTGCTCTGTAACTATTATAAATTATATCTGTTACATGCAAGTGTCCACTCCAACGTTGTTCCAGGAGACGGCTCATTTAGGACATATTTTTGTAAATTTTGAGTATGGTTATCTAATATTTATGCCTCATGCTTTCATCATTTTTCACAACTATTTTACAATTCTACTATTTTTCTCTTTTTATATAGGTTTATTTATTCCTTCCTCTAATTTCTTAACAATCCCTAGCTTTTGCTGTGTTCTTTCCTCATTGTCAGTTTTACTTCAGTGTCTTGATTTCAATGTCTGTTATTCACACTATGGATGCTCATCGTGTATGTTCTATATCTATCTATTCGATTGCATATCTGCCTACCACCTGCGATTCTTCCTTAGTGGTTGCAAAGTCAAGACACTGTTTCTTGGCCTGAAGAAGAGGGCTATAAAACACCCTTGAAATAATTGTAGTTACCTCATTATTATGCTTACTTATTTTTAAGGAAGTGTTGAATGTTTTATTCTCACAAGCAGCAGTTTTATTTATTTTATTTGAAAATATAAGTTCCATCACTTTTGCTTTTTTTTTCTAAATTATTTTAGTAGAACATGCTTATTGATACTTTGAGGTTGAAGAGAAATCTCTTTAATTGAAGACATTGAATATCGCTTTAAGGTGGCCATCCCGTGGACTCTATACATTCTTTAGCATCAGACCTGAGACAAGGTCCAAATTGCCAGAACCCACACATGGTTCACCTATGCATGTCAGAAAGCATCGAAGGACAATAGCTTCGAACACTGCTTTACAGTAGCTGTCCCACTCCTGCAGATTCCATACATTATTTGGTTTCACTGCTGAGATAATTTCAAAGTAGTGAACCCCTTAATAGCCCAGTTCACATGCACATTTTAAAGCCGGTATTATGGCTACAATTTGCCTGTGCCACCGTTACCAAACAGACAAAATACCAGTCTGAAAGAGGGTTGAAAGGAGGTAGAATTTTGTTCCTTCTTATTTGAGGGAACGAAGGGGGTAGATTGGGGATTTACCCACACAATTCCAAGGCCGCAGCTGCGATTGCTTGAAAAACATGGCGGATACTGAGATACCTCGTGGACCTTGTATAAAAATTTTATCTGAAGATTGTACAATAGTGATGAATTTATAGCATTTTATATAGATTATTTTGCATTCATTACATGGACTTATTTACAAATTAAACGGATTGATCTTTATTATACCTCAAAATTTAATGAACGGAGAATCCTACTAAAAAAGATTGATGCGGGTATGTACATTTTGTTTATTTGAGCTAACTGTTCTCATGAATTAGAAAGATTTGTTCCTCAATTTCAAGATAATTTTTATAGAAATGTTTGTTTCTTAATTACAAAACGTATACAATTGAGTGTTAGTTAAAAGTCGTAAGCCAGCTGATTTTCCTTTGAAGCAGCAACTTCTGTTTCTTGGGCAAATTTTCTGGATTTATCTAAGTAGTTTTTAACAAATGATAAAAAGATTTTCTTAGGTTTATATAATATACATTCTCCTTATATAAAACTATCTTAATACTCATTTATTTTATATTGTTAAAAAGGAATATATAATGTGTTTATATTTAAATGAATATATGTTGTTAATTATTGTAAATAAATTATTTATACATTATATTTCAAGTTTGATTATTTTAGTTTTGTATTCTAAGTTTTTGACATATCAAAGCGAAATGTCCCATAACTTGAGATGATGTGATTTTGATGTTAATATTATGATTAGTAAAGAATTGTGTTTTATAATTATGTATATCAATAACAAAGTAAAATGTTTAAGGCATTCAAAATTACTTTACCTACATTTTGCAACTAAACTGTGTAAATTAGCTTGCAAAATGCTAATCCCCCCCCCCCCCCCCCCCCCAAAAAAAAAAAAAGAAAAGAAAAGAATACTTCATGATTTTTAGTATCAGAAATATAAATTATTTTTATATATTTTAGATGTACTACATTTACATATGAAGTCGATTTTATTTTACTAATTTTATTTTTGGATTACTTAAGAGGACCACCTATTTTACGTATCAATGAAACATTTCTATCATAAGTATTTTTTATACTGCTATATTAAAAACGTTATTTTTAATTGCGGTATTAGTGGTATATGAGATATTTTGTATCTGGGCCATGCAATAAGGTCTTATGTGTTTTTAATTAAAAAAAATAGTTATACCAATTTTATAATAATTAAAAATGTATTCGGTATAAATATGCTTACTTTTTCTCTATGACAACTTATATCGATTTGTCTTGAATAAAGTTTCTTAAAATGCTGTTACACTTTTTCCACTAATTCAAGTTTATACATCATAATTTAGCTTAAAAATGAAGATTAAATGAAAAAAACTTTTTTTTTTTTTTTACTTTTAAAAATGAATTTTTTAAATAGTTTCATGGAATAAAACTTTTATATATATATATATTAGAATAAGCATATATTTACAGTTTTAAAATATATTAAATTTAATTTTGGCATATTATTTTTAATTTGATGTTTAGTTTATAAAGATCCAAGTTTAATTTATATATATTATTTAGATTTAATTTATATATGTAAGATATTTCAAAAACAATAATAAAATAGTTATTTTGTTTCTCATTTCCGTACATTTATTATATTAAATAGATAAAATAATAAAATGGAATAATGAATTAAAAATAATACGCTTTTTAAAAAAGCAATTAAAAAAATATATATATATATATATTGTTTACCAAAAATCAATGTCAAAAGTATTTAAGATAAATTGGTCCTAGCCCCTTAAGCGAGAGTAATGGGGGTTACACATGTGAACCGGTCTAGAATGGATCCCAGAAAATACCCCCTTTTTCACCCCAATGTTTCATGGCCGGAAAATACCGGCTTGCATATGAACCGGGCTAATGTCCACCTTTGTGAGTCAGCGAACATTGTGGGGCATGACATCACAAAGACCAGGGGTGTACAGATGAGGCTCAACGGATTACTCACTCATTCACTCACAAAATTCTCACTCATTTACAGAAGATGAAACCACAAGTGCACTCTTGATTTTTGTGTTCTGAAAAAAATTTCAGTGACCTTTAGAGGTCAGTGAAAACATCTTGGTTTGCTTTTTTCCCAGATAAAATAACAGTTCTGGAAAGAAAGCAGACAGACAGGAGAAAGGAATAATGAATCAAAATCCTTGACCAAGTTAGCAGAAAAAAAAGCGAGCTAAATTCACAAGTGTCCAATTACAAGGATGGAAATTCATGACTGAGGACACAGTCCTGTGCTATTTTTATTTCTATTGGTTGCTACTAAAATGGCAGCTCAACCTTATATCTAATAACCTTGATCAGAATGGTTTTTTTAGTTCTCCAATTGCCTTGGAAAAACAATAAAAAACATTGTCTGACTATTATGTCTCAAAGTTTGTGGGTTTTATTTTTCTCCTCTCAAAGAAAAACAATTCTTGTAATTGCCAATTTTGTTGTGAGTGAAGTGCAAAATTCTGACAGTTCAAACATTATTCTCTCTGATCTATCTGACTCAATTGAAACTTTGCATTCTGAACATAAACAACATGAGCGGGAAGTAAATGATACCAGCAGCAGTGGAAAGTTCAGTTATGCAGTAACTAGTTCCAGTATGAATCAGCAGTCAGGTAGAAAGGAAATCAAGAAAACTGGTAAGCAAGCGAATCAACTAGAACCTATGATAAGAAATAAAAGCGTATTTTAATTTGGGTCACCAGATTTTTTATAATTCACTAAAAATTTCATACTTATTTGCATGGTTGCTATACACCCTATTTATCAAAAAGCTCAAATTATCATGTTTGAATTAACTATTATACTGTAGTTTAGAATTTCTTCCTTGCACTTTTAACATTAAAAATATGCTAAGTTTCTATGTTTAATCAGAATTGACCCATCTTACTGAAACAAAAGTTTGTAATAAAGGATCGTTGTGTAATCTTAAGCATAGGATCATAGTAAGTTATCTTTAAATCAACAGTTCAAGCGTAACTTGTGCCTAACTACAGAAAATAGTCTCTTGAGCATTGATTTTTGGTCTCAAAATTTTGCTTTCATTACAGATTTGTCTTGAACTTGAGTTGATCCCACAAGTCTGTCCAAGTGTGTAAACTATGCATATGGTAATTGTAGAACAAAATTGGATAATCCTGTGATAACTTAAATAAAGTTGATTCTTGAAGATAATTGCTAAATAAAATAAAATGTTATGCATATATACTTTTATAGTTAGAATGCTAATAAATACATAAATTTTCATTTTATGTTAGTAACTCAATTAACTGATCCCCCCCCCCCCCTCAAGATTCCATAATTTCTCCCACAAGAACTAGATTAACTAGAATTTAATAATATATAAGAACTAGATTTTTAACTTTCTTTATCAGATCATATTTTTTTTTTTTGTAACATTGAGCATTGATTTCAACATTACAACCAGTTTGTAAAAAAAAACTCATCTTTTCAAAATAAGAGGCATAAGTAGATCTTGTTTGCTTTAACTGTATTTACCTGTAACAAATGGTGCTAAATATTACTACATATTTGCTAATTTGATGCCATGAAAACCCATGTATTTTTCTATCTGTTGGTGAACAAACACAACACTTGCTTATCCCTAATCTTACATAATAAAAAATGTCTGTATTTCTATGTATGCAGTCTGTAGGGGAAAATCATACAACCATGAAATTTGGTACACATGTACTTTAGAACCCAGGAAAGTCCACCTCGCTGATTTTTTTTTTTTTAAATTTGATTTAGCACGAATTAGAGCTATATTCACACAAATCGGGTACTTAACGACTGAAAATATTATCACACAGTTTCTGTCTTGGCAGCATTGGAAAGATCGAAGAGCGTTCTTTCTAATGATATTTGAACCACATCCATAGGACAATTCCTTCATATTTATTTTTTCAAAAATGCATCGAAATTTATATTTTTTTAAGTTATGTGATACTTTTTTCACTGCATCTGAAAAACTAAGATTAGCCCGATTCTATAGTTTGGTAAATAATAATATTGATAATTAATTGATAATTTTTTTTATATATTGCTATAAATAGCAAATACTGTAAAAATACATGGTTTTGTTAATATTTAACTTATTGCTATTTTTGTAATAGTACTCTAGGTCAGCAATAGGCAAACTTACTTGCAGGAGGGCCAAATGAAAAACAAAAATTTTTGGCAGGCCAAAGACTTTTCATTATATTTTCTTCCAAATTCATGTTAAAAAAAATTAAATATTTAGGATGCAAAACAATGACAAATGCCTACTAAATTGTTTTCCAGTTCATTCAGGAGGTTTAAAATGATGGTGTGTATGGAGGTGCTCAAGAGATAAAATAGATGCTCATTAGCAAGTCGGTTTCTAAGATCGCTTTTCCTGTGTTTCATGCTTGAAAACACTTATTTTATTCTTTTTAATCCAGTTTTGTTGTGTAGGCTGTATTGACCACATCGACAGTTCTTGGTTTATCCACCCCTACTCTATATAGTTGTTTCCAAATTCTAAAAATCTGATTCTAATGGGCATCACGGGACTGAAAGGATTAAAGACAACTATTCTAATACTTTCTTGAAGAAAAAAGGCATAGGAAAATTAGATTACAATTCTTTCAATGACTGTGCCCTCTTCCTCAGGTCAAAAACAGTGTGATCTTAAACACACTAATGTGATCGAAATTATTGAATTAACATTCAAAAACATGTTTGAAATAACAATTGCAATTAAAAAATACTTGTGAAATAGTATTGAATTTGACACATAATGGCAGTTTATATGATTATAACATGATAAAAATTGAGTCTTTTGTTGACTTTCAAACACCATTCCACAATCACTGTAATCAGAAACAAACTTTATCTCATACCTTACTTTCAATATGTTTTACTTTTGTATGATGTCTCAATGATATTGATATGACGACCTTTAAACTATTTGAAGTTTGTTTTTGTCAGTTTTTTTTCTTTAATAATGCAAGAATTGACATTTGCATATAGCAGCACTTGCAGGAATAATTGTTGGTTTAAACTCTGTGCTAATATTGTTATTCAAACACAAAATTCTTAAGACTCATAATTCAACTTTAAAAAAATCTGCAAGATGCATCTGTTCATATGTGGGTGGTTTGTATTTTTATGTACCCTTTAAAAATGTTAAGCATTAGCGGAAATCTCAAATGTACAGTAAACAAGAAAGATCAATCATACATAAAGCATTGTTTATGAAACACTTTCCAACTGCAATGCAATTTTATCTAAACATCTCTAAAATGTGATACATTCAGCGGTGATATTTTTAAAATTATCACAATACTACAATAATTTATTATATTTGAAAACTTCATCAAAAACAAATTAACTTTATTCAAATAACGTCATCGAAATATAAATTGCCTGGCTCTCTATATAAAAGCAGTAAATATTTCAAAACTTTTTTCCTTTCCTTTCATTCAGCAGCAATATTTATCAAAATTATCAAAATTACAATACTACAATAATTTATTTTACTTAAAAACTAAAAACCATGGAGGTAAAAGTACCTTCTAACACCATGCTTAAAACTTCATTGAAAAAGGCAAAACTATAGAATCGTCTGCTTCTCTATGTGAAAATCAATGAATGTTTCATTCATATCAGCTATATTGCAGACTCCAGACCTAAATAATTTTGCGTTAAAGAAATTCAGCAATTCTTATACATCTTACAGCTTAATGTGTTTACATTCTCTATGTGAAAATTAGGGCTGTGGTTTATGCTGCCTGCACGTGCGGTTGCGGTTAGAGAGTTGTAGTAGGAAACCTGCAAGCGGGCTTCCGTCAAATTAGTCGGACGGTTGTCTTCCAGTGGAAGGTAGCGTTATATTCCGTTCAGGTTGATATTATGCTGACTGCAATATACAAGTATAAGAAATTTTCATATATTTTTATATTCAAACTCTTTTTTATAGCTATGTTGTGTAATATATGTTTGACTGTAGTTGTAATATAAGAATAAATACTTTAAAAAGTCATTGGACATATTATTCCAGCTAACATGTAATAATGAAAATAATTTCAATAAAATCAAAGCCCGCAATTCCTTCCTCCTATATGTATATAGGAGGAAAAAATTCCATTTTTCAAAATCTATTTTAATGTTATATATGCATTAGTGAGATCTAAAAATAGTACAGGTAAACCTCGATATGTCGAAATATTTTCATCTCCCTTCACGCACGGTATAAAACTAATGTAAAACAAACTCTTTAACTCGAAATTTTTTTAATCAAACTCTCGATATCTCAAATTTTTTCATCTTACCATTTGGAAAAATACGATCCAAAAAATGTGTTTAATGCAGATGAAACAGAACTATTTTTTAAGTGTATGCCTGATAAAACTATGGCTATTAAAGGCATATCATGGCGGGAAAAGGAGCAAAGAAAGATTAACTGTGCTATTTTGCACTAATATGGATGGTTCAGAAAGGCTCAAACCTCTTATGATAGGTAAATCTGCTAAACCCCGAAGTTTTCCAGGAAGGAAATCTGTTCCAATGACTTATTTTGCAAACAATAAGACTTGGATGACTGCCGAAATTTTCACTAATTGGTTGAAGGAACTAGACAGAGAAATGTCCCGTGAAAATCGCGATATTGTTCTCTTCTTGGACAAATGTACAGCGCATAATAGCGTGCCGAAATTATAATCCGTGGAAGTTCATTTCATGCCACCAAACACAACTTCTAAGTTATAGCCTTTGGACCAAGGTATTATTCAGAGTTTTAAAGTAAATTAACGCCACAAAATTAAGCTCATTTGGATCCGTCTAGCTCATTTGGAAAATGTGATATAGATATTGAAGGATTCAGTACCAGTAACCAAACTGTCATACATGACTATTTTGCAAGTAAAGAAATGCAAGATTAAATTTTAATAATGTATATTACATTAAATGTATATCCAATCATTTCAAGCTTTGCTTTATTTGTTGTCAGCATCTTCTTAGGTAATACCCAATTCTCTGTGTGTAAGATAAAGTAAGTGATTTTTTTTTAAAATGTGTAAAGTATAGGACTAGAATGTATATATTTCTTTATGAATTCCTCAAAATTTTTCAAATTTTCGATATCTCGAATTTTTTTTCTACTACCTTCAAATTCGACATATTGAGGTTCGACTGTATATTTTTAATTTATTTTTTAGTTTATTTTTAAATATTTTCTTTCTTGGTAAAGAAAAGTTATAAAATAATTATGTTTTATCTATAACAGGATTTTTTTTAATGATAAAATTAAAACATTACACAAAAGGAATAGCAAGAAAAAATAATTTAAAATTTTTAAAACTTAAATTATTAAATATAATAAATAAGAGTAAATTATTAAATTATAAGAACAAATTTAAAAATGCTTTTTAAAAATATATTATTAAATATTATATTAGAATTCATTTTAAATACTTAGATGGGAAACCTTTTTGCCACTTATGAAAAAAATAAAATTAATAACAAAAAGAAAAAATAATTTACTCAGTTTATTATACACATAAAAAATGCATTATTAAATAATTAAAATAATGAAACACCGGTTTGTAATTAAATATTTTTTAAGAATATATTATTATATATAATATTAAAAAAAATAGCTGCTTGTAATTGAATATTATGAAATGGAAGCGACAACTTCCTAAAAGATAAGTTAAGCATAAGTTTAGTGCTATTAAATCATATTCCTTCAGTAGAAGTACTTGCGTAAATATTTTACATTTTTTCTTCACAACTTGACCAGTGTTTTTCTGAGGAGGAGTAAAATGTCACTTGTACCTTTCTCTTATTCTTTTTCTTCAAAATAAAGCGCACACATGCAGGCCCGTGGAAAGCGATGGGGGAAGGGGCCTCTCTGAGCCCCTGTCCCCTCATATGTGTACCCAATTTTTCCCGTCCGGGCCAGGTTCCCCAGCATACCGGGGGAGGGGGGTTCCAGCTCAGGTCTATTAATTAGGAAATTTTATGATCAAATACTTCTTGTCAAGTTCCTTAAAAAGTTTGTAAAGATTATTATATTTTATTTTCAGAAAAATAAAAGTGGAAAAAAAGAATCGCTCCATTCTTTAAGCTCTATTTTAATGCTATATATACATTTGTACGAGTTAGAAACCGCAAAATTTGACTCTTATCGGTAATTTATTTTTAAATATATTTGAAGAATTGCAATTTAAATAACACTGTCGTCTAACAATAGTAAACGAAATATAATTTGCTGCCTTCCGCCGTAAGACAACAACCATCTGGTTAATTTGACGGTATCCCATAATCAAAGTTTGATGATCATTTAAACTAAAAATATTCTAATTGCGTTGGTGCAGTATATAGATGCACAGAAAAAAATCAAAAATAAAACGGTTTTAGGACAGATGCAGCACTAAATATAAATTAAAAAGAACTTTAAAAATCACGATTTTGACACAAGATGGATGCCATATTTTATTTTAAAGTGGGTCACGTGATCTCTTCATATAGTAATATGGGTACAATTACTATTTTAATTCTTATTTATAAAACTAAGGAACATATTTTACCGAAAATTTTCTTTATATATATATTTTTTATGTGATAATTTGAATATTTCCTAAAATTTTCGAAACAATTTGTGAATTTTAAATTCGCTTAAAAAAATGTTTGAAAAATTAGGTCCCATAGGATTTAATGTATTTCATTTTATCAACCTGGGTTCAATCCAAAACTAATTGGGTGATCATTTACATTCCCATATGTCCCACAGACTGTCTCAACAATATACTAAAATTTCATTTTGATAAAGTCATTTTTATGGCAGTTATCATACGAATGGACGGACAGACAGAATGAACAAAGTCGTAAACACTTTTCAACTATGTTGTAAAGTGTTAAAAAGTATGCAGAAATCATATTATAGAAGATGTTTATAAATGTAGCGCTATTTGAGAAAAATGAACAAATTATTAAATACTAGAAAATGTATTTAATGGTCATGGCATAGTGTATCCATACAGTAGTTTTTTTTTTGTTGTTGTTATAAGTAGATATATTGATAAAGCATTCTGAATTTTGAAAATTCTGTGTAAATTCCAGTAAATTAAATTTAAAGAATGCTTTAATAATACACCCAATGAAGCAATGGCAAAAATAATCTCACAGAGATCCAGTCATGAAATTCATTTGTACAAAATTTTATGGCCGTACAATGCTTAAATTTCCAGCTACAAACTGTACATGCACCTTTTATTATATACAGCTGTACCCATTACAGAGCATCTATGCTCTGGGTATCTGTTAAATTTTTAATGGTAGGACTCTGAAAATAACAATTTAATGGAAGTTTTGCCTTTCTTCTTTGGCTGAGACTGATTTTAATATGTTCTTTGGCCCATTGAAATTTATTGGCTTCATTTCTTATTCTATAGCTTCATAAACAGTTTCATTCATAATTATATACAGAAGCAAAGCTGGATATTGGATTCTTTAAGGGTGAGCATTATTAAATCTTCTGCTTATCAGCGCTTTAACTTCTAACTTATCAGCGCTTTAACTTTCACAGATCACGCTTTTCACCGAAATTCTGCTCAAACAGTTACGAAATATTTTCTGAAAAGTAAAATGCAATGCTTAGATTATATTAAAACTAAATTTAATACTCAATAAAATATAGTTAATATATTTTTTATTTTAAGCCAAAATATTTTTGGTGCTGTCATCTGTTGTCATAATTTTATTCATACGAACTATTTTTATTTTTTAATGAACATTTTTAAATATCTATTCCTATTAATACAGTATTAAATACAACAACAGATCATATATAATAATGCCATAATCACAGAAAGGTAATTTCTCATTCTATAAATTTGATAAGGGGATCTCGGTAAATTCTTAGAATAGACCCCCACTCTTTTTTTTTAAGTACAAAATTGCACCAAGTTGGCGCATTTCTCCGTGTTTTGAAATTGACTCCTCCCAACTGAAGTGACGTATATTCCTGTGTTTTAAAATAGGCTCCTCCTACCAAAGTGACGTCGTATTCTACAGTTTTATGAACTGGGATTTTGTTAAATGATATTGCAATTGAATATAAATAAAACTGAATAATACTCATAAAAAGATTACAAAATACGATTTTTGTGCATTTTTAAAACATTGCGTAATGGCAGAATAATAACATTTTAGAAACCATATTGAAACACTCGATATTTAAAATATTTTTTTTAATTTAAATCAATATCAAAAACTTATAAATCGAAAATTTAAAAAAAAAGTCAATAACAAAATATAAGAAAAAATGATACTTGGAAAAAAGATTGTACTTTAACTAAATTTAAGAAAAAATGATAGTTAGAAAAAAGATTGTACTTTAACTAAATTTAAGAAAAAACAGTACTTTATCTAAATTTAAGAAAAAACGATACTTAGAAAAAGATTGTACTTTAACTAAAATTAAGAAAAAACAGAACTTGAAAAATCAATACTTAGAAGAACAATTTTAAAAACATGGGAAAATACAAAAGACAATTTCAAAACACGGGATGAATAAATAAAAGAACTAACCTTTATGTAACGGAACACGTTTCACACTGCAATCCAAAAATATTGACTGATATATCCAGTGTTAGAAATTAAAAATTTAAACTAGGCGTCATTTGACGCCTATAGTTTTGACTCTAGGTGCCAAATAGACACGGCTACTTACCATTTTGACATCTCTAACAATAACAACTATTTTTTAAATGTCCATTTTTGTTAAAGATATAAACAAAGATTCAGATTTTTGTATTAAAAATTGTTTTATATTTTCTTAAAGTTTAGAATAAACTGATAAAGAAACCCAAAATAAAATAAATAGAAAAATTGCTAATTTGTTTTTGTTGGAAACTTGGTTTTGTTTACGTCGCGATTCTCGTTTCGCGGGAGATCACCTTCTCGCCGCACACGCATCCTGATTTGCATATCCAGAGGGCGTTGCCGTCAACGATTGTGTTCTGGAACGCACCCATCATCGGATATAAATGCTGGACACATTTTTGGTTTAAGCAGATTGCAGACTGCAGATAGACAGCAGTCATATAGACATATAGATCGTTGATCGATGTTAAGACGGATCTACATAGAGTCTTGTTCGAAGTAGTCGAATGTAATGATAGTGTTTATCGTTGACGCGGATATTTGATCTAAGTTATGGTGGATCTTAAAGTTTTTATGGTTCTCAGTCAAGGAGACCATGTTGTTCCGTGTTGTGGACTTTGTGCAGTGTTAATTCGTGAAGTTTAAAGTTTTTGCCGTAGCGAGTGATCAGCTATAGGTGGCATCGGGAAATGCACGTAGTTAACGTAAGTTTGAAAAGTTATTTATTCTACTTACCCGTGTATTTCAAAGATTGCTTAAACCAGGAATGTGTCTGAGCGTGGAACTTATCTGAAACCTTACGATTGAGCTTGAGAGCTCAAGTTTTTGTACATAGTGTGCTTGCTTTGTGTTACATTGCCAAAAATATCTTGTAAGCAAATGCACAATGGATTCGCTTCTTAATAAAAGTGATTTGAACTAAATTGGAACTGTTCTTTTTCAACACCTCTACAATTAGTTGTATTTTTTACAACTACCATTTGACGTTGTTATCACTGCAAAATTCCAGCGAAGTGGTTCAACTGCAATCCGAGCTTCGTATTAATTTTTATAACCAGAAGGTTTATCCTGTGCATCCTGACAGGTTGTGCATTGAGAAGCACCACCAATAGTTTTTACTTGGCAAAAAGGACATAAAAAACAAAAAATTAAAAAAAACTTCTATTCAACAATTTTAAATTATGGTCATCTTATACAATCATTGCCCCAATACCCCTTCATTTCATACTTGAAAATTAATTTTCCTGAGTTAAAATAACAATTAAAAAGTTTTAGTTGATAAAAACAAATTGAAAAAATGAAAAATATGTGATAATAAAACGGGATAAACTGAGAATCACATATAAATGCACATTTTAGTGACATTTTCATATAATCTGTCTCATATTATTTACAAATATAAGAATTAAACACACTTAAAATTAAAATATTATAAGGGAATTTTGGGCGAAATTTAGTCATTTTTTGTGGCCAATTTCGTCAAAGTATGGAATTTCATTTTAAAGTCTGTTTACTATATTCATCTTAAAGGTTTAAAAAAAAGGGGGTGGGAGAGAATTTGCATATTTGTCCGGAGATCGGTAGTCAATACAAATATCGGAGCTTCACAATGAAATGCAGAGTTGTCAGCTAGGGTTCAGTATTTGCAAGTCAATAATAAGTTTTTGTTTTATAGTTGCTACACCTTTTCTTATTGCTTTGACAAAATATAAATCATGCCCTTAAAACTCATCTACACCCTTTGGGTGAGCTAGACAGCCTGTGTAATAATAAAAAAAAGTATGAATCACATTAAATTTAAGGATTGATATAAGAAATGCATAAATGCCAACCTACCAGAAAGAAAGATAGGAACATATTACATGAGGAAAAATCGTGCACTAATACCGTTTTCCCCCATACTGCTGCAAAATAGCCTTCTATTTCACTAATAATGCATTTGAAAAATAATTTTCCTATATAATATACAAAATAATTACAAAAGTTTTAAACGATGCAAACAAATTGTAACAGTGGAAAAATACTTTCAAAATAAAACGAAATATAGAGGATCACGCACAAATGCCGTTTATCGCAATACTGCTGCAAAATAGCCTTCTATTTCACTAATAATGCATTTGAAAAATAATTTTCCTATATAATATACAAAATAATTACAAAAGTTTTAAACGATGCAAACAAATTGTAATACTTTCGAAATAAAACGAAATATAGAGGATCGCGCACAAATGCCGTTTATCGCAATACTGCTGCAAAATAGCCTTTCATGTCATTAAAAATAAGCTTGAAAAATAGTTTTTCTGCATTATATAGTATATACGAAATAATTACAAATGTTTTAGACAATGCAAACAGATTGCAGAAATGGAAGAATATGTTCACAATAAAACGAAATATAACGAAGATCGCTGACAAATGCCGTTTATCGCGGTACCCGATACTCGTACAATATAGCTCTTCATTTTTTTAATTATACGTCTGAAAAATAATTTTTTTTGTATAGAACACGAAATAATCATAAAAATTTTAGTGGATGCAAATGTGTTTCTCCCACATTAATTAGAAACAGATGCAATCACGTGGAAATGGATTTTTAGATGAAAAAACGGAAAAACCTCGATCTTAAAATTCCTGACTTTGTTTCTCATTTCATGTCCTACTTCAGATTTCATGACTTGTAGATACTCTTATGCGTATGCAGATGAAAAAATATGAACCATATGCAGATGAAAAATATGCAGATTTGCATGCAATAAAATATAAATGTTATGGAAAAAAAAAATCTGACTACTGTGGATCCAAATCGGATTCCCAGAACAAGACTGAAAAAAGGAACACATACATAAAAATTGGAACACTTGGCAGCTATAAAAACATCATTTTCAATGTCTGATAACAAAATATTAGCTAACCAAATTTACAAGGTGCTGGAATGATTTAATCTGGAACGCAGTGTGTTCTATAATAGTAAGCAATTAGAATGTAAAGACTCTGCAGGATCACTCCCTTTTCTTCCAAGTGGGACACGTAGATGTACGAGGGGATAAAGGGGAGGGAAGCAATAGAAACTCGTTAAATACCCGGAGTCTCGGACATCGGAATGTCTGAGGATAAAGAAAACAAATAAATTCTTCAGAAGTGCAATTTCAGGTCTTGAAGGGTGGGGGTGAGATGAAGTACAATAAAGCTCCCAATGTTGTCTTTCCCTGAATAGACAGAGAGGGATTTTACTGTCTGTGTACTACCTGCAGATTTATTACTGAGAGTGTGTATAAAATGCTGCTTTTTTTTTTACCACTGTCCAGTCTTCTACCAGGGATCGCAATTTAATCAAAAGGAAAGGGAAGACTGATATTTAACAATAGCATTGTTAGGCGTCAAATTTGACGACCAGATTGAAGACTCTAGTCGTCAAATTGAAATTTCTAGTCGCAAATTACGACTAACAATCGCTAATTTTGAACACTGGATATATCCATATTTTTAATTACATCCACACCAGAACACGTTTTCTTGAACATACATGTACATTCAACACTGGAACACGTTTCATACACCAATCCAATTAAATCTATAAAAATCTGCATATCTACTGAAAATTTGCGTAAAATGTTAATGTATATGAATTATGAAGAATGTTTTGAATATTTATTCCAAAAAGTTTGTAGAAATAAATCTTTGCAAAAACAATCAAAAAAGTTCTGTAAAAACAAGAGTTCGATCAAAAAAGGTCTGATGAAATACACAGAAAACTATTGAAATACTTTCTGCCTATTAAAATGCAGATTCTCAAAAAGTCGCGAGCAGATACACGCTGATTGGATGTCTGTTGGTCACCAGAAGTTGTGGGCTACCAGATTGGCGAAGTATATGGAATGAAATTGTAACCCGAGGAATTGCGCCAACTTGGCGCTGGATCGTACTTTGAAAAATGAGTGGAGGTTTATTCTAAGAATCAACCGGGATCTCAATGTACATCACTGGGGACTGCAGCCCTTCAAGTCCCAGTACCTCTCCATGATTGTGGCACCATTATATATGATCTGTTGTTGCATTTAATAGCGTATTAGAAGGAATAGACATTTAAAAATGTTCATTAAAAAATAAAAATAGTCGGTATGAACTAAATTATGACAACAAATGCCAGCACCAAAAATATTTTGGATTAAAATAAAAAACATATTCATATTTTATTGAGTAAAATTTAGTTTTAATATAATCTAAGTATTATATTTTATTTTTCAGAAAATATTTCGCAATTGTTTGAGCAGAATTTTGGCAACAAATGTGATCTGCGGAAGTTAACAAAGCACGGATAGAGCAGATTTACTGATGCTCACCTTTAACTATCTTACAACAACAATGGTTATTATAATACCTTCTTTAGCATTGTCATGTGTTAAATATATATATATAATGTATGGCTATACGTGCTAAGTAAATAAGATCTCCTGTATTGTTAGTGGTTGGTAAACAGCCACTTTGAAAAAGTTTTTTAAAAAAATAGTATTTGAGAAGTTATTCAATTTATTAGAAAATCCTAAAGGGTGTCCACTACTGGCACAGCACAGCACCATCTAAATTCTATTTGCACTACTTGCAAAAGCATTTTCTACATGTAAAATATTGTACAGTTACTGTTTATTTATAACATGCTTACTTCTAGCTACTGAAAATATATATGTTTTAACAAATATGTAGAATTGGGTCAATTTTGGTATATTGAGTTTGTGTAAATATACTCGCAATTCAAATCAAAAAATATAACTTGGGATAAGACTCAAGATTTGCTTATAATGCAAACATGAATTTCTAGTTTAACATTTACATGTTCAAAATCACAACTATTACTCTGAAAACACAACACACGTTGAAAATGTACAAACGTTGGAATTCACAAAATTGTTGGAATTTAACTTAAACAACATTTTTCAAATCAAAACTTGGTAAATCCGGAGATTAGGTCACCGCAAATTTTTTTCTAAGTACAAAATCGGGCCAAGTTGGCGCTTTCTTCCGTGTTTTGAAATTGGCTCCACCCATCCTCAGTGATGTCATTTACCGTCATTAGAAATAGGCTCCTCCTACCAAAATGATGTTTTGGTAGAAGAACCCTGTTTCTAAAGACAGACTATTGTGTTTGTTCTAAACAAGATTTTCTAATATAAATGATAATTTAATTTAACTTAAATAACAGTGAATAATACTCAAAAAAACGTTACAAAATAAGATTTTTGTGTATTTTAAGAAAATTAAATAACTTTATAAAACTGCAGAATAAAAAAATTAATAATACTCATGTAAATGTTCCAAAATCAGATTTTTGTAAAATTTAAAATTTTTATGCTACAATTTTATCTGTGCATATCGTACGTATCAAGATCGCTTTCTCCATCTAACTGAGGATCCATATAAAGGAATGGGTTCGACCTACAGGTCCGTGTAAGAGCAGGGATTTGATCTAAAGATCGAAAATTGTGGAACGGATGTATTAGTGGTCCGTATGTACCAGTGGTCCGTACAGGGGCAGGGGTTCGACCTAAAGGTCGTTCTACACCGGAACGGGGCCCCCAGTGATCTCCGGTTTATTAGGAACGGTCGCCTGCGGCGCCCAGACACAGAATATGCTACAATTTTATCTGTGCATATCGCACGTAGCAAAATCACTTTCTCCATGCAACCGAGGATCCGTATTTATCACTCATAATCCCTTTCATAACACACCAATTAATCACTTCTTTCAAACCTTTATTTTCCAAATCATAGTAAAATTTTATTCTAGATTCATTCATACCAACATCCATTCTACCACGCTTTACAAAACTACACTCACCTTCCATTTGCTCGCTCATACCAGAAGACATAAGGGAAATATAATCGACGACAAAAGCAAATCCGCAAAACTAAAACGAATAATTATTACAAAATAAATCAAATAACGAAAGAACAAGCAAACACGCACAACAATGGCCAAAAATATTGATAGAAATGTTCTTTTACATCAAAAAACTGTAGCAAACACGAAAACGTATTCTTATTGGATGCTACACAATTTCCGCCGAAAACAACCGATACAAGAGGTTACCAGATTGCAACATAAAGTGCGTGGCGTCTTCTCCGATTTAACCTCACAAAGTGCGTGGCGTCTTCTCCGATTTAACCAAGGTGACCTAATCTCCGGATCAGCCCAAAACTTTTTTACAAAATAGATGGTTATACTCTTATGGTATTACTTTTTGGAAAATGACAAATCAAACTACACAAATATTTATTTTAACATAAATATTTTTCTCAGATTTAAAAAATTCAAATGTAATATATAAAAAGACTAAATATTTTTAAGAAGCAGAATGAATGAGTTATGATACACAGTGATTACAGGATAATTATTTACTACATAAAAAGCTGTGTTATTCACTCCAGGCAATATTTTTGGTCCAGTTGACATACACCTTGATATGGTTACAAGGTAAAATATTTCCCCCATCATATTTCATACTTTAAATTATTGTAGTCCTTGAAATATAATTGATTTAAATTTTTCTACGAATTTGAAAAATTGTTTTTTACAGACATCTCGTTAAAATCCAATGTTTAATTTACAGAAAGTCAAATATATAGTACACATTAAGTTTTATTTATTTCTTGATTTGATGGAATCATAGATAATGCATCAAGGTTAAAATACAAGTCAGTGACCCAGCTATAACCAGGAAAGGAAGCCAAGTTTTTAGAAAACCGCAAAAACTTACATATTTTCCAAATATCAACATATATATGCAAAGTTTAACCATATTCCAAGAATTGCTTCCATTATATAACATTAAATTGAGAGCAGTTGCCACATGAGAATGACAGTTATCGCAACATAAATTGTGCATTCTGCCCTTATAAATCTCGGACGCTTCGGTAACAGAATTGTCCCAAGTTGATCGACCACCTTTTACTTTATTAGGGCTAAGTTCCCAATATTTGGTAGGTTTTCCAAATGCCATGTCATCTTCAGACACGTAATATGGTCCTGCAAAATCTCGTATTACTCCGGATGATATTGCAATTCCCATATGACCTATCAATGGACATATCCATGTCAAAATAGGTATTGGTGTCCATACAATACAGAAGGGATATCTGGATTTGTTGTGATCCATGAGAGGTGTGTCACAATCTATATCATAAACAGTGTCTACACCATTCTTTTTTCGCATAACAATTTATGGAATAAAAAATCCGAAAAACGCACAAATTAATTCCCAAAAAGAGTTATAAATTTTCTAAATTAAATGTTTACAAAAAATGTAAACAATTAACACGAAAAAATTACCAAACGTAGTGAAAGTAGTAATACAGAGAGTAAGTAGTAGTACAGTTTTTAAACTAGTTTTTCTGTAAGACTATCCACAAATTATGTTTAAAAATATTTAGCAGAAAAGTGTCGTTAGTAGAAAATTCAAACCATTTTTTGTAACCATTTTCTATATTTTTTCCCATTTTTTTAACTGTTTGTAAACAAATTGGAGCCTCATAAGTCGTCAAATCTCCAAGTAATCCAAGCATGCGTCAAGTTTAGCGCGGAAATAAACAAAGAACGAAAATTGAGTTATTTCAATATTTAATTATCTGCTGTTTCTTTTCTTTCTTTTTTTTGTATCTTTTTACTAATTTAAAACAAATTGATACCTAATAGAATAGATTGCCATGCCTCAATCTCAGCGACAGCATTACAAAATCAGTTTTAATGAAAGTAAGATGAAAGAAATAGTTCATTATTATTCTGAATCACCGTGTGAAATAAAAAAAGATGGAAGTATTTTGGTAAATATACTTTGTTATTTCATTTGATTTTATTATAAGCTATAGAGGCTAAATCCCAGAGACCGGTACGGTTGTTTTTTTCTATCGCGCCAAATCGGCAGCGGAGTGCTATATTGCGACCTTGGTAACCCTTTAACTCCTCGTACTTCGTAACCATGGTAACCTTGCGAGTTGATAATTCTGGCAACTGCTCATTTCTAAATTCTTTTGCTGATCTTTTAAAATTAGATGTTTTGGAACAAGATTTAAATACAAGTATTGGTAAAATTTGTTTGATTTCTTTTGTGTGTGCTAAATGGCTATGAAGAGTGAAAGATTTATTGTTCGTTTTGATCGTTTGATTGATAGTGGTAAAATGAATGCGATTAAATGGTGTATAAATCAGGGGTTGATTGCAAGTGGGTAATAAGATTGCATGAGAGGAATGATAGTATGGAAGAGTTTGATAGTTATACATAGGCTTGTCGTGTTTTTGGAGCGAATGCGCATTATGTGAGGAGGAGTATAAGAAATCATACGTGGTTTGAGTATTCTAGATTGAGATTTTGAAGTGTGGACGTAACATGAAAATCACTCTATGAGCTATGGAACACTTGTTGCACATATAGATGTTGCTTCATGCGATCTTCGACAGCCAGCGGAACCGGATACTGTGATGTTTTTAGCGGACTAGCATAGCGAGGTTAGCCTGCGAAGTGGGCATAGATCCATGTTCTAATTACATCACTCTATGAGCCACAGAACACCTGTTGCACAAGCAGCTGTTGCTATGTGCGACCTCTGACAGCCAGCGGGACCGGATTCTGTGATGTTTTTTTAGTGGGCGAGGTTAGCTCCCGAAGCGGGCTTAGATCCATGTTCTAATTGCTACATCACTCTATGATACACAGAATACCTGTTGCACAAACAGCTGTTGCTACGTGTGACCTCTGACAGCCAGCGGGACCGGATTCTGTAATGTGTTTTTAGCGGGCGAGCGTAGCGAGGTTAGCTTGCGAAGCGGGCGTAGATCCATGTTCTAATTGCTACATCACTCTATAAGCCACAGAATATCTGTTGCACAAATAGCTGTTGCTACGTGCGACCTCCGACATATACATTGAATTACGATATATACATACGTATATATGTACATATACACGACATATATATTATTTTAGAAACTTACATTCGTTTAACCTCTAATTTTAGTAGGATATACCTAAATTTATCTTCTTTGATGGATATTTTTAATTAACCGGAAAGTAAAATATTAAGTTTCATTAAAATATATATATGAGTTTTTTTGCGAAAAATCATCATATATATCTTTCCCCTCACTTGCATATAGCATTGCAAAATTTGCTAGTAAATGTATACAACTTTAGAACGCCACTTAGTGACTACGGTAAAAATGAGTAGTAGTGTATATTCACTTAAAATGCACTTTTGCAAATGAAATCCTTAAATATATATTGTTATTAATGTATTCTAAATTAACTAATGTTCATCACAAAGATAAATTCGGTGTTTAATGGGTTTAATTTCAATTTTTATTTGACGTCATCGCCAATTTACCATTACGCACTATAGTAAAAATAATGTCCCTTTGCACTTACGTTTCTACGCATTCTACTACGCAGGTTGTTTATTTACATTCATGTTCTTAATAACATTGAGCGCCATAAGAGAATTGGAGCCAAAGAAGTCGCCAAATTAGAAACCGTACCGGTCTTTGGGATAATGCTGCTATAGATTCTTGGGAACAGATGTAGTATAATCCCTTTTTTATTTTTGGCGAATTTAGGTGAGATTCTGACAATCCGTGCTATGATTTAAAGAACATTCCACTCAGGCAACTCTTTTCCCGTCTTTTGTCGCCAAGATAACAATCGCAACATTCCAGTCCAGAAACCCTTTCCGTGTCTTTTATTGCCAAGGTAAAAACCGGCCGTTTGTGCAAAAGTTGATCTGTAGCAACTCAAACATAGGCCTACGCCAGCTAAAAAAAAATTATCACAGAATCGTGTACCGCAGGCTGTCGGAGGTTACACGTAGCAACAGGTATTCTGTGGCTCTAGAGCACAACATGAAAATCAAAAAAAAAAAAAAAAATTTCGACTTTTTAGCACTCTTTTTACCTTGGCGACCAATGACGACAAAAGAAGCGGAAAAGATTGTCAAAATGGAATGTTCTCCAAATCATAACAGGGATTGCCAGAATCTCACCTAAAATTGCCAAGAATGAAAAAGGGATTATACTACATCTGTACCAATTCTTGACAACTGAATTGAATGTTATACATAATCAAACCAATAAAAAGTCGTGAACCCACTTTAATGAATTAAGATTTCATTTCAACTTTTATAACAGGTTTTAAAATACCAATACCTTTTACTTTTCTCTTAAAATACAAATGGTAAATTATGTAATACTGCCTAAACATAATTAATATATAACATATATTAATAATAACATAGATTAATATATTTTAAGGATAATAAATAAAGTCCAGAAACTTATTCAAAAAGTTATAGGTGATAGCCTAGGACTACTAATCTAGCAATTTTTATGTATATTTCTTTAATTATAATAATATGTTCTAACCTTTGATAGTGTAAGCATAAAAGTTTCGCAATATAATATACATTTTGTATACAAATTGTTTTTATGATAGTTGATAGTATAAGTGTTCCCTATTAAGCATCAAGAACAAGACTTGAAAACTAAAAAAAGAAAATAACCAGCTAGTTTCCTCTCAACAAGGAAATAGGGACTCTGGAATCACTCTCTTCCTTGACTGTACCAGTGACATTAAAAAACTTCAGCTAACAACATAATTCAATCTATGAATGGCCTTTGATATTTACAAGCAATAAAATTTTTTTAATGATTCCCACCTAAAAGCTCCAATTAAAAGCATTAGTAGGTACAGTAGGGATCTTGCTATTGCATGTCCTAGTTGCAGACCTTTGACCTGCTGCACTTTGATATTCATATACCTTCTGTATTATCTGTATACCTTTTGACAAAGTTATAGTTTTATGTTCTTGATAAAAAAAAAAACTTTGTTCTAAACTTGTGAAGTATTTAACTTTAATTTGGTTCATTCTTGCTATTGAATGTAATGTCTATGGAAGTAAATAATAATTTAATCCTCACTAACAGCAGGTGCTTAATTAAAATAATATATTCTTTTTTATTTTATAATAAATTCTTACTTTTCAGGGATATTTAGAATACATTGCATTTCTTAAAAGTTTGGCCCTTCAAAGTAAAAGGAGTGCTAAAAAGTCGAAGTCTCCTATTAAGCCTGAACACATCTTTACCACTGGACAGGTAAAGTAACATTTGTTTGCTTTCATCCAAAGAATATTTTGCAATGATTTCCTTAATACATTTTTATTGAGATACTATTAATTTTCCACAATTTCTGTTCTCTACTCAGTGGCTTATCCTGATTCTGAAATTGGGCTATCTCACTACCGTATCAAAGTCCTTAACAGTTTTCTGTTATTTTAACAATTTCCAAACTTTAGTAGTAGTATTGCAAATTGTTTATAAATTAACATGGGGGGAGGGGTTGTGAGATATCCCAGATTAGCATTCAAAATACACAACTGAATATTCAGTAGCATATTCAAGACTTGTGCCTAAAAAAAATTCCCAATTGGTTCATATCAAAAATCTTTTAGATTGAATTTTTTCAAAATATTGAATCCTGAAATGGGGTAAAAATAGATAATATTTCAGATAGAGTAATGAAATAATTTTGAAAATGATTCTTTGCAAAGCTATAAAAAATTGGATATTATGTTATGAATTTCAACGATTGTTGGAAAGAGCAATGTTCAATCTTTCTGGTGGTGTTGAGACTGAAAATCTGCAATAATTTTCAATCACTATAAAGAATTTTTTATCTGAAAATCGCTTAAAATTTAGCTTCAACAATAAATAAATCAAAAACTAATTTGAATTTTTTTAAATCTCACCAAAATGCATCATTGCCCAAGCTCAGTGACTGACTGTTGTTGAAACCCAGACCGTCCGACCTACCAGAAAGGTGTAAGGTAACTGTTTGGACGGTCGGGAAGTGCCACCCAATTTAGACCGGAACCCAGTGGGGGCGGCATCCACAGGGACCGTACCCTCCTTCCCCTACCACCAACCTCTCGGAAGGACTTTCGGACCCACATGTTTAACGTGATCGTACTCCGCGTGAACACGGCGGCAGTTTTGGCAGTGCCTGGAATCGAACCCGGGCCTACCGAGTGCAACTCCAGCGCGCTAACCAATGGGCTACCGCGCCCCCAGTGACTGACTGTGTGTGATTTGGATCTTCTACTATGCCCGATTCAGACATACATTCTCTTTTATTAATATAGATGTTTTATTAAAAACTACATTACTTTTCTCTAATACAGGAGAGCTGGAGGAAAGTATAGGGATTGTAATTTATATCATTTTTTTTTAGATATACTTTAAGCAAACTTGTTATTCTAACAGATGTAGCATTAAGTTTTTACCATAAAATTTCTAGTATATTGGAAAAAGAACACAACAGGACTCTTCTAGTGAATGTGTTACTTTCACTTTACAAATAGCAATTTTTACTTACTTTTTATATAGGGAAAATATTGGAATGGATATAGGAATTTGAGAATTTAATAGAACTTTTAGGCACTCTAGAATATAAATAAACTATTTTTGTGTGCATCTATCATTGAAAACTATAAAATTTTATGAAATTTAATGGTTAGTAACTTATGTGTCATTCTGGTGCTAATTAGATTTTGGTCCAGTTTGCAAAAAAGAGAGCTTATCTTTCTTTTCAAAAATATCAGCAACCTCTAAAACAAAAGAATAATGCTAAAATGTATTAATTACATGTTTGTTGTATACATAATTTTTGATGATGAAACAAATAAAATCAACCCCATTACTCTAGTTAGGATAAACCGTTTTCGAGATATTCTAGTTTTTTTAGAATCTTGAAAAACTGATGCCATTTTAACATGTACTAAATTGTCAAATGAAAAGGATAATGTTTTAAAAGTTAAAATAGGATATTATAGTTTGTTATTTTGCTCAATAATACTTGAATGAATGTATTACTAAATATTGGAAAGAAAAAGAAATATGAGTCTAGTGAAAGTCATGTGCTGTCCATGATAGATATTTTAGAATCCATATTTTGTGAATTATATTTAGATGATAAATCAACCTGATATGAAGAGAGACATACATACTTAAATGTTATTTTGTTTTACAACATGCTTTTTTTTTCATTTTGTGATGAGTTTTTACATCTAAAATTTTGTGAAATGTTCCTTTTCCTATTTGGAATTTTGTGAAGAGCTTATCATTACATCAGGAATTTTGTGAACAGTTTATCATTACATCAGGAATTTTGTGAACAGTTTATCATTACATCAGGAATTTTGTGAAGCGTTCTTTTTCCTATTTGGAATTTTGTAAAGGGTCCTTCATTGTGGAATGTGGAAGACCCAGGCCGTCCGACTCATCCGAGGATTTGAGTAGCTGGTTGGACGACCGGGAAAGGAAGCTAGCAGGTGCCGACTTCCAAGAACAGCGACCGCTCTGGAGGTTTATTAAAAATCCAGTTTTTTAAAGTTTAAGAATAAATTCGTAAGATAGACAGTTTTACAGACAAGAAATACGGACATAACGAAGACAGGTACTGTAAACAGACACAAATATGGACACGAAACATTCAGAAAAACATCAAGGATAATAATAATGAGACATTGCACAACATGATATAGATGATGAAGTAAATACAAAATGACATGGGAGGTTGATAATAAAAGATGAAAGTGTTTTCAATTTAACAGTAGTGTTATCAGTTATCATATTTACAATTTAATATATACAAGTTTGTACAAACAAAAGCAGGAAAAGGGGAACAGCAGAGGAATCTTCATTGATCAGGAAAGTTAAAAGCAGTAAAGCCTGACTAACTTGTCAATTTACTTTATTGGAAATGTCTCTTGCAATGAGGACACAGTTCTTAAGATAAAAAATGGATTGACTGTTGCGGCTGACACTGGAAAACCAAGCCGCTTCATTTCCAGGAGCAGGTTTAGAAAGATGAAATTTCTTAGTTAAGGGGCAAGAGAAAACAAAGTGATCTACGTCGCCAAAAGAGTTGCATAAGCAGTTCGAGGATTTTTTATGTTTAAAATAGTATAAATAATCAAGAAAAGGACCATGACCAGTTAAAAAATAGATTAAGTATTTATTATGAATTTGGGTATTTACGTTAACTTTGGGGAGATAATTTAGAATTCTGGCTGGGTCATGAGTCCTAGGGGAGATATATTCATTAAGATACTTTTGCCAGTTTTGAAGTAAGAGATTTTTGCAAAAATTAGTTAAACGAGAATAGGGGAGAGGAACTGAAAAAGGGAAACCGGAGGAGGATGCTTCTTTAGCGTGGAAGTCCGCGACTTCATTTCCCAGAATGTCAGCATGGGCCTTGACCCAAATAAGATTAAAAAGGTGTTTAGAGCGAGAAGCAGAGTTTTTGATAGAGTTAATGTAGTTAGATTTGTTTTTAATTGATTTAAAGACCAGGATTGATGAAAGGCTATCCGAAAAAATATTTATTTTGGAGAAGTTATCAGTTGCCCAGTCAATGGCAAAGTTAATGGCCGCGATTTCTGCCTGAAAAACTGTGTTCCCATTGTCAAGTTTGAATTAAAAACTTCTTCTAATTTATCATGATTAAATAAACAAGCAGAAAAGCCAACATTATCATCAAGTTTGGAGCCATCGGTATAAAAATTTAGATGGGATTAAGGGGTTTAAGGAGAACAATGCGGTTTGAGGGGGAAGAATTAGAGAGAGGACGATTAAAGTCGAAAGAAGAGGGGGAGGGAAGGGAAGGATCAGAGAACGAATTGATACGAAGTTTCCAAAAAAGGAATTTTTTGTTAAGAATATCAATTAAAATGTGAACAGGGGGAATACCGGTAATGGAGAAAAGAGAAATGCTCGAGGTTGTTCTAAATCCGGCAGAGATTTTAAGAAGAAATATCCGTTGTAAAGAAATAAGGTTATTGATTTGAGCCCTAGTGAGAGATCCCCCCCCAGATGCCTGACCCGAAAGTAATAACAGAACTTTTGTGACAGGCTATTTTTTAAATGAAAAATTATGGAATAAGTCCAATTTATAAACCTAATAGTTTGTAGTTGATAAATTATAGCATATTTTTAAGAAATGAGTACTTTTAATTTTAATTTGTTGCCTTTTCTATTCATATAAGTATTCAGCTATAATCAATCTGCTTTATGTTAATTTTGTTTTTGAATGTCTTTCTTATATGTATTCATTTCATACAGGAGCTTCTGATGAAATTTGCTCGGTAATGTTACAGATGAAAATATCCATTTTGCTTGAATCCTTTTTATATAGCATACTACCACATGTAATTATAAATGTTAGTTTTGTTTATTATTTTTATTATTAATGTGTAAAACTATGTGAAAATATTTTTTTTTTATAAAAATATGATTTTGTTCTGTAGCTCTTTTATTTTCTATAACATTGTTATTCTTTTGTGAGGATGACCAAACTTTGTGTCATTAGAAACCACATATAAGAGTCTCTCAAAGCTTCAAAAGCCACAATATTTTTTGAGGTAATCATAATGATTTTAAATTGTTTATTACAGAATTGCGATTATTTAGTTTTTTATACATATATTTCAATAATTTTGAGATTTATCTGCTATGCCAGTTTTTTTTTTTTAAATTTATTTTTAATGTACAATGTAACTCTACAAAATATTCCTTCAGAAGTTGTGCTCAGTCTTTAAATTTTGGTAAATTTCATCACGAATGCAAAGGTATAAATAAGTAGTTACAAATGTTAAAATCATTCAACAATTCCCTTTTCTTTAGAGAGGATATTTTGATTCTGGAAAAAAGTTTTCAAAACACTGGAGATGCAGAATTGTGCTGCAATTCCAGGAGCTTGGTCTTGAATTTCTGAATTATTGATCACATCAATTTCGATAGACTTGACAGGACCATTCAAATCAATGATTAAGTAATTGTTTTATAATTTTTTAAATTATCAGACACTAAGACTGATAACAATTCTTACAGATTTCCTCAATATTCATTCAGTTTTTGTCTCTAATTTCAAGGTATCTGCTTTTTTCCAGTGTTCAGTTAATATAATTTTGTTGTATACTAGAACGAATTATCCTGCTGTGCTAAGGTACTAAATAAGTGCCTGCTACTTAAATAATACCACCACTCAATTTCTAAATCGCCTATTTTGAACTAACATTATTGCTGTGCTTTTTTATTCTATGCCCAACCATATCAATTATGCAGAGCTGGTGTAATACACCCTAAATAAGTACTAGATCACTGATCATTGGCAAAATGAAACAATGAAAATACTCAAAGTCACAAAAAAGGAGAAAGTCCCTTTACCCTGAAAGTAAAATTTAAAAAAGTTATTGCTATCGGTGAATTTCCATCCAATTTAAGTCAAATTTTAGCACAATAGTCATAATGATTATGTAATAACAAATAAAAAAAAATTAGGACAAAATTTTTTTAAATCACAAAGTTAGAAAACCCATAAATTAAATGCAGTTAATGTGCAATCGGCTGTTTTTCATCAAAATGAAGCATTTCAAAAAACTTGATCTAATTTTTAATTCTATCTTAATTCTTTTAATTACATTCTGATTTGTTTTTTAATTTTGCTGAGCCGTATTATCCAGGGACCTGATATACCTCTATACATTTTTCTGTGTAAAACTTCACTTTTCCACCACATACTAACAAACAAACACGCAGCATCTTTTATTATATAAAATGAAGATATAAATATATATTTAATCTTGAAAATAATTCACTTTAATATGTACGCAAGCTGCACTGAAAATACCAAATAGCTGTGTGTGTGTGCCCACACAACTGTTTATTTATTTATTTTAATATTATAAGCAAGCGTATTGATAAAGCATTCTTTGGTTTTCAGGAATTTGCTGTGAATTCTGTTGAACTGAATTAGAGCACTTTAATAAAACATTCTCTTATAGCAACGACAATAACAAAAATTTTGCCGAGGCGCATTGTCCCGGGTCCTGAAGTACTTGTATATTAAATTTCATGGTACAACTCTTAGTACAACTCTTAGTTTTCCTGCTACAGACTACACATATGCATCTTCTTTTATTATGTATAACTGTACCCATGCAGAGCATATGTGAAAATTTTAATAACAGGACTCTGAAAATAACCATTTAATTGGCTCTAAGTTTTGTCTTTGGCTGATGCTTATTTCATCCCTGCTGTAGCACTTATTTGGGCCCCTGAAGGAAAAAGATCTCGGGGTCGACCCAAGCATGACAGAAATTTGATGGGATGGGCGAGCTGGTCAGAAGCAAGGAATGCAGCACAGGATCGACCAGGGTGACGACGCAAGCTGAAGGCCTTATGTGCCACTAGGCACGATAAGTTATGATGATGATGATGCTTATTTTACTATTTCCTTTGGCCTGTTGAAATCTAACAGCTTGATTCTTCATAGGTTCATCAACAGTTTCATTGGCATGCCATGCCCTTCTTATAACAAACTACAATCATTATGGCCTTAATTATATATATCTACAAATATAAGGCTTTAGTGTGTGTGGGTGTGTTACAAAAATAAAGCCTTTTGCCATGTTCGCAATGTTTCTGGCTCAAAAAATGGAAGGGTGGCTGGAGTACAATAAACCCTTTCTTACACTTTGATGTTTTTCTTTTAAACGATCACTTTAAATGAGTATACATATACATATTGTCTATATATTCAGATTTATGCTACACTCGTTTAAAAACAATAATTACAATTTATTTTTGCAGTAGAATTTTTTAAATAACACGTGGCAAGGGTGGACCATTGTACCCTGAGGTCAGGGTACAATGGTCCACACCACGGAGCACTCTGGACCATGGCTAATTTTTTTAAGAAATATGAAAATAATTCATCTGTACATTTAAAACACTAATTTATTTAGTATGTAAACACAACAAAGAGTAAGTTATTGCATTTCAATTCTAAATGGTCTTATTTTCAATTAAAATTTCCGCCGTGTTCATGCGGAGTACGATCACATTAAACATGTGGGTTCGAAAGTCCTTCCGAGAGGTTGGTGGTAGGGGAAGGAGGGTACGGTCCCTGAGGATGCCTCCCCCACTGGGTTCCGGTCTAAATTGGGTTGCACTTCCCAAATTTGGTTGCCATCCAAACTGTTACCTTACACCTTTCTGGTAGGTCGGACGGTCTGGGTTTCAACAACAACAATTGCCAACTGTTACTCGTATCTAAAAACTTCAGTTTTTTTAAATTATTCAATAAATATTAGAAGAAAATGATAGTATGCAAAATGGGAGGGAAGGGGGGTGAATTCAATTCATAAAGAAATAATTAATGGAAATTAAAATTTGCATACACTAAATATTTTTGTACAATTGAGAGTCTACTATATTTTATGATATTCTAGGTTCTGGAAGGTACATTACAATATCTTGAATATTTATGACAGATGCATCGATTTTTTTCAGAAATAGCAGAGATATCTTAATTAGACTTTTGTCGCATTAATCGCACAAGATCATGATTTATATCGATTCTTTCAATGACTGAAACAATGTTATATTTTTTATAAGAAACTTTACATGAATATAATCACCATATTCTGTACTTCTGTGTTTAAATATTAAAGTTATGCTATAAAATAGTTTCCGTTTCAGTGTATTCTGTTTGACTATAAATAAACAGGTTGCGGTTAGAATCAACAGAACTTTCAGATATATTTACAAGATATTTTTTTTATTTTCTTTGCACCAGATTACGGAGCTTCAGTTTGGCATTTGTCTTCCTTTAAAACAGTAATTAACTCTCTTTGAGTATTCTTTCTGACTCTAATTGAAGTGGCTCATTTTTGTGTTTCAATTTTTTCTGTTCTTCCTGCGTGGCTTCTTCTTTTAGAATGTTTTAAACAGGTGTAACAGTTGGTATTTTTGATGATCCTTTTCATCTTAAACTTACTGACTAACGCAAAAAAGCATTTAATAAAGGCAGAATTTCTTCAGCTGATCAAAATTTTATCAAATTACTTACATGCGATAATTGTGTTGGAATTGCTTGTTAATGGCTTATGACAATTAAAAGTTATTGATTTTGGCAAAATTTTAAGATTTCGAATTCTAAAATTGTACAGCCAATTTTTTGCTGTTGAATTTTTTTCCAGAACTCTGGCATATTATTTTGATTAATCATTGCAAATTAATGCACGAATTTTCTTGTCATTTTAAATACAAGTCCATGATGTATTCTAGCAACATATCCAAAAGTTAATTTTCCAACAATTCTTCCTCTTCCTTTGAGAATACCTACATGTTTGCATAGTTGGACACAAACCTAATAGATAATGTCTCACTTTTTTTTTTCTGCTTATGTCTCTGCTATTTTTAAGGACTTTGTCATGCCACGCCACAGACTTGTACTTTTGAACATAATACATTAAAAGTGTTGTTTTTGCAATACCTTTCTCTTTGCAGATTAAACAAATCTGATGTGGGCAGCACATGACTTTTCCTGCAGACTTATATCCATGTTCTCTTTATTTTAATTAAATTAAATTCACTTTTAGTTCTCATTTGGTAACTGCACTTATTTTCAAATGTGGCTTAGAGAAAATACAAAAAAATTTAAATATCTTGAAAATAGCTAGTCCTAGTGTAATGGGGTTGGTCTTATTCTTTTCTTTGTTAAAAATTACGTATAAAACAAGCATTTATTGGATATATTTGAGCATATGTAGTTTCTTATTTTAGATTTTGACGATTTTTGCAAACATTTGACATTTTGCAAACAAAGGCAGGTTCTTTTTTTCCAAATCATACCAAAATCTAATCGGCACCAAGGTGACCCCCACAAGCAACTTATCTACAAAATTTTGTGAAATTTGGTCCATTAGTTTTTCAGCTAAAGGGGATACAGACAATTTTTGCGGGCCATTTCGCAGAAAAAGGCAGGTTCTTTTATCCCGAATCGTACCCAAAACTAATCAGCACCAGCCCCGCCCACAAGTGACTTACCTACCAAATTTTGTGATATTCGGTCCATTAGTTTTTCAGTTAGAGTGGATGCAAAATCTGCACAGACAGACACACAGACACACACACAGACGTCACGCTAAAAATGGTTTTTTCGTATTCTAGAGGTCTCGAAACGTGTAGATCCGTCGAAAACTCGAGTTGCGATTTTCGGCATGATTCCAATACTTTCCCTATACATTACCATGTATTGCAGGGAAAGTAAAAAGTACACAGAAAATGCCTATTTTAGAAACTTATTTAACATAATTAAATTATTTTCTCTTCCTCTCTCTTTATATATATATAAAAATAATATCCCGAATTGTACCCAAAACTAATCAGCACCAGCCCCGCCCACAAGTGACTTACCTACCAAATTTTGTGAAATTCGGTCAATTAGTTTTTTAGTTAGAGTGGATACAAAATCTGCACAGACAGACACACACACAGACGTCAAGCTAAAAATGTTTTTTTTTGTATTCTACAGTAAAAATCTGATGTGGGCAGCACATGACTTTTCCTGCAAACTTATATTTATGTTCTCTTTATTTTAATTATATTTAATTCACTTTTAATTCAATTTTCGTTCTCATTTGGCAACTGGACTTATTTTCAAAGGTGGCATAGAGAAATTACGAAAAAACTAAAATATCTCGAGAATGGCTAGTTTTAGTGTAATGGGGTTGGTTTTGTTCTTTTCATTGTTAAGATTTACGTATAAAACAAGCATTTAATGGATATATTTAAGCATACCTGGTTTTTATTTTAGATTTTGATGATTTTTGAGGGCCATTTCGCAAAAAGAAGACAGGTTATTTTTTTACGAATCATACCAAAATCTAATCAGCATCAGGATAACCCACAAGCAACTTATCTACTGAATTTTGTGAAATTCAGCCCATTAATTTTTCAGCTAGAGTGGATACAGGCAATTTTTGTGGGCCATTTTGCAAAAAAGGCAGATTCTGTTATCCCGAATCGTACCCAAAACTAATCAGTACCAGATTCACCCACAAGTGACTTACCTAGCAAATTTTATGAAATTTGGTCAATTAGTTTTTTAGTTAAAGTTTATACAAAATCTGCACAAACAGACACACACAGAGACATCATGCTAAAAATGGTTTTATCGTATTCTGGAGGTCCCGAAACATGTAGATCTGTCGAAAACTTGAGTTGTGATTTTCCGCATGATTCCAATTCTTTCCCTATACATTACCATGTATTGCAGGGAAAGTAAAAATGGATCAATTATCATCAATAACACTTATTTAGTCTACTTCATGACTTCATTTGGCACAGTTCCTTGACCAGTTTTCTGTGGTTTGTTGTGCGACATTTCTAAAAAACAAAAACAAAAAATGTGTTCAGATATTTTTAAAATAAATTTATATTTATAATAACAATTATAATGAATTGATTTTTTTAAATTAATTTATTATTGATAAATGATCAATACTTTTTCAGGTTCTAAATTTTGCCTCTTTACACCAAACATTGGCTTAATCATAATAGTACTGCTGTATTTAAATACAATTTCTGAAGGAAGTATATATTAATGCTTGACATTTTTATACATTTTCCAGGATATGTCCCTAGTTCCAAGACAAAAGAAACAGTTCTAATTATTATTCTGTAAGATGGTTGATTTCACTCACTTTACACTGATCCATCCAATATAGATAGAACTAGAAATCCAATATACAGGGTGTCCCAAAAAGATTGAAAGGTGCTTTAATTCTTTACCTGTTGGACATAAGTGGGCAATGTAAATTGCAAAAATGTTGAAAGTAAGGTAGGAAATAAGACTATGTTAATGAAATAGTCCTCCCATTAATTTTCAAAAAGTTACACTTTTTGAATTTTTATACGACCCCCCTTAGACAAATTGGGTCAATCAGAAAATTTTTATTTTTAATGCAACAAGATCATTTTAAAAACCCTGCATATCTGTATCTTTAAAATCAACTAAATTATGATAACCCAATAAAGGAAAAAATCTGACTTGTGCCACGTTTTCGTACCATGTGAAGGCTGTTTCCGACAGTGAAAATAGGAATCATAAACAAATTGATGATGGAAATTGTTTAGATCAAAAATACGTTAATATGTGTCAAAATTTTTAACACAAATGCATCTAAATAAAGCATCGCACAGTCAGAGATCATATAAAGCAGTTGACAGATCATATAAAGCAGCACTACGCGGTTGGGTCACATAATTAAAATATCCATACATTGATAAAAGACCACTGATATAAAGAGACAAATTTCGTTACATATACTAGAAATACAATTCACAAAGCATTCTCAAATTGTTTTCCTTCAACTCCAATACATAACTGAGCTCTTCTAATAATGCTTCTGTAAATATTTTGGAGTTCTTCACCACTAATATTGTTAGGGGCGCGGTAGCCCATTGGTTAGCGCGCTGGAGTTGCACTCGGTAGGCCCGGGTTCGATTCCAGCCACTGCCAAAACTGCCGCCGTGTTCATGCGGAGTACGATCACGTTAAATATGTGGGTCCGAAAGTCCTTCCGAGAGGTTGGTGGTAGGGGAAGGAGGGTACGGTCCCTGTGGATGCCTCCCCCACTGGGTTCCGGTCTAAATTGTGTGGCACTTCCCGACCGTCCAAACAGTTACCTTACACCTTTCTGGTAGGTCGGACGGTCTGGGTTTCAACAACAACATCAACCACTAATATTGTTGCAAGCATCAATTATATTTTGTTTAAGGTCAATTGCGTTTAGTGGGCGAGTATTATAAACTAGTGTTTGAAGATGACTCCATAAGTAAAAATCCAGAGGGATTAAATCAGGGGATCTGGGGGGGCCATTCTGTGACTCCTTTCAAACCAATCCACTGTTTATCAAAGTTTTCGTTGAGCCAGTTTGTCACAATTATAGCCTGGTGTGCAAACGCGCCATCTTGTTGATAATACATGTTTTTTAGAAGTGATAATGTTGTCATCTCCATAAAATCCATTACAGTACCGTTTAAAATAAGCTGCATGTATTTTTCAGCTGTAAGAGTCCCTTCATAAAGCACAGGACCAATCGGTTTTCCATTCCGAATTCCGCACCATACAGACACAGAAAACTTTTTCTGGTGATGTATTTCACAGACAAAAAATGGTTTCGTATTATCCTAATAATGATCGTTGTGAGTATTGATTGCTCCATCTTCCATATACAAATATTCATCAGTGTACAGATTGTTCTTAACAAAGTTCAAATTGATGTCTTGTTGGATTAACAACCAATTGCAGAATGCTACACACCAGTCAAAATTGGAGAGATGAAGTGCTTGAAGTCCATGAATACAAAATGGATACCAATGGTATTTTCCAAGTGTTTTAGCAATTGACATCCTAGGTAGCCCCAAAGTTTCACTTGCTTTTCGAATGCTTGTTCATGGGTTGAAAAAAAAATATGCGATGATGTCAGTTTCTTGGTCCTCCATGTACAAACGATTTCTTCCAGGGCTAGGTCTTGGATAAAATGAACTGGTAGTTCTTAATCTCCTCATCATCCGATAAACAATGTACATGAAATTTCAGGCAAGTTTGGATATTGCCGTCCAAAATCCCGAGCAGAAACTGCTCGGGAATTTGGAAATAAAAATAGAATATTTGGAATAAAAATTAATCTTGGGATTTGGAATTTGGAATAAAAATAGAAAATTTACCGATACACATCTCTAACTATGTCTGAAAAAGATTTGGTATGAAATTGATATGATGTTTTTAAATAACAATCTCAGGATGCATATAATTTTTTTTTAAATTATTGTGCATGTAAATTTTTAGTGTAGTTTAAAAAAAAAATTTTTTTTTGACTTTCTTACTTGCATCGATTTACACATTTTAGTTATCCCTGTACACAAAGCACAATTTTTAAATAATTTCTGAACAAATATTTGTGTACAATATCGTTAACATTCTAAGTACTCATTTGTTTAACATAATATGAAGTAAGGGATATTTATATTTTATTTTAAAGAAACATGTTATCAACATGGAATAATTAATACATTCAATGGCAGCAAGAAAACTTGCTTTGCTATATGCCACTATAATAAATCATCTGCATTTCATTCTTCAGTTTTTTAAATTATTTTACTATAAACATTTGAAACGGCTAAATTATAATTAAAGAAAAGAAAAAATTGTCTGCGAGTTCTATTCTTCGTTTTGAAAAATTATGTTAAATTTCAAAATCAAATGCATACTTGCATTTGTTTATTTATTTATTTTAATTGTTTCAAATAAAAAATGGCATGTCTCATTTTGTAAAGTACTTAAGAATCCGTGATTGCATCGTGAGCCTATGCAGAATTCGCAAAAATGTTTCTCTCAATATTATCATCCAGTTTTATCTTTTTTGTGATATGTCACAAATTTACATTTCTAATTTGATATATGGTTCCCATTCACAATGTTCAATTTTAAATTAAATATAACTCGATCAATTTTAAAGATACAGATATGCGGTTTTATTTAATGATCTTGTTGCATTAAAAATAAAAATTTTCTGATTGGCCAAATTTGACTAAGGGGGTCGTATAAAAATTTACAAAGTGTAACTTTTTGAAAATTAATGGGAGGACTATTTCATTAACATAGTCTTATTTCCTACCTTTTCAACATTTTTGCAATTTACATTACTCACTTATCTTCAACAGATAAGGAATTAAAGCGTGTTTCAATGTTTTGGGGACACCCTGTAGATAGAACTAAGAGATAGAATTAGAAATATATTAATTAGCTTAAAATATTATATTTTTAAGATTGTATTTGTTTAATTTTAGATTTAAAATATATTATATGTAAGGCATCATGTTATCAAATATTTAACATTTATTTTCTTACACTTAATTAGTTCATTAGTTCCATTTTCACTTGATATTGGGTGGTCTCTGTGTTGGGTCAAAAGATTTGAAATTTTTAGTTATAATACTTGTTAAATGTGCTAACTTCTAGTGTTGCAGACCCAGACCACCCAACTCACCCTCTAGTGTTGAAGGCCCAAACCACACGACCAACCCTAAGACTTTTGGTAGCTTAATATGTGGCCGGACACCCTCTAGTGTGTTGTTGTTGAGACCCAGACCGTCCGACCTACCAGAAAGGTGTAAGCTAACTGTTTGGACGGCCGGGATGTGCCACCCAATTTAGACCGGAACCCAGTGGGGTAGGCATCCACAGGGACCGTACCCTCCTTCCCCTACCACCAACCTTTCAGAAGGACTTACGCACCCACATGTTTAACATGATCGTACTCCGCATGAACACGGCGGCAGTTTTGGCAGCGGCTGGAATCGAACCCGGGCCTACCGAGTGCAACTCCAGCGCGCTAACCAATGGGCTACCGCGCCGTAAACTGGAACATAAACCATGCATAAATTAATTCATTAAAGCCAAATAATTCATCGGTATTTACTAAAGAAAGACTGATGTCCAACTTATGTAAGAATATGGGGTACATTGGACCATGGTCCATTGTACCCCATATGGAAGTTCAGCAACGAACACAAATGAAATAAACAAATTATAAATTTATTGAATGTAGTCTGATATTATATAAAAAGAGAAAATTTTTGCCTTTATATTGTACTAAGGCACTTCTTAGTTGCAATTCTTAAATGAAGAAAAGGAAATCTGTACACCTGAAAAATTTTTCTTTCTATCTTATTTACTATCTGTGAACCACCTACAACTGTAAAATGGCTTAATAATGAGTTGAGAACATAATTTTTGGATATAGTACATCAAGACTGTGTTGGGTCAAAATGTGAAGCATTGTGGAAAAACGTGAGAAAAATTAAAGGGCAGGGGGGGGGGGAATCCTCTGTGCTCCACTCTCCCCTATATCAGCATGCAGAAAATGGCCAGACAAATTAATTCCACCAGGTTTTATTTGCCTGAACAAATGCATAGGAATCAAATATCCCCAAGTACCTCATTTTGCATTGTTGCATGTTAAAAATATATATATAGAAACGAAGCTGGGTATTGGACTCTTTTTTAACTTTCTCACAACAGTTGGCGGTAAACAGCCAATTTGAATACTTTAAAAAAGTTTTAAAATTTAATTTTAAAAAATCTTGCTAACATTTTGGAAAAAAACCTTTGAGGTGAATTTGTTTAGGTATAGATGTGTGTTGAAAACCCAGGCCACTCGACTCACCCTAGGATATAAGTTTGGGTGCCCGGAGGTATAGATGCGTGTGAAAAACCTCATACCAATAAGTGCTATAGAGATGTGGCATCGCGGATAGACAGACAGACAGGTTCTTCCTTTTATTTATATATATGATTGATGTATTGAGAGAAAATAGCGATATTTTAACATCAATGGTATGAAAAATTTTGCTGTTAATTAATTATTGTTTAGCAATGATGCTTGTTTTTATTTTTCAAAATATTTTGTTTGTTATAGGAAGTATGTTTCACCAGTAGCAATATTTATCTCTTTCTTGAATGTCTTTACATCCGATTTTATCAAACTGAGATTTGCAGGAGAGGGAATATATGTTGATTACTAGAAAACATAGTCTGATTGTTTAAAGAATTTGCAACCCACAAAAAAATATGTGAAATATTCCACCACTGTCTTCTCCATAGACTGATTAGCTACATCAGCCAGCTTTTGTTTTGGTTCTAGGTTAGGCCAGATACAATCAGTTAAAAGCCTTTTTCACTTTATTCTGAAGGATGGTGATATCAGATATTTTTGTTTTTACCATTTTAAATATTTATATATTGCTATGTGCTGCACAATTTATGGCAAGTTTTCTTGCTGCTACTCCAGTTAACTGCTATATAGTGCAAAGGAAGTGAAACCAGTCTATCAATGCTTGCTGATGCCAATAACTCCTAGTCCTGCATTGAAATGCCTTGTCTTTATATTTAAAACAGATGAAAATAGAATACATACCCATTTTAATTCTAAAATACTTTTGGATACAGTAGAACATTTTATAAGCAAAGGTACTTAATGAGTAGAAAACTTTCACAGAAAAAAATTCTGAGTTTTTTTATGTATCCAGCTTATACAGCTATTCCAGATAGATTAATGGGGCATTCAATTCTGGTATCCTGAAAACCGGTATTCCTGTCAAATTTTTTCAGTATTTTAATACCTGTCTGTCATCATTTGTTAATTTATTAATGGAAAAATTAACTATCATTCTCTACTGTTCTGTATTTGCATTATATTTTAAATTCTTAGTTAGAATCTATGAATTAATGTTGTATCTTTTGTTGAAAGAGTTGATCCATTTTCTCATCATTGAACAAGTTATTAGAACATTGAATCAATTAATTCCCTATTTTAGTGTTTGATAACAAAATATACCTTCAAAAGTTTAATTTGTATTTCCCCTTAGCTTGAAATTGGGGTCTAAAATAAATACAATTAAAATTTGGGTCATATCACTTTTTTACATTCCCTTATGAAATAAACCTATTTCATGCATTTCTTTGATAATGGTTCCTTTTAGTCTTATGTTTTGCAAGTCAAGGCAGTAAGTTCTAACATTATTACTTTTTCATCTGATTGTTGCTCGTTGTATGTTTCTATTTAATTGGTTAAGTAAAAGGACTTTTTCTTTCAAATATAATTTTCCTTGTTTTATCTTAAATTGTCAACAAGGTGTTAATATATGGAAAAATCCAGGTATCTTGGTTTTGAAAATTAAAATACTGAAATATTGGATTAAATTTTTGTCTTGATATTGAATGTCCTAGTGCAAGATTTTATTATGCTACTTTAATGAATACTCAGTGTTACCTTGGATTTAGGTGGCAAACCTCTGATTAAAATTACACGGAAACCCAAAGCAAAAACTCAACACTTTAACAGTACACCTACTTAAAACACAGCATAATCCCACTGCACGTTTCTTTTAAGCTCTTAACTTTCAATAGCTTCCTTGCCATTTGCTCTTGATGTGCTCAATGTCAAGACAAAAAAATTGCTAGCTGACACTTTAATACTGACAGTATTAGTAATGGCGAACGGCAACCGTTGCTATGGGAATGTGACATCGTTGTCGAATATATTGATATGGGGTTCTGAAGTAATGACCAGGGCCATTGTGACGTAACCAACATACATTGTGAGATCTGCTCAATTTGAAGTTATTTGATGTGTTTCACAAAGATGATTTTCTTTAGTTTGCTATTTAAGTGTTCTAAAACAAGGAGATTCAATTTTTTTTGTTTTGTCTTCATCGTATTACTGATGGAAACATTTCTAACACCGGACTGTTCCACAAACCAGGCCCCTTTTTGCCTAAACCATTTGTAAAAATAGATCAATAACTTCTAAAATAAGAAGTGCACATTTGTTGTATATGCCCAAAATATCTGACGGCGGCTATGTTCAGGTCCATTCAACTGTACTAAGGTATATTTATTGTAATAGACTAAATGCTTTTGTATGCAGATTTCTGTTTATCGAAGTTTACTTTATAATATATAAATTAATTTAAATGTTTTTCCACACACGTACTGTACAGTAACCATTTTGTCTAATGCTTTTGGGAAAAAATAAATTTATTGCCCGATATTTTGTTTTAAATTAATTTTTTTATTTCTTACCTCATTTCGACAGCTGATAATCCGGCACCACTTTAAGTATTAAATGTAACCTAGCTAAAATATATATCATGAAACTTCATATTTGCAAATTTTGGACTTCGTTTTTCAGTCTCTGCAAATTATTTTTACATGGCTGATCTGTCATCATGACTGAACCATCCTCTTCAGAATTAAAAAACTAAATAATCAAAGACTTGTAAGTTACTTGCTTTTTCAAAAGCAGTGTAAAAAGAATTAATTTTGAAATCTATTAAAATGAAATAGAAATGGAAAATTTAATGATACACATCTCTAACTATGTTTAAAAAAAATTTGGTATAAAATTGATATGATGTTTTTAAATAACAATCTCAGGATGCATATATTTTTTTTTTAAATCATTGTGCATGTAAATTTTTAGTGTAGTTTAAAAATAAAAAATTCTGACTTTCTTACTTTCATCGTACATGTACATCACCATATTTCAATTTCAGTTATCAGGGAAATCCCCTGTAAAAAAAATTAATACATTCACCTCAAATGCATTGGTAGACGAAAATATGGGTAAAGAATGGGTTTCAAATTTCAATTTAAGTGATATGAAAAGGGGACTGGGTTTGGGTAAACAATTAGAAAATAACTTTATTGACAATTATCCTTCATCAGTGCAAAGTGCAAAGTTTAAAAGAGAATTACAAAATTGCTTAGCTCCTTTCAAAGAGATTTTTCTTAGAGTTACAAATTAAAACTACATTTGAAAACGAAAATGAAGATATGCAAAGTGAAGAGGACATTAAAAAAATTATGCCACTAACTAATATTTAACAGTGGTGATGAATATTAATAAAATTTTTGTTGGAAAAAAGTTAAGTTTATATTTCACATTGTTTTTTTAATTTTCTTATAAAGTCTTAATAAAAATAATTCGAAATATGTAAACATATATTTATTGCCTTTTGTATTTATAAACTTATATTTCATAACCATATATATATTCATCATAACATGGTACTCTAAAAATACAGTTTTATATAACATAGAATGAATCAATCTGATTTATATGTTCTGAGTTCCTCTTAATGCAGTTTTCATATAACACGGTACAAATTGTTCTGTATTATACTAATTCTGAGTTTCTTATAACACTGTATGAGGTTTCTATATAACATGGTACGAATTAATCTGACATATACTAATCTGAGTTTCATAATATAACATGGTATGAATTATGGTATGTTTTGATTTAATCTCACACATTTTATATTAATTAAATTTTATTACATTCAAAAAATAGTGGGGTGGGGTAGGGGATACGATTTAAGAAAATAAACAGCTTGCTCATATATTTTTCATCATGAATCAATGTACTATAATACATTTAATTTATTATTCTGAAAGTATATCATAGTGTGTGTGTTAAACAATTAGTTTCCATATTTTTATATGTTTACATTGAATTTCGATTTGATATAAATTATGTTTTTGATTTAAAAAAAACTAATAAAATCAAGTGTTTAGCAATAATATAAGTTCTTCACTATAAAAGCATCATTTAAACTGTTTACTAATTAGGCATAAGTACATCTCTCCCCCTCCCCCCCCCCCCCAAAAAAAAGACATAAAACTCTTAGTGTTAGTGTTTTAATTATTGTTTTGATTTAATCTCACACATTTTATATTAATTAAATTTTATTACATTACATTTTATTAATTAAATTTTATTACATTACATTTTATTAATTAAATTTTATTACATTCAAAAAATGGTGGGGTGGGGTAGAGGGTACGATTTAAGAAAATAAACAGCTTGCTCGTATATTTTTCATCATGAATCAATGTACTATAATACATTTAATTTATTATTCTGAAAGTATATCAAAGTGTGTGTGTTAAACGATTAGTTTCCATATTTTTATATGTTTACATTGAATTTCGATTTGATATAAATTATGTTTTTGATTTAAAAAAAACTAATAAAATCAAGTGTTTAGCAATAATATAAGTTCTTCACTATAAAAGCATCATTTAAACTGTTTACTAATTAGGCATAAGTACATCTCTCCCCCTCCCCCCCCCCCCAAAAAAAAAAAAAGACATAAAACTCTTAGTGTTAGTGTTTTAATTATTGTTTTGATTTAATCTCACACATTTTATATTAATTAAATTTTATTACATTACATTTTATTAATTAAATTTTATTACATTACATTTTATTAATTAAATTTTATTACATTCAAAAAATGGTGGGGTGGGGTAGAGGGTACGATTTAAGAAAATAAACAGCTTGCTCGTATATTTTTCATCATGAATCAATGTACTATAATACATTTAATTTATTATTCTGAAAGTATATCAAAGTGTGTGTGTTAAACGATTAGTTTCCATATTTTTATATGTTTACATTGAATTTCGATTTGATATAAATTATGTTTTTGATTTAAAAAAAACTAATAAAATCAAGTGTTTAGCAATAATATAAGTTCTTCACTATAAAAGCATCATTTAAACTGTTTACTAATTAGGCATAAGTACATCTCTCCCCCTCCCCCCCCCCCCCAAAAAAAAAAGACATAAAACTCTTAGTGTTAGTGTTTTAATTATTGTTTTGATTTAATCTCACACATTTTATATTAATTAAATTTTATTACATTACATTTTATTAATTAAATTTTATTACATTACATTTTATTAATTAAATTTTATTACATTCAAAAAATGGTGGGGTGGGGTAGAGGGTACGATTTAAGAAAATAAACAGCTTGCTCGTATATTTTTCATCATGAATCAATGTACTATAATACATTTAATTTATTATTCTGAAAGTATATCAAAGTGTGTGTGTTAAACGATTAGTTTCTATATTTTTATATGTTTACATTGAATTTCAATTTGATATGAATTATCTTTTTGATTTAAAAAAAACTAATAAAATCAAGTGTTTAGCAATAATATAAGTTCTTCACTATAAAAGCATCACTTAAATCGTTTACTAGTTAGGCATAAGTTCATCCCCCCCCCCCCCCCCTAAAAAGACATAAAATTCTTAGTGTTAGCGTTTTAATTATTGTTTTGATTTTCAATTATTAGAGATAACGTAATCTAAAAGAACTTTATTTATATGCATTTAGAAGGAAATTACGCGATGCTTATTTGTGTATAATGAAAATTTTAGAATGATTGCTTGTTTAGAAAACTTTTCGAACATATTTCTGTAAATTCGTGTATTTAAAACAAAATTCATTAAAAATAACATCGCCTCCTGTAATAACATTGACTGGTTTCAAAAAGCGAAACGAAACTTTCAGATGATTTATATTTTTCAGAAAGGGAAATACAGTTTTATTATGTATGTACCCTTCCAAAAAAAACCTGTACTACATATTTAAGTTGTGTTCAAGTAAAATTAATGTTATTTGAGTATTTATTTCATATTTTAAATTTAAAAAAATGATTACATTAATTTTGTTAGCATCCTTTTACATTGGAGTCTACCGGGCCGTTCCTGCGATAAGCCCAAAGGTATACCAATTCAGAAAGCTTCTCTCACATCACAAGCCAAACGTCGTTTTATCGCCAGTTCTGGTACACCACTCTTATAACTCCTGCAAAAGCGGAGAGAAAGACGATCGTTTTTAATCCGCAATATTGTTCACGAAGACAGATTAGATACATTTGTATCCCATTATTTAAATCATGTTTTATGTACATTTTGGTTTTAAAGTAATACTATGAAAATACATGTATTTAAGACCTTTTTGTACTGCACGCAGATTGTTTGCAATGAGTGTAAGAAATGTTCCACCCACATATATAATTTATTATTTGAATAAAGCGTTTATATGCGAGATTTTGGAGTAAATATATGTTTAGGATCCGTATGTTGTTCAATACTTATATTGTACAACAATCAGTGACGAAAATTGAAGATTATTTAAAAGGAGGGAATATTTGTCATTTTAAAAATGTAAAATTTGTGACATTTTAAGGAAATTTGCTTGACAATTTCGGTTTGGGGGAGAAATAAATATTACTTTTCTGACATACCTAATATAATGCATCGTATTTCAAGGTGGACTTTTCAAAGTTTTCGGAACCCTTGTGATTCCGTGACGTGATAGTTTCATGTAAATTGTCTTAAATTTAAAAACGGGTAAAATTTTGATGCATAATTTGGACAACAGGGGATATTTCTTATTTTGGGGTTCCACCATCAAATTAAATTTCAAAAGGGTTTTGTGACAAAATGAATTTGAAAAACACTGATATAATGTATAGGGAAAGTATTATGACGAGTTTGAAAACTCAAATTCTGCTTTGTGTTTTCGCCGGTAGAGCTGTTTCAAACATACCTGAAATTGAATCGAATGTTTTTAAAGTGATATCTGTGTGTGTGCATGTATATTAATGTATGTAGTATGTGCATGTATATTAGTGTGTGTGTCCTTGAGTCAGTGGATATGATATCTAACGAACGGATGGAACGTTTCAAACAAAAAAAAATTTGATTATTACAATCAGTAAATACTGGAAGTCTATTGATTTTATAAGCAATCGAATATTTGGAAACCAGCTCCAAACTTTCGAATGAAATTTTAAAAAACATCATAAAAAATCAGAACCTTTAATATTGTTACATAAAATATCATTTTTTATTTAATTTTTTATTAGAAAATGAATAACATAAACTTTGGGATAATAGCATGAACCATTCTTGATATATTGTACGTTTTTCAAATAAATTTAAAAAATCTGATGTGGGCAACACATGACTTTCCTTATATAATGTAATGAATTTACTACTTTTACAGTAAAAAAATAGGTTTTTCTTATAGCAGATACTAATATTCTTTCCAAGATATTGTATTTTCGACAATTAGTCGTCATTTTCATTGATTTAGCGTCGTTTTTATCCATTTGGCGAGATTTTCGTTAACTTGACAACATTTCAAAAAGTCGCCAAGTTGGCGATATTCCGCCAAATTCGTCGTCAAAATCTCGCCAAGCGTTATGAACGAAGAAATAAGTTGTTCTTACAGCAGATAAATGACTATTGGCGTTCAAATACAAAAGTATTACTCAAAGTATCATTTTTCATGAATGGAACGAGCTAGATCCACGAGAATGATGTCACCCAATTTATCGCATGGTATTACATATGAAAAGTGAACATGTTTCTCAATAGGAAATATTTTTTTTCATTTTATATGACTTTTTAATAATTTTTTTGAAAAAGGTGCAATATCTCGAGAACGGTTCATGTTAGCATTCTAAAATTTATGTCAATCATTTTCTAATGAAACATTACATAAGAAATGTCTATTTGCGTAACTTTATTAGTGGTTTTGATTTTTTGACGATTTTTTCAAAATTTTATTCGAAAATTTAGGGGGGTTTTGAACATTCGATTACGTATAAAAACAATAGGCTTCCAGTGTTTACGGATTGTGATTTTTGTACCAAATTTGGTTCGAATCGGTCCATTCGTTCGTCAGTTATCGTCTCCACAGACTCAGTGACACACACACAGACATCACTTCAAAAATGTTTGATTCGTGATCAGAGATGCTTGAAAAGTGCTCTCCCGTCGAAAACTCGATTTCGAATTTTCGACCCCGTCACAATACTTTCCTTATACATTATGTATATAAGGAAAGTAAAAATACATGAAATTAAAACAGTGCTAACTACCGTAATATGTTTCCATTCCATGTACAATATTATGTGACAATGGTGTTAGCATCATTCTGGTAGGTTTTATTCACGAGACACTGTTTCACAATAATTTTGTATTTTGCATCAAACAATTCGTCAAACGTAATTTATTAGTTTGTCTGTCTGTCTGTAATGCTTGTCGATACATTAACAAAATATCGTCATTTCCAAATTGGCAAAAACCTTTTGGGGAAATTAATATTCGTGATTTAAGATATGTTGAGTTTCGCGGTTATAATCGTTTCAAATATAATATTTGCACAAAATAAAAGTTAATTCGGTTAAGCTGTGAAGGACTCAAAGTCATTGATTGATAAAGCCTTTTTGACACTCCCACCCATTTTATTCACCCTCGAGTGTGAAACAAAAATATTAAGCTCCGTTAGATTCTGTCCCGTTGTCGATACTATAAGCATAGGCGCCCATAGCACTTTTCTAGGCGTTAAACTCAATGATATGTACAATATCGACTACCTTGATCCCCACATTTGGGACCTTGAATGTCCAGGGGAGCGGAAGTGCCTCCTTTCCCTCCCCTATGGGCGCTCATTGAAAAAACTCCCTACTTATACTAGTAACCTCAGGACAGAACGAACCTAACGGAGTTGAGTTTCGATTTCCCCAGGGGTGGAAAAATGGAATCTTTCCAGAACTTCCGAGAGGTTGGTGGTAGGGGAAGGTGGTAGGGTACGGTCCCTGTGGATGCCTCCCCCCACTGGGTTCCGGTCTAAATTGGGTGGCACTTCCCGGCCGTCCAAACAGTTACCTTACACCTTTCTGGTAGGTCGGACGGTCTGGGTCTCAACAACAACACTTATAGCCATCCGGCCGTCCAAATAGATACTCAAGTCCTCAGGACGAGTCGGACGGTCTGGGTCTTCAACACTTATAGCCATGGGGCGCGGTAGCCCATTGGTTAGCGCGCTGGAGTTGCACTCGGTAGGCCCGGGTTCGATTCCAGCCGCTGCCAAAACTGCCGTCGTGTTTACGCGGAGTACGATCACGTTAAACATGTGGGTCCGTAAGTCCTTCCGAGAGGTTGGTGGTAGGGGAAGGAGGGTACGGTCCCTGTGGATGCTTCCCCCACTGGGTTCCGGTCTAAATTGGGTGGCACATTCCGGCCGTCCAAACAGTTACCTTACACCTAATCGGTTGCTCATGTCCTTGCTGACGAGCCGGTCGGTCTGGGTCTTCAACACCTTTCTGGTAGGTCGGACGATCTGGGTCTCAACAACAACAACACTTATATGATTCTTTAATTGAGTGAATACTGAATTAATTTAGTTCTAATCTAAGAGATAATGCATTTAAAAAGTGTCTATATTGCTTAATTGTAAGTTATATATCGGCGATAAGCCCATATTGCTTAATTGTAAGTTATATATCGGCTTAGTTATCGGTAAGTTATAATCTAATCAATATTGAATTAATTTAATTCCAATCTAAGAGACACTCCATTTAAATCGTGTCTCTATTGCTAAATTGTAAGTTATATATCCTATAAAAAGATAAACCATATTGTGAGAGTCCTTTCTCTTGATGTGGCTGCTATAGTAACCTTGAGAGAGAGAGAGCGCTCTTTCGTGTATCACGCTGGCGATAAAACGAAGTTTGGCGTCTGATTTGAAAGAAGGCTTTCTGGCTTGGTATACTTTCTGGCCTTCCTCGCCGTTCCTGACATTTAACTCCGAGTGACGTTGCGTCTACGTGCTCTCATTGGCTAGAGCTGAAGTGGCGCAACCTTATAGATATAATAACCTTGTATACGGATACTGGAAGCGAAGTGACGTTTGGGGTTACGTCACAATACCTCTCTCCCAGTATGGGTGGGACCAAGGCCACCTAGAATAAGATAGCCTTGGTGGGACGGAGGAGGAGTCGTAGAAAGTAAAGTGTCTATAATGTATTATAGACAGATACATTATAGACACTTTAGTAGAAAGTAATTATTTCTATAATCCCTTTCAATATATGCGGGCGGAACTGTAGTAATTTGGACACCTCGTTTCAATATATGCGACAAATCTATGGTAAATATTCGTAACGTTAATTACTATTTTATCTAATCATAATGCGCAAATATTTCTTACACTTACACTCTTAAACGTACTAGGATTTAGTAATATGACAAATTTTATTTTCATCTCTCAAAACACCATATACTCTGTGTTTTTAGCTCCTTGGAGGGAAATAGAATAGAATAGAATATTTTCATCTTAACTCAACCCGAACTGAAGTCATATTCTTTGCCAAAATTACATGTGCCGGTGGTATAATCATAAATTTTTAATTCCTTATATAAAGTGAAATATTTTTCATATTATAGAAATGTTGCGTACGCTCGGAAAAAAGATTTTTTTTTTAAAAGGAAAATCCTCGTATTTGGTGAAAATCTCGCAATCGTATTTTCAAACATCTACTATTGGGAAAGCTGAAAAATTTAGGCGAACTAATGACTATTACGATGATGATGATCATGTGTCGTACGAAGATGAATATTACAGTAAACAGAAGAGTTTTAAAAACTCTCGAATGTTATATCCAAAGTCAAGTTTCAATCGACAGCGTAAATATGAGAGACATACTAATTTCCAACCAAGCTGGAATAATAGAGTGAAAAAATCTTCAGCATATGAAATAGAAGGAACCCCGCTTGAAAAAAACTTTTATATTGAGCATCCTGACGTTTCTAATCGTACCGAAGATGAAGTTAGAAATCTTCGAGAATCTATGAAAATCAGCATTACAGGAGGTAATGTACCTAAGCCAATCATTAAATTCAGTGAACTTAATTTACCAGAAAATTTAATGAAAACATTAAACGAAGAGAATTACTCGGAGCCTACCTGTATTCAATCTCAAGGCTGGCCAATCGCACTCAGTGGTCGAGACATGATTGGAGTCTCCCAAACTGGTTCCGGGAAAACTCTAGCATATATGCTTCCTGCTATAATTCATGCTACTAATCAAAGCCATTTAAAAAATCAAAACGAATGTAATCCTCAAGTTCTGGTTTTAGGCCCAACTCGAGAGCTTATACAGCAAATTCATCAAGTGAGCGACAAGTTCATTAATGCATGTGGTTTAATGGGAGCATGTGTCTATGGTGGTGCATCTAAAAACCATCAGTTACTTTGCTTAAGAGGAGCTCAAATTTGCATTGCAACCCCTGGACGGCTTTTAGATTTTTTAATGGAAGATCAAGTTAGTCTGAATAACTGCTCCTATTTAGTTGTAGATGAGGCTGATCGTATGCTAGATATGGGATTTGAACCTCAGATACGTGACATTATTAATCAAATAAGAGCTGATCGGCAGACTCTGATGTGGAGTGCTACATGGCCATATGAAATCAGAAATCTTGCTGAAAATTTTCTCAACGATTTCATTCATGTAACAATTGGTAGTGGCGAGTTAGATGCTAATCCCAATATAGAACAGAAAATATATGTTGTTGTTGAAAGTGAAAAAGAAGAAAAACTTATTTCATTATTGAAAGACATCCGTGAAGAAGGAGAAAGTAAAGTACTTATATTTGCTCAGATGAAAAGAACAGTTGATTATCTTTGTGACATTCTAAATGAGAATGGTGTCCGAGCTATGAGTATTCATGGGAATTTTTCCCAATCAAAAAGAGATCAAGTTCTAAACACTTTCAGGAAGAAAAAATCATCTGTTTTGATTGCCACAGATGTTGCTGCAAGAGGATTGGATATTTCAGACGTCCATCATGTTGTGAATTTTGACTTCCCCGAAAATATAGAGAACTACATACACCGTATCGGGCGTACAGCTCGTGGTTCAGCTTCTGGAATCTCTCATTCTTTCTTTACATCAGAAAATTCTAGTTTAGTAAATGAACTTGTTTCTGTTTTAAAGAAAGCGAATCAATTTATAAATCCTGAAATTTATTCCCTTCAAGAAAGTAGAAAAAGTCCTGTGAACTTTAGAAAAAATCTGAATAGGGGTAACATTCGTAGATATAGGTAGTTTTATACTTTAATAAAATACACATTAAAATGATAACTATTGTATGGACATTTTCTACTGGAGAAAATGTTCTAATGGTGACTAATTTAGTATTTTATCTTATAAATGCTTTTTGAAACCAATGTTATGTGTTTTATAAAAGACCTAGTTAATATTCCATTCAGAACATCAGAAAAAAGCTAACTTGATTAAGGCTTTAAGAAATGAAATAATGCTTCATGTATTTAAAACTTGTATTCTATCGTACTTAGAAATAGGCTCCTCCTACCAAAGTGGCATATGATAGTAAATTCAATTTGAATAAAAGGGAATAATACTCATAAAAACTTAACAAAATAAGATTTTTGTGAATTTTAAAAAAGTTCATAATTTAGTAAAATTGAAGAATAAAAAATTTTAGAAAATGTATATTTAAATCATTTTGTGAACGAGGGTGATTTAGTACAAAATTTCGCCAAGTTAACGCGATGTACCAGGTTACAATCTTATTCCGCGTACTTCGCCAATCGACTTTCCAGACATCCAATCAGTACGCGGAATAGTACTTCAATAGTAATCTGTGTATTTCATCAGATCTTTTTCGAATAAATATATGTTTCTTTCTACGTAATTAACGTCAGTAGATATTTTGTATTGCAGATAAAGTTTCTAAATGGCCTATTTTAAAACACGGGGATATACATCACTTGAGTTGGGAGGAGTCAATTTCAAAACACGGAGAAATGTGCCAACTTGCCGCAATTTTGTACTTAGAAAAATGAAGTGTGGGGTATTCTACCAATTTACCAAATTTTACTATAATTTGGAATTTATTTTTACTATTTTTGGTTAAGTCCTTGAAAGTGCTTTTAAAAGGGCCAGGTTGGAAGTGTTCAGCAGATTCACAGCATTGTGTTTTTTCTGAGAAGTTTTGCTTTCTCTGGAAATTTCCTTAGTTACACTGTCGCTAAAATTTTCCTAAACAACATTGTTTTTCCCCAAAAATTTCCTAAACGGCTTCGACATCAAGCAATAATGTTAGTTTGCTATGATATTTGCCCCCAGAAAGGTATACAACTTCATAATATGGAAGAAATTATGTCCTTGAAAAATAATTGAATAGTACTTTGAAAGTCCTTGAAAAGTGTTTGAAAATTTTTTTAAGGGAAGTGTACTCACCTTGTGAAATGAAGTTGCGTGAGAGAAGTCCTAAAGGTTAGGGTTTTTGTTTAATTTATCCTGTTTTAAAATTTTGTTTTGTAGTTTTCTGTGTTTAGAAAATCGCTTTCTCCCCTCCTTTAAAAATTTAAAAGTTCTTAATCTTTTCATTTTAATGCTGAAATATCGTTTTTTTTTTTGTTGTTGTTCAATTCACAAAGTGCTTTAAGTATCGTATGTTTTCTAAAACTTTCAAAAGTTTTTTTATTCTGCTGTTTTACAAAGTTATGCAATTTTTTTTTAATCTACAAAAATCTTATTTTGTAATGATTTTATGAGTATTATTCAAATTGAATTACACTATCATTTACATTAAAAATTCTTGTTCAGAACACAGGAGAATGCACCAACTTGGTGCAATTTGTACTTTGAAAAAATGTGTGGGGAGACTATTATCCAGATTTACCAAAAATGGTACTTAGATTCGAATTAAAAGACTAAAAATTAAAAAAAAAAAAAAACCTGACATTTTGGGGACTTTGCAAAAATTGTCCGCATGAGAGCAATTTTCTAAACACCAGAAAATACAAAATAAAATTTCAAAACACTGGATAAATTATACAAATGAGGCTAACCTTCAAAACTCATTTACATCAACATCCATCATTTGATCATGTTTCACAGAACTACACTCGCAGTCCATTTACTCATGCTTATCAGCAACTATGTTATAAAGTTAAAATCAATGTTATAAAATGCATCCGAAACAAATCAAAAAGGTTGATCCAAAAAACATAGTTGTCAAGCAAATTCACTATTACTTCACAAAGTGGTAGCAACCATAGAATCGTGTGCTTATTGCATAGCTACCAACTCGACTGGATTTTGTCGTTTTTTAAAAATTCCCTAAAGTTTGGGATTATTTGATAAAAATTCTATATTACAGGGAATTTTGATCGAACTTGAAGCCATCATTTAGTTTCTTCCATGCATGAACCTAGTACCAGTACTAAGTTGCAGCATTTTCACTTTGTGGAATGGACACTGTTTTAAATAATTGTGATTTTGCTTATATAAATCACATTGCCATGTAATGTTGAAACATCCTTTTGCATCCATGTTTAATTTCAAATTATGTGAATGAAAATTACTCAATATTCATTTCTTTGTAATAGGTTGCATTATTAATTAATGTTTTTATAAAATATTTATTATTTTTTAACCCTTAACTGGAAACGTGAAAAATCTGTACACACACATGAATGTGCCGTCTGTGAGACTGCTAGTTTTCAGAAATTGCTTTAAAAATTAAAATAGAGCAAAACTCTTAATAATTTAACAAATAGTGAACATTACATTTATTCTTTAATACTACTGTGTTAACAGGACCAAAATTTTAATATAGCAGCAAAGAAATAGGTTTTGAAAATCTAAGACATAAAATTTTCGAAAATATATTAAAATAAATGCAAATATTTTTACATAAATTGGTTGAAGATGAATTATAAAAATTTGGTATGGAGCCAAATTTGCAAAACAATTAATAGTAAAAATTACAGCAAGTTCTAAATATCTGCATTTTTTATGCAATCATTGCATTTGGGTTTAGAGCACTGCAGGCATACAGGCTTCCTGCACAGAACACCCAGGAATGTTGTTATCCTATGCGTTGTTCTGTGACACAGAAAACATGCTTTCTGTTTGGGAAGCACTAAATCATCGCCTACCTGTGATAAATTTTCAACTGATTTTTGAAGAATGTGAGCTATTATAAAGTGCAATTCTCGAGACAGTGGAGGATTCTGGAATCGACTTTCCATATGTTCCTGGACTAGTGTGGATGCTAATGACTTTGCAAATACAGATTTTTCCTTTTTCCTCATTTTCCTTGTAGCACTGATGTAAAAGTATGAATTTACTATTGAAACATCCAGAATGCGAAAAAAAAAACTAAAGGCCATCTGCGTGTGCAACGACTTGAGGAATGTTTGGAGCATTTCTCATCAATACGATCTACTCCACCCTTGTTTGCATTATAATATGCGATAATTTTAGGTTTTTGCGTTTCAATATCAGTGCAAACTCTGTCACACATCAAAATGATGAATACTGTTGCTTTACCTTACCTGTTGATGTTGACGTGTGAAATTATTGTAGATTCCTCTCGAAAGCCATGTAATGTTGATCCAACTTCTCTTATTTTATTAGGTAAAAATTTGGGTTGAATTTTTCTTTTGTTTAGCTTTTCATTGTACCGACATAAATTAGCTTTTTTTTTCAATGGGATGTCTACAAGTTCTATGGACGAGAACCAATTATTCACAGTAACATTTCGATTTGTTCCAAAAATATGTTGAACAAGGTGCAAAACAGACTGTGTTGGTTTAGAAAATTTTCTGCATTCTGATTGTAGCCCAATTCCTTTACCACAATATATATATATATATGCATTGTAAAGATAACTGTTCCTGTGTCTGTTAGAGCCATGATTTTTATTCCTCATTTACATGGTTTATTTGGCATATACATTTTGAAGCAAACTTTTCCTCTGAAACTAACGAGCATTTTGTCGACTGTCCTATTCCATAGACACTTTGGCAATTTTCTGTGAAACTCCTGAAAATATAGGAAATAGCTGCTGTTGGATCCTCTTTTATTCGTTCTGCAAAGTACGATTCTGCGCCAAATTGGCGCGATTCTTTGGGTTACAATTTCATTGCGTATACTACTTCGCCAATTTTGGTAGCCCACGCCTTCTGGTAACCCACGGGCATCTAATCAGTGCTCGACTGTTTGGGAATCTGCATTTTAATAGGCAGTAAGTATTTTAATAGTCTTCTGTGTATTTTATCAGATTTTTTTCGATTGAAATCATTGACTGTTGTTTTTACAGATCTTTTTCGATCAATTTGTAAAGATTTGAACACGTAGAAACTTTTTGGAATAAATATTTAAAACATTCCTCGTAATTCATGGACATTAACATTTTACGCAAATTTTCAGTAGATATTCAGGTTCTGGTGTGAAATGTATGTGTATGTTCAAGAAAACGTGTTCTGGCGTTTAATATACGTGTATGTTCAAGAAACCGTATTCCGGTGTGGATCTAATTAAAAATATGGATATCTGTTACATAAAGGTTAGTTCGTTTCTTTGTTCATCCCGTGTTTTGAAATTGTCTTTTGTATTTTTCCGTGTTTTTAAAATGGTTTTCTTAATTTTAAAGTATCGTTTTTCTTGATTTTTGTTAAAGTACAATCCTTTGTATCGTTTTCTCTTAAATTTAGTTAAAGTACAAACTTTTATCTAAGTTCTGTTTTTTCTTAAATTTAGTTAAAAAGTATCGTTTTTTAAGTATTGTTAAATTAAATTTTCGTAAGTTTTTAAAGTATCACGTGTTTCAATATGGCTTCTAAAATTTTAAGTGTTTTATTCTGCCATTACGAAATATTTTTATAATGCACAAAAATCGTATTTTGTAAGCTTTTTATGAGTATTATTCACTTTTAATGAGTATTATTCCCTTTCATTAAAATATCATTTACATTCAAAATTCCAGTTCGTAAAACTGTAGAATACGTCACTTTGGTACGAGGGGCCTATTTTAAAATACGGGAAACTACGTCACTTGAGTTGGGAGGAGTCAATTTCAAAACACTGAGAAACGCGCCAACTTGGTGCAATTCTGTACTTTGAAAAAAGAGTGGGGGGTCTATTCACTGGATTTACCCTTCTGATTGTTCAACCTCAATGCGTAAAGAAGTAATGCAAATCTTTTTAATACTCATTACGGCCCTAAATATGTCTGCCGGTTCCATCGGTGGCGAAAAGTGTTTCAATGTTCTCATGATTTGAGTTGAATACCAATGTGAATATTAGAAGACCAAACAAGACTTTCATTTCAATGAAATCTGTATTTTTCATATTACTGGTCTGTGTTTCATATTTCATTCGCATTTCATTAATTTTATGGTTTGTCCATTTCACGATATGCAGTAAAATATTGTTAGTAAATAATAACTGCCAGACAGAGAATGGATCTGCTTTTTCTCAGAAATCTCTAGCTTTACCTCTTAAAACTAGCACTTTTATGATTATATTGTGTTTTCTTGTTCGTGATGAGGGTCGAACTTCTGAAACAGACCATCAATACAGATTTTTTCCATGTATATATACACATATATATATATATATATATATACTATCCATTAAGTTATCATCATTTCTTATCTCTTCATTTTCATTTTCATCAGATTTTTCTGACAACTTTGAATCACTTCCATGTTTGGAATTTATATATTCATCTTCTGAAATACTATCCACATCAGGGCCGGATTAACCACGGGGCCAACCGGGCCATGGCCCGAGGCCCCCGACTCTGGGGGGGGGGGGGGGCCCAAGTGGCATGAAATTTATATTATATATAAATTAAAAATATTATTTTATGAATTAAATTTCGGCGGTATAAATGTGTAGCTTTTCTTCCAAAATAAAAATTTATCTTATACATTTTTCAGAATTAACTTTCGAAACACACTTTACAGTTAATAAAGTGTAGAAAAAATTTAGTGAATAACACAATTTGTGATGAGGTCATTAACGTCATGGGTCAGAAGTTGTTAGCAGCAATTGTGAATGAAGTGAAACAAGCAAAGTACTATTCGATATCTGTGGACTCTACGCCTGATGTATCTCGCATAGATCAACTGACTTTCATAATTATATATGTAAGAAGTGACGTCTCTGTAGAAAGGTTTTTAAAGTTCATACCAATTTATGGACATAGTGCTGAAAATCTTTTCAATGAAGTTACTGAACTTCTGAATAATAACCAAATTTCCCTGTCTAACTTCAGAGGTCAATCTTACGATAACGCATCTAACACGAGTGGCAGGTACAATGGACTTCAGGCCAGAATCAAGGTGGAAAACCCTTTGGCATTATTCATACCATGTGCAGCTCACACATTGAATCTTGTGAGTGTCAGAGTAGCTGAAAGCTGCAGAGAAATTGCTGCATTTTTTGACTTCGTACAGATTCTGTACACTTTTTTTAATTCCTCAACGCATCGATGGGGAATTCTCTCATCCATGTTATTCCATGTCATCAGACTTGTTTGAATCATCTGAAACGAGATTGAAAGCTGAAGGTCTAAAACAGTATATGGAGAGATTTGAGACACTCTTCCTCACATACTTTTGGTGTGATTTATTAAGAAGAATTAATAAAGTCAATACTTCTCTGCAAAAATCAAATGTAACATTGCGTGTCGCAGTGCATCTCCTGGAATCTCTCACATTGTATATTCAGGAGAAGAGGGAAAGCTATGATTGGTATGAAGCCTTGGCCACATAAAAAAAAAAGAGCCTAATTACCAGGATTCCATAATCCGAACAAAAAAAACGAAGTTCTAGATTGACATTTTATGATAACAAAGGTACCCTAGATGTTTTCTGGTAAAGAAAAGATGAAGATTGAAACTTTCCTTTCTGTGGAAGACAGTTTAATCAATAACTTGGATGCGCTCGATCTAAAGCTTACCGAAACATCTTTGAGATTTTTGGATTCTTTGAGGATCTGTTTTTCTTAGAGGAAGAATCTGTAAGGAAGCATAGTGAATGTTTTGCAAAAATATACAAAGATGATGTTGATGGAAAAGAACTTGCAGAAGAATGCATCCATATCAAAGTATACATTAATGCAAATTATCCTGAGACAGCAGTGCTCTTTATGGACATCTCTGCTGATGACGAAGAAGAGGAGAGTGATGAAGACGATGATGGAAAAAGAGGTTCCAGATCCATGGAGTTCCAGATGAGATTCATACAGGAGAAAAGAAAGAGACTGAACCTACAAAACCTTTACAGCTATATGCATGAAGTGGAATTTCATCTGCTTTCACTAACATAGAAATAGGGTTGCGAATATATAGTTGCATGATGGATTCCAATGCAAGTGGTGAACGTTCATTTTCGAAGTTAAAAATTATAAAATCCAAAAAACGCAGTGTGATTAAACAGGAGAAATTAAATGGTCTAAGCATTTTAAGCATTGAAAACGAGTTACTTAAAAGTAATGGACTTTAACGATATAATTGATGATTTTGATACTAAAAAGTCAAGAAAAAAGATTGTGTAAGCCAGAATGTGTCTTGAGTCTTCTTGTAACTTGTTTTTCAATAAATCGTTATGTCACAGTCACATTTTTATATTTTAATATCCCCCCCTTATATGTTGTAAAGAATGTAAACATTTGATGTCAAAAACAAATGCAATATTCGTTGGAATCATCCAACTGGTGATTGTTAAAACAATTTTAGCCAGTTGTACATATTTAAGTATACGTTTTACAAGTTAGTACTATTACTGTACGTATGTTATTGCGAAGAAAGAAATTTGCAAAATTTACAGTGAACAGGGACCCCCACTCTTAAGTTCTGGCCCGGGGCCACAGATATGCTTAATCCGGGTCTGATCCACATTGCTAACATCACTTCTTACTTCATCAAACTATCGCAAAATAGTCTCTTCAAACTCTTTATCAACATAGCTTACTCGATTTGATAATCCCGCCATGTAGATATTTCACAGAAAAAAATTACTTAAACAGAAACGTGCCGTCTAGCAGACTGCGTCTAATAAAAATATTTTTTTCTTTCAATAACTAAGAATGCTCAAGTGTTGTGAATGAGTCGGGAGGGAGAGGACCAATACTGTAACGATTAGGTGGAGTGATAAGATTGAGGGCATGTTTTCGGTTAAGTGTGATTTCCCGTGTAATGCTTAAATATCCATTTCATCCATCTTATTTTTGATAAAATCCCTAATTAGTTGTATTAAAATCTCAAATTAGTTAAACAATACTTTCATATCTTTGCAGTTTACATAAAAATGGATTATTTTCTTTAAAATAGGCTCAAAATGAGTGATTGGAATTATTCCCCTTATTTTGTAGGCAAGAGTCCCAAAAGCATTTTCTATTCACATTCATCTAATTAACTAATTTACAATTTGAGAACTAAACATCTGTTGTTTCAGTGAACCCCCCCCCCCCCCCCTCTTTAAAATTTCTCTTTGCTCATGCCACTGATTATGTAAAAACATTTTTCCTTATGCAGTAGGCATTTTCAATGTTATATAGTGAGTTACTTTTTGAAAAAATCACATATTTTTTGTGATGTAAAAAAAATCCCTATTTTTCCCTATGTTGAACAGGTGACCTGCAAAGTGCCATAAAAATGCTCACCACGCTATCTACTGAATTTTTATTCTCTAATGTTGGCAGGTATGTTATTGAATGTATTGCATATGAGAGGTTACCAGATTGCAACAAAAAGTGTTCGAAATTAGAATGCTTGACGAGCTTACGATGTGTAGGGGATTATTCACCAGATCAACCTAATTCTATAGTTCAAATTTTTTTTCCAATTACTACATTTGTTTTTATGTGATTTATCAAGCAAATGCATGAAAATTTAAATAGTTGATACTGTTAATGAAATGTGGTAGAGTTTTCTCCCCAATGGAATTTTTCTGCATACGCTCATCAAACTGCCTTAGAAATCGTGGTGTTTTGTTAAGCCATACCTTCTCTCTTAGAGAAAGGATTCCATTCTCTCATTTATTTATTTTTGCTTTTCTTTGTTTAAGCGCATGTGTGGGGATTTGAATTGAAATGAAAGAAAGACATGATTTGGAAATTAAGTTGTTTCATCTGTAAATGTGCATTATTTAAGTAACGAGTGCTCATTTTGACCCTGTCAGTGCCGGGTAATTTGTTTTGGTCTTAAATAAGTACTTAGTTGGTGAATGCATAAAGCATTTACACCTACACCCTGATAACACCTAAATGCGTCAAAATGGAAACTACAGGTGCATTAGACATAAAGTTAATGTTTGAAACATTGTGATGTTCAGTTCACTTATTGACATTCTAAAGTAAAATTAATAAATAATTACAGTAAAGCTTTTATTGGTGACTATATGTATTATTTTATTTGTGTGATTAGGTTATATTTTAGGTGATTATTAATGCTTTTATATTTTCTAATGTTTTATAATTGGCCATTTCCTTTTTTTTTAAATTATTTCAACTGGAATTTTTTCACCTTATTTTCTAGGCTCCAATGTATTCCCAAAAGCATTAAATTACAATTTGAGAACTGATACTGAACATTTCTCTGATATGTTTTTATACTGACTATGTAAAAACATTTTTCTTATGCATTAGGCATTTCTAATGTTATAATGAGTTATTTTTTGAAAACATCATACATTTTGATGTAAAAAAAAAAAAAAAAACCCCTATTTTTCCCTAAGTGATATTGAACAGGTGATAATCTTACTTGTAGAATACGGTTATTGAATTTTTATTTGTTATACAATACCATACCCGTCAAAATTAATCAGAATTATGGCAATTTTCACGTGATTCAAGTGATTTTCAAAGATAGTGTATAGTGAGCAGGTCATAAAATATCACAACCTCAGGGCTTGATTAAGCCTAACTGAGTCCGGGGTTTCCTTCCACGTCTGGAAATATATGAAATGTACAAAAATATTTTTCAAAAAAAACACAATTGCATTCTGGAGAAATGTATGCAAAGTTAAGTTCTTACATATTTTAATTTAAATTACTGCTATTTGTGTGTGTGTGTGTTCCATCATAACACACTAGAGCTTGAATGTGTGCGATAATCCTTACCGCATATCCCTATATATCCTTAAAATGAATCTGTTTGCTCAGCAGACCTATGATGGCATGATTTTTTTTTCTTTTTTCAGGAAGCAGTTGTTAATTTTTTGATGTTACAATTGCTTAATTTAGGGCAAAAAATATTTTATATTAGCACAATACTTCTTTATGTATGCATATTTATATTTCATATTAGCACGATCGTTGTTGGGAAAAAATTGCCACATTATAATCCGCACCTTCAAAATTTGAATTTTTTTTAAATAGATTATATACAGGAAACTACGGTAATAAATATATAATCTGATGCACTGAATTTCAAAATGGCATCCATTTTTGCACATTCTGTGCAGTTTTTGTGCCACTTGAGTTTGTGTGTGTGGGGGGGGGCACAGATCCACTGGTGGGGGGGGGATAGATTCAAACTTGGAATCTTTCGATTACTGCTCCGGTACAATTCCATCTGGTCCAAAAGGATCCTCATGGGCCGAGGAAATAGTCGTTGAATCGTTCACAGCAATGAGTGATGCAATGCTGCCCCTCACACTCCCCTTCCTGATGAGAACTCTGTCGAATTTCAGTGGGGAGGGGGGGGGCCAGCCAGAAAACCTCCAATGCGTCCCCCAGCTGAAACTCAGTCGGTGAGCTGAAATAGCCAGGAGGTGTGTCTTACCTCATCGTGTGGCATCTTGACATCAGTCATAGTCAACCAGGAAAGGAAAGAAGAAAGTGTGCGTCATCTGTAGTGCTGCCATCTCGTGCCGAGTCACCATTGCTGGAATTCGCTCGAACTCTCACCATGAAGGGAAGTGTGAGGGGGTAGCATTGCAATGCCATACCTGCCAAATCTCCCGATTTTTCCGGGAGTCTCCCGAATTTTTACAATAATTAGAAAAAATCCCTGCAAAAGGGATTTTCCTAAAAAAATCCCTATGCAGACGTGCCAACTCTCCGGATTTTGGTCGGAGACTCTGGATTTTTCATTACTTCTCCGGCCTCCGGATTACTAACGAAATTCTCCGGCGTTTTTTGTTGGAAATTTATCAATTAACCAGACATGGTATAATTCCTCGAAAACACCAATTTTCCGCATTTTTAGCACTGATTTTTATCATTCCCGGGATCGTAGCAAATCCATAATACAGAGTAATGCCAATCAAATTAACGGAGATTTACGGCCGCGTGTATTGTAAATTAAGATCTCGATCGCTTATTTTATGAAAGTAATAAACATACTTCTTCAGAGGTTATTGATCATAAATCGCTAAAATGTTATTTTGTTCATTAATTTCGCATAAACACTGCGATTGCGCAATTCAGTTTGTTCTCATGAATCGCCTAGAGTACAATAGTATCTTTTTCCATCCATCTCAATCTTCTAAATATTGCATTTTTGATTGACTAAACTAGCTTATTTTCATATTCTGATTAATTATTATGGTTAATTTCTTAATTATTTTCGCATAAATAATGCGATTGCGCAATTCAGTTGCTTCGCGTGAATTGCCGAGAGTAAGTTAGTATCTTTTTCCATCCATCTCCATCATTTAAATGTTGCATATTAGATTGACTAAACTAGCTTATTTTCATATTAGGGCTAATTATTAAGATTAATTTTTTGATTATTTTTGCATAATACAAATTTTTCTATTTTGAAAAATCGGTATGAACTCTGTGAAGGGATAGTGAAGAATTTAGTAAGGAGTTCTTAAAAAAAGCAAAAAGAGCTACTACTTTATTTTTAAGTAGTAAGAAGGATTGAATTTGACATTTTTTAATTATATAGAACTTTTACGTGCTGTATTTTTACTTACCAAAAGATTTCTTTTATTCAATATTTTATCTGCAGAGAAGTGTTTCTGTGTCAAAGACATGTGAATGATTATTAAACAGTAACCAATGACATTTTTCTTTATGCATCATATTCAGTGTAATGAACATTGTTATAGACTGATGAGAATAACTCTGACGAATGTGTTTATTTTTTAAAAGATGATTTAATTCTTTTGTATTCGTTTTGTATTCATTGTGTTTATAGATACAATTCAGATTTTTTATCATATTTGTCTATTTTTTATAGTGCAGTTTTGTAGTAGAGGGAAGAAATCCCTATTCTGTCTTGAAAATTCCCTTTTATGCTTTCTGTAAAAAAAGAAATTGTTATCGCGCTGTGCGATTTTTCGATTTTTGTCGCGAATTGCAAATATTTAAAAATCTCCCTAATTTTCATTTTCCAAGGTTGGCAGCTATGCAATGCTGCCCCCTCAAGTTCTTATGAATTCCTGAAATTTGAGATACATGCAACATTTTGTAAATAAATGGCTGACTCTTAGAAATCCCTATTAATATTTTATTCCCAAATGCATTGCATTCTTTTGCTAGCCTTAAAAGGTAAAAATAATTCACACTTGAAAAATGGTTATTTGCTATGATAGCGATAAACTATCTCTCAGATCTTATACTTTAGAATAAAGCAGGTAAATGGTATATAAGGTACACAATTGAAATGGGATAGCAGGCATAATACAGTAAAAATCCAGATTAACTAAAACTATTTTATTCATATCGCGGAAAGGGGATTTTGTTTTAATTATATAACACACACACCCATGGAAAATTAATCTTATTTTTCCAGCAATGGGGATATGAACCTTTGCCTGCCCCTATGGTCAAGTAGATGAGGTCTATGGGTGGCCATAAAACTTTTTCCATGAGAGGAGAAGCCACTGACTTCAGTGGGACAAACTCGAGGATAAGGTACAGCATTGACTAGCTTAATGCCCAACTTTGTGACCTTGAATGTTCAAGGGAGGGCATATGCCCCCTCATGCGTATACACTATACACAGGCCAACAAAACTGGAAGGTATATCCAATTTTACATTTGGAAAAATATTTCTCCTATATAGACAGGCTTTATGCTGCTTTTTAACCAATCTTTTAAATTTGGGTTTGGGAAAGTGTAGAGCACATGCCCCACAACAGGATTGCAATAAACATTCACAGTTGCAGGTCAGTTTATTTTTAAATTCGGATGCAACATTTGCATTCACTGTACTACGATTGGAAGTTGATTTTGACTCCCTTGTACTACCGTGAATCCAAATCAATTTGAAACCACAAAGAGCTAGTATTATTTGTGTATTGCATATAATAAATTGAGGGTCAAGATCTCGAGGAAGACCTAGGGTCAGATGGAAGGAGCAGGTAGAGGAGGATTTGAAATTGCTTGGTATTAGCAATTATAAGAGGAAAGCGGCCAATAGAAAGGAATGGTCAAAAATCTTAAAGGAGGTCAAGGGCTGTAGTACCATGATGATGATGATATAATAAATTGAATGATTCTCTTTAATGTGTATAACATTTGAATATTGTAGTGGTTAGGTTTAAAATAATGTTATTAGTATTTGCACTAAAAATAGTAATGAGCAAAAATTGGTCTGTAAAGATGTGCAATCGAGTAGCTAGTGGATAAATCAACTACTCAATCCTATATCAAGAAAAGGTGTCCAAAAACACATTATTGTAAAAGGGGTAAGCTCAAAGCAGTAGAGTAACACAGGGCCTGCAATTCAGTCTGATGATTGGGGGGTAACCTGCAATGGCAGGGAAAAAAAACTGCCCATGTGCTGCTCTTTTGTGAGCTTTTACAGAGACCTATCCATTCTAGCTCTAGCACGCATATGGATGACATGGGTGCCTGAAAATTTCATTGAAATTGGAGGATGTCTGCTGCGTGATAAGTCTCCATAGAGTTTGGCAAACATAAATTTTATGGCTGTCATCGGGATCCTTCCAAAACTATCCCTGTGTCTATGGAGGTCGCGGGGTATAGGCAGGGCATGATACATCTGTAGGTCCGAGAGGGGATGGGTTAGAAGAGAAGGGTGGTATGGCCCTTGTTATTGCCACCTCCATAGGGTTCCGGTTTGAATTGGATGACACTTTCTAACCAAATACCACGGGTAAGTTGAACGGTCTGGGTAAGATTTGAAAACTTTGTTTCCTAACAGAAAATGCGAACCATTTTTCTGCCTTAAAATATGGGGAATCATTTCTACTTTTCCTGCATGCATGGCAGAATGTATGGAAAGTATTGTGACGGGATTAAAAATTCGAATTCCAGTTTTCAACTGAAAGAGCATCCTTGAACTCGAATCGAACGTTTATGAGGTGATGTCTGTGTGCGTCAAGCAATATTTTACGAACAAATGTAATGTTTTGAAAGAAAAATAAATTGGGTATAATTATTTCAGCCAATGAATATTAGAACCGTATTGATTTTAAACGCCTCCCCCCCCCCCCCCCCCTAATTTTCGAATGAATCTTTGAAAAAAAAATCCAGACTTTCAATAATTATTAATAGATTATCATTTCCCGCATAAGTTTCCATTCGAAAATGAATACCACACTCTTTAGAATGCTAATACGAACCCTTCTTGAGATGTGGCATGTTTTTTAAATAAATGTATCGGGGAAATGACAAAATTAAGAAAGGAGTTGTGAAATTTTATGCAATACTATGCAACCCATGGTCGTGTGTAAGGTAGGTAGTTCGTTCTATTCACAGAGACGATACTTTTTGTAATTATTTTATATTTTGACGCCCATTTCACACGACATTAATTCAATAAATATTTCATTTTGATAGAGATGAGTATGAATAAGTCATCCTGTTTGGAGTGCTAAGTCGCCAAAAGCAATGGTTGTGATGTTCAGTGACATTCACTCCCCAAAACATCGTGCACGCATTATTTTGTTGCAAATGAAATAAAGTGATTGCATTATGTCGTGTGTAAGGCAGGTCGAGGTTCTCAAAATGACGACTTTAGGCCAACCCATCATTATGCTAGTTTTATGGGGTACGAGTATCTACCAATGCTTGCGATAATGCTTGTGTCGTTATATTCATGTATTATCCCAACAGTCTCAAACCAATTTTAAATGTGTCAAATGAACACAAATACATGTTTTACTATGCACATTTTTAAAAATCCCTAATTTTACACATTTTTTGTTCACTTAAAATTTTCAAGAAACTAACCCTTATTCCAAACGAATTAAAAAATTTCCCTATACAAGGTAGGATCAAAAAGTTCGGAGACTGTGCTGATATCTCTAACCCTGGCAGAATTTGATATTAGCACGTTGTTCGACGAACGACTACACTTCACTGGCACGCATTGTCTGGAAAAATCTGCTTCCTCCTTTTCACATCTTGCATCACGTGCCTCTACGCCACGGTAAAATCTCCTCCAATCGGGGTTGGAGATATCGGCACAGTCTCCGAACTTTTGGGTCCTCCCTTGTATAATGCGATGCATTGACTCCTTTCACAGTGAAAGAATGGCATTTAAAATGTTTTTAATGTTTCATTGTATGTTGGTCGTTTTTCCGGATGTTAACATGTCAAACTATTTCGAAGTATCCAATTCACTTATATTTCACGCAACTCTATAAATTAACAATGATCCATATGGATAGCGTCCTCAATAAGCAATAGAATCCATATATTATAATAATAAATTCATCCATTGGGTGTCATTTTAACGGTATTTTCTTCTCTCTTGAATGGAACGAACTAGATCCACAAGAATGATGTTACAAATGAATCGCTAATTATGCAGATGAAATTATTTCACGATAATAAATACTTTTTATGATGTGGTTTTTTTTTTAAATATATTTATTCGAAAAAGTGCAATATCTCGAAGGGATTGACAGCACCCACAATAGGCAACAGAATCCGTATTAATAATTGATTCACCCATGGGACATCGTTTTCGTTATAGCGCGATTTTTGCACTTTTAACGATATTCTGATCAATCTGAAATGAAATATCTCCAAGTTGGCAATATTTCAATAAACGAGTCGCCAATTGATCACGAAACGTTACAGACAGAAGGAGAGAAAGGCATTTCATATATATAAAACTGCTGTCGTCAAAATACAAATCTACATAAAGTATTTTTTCACATGAATGGAAACTAACTATATCCACGAAAATAATATTAACAAATGGATCGCATAATTTTTATTAAAAAAGTAAACCTTTTTCACAATAGTTAGCACTTTTTAACACTTTGCAACATAGTTGAAAAGCGTTTACGACTTTGTTCATTCTGTCTGTCTGTCCGTTAGCACGATAACTGCCGTAAAAATGACTTTATCAAGATAATATTTTAGTATGTTGTTCAGACGGTCTATGGGAATATAAATGAATAATATCACCCAATTAGTTTTAAGTGCACCCGACTTGAAAAAATGAAATGTATATTGAACCCTATGGGACCTCATTTTTCAAACACTTTTTAAACGAATTTAAAATTCACAAATGGCTTCGAAAGTTTTAGGGAATATTCAAATTATCCCATAAAATGAATAAAAAAAATTTCAGCAAAATATATTCAGTAGTTTTTTAAATAAAAATTAAAATATAATAATGACACCCTTTAAATGAAGCGATCACATGGCCATTGTATGAAGAGATCACGTGACCCACTTCAAAATAAAATAGGGCATCCATCTTGTGTTAAAATCATTATTTCAAAAGTTCTTTTTAATTCATATTGAGTGTTGCATCTGTCCTAAAACCGCTTTATTTTTACATAAATTGTGTGCATCTACATACTGAAATAACGCAATTACAATATATTTGAGTTTAAATGATCATCCAACTTTAACTATTTCTACAACGAAGCCTAATTTTCACTTATGGAGAATGTAAATACCAAAAGATGTAGAATGAGTTGTATAAGAATTGCTGCATTTCTTTAACGCAAAATTATTTAGTTCATGGAGTCTGCAATATAGCTGATATGAATGAAACATTCATTGATTTTACATAGAGAAGCATACGTTTTTTCGATGAAGTTTTAAGCATAGAGTTAAATTACTTGTACCTCCATGGTTTTAAGATTTTAAATAAAATAAATTATTATAGTATTGTGTTGAATGAAAGGAATGGAAAAAGTTTATCAATGAAATGCTGCTTTTATATTGAGAGCCATGCGATTTATATTTCGATGACGTCATTTGAATAAAGTTCATTTGTTTTCGATGAAGTTTTCAAATATAATAAATTATTGTAGTATTGTGATAATTTTAAAAATATTACCGAGGAATGTATAGCATTTTAAAGATGTTTAAACCAGGCAATTTATGTTTCAATGCCATTATTTGAATAAAGTTCATTTTCTTCGATGAAGTTTTAAGTTTTCAAATATAATAATGTAGTATTGTGATCATTTTAAAAATATTACCGAGGAATATATCGCATTTTAGAGATGTTTAAATAAAATTGCATTGAAGTTGGAAAGTGTTTCATAAACAATGCTGTATGCGTAATTGATCTTTCTTGCTTTTAATACACTAGGGGGCTTTGTCCCCAGCTGGCTAAACTTCGCCTCCTACTCACAAAGCTCACTTCATAACTATCTCCTAAAATTTCTACTTTCAAAAATCTCTTTTACTATCCTTACCTATTTTCCGCAGGAGGGACAAGCAGGTATTTTTCTTATTCCAGGGAATCCCAAAACTGAATTCCTTGATCATGAGCTGTTTCAAGCCAAACTAAAGTTTAAATTGGTAAACAGTTTATTCCATCGTGTTAGCCTATTATTTCTCTATAAATGGACCCAATTTCATATTTTTGTATGCTATAGTTTTTGCGGTCAAGAGAAATCACTAGACGTACCGATACAATATAAAAAAGTCACTTCAGAAGTGCCTAAAAAATAAAATATCTCAAAAACTACATCGAAGTTAAAAAATCTGATGTGGGCAGCACAGAACTTTCCTATCAGGCTCTTTATTTCTTCAATAATGCTTTAAATTGAGTTTAATGGCACAAGCGAACGCCCATATAATGACACTGAATTAGCATTTTTAATTCAATTTTCGTTCTCATTGGGTAACTGGACTTATTTTCAACGGTGGCGTAGCGAAAAAACTAAAATATCTCGAGAACGGTGTAATGGGGTTGGTCTTATTCTAAATGATATATTTGAGCATACGTAGTTTTTATTTTAGATTTTAATTTTTGCGGACCATTTCTCAAAAGAAGGCAGGTTATTTTTTTTCCAAATTATACCAAAATCTAATCAGTACCAGGGTAGCCTACAAATGACTTATCTACCCAATTTTGTAAAAGTGGATACATTAGTTTTTCAACTAGAGTGGATACAGGCCCTTTCGCAAAAAAAGGCGGGTTGCTTTATCCCGAATTGTACCAAGAACTAATCAGCACCAGGATTCCACACAAGTGACTTACATACCCAATTTTATGAAATTCGGTCCATTAGATTTTGAGTCCAAAGTGTAAGAGTGGATACATACATTGCACAGACAGACACACACACACAGACGTCACATTAAAAATAGTGTTTTTGTGTTCTAGAGGAGGTCCCAAATCGTGTAGATCCGTCGAAAACTCGAGTGGCGATTTTCGATATGATTCCAATACTTTTCCTGTACATTACCATGCACTGTAGGGAAAGTAAAACAGGGGCTCCGTCTTGCAAAAATTCATGGTCTTGCTATTAGTCTATCCAGGACACGAACTCGTAGTTGAAATATTTTGTTTTTGACTTTGACATTAAATATTTCTTAAACTGTGGTGACGTCACGACTGCGGGACTTCACAGACTCTGCGGTCCTGTGAGTGCATACAAAACGCATGTCAACGATTCCATATTTAAGACGTTGCATCGTGCAGTTAGTTCTTCAGTCTCTTATTCAGTCTAGTATACTGACAGTCTCGTACTCGCGTAGACTCGTATTCTGAACTTTTGAAGCATGACGTCTCATATCCTGCGGAGTCTTGGCGTAACATCGGTTACGTGGCAGATACTTTCTAGCTTAACCTTATGCGCGCATATAATGATGCAATTGGACGCTGTAATGTTTTCGAGTTCAGCAACTAAAAGTTCCGGTATTGTTAAGTTTCCGTTATTAAATGTTAAGTTTTCGGATGTATCGAGTATTCTGATACGTTAGCTGTAGTTCCCTCACCCACGCAACATTCAACCAATGCAACCTTCAACAAATGTGTTTGTTCTTCAACAAAGGAGTTAGATGTAAATATATATATACTAAAGTGGTGAACTGAAACCCTTTAATAGCACTCTTCACTATAGTGCCTAACAGCCTCACTAAAGTGGTGACCCGGACATTGAATTACTAAAGACTAAAAGTCACTGGATTCACTAAAGTGCACAGCAAAGCTTCACTAACGAGGTAAAGCGGACACTTGGACGCGAATGGATACAGATATAGCATAGTCTGTTCACAAAGTGGTGTTGTTGTTCTAAAGTCACCTAAAGTGTTCACTAAAAGTCCGGAAAATTGCACCAGAAGTAGTGGCTCGTTCGCAAATGGACAGCTCGTCTGAAGTTTCTCGCACCAAAAGTACATTTGCCTCGGAAAAGAAGGCTGCCCTGCCTGTGACCAGAAATGGCGTTCTCTGATGACGGTTCAACTTTCGTGGACCAAGTCGATGCGTTTTCACTAAAGAGTTCAGGTAGGTGAAAGCTTGACTGCATTTCGTGACCTGTGTTATATTCGAGTTTCTTTTGACATGAGTTATACAAGGATCACACTCCTGCGCCAATCGGAAAAAGCTGATACATTGGGATACAAATACATAAAATTTCGATTTTCTGCGCCAAACTACAAATCCGCCACTCGTATCAATTGCGCCATTTTCACTCCGGTACAAACGTGACAATTTCTATTTAAACCTACATTTTATCGCCCATTTCCGTGCACCTTTTATTATTAGTTTTTGTATAAATCATGTATGTGTATTGCGGCAACCATGAGATTAACGGCAAGAGATATACAAGCTGCAAATGATCATCGCTTGTCTGGGAAGACCATCGAGGTAGTATTATATGGAGAGAGCTTAAGGGTTGCAATCATCGTCAACGATAAAGGCAGGTGTTGTACGGACGAATTTCCCGAGAACGCATTTTCTCCCCACTGTGATCCTCTACATTTCAATGGCGATTTCAAACCAAGAGCGTGCTCGAGAAATATAAATGGTAAAATAATGGTTACGTACTGTTGTAATTACGGCTGCAAGTAAAAGCATGTACAAGGAGGGCTTTACTCTTTTCATGGATAACATTTGTTTTCATTATATATCTTACAAATAGAGTTAAAAAGTAATTGAGCTAGATTTTAGCGTGGTGCATTTCATTTGGCTATTCATTTCATTGCTGTATAATTAGAAGTTTTGCTTTATTTTTGGTGTTTGTGATATCGCAAAAGACTTATAATGTCATTCTAACACTTAAAAAAAAAAAAACATTTGGAGTACTTTGCTGATAGTTATAGAGTTATTTTCGGTATCCTCGTATGTTTTCCCTTCGAGGTAGAACTTGGCGACTCTCAAGATTGGGTGGCTAGGGAGGAGAAATGGGAGTAAAGACGTGTCGCATGATAAAATTTTACGTTCATCTTCTATATAATAAAAGGCAATGTCTGTGTGTCTCTCTTATACACTATACGTTCAGCGACCACGCGTCGGAGAGCTACGAAATTTGGCAATCGGAGACCCGGGGGGGAGGGGACACGTGAAAACCGATTTTTAAAATTTTAATTATTTTTTTTGTTATTTAATGTTTTATGCGATTTCGACCGTTTTTTGCCATTTTTGCTCTTTTTCTCCACGATCCAGACGTCGTAGAAAAAAACAAATCACACCACCGGAAAGAGCAGACAATTGCGAGTAAAAATATATAAATTTCAAATCTCGGTGACAAATTCCAATATTTTTTAAAGATTTTTAAAAAAAAGTCACTTTTGGCTCAAAAAAACGATTTTTGGTTTTTAAATTCTCACATAGTAAAAAGTACTCATAATTTCGACTAATAATTTACATTTTTAGAAAGCTGAAATATCTGGCAATTTTACAAGTTCAATCTGGTCCAGAAATAATGAAAATTGCCCTCAAGATCGCAATTTTAAAGACGTCATGATTTTAAATTTCTCGGCTTCCGCTCAGTTCTTCAACGGCATTCCCCCCCCCCCCCCCCCGCCATCCGCAGTAGTTTCTTCCCCGTCTCCATGGAGACCGCGCTTTCGGTTTTAAATGAATTAAGAGACTAACATAAGTGATGTATATACATCGGGCGAAATTATTATATTTATATGATATTTTAAATGGATATTTTAAATAATTCAAATGATTGAATTATGGTGGTTTGAATTGTGGTGACGTATTTGAAATTATTATATTTATGGATTAGTGGAACGATATGGATGATTTTTTTTATTTTAAATGGATATTTTAATTTATAGATATTTTAAATGGATATTTTAATTTCATGGATATTTTTAATGATGGAACGATGAAATGAGGATGGTGGAATTAAGAGCTTAGCATATAGTCATTATAAAATTTAAATTAGCGCGCAAGAATTGCACTCGGTAGGTCTGGGTTCGATTCCCGCCACTGACGCGGAGTACGATCACGTTAAACATATGGGTCGAAAAGTCCTTCCGAGAGGTTGGTGGTAGGGGAAGGAGGATACGGTCCCTGTGGATGCCCCCCCCCCCACTGGGTTCCGGTCCAAATTGGGTGAATAAAAAGAAAGTTGTGGAGGTTGTCGCGGAGGGCGCGGTAGCCCAGTGGTTAGCGTGCGGAAATTTCACTCGGTAGGCCCGGGTTCCATTCCCGCCAATGCCAAAACTTCTGCCGTGTTTACGCGGAGTACGATCACGTTAAGCATGTGGGACCGTAAGTCCTACCGAGAGGTTAGTGGTAGGGGAAGGAGGGTACGGTCCCTGTGGATACCTCCCCCACTGGGTTCCGGTCTAAATTGGGATGTTTTAATTATGGATATTTTAATTTATAGATATTTTAAATAGATATTTTAATTTTATGGATATTTTAAATGATGGAGCGATTGAACGAGGATGATGGAATTAAGAGCTTAACTTATGGTCATTATAAAATTTAAATTAGCGCGCGAGAATTGCACTCGGTAGACCCGGGTTCGATTCCCGCCATTGACCGGAGTACGATCACGTTAAATATATGGGTCCTTAAGTCATTCCGAGAGGTTGGTGGTAGGGGAAGGAGGGTACGGTCCCTGTGGATACCTCCCCCACTGGGTTCCGGTCTAAATTGGGTGAATAAAAATAAAGTTATGGAGATTGTCGCTGAGGGCGCGGTTGCCCAGTGGTTAGCGTGCGGGAATTTCACTCGGTTGGCCTGGGTTCGATTCCCGCCACTGCCAAAACTGCAGCCGTGTTCACGCGGAGTATGATCACGTTAAACATGTAGGACCGTAAGTCCTTCCGAGAGGTTGGTGGTAGGGGAAGGAGGGTACGGTCCCTGTGGATGCCTCCCGCACTGAGTTCCTGTCTAAATTGGGTGGCACTTCCTGGCCGTCCAAACAGTTTCCTTACACCTTTCTGGTATGGATATTTTAATTTATAGATATTTTAAATGGATATTTTAATTTTATGGATATTTTAAATGATGGAATGAGGATGATGGAATTAAGAGCTTAGCATATGGTCATTATAAAATTTAAATTAGCGTGCGAGAATTGCACTCGGTAGGCCCGGGTTCGATTTCCGCCACTGACGCGGAGTACAATCACGTTAAACATATGGGTCCGTAAGTTCTTCGGAGAGGTTGGTGGTAGGGGAAGGTGGGTACGGTCCCTGTGGATGCCTCCCCCACTGGGTTCCGATCTAAATTGGGTGGCACTTCCTGGCCATCAAAACAGTTACCTTACACTTTTCTGGTAGGTCGCGCCAACGAGTTTGCCACGGTCAGAATTTTCAAGGGTAGCGAACAGGCTGGTCGCCAAAGGCGGCTAGTCTATATAATAAAAGGCAATGTCTGTGTGTCTGTCTTATACACTATACGTTCAGCGACCGGGCGTCGGAGAGCTACGAAATTTGGCAGTCGGAGACCGGGGGGGTAAGGGGACACGTGAAAACCGATTTTTTAAATTTAAATTTTTTTTTGTTATTTAATGTTTTATGCGATTTCGACCGTTTTTTGACATTTTTGCGCTTTTTCTCCACGATCCAGACGTCGTAGAAAAAAACAAATCACACCACCGGAAAGAGCAGACAATTGCGAGTAAACATATATAAATTTCAAATGTCAGAGACAAATTCTAATATTTTTTAAAGATTTTAAAACAAAAGTCACTTTTGGCTCAAAAAACGATTTTTGGTTTTTAAATTCTCGCATAGTAAAAAGTACTCATAATTTCGACTAATAATTTACATTTTTAGAAAGCTGAAATATCAGGCATTCTTACAAGTCTAATCTGGTCCAGAAATAATGAAAATTGCCCTCAGGATCGCAATTTTAAAGACGTCATGATTTTAAATTAGAAGGAAATTTGTATTAGAAGGAATAGATATTTAAAAATGTTCATTAAAAAAGAAAAATAATCGGTATGAATTAAATTACGACAACAAATGGCGGGCCAACGGCCGTACCGTGCTGAAAACACCGGTTCTCGTTAGATCACCGAAGTGAAGCAGCATCGGGCGCGGTTAGTACTTGGTGGGTGACCACCTCGGAACGCCGCGTGCTGTTGGCCATCTCGGGTGCGGTATCCCCGTGGTTTGCGCGCTAGATTTGCACGCTGCCACAAATGCCGCCGTGTTCATGCGGAGTACGATCACGTTAAACATGTGGGTCCGTAAGTCCTTCCGAGAGGTTGGTGGTAGGGGAAGGAGGGTACGGTCCCTGTGGATGCCTCCCCCACTGGGTTCCGGTCTAAATTGGGTGGCACTTCCCGGCCGTCCATACGGTTACCTTACACCTTTCTGGTAGGTCGGACGGTCTGGGTCTCAACAACAACAAATGGCAGCACCAAAAATATTTTGGATTAAAATAAAAAATATATTCTATGTTTTTTGGGGCATTAAATTTAGTTTTAATATAATCTAAGCATTGCATTTTATCCTTCAGAAAATATTTCGCAACTGTTTGAGCAGAATTTCGGCGAAATATGTGTTCCGCGAAAGTTAACAAAGCGCGGATAGGGCAGAAAATTTACTGACGCTCACCCTTAACAAAATATGTTAGAATGGACATTCAGCGCCATCTAGTATTCAAATAAATTCAGGTAATATATGTAATTAAAATAAAAATTACTTGATTGTAAATTATTTGGGATAGATGCTGTCTCCCTCGTTAATTCGCCATTGATCATTATTAAGTTTTTTCTTTTTTAAATATGACGGAAATCAAATACAGGCTTTTTATACATTTACCATTTAAATTTTATTTCACACCACGGTGAAAAATATTAGCAAGCTGCTAATCAAAATTTCATTTGTGTAGCAGTTTAGATATTTTGACTAGCAGTTCATTATTATTTCACGAGTTCTTAAAAAATGTACCTATAAACATATCGAGATGCTGGGTTTGAAATATAAAAAAAAATATGAATATTACAGGAGCTATGCACGTTTGCGGAAAGATTTTATTTTTTACCGTTATGAATCATTTGTTGTGATTTTTAAAATTAAGTTGCAAAATGCGATTAAAACAACACAGCAAAACACAAATTTTCTATTGCGATTTGCGATGCGATACCTGCTTCACACACAATTTCTTTTTACTTTTTTTAATGTTTCTTTCCAATGTGGGGCCCTAAACTCTGGTGAGGCCCCAATGCACAGCATTGCATAGTTGCCACTGACCAACATAGTGACTGAGCAGCCAAGGCAAGTGTTTCCTTGTGTTCGCTCGGCTGCCGGGGCGGGGTGTAGGTTCGAGTTCCACCTGTGGGCATGGATGTTGTTTTATTGGGAGTAGTGTGTTCTGTTCCCAACATCATGTGACGGCTAAATAGTTCACGATGATGGGTGATTTCCATTCCGGTGTAGCCAGCACATACCATTTTTGAGGTATTTAACATTTTATGTTAAAATATTTTGAAAACAGGAAATGTATCAATATCTTTAATTATTAATTTTAGTCAAGGATAAATAGAACTTTTATCACCATGAATTTATAAAATATTGGATAGATGCAAGTGTAAATTGAAATTCACTTTCGAAGTGAAAACAATTCTTTTGTATTAGTATATCCATCGATTTTCTGTCTATTACAGCAAAAACTATGAAATTTGGTACATTTGTAGAGCAATAATATGGTCATTCTGAAATTAACTGTTTACCGATTTAAACTTTAGTTTGGCTTGAAATAGCTCGCAAAGTGAGCTCTTTCATTCGAATTGCTCCATTCGTTCGTGAGATATCGACTCCACAGACTCACTGACACACACACACAGACATCACTTCAAAAATATTCGATTCGTGATCAGGGATGCTTGAAACATGATCTCCCGTCGAAAACTCGAATTCGACCCCGTCCTGATACATTATACTATGTATATAAGGAAAATAAGGAAATGAACGTGTGGATTCTAAAGATGTTGAATGATGGTTGAGGTTGGAACAGAATAGATGGAAATATACGTGCGTTCGTATGGAGGGGCTGAGCTAAGAGATGCACTTGAATCCAACATCTCGTCAAATAGGTTGTATAAGTTTAATTGATAGAATGAAAAGCAAGTTAGTAAAATAATTTGACATTTTGACTGAAAGTCTTCCAGATGAAATCAGAGAAGAAAGGACCGTAGTCGTTATACATAGTGTCGTGTATTCGTTATACATATAGCTAGCTATAAGTAGTGAACGAGCGCTTTAAAAGTCTGTAAATGGAAAAAAACAAAAAAATGAGTCTGAGAAAATGGAATCAACTTATTGAACTTTATTGTAGTTTTATTTTACAAAATGTCATTTACGCAAAACCATTTGGGCTCCATCGGACGGGGTTTGACCGCTGTTTTGGGGCACAATTGAAACGATTCGTTCAATCGCATGAAACAAATTAATAAATAAAGGTGTTATAAATGGAACTTTTACATTTTAGTTATTTTTGTACAGCTGCTTGGATGATTCATTGTGAATGTGTGTGTCAGGCATTTTACTTTCCCTGCAATACATGGTAATGTATAGGGAAAGTATTGGAATCATGCCGAAAACCGCAACTCGAGTTTTTGACGGATCGACACCTTTCGAGAATACGAAAAAACTATTTTCAGCGTGACGTCTCTGTGTGTGATTAATTTTGGCCGATTAATCCGCAAAAGCTTGTATCCACTCTAGCTAAAAAAACTAATGGACCGAATTTCACAAAATTCGGTCCATTAGTCACTTGTGGGTCACCCTGGTGCTGATTAGATTTTGGTAGGATTCGGAGAAAAATGATCTGCCTTTTTTTGAAAAATGGTCTTCAAAAATCTCCAAAATCTAAAATAGAAAACTACGTACGCTCAAATATATCTATTAAATGCTTGTTTAATACGTAATTTTTAACGAAGAAAGAATAAGACCAACCCCATTACACTAAAACTAGCCATTCTCGAGATATTTTAGTTTTTTCGTATTTTCTCTAAGCCACCTTTGAAAATAAGTCCAGTTATCAAATGAGAACGAAAATTGAATTAAAAGTGAATTAAATTTAATTAAAATAAAGAGAACGTGGCTATAAGTCTGCAGGGAAAGTCATGTGCCGCCCACATCCAATTTTTTACAACGAATTCGCAAATTTCTCAGAATACAACAATGAGCTCGAAGATTTCTGCAACTTGAGTCAAAGCAGTAACAAGCGTACAATTAGAAAAATTTCAGTTGTATCTGTCAAGTCACCCAACAACACGGACGGGCGCCCTCAAGCGAATCGATGTTGCACTTCTTATTTTTGAGTTGGCCGCCCCTTCCCACGAAAAGTTTCACGGCAAAACAACCGTGAGATGTTGGGTGGCTTGAGTGCTATTCAGTACTCAACTCTATAATTCAGAAAAGAAAGAAAATTGTATTCTCCAAACACTGGCAATTCCCAGCATTTGCCTTCTCACGCCACATGACACGACAGCGTCCTTATAGAACATAAAAACCTAGATATTAGGCGACGTGATAGAATTCCGATCTCCTTTTTCAAAATGCATCGAAATGGGTTCCAAGATCATTCGATGGCTGTCGATGCTGCAAGACTTTTGAGATACGATGCGTTCGATTACACGGTTTTCGTTCCTGTGTTATTTTCCAATGGCTTACGCCTGGAAAGCATAGAAAATGGCTGTTATTCCCCTCAAACTTTGGTTTTGTAACCAGGACAGTGTTATTTTGAATTTTACCTGCTTTAAATGAGAAAATGTACGACTTCGTGTTTTTCGTTTACATAAAGTAAAAGACACACACATCAAAAATGACATATATTTGCACTTGAGTGTGAACAAAATCATTACAAAAGATTTAAAAATGAGTCGATTTCCGATTATACCGAATCGATCCGGATTATCGGTATAAATTCGTGTTCTTTCACGAATGAGCACCCAAACAGTCTCCCATCATTCTCGTTCTGCTGGCCTTGGCAGGGACGCTCGAAGTCCAATATGTCTGGATGGAAACGTCCTTAAATTTATCTAGGTGCATCGAGGACACGAACGCTCAGAAACCACTTGCAGCCCATTTTGCCAGTTCCACATAGTTTCTTAATAGCTTTCAGACTTATGATTGCCCAAGAAGCCCTTAACCACTAAGACAAAGATGCTTCAAGCCGTTTTTTCATGCTTACTGAGCTTATTGATTCGTAATGGGAAAAAACGAATACTGGAAAAGGGTAAATCTCAAAGTTTATGAGGAATAATAGCCATTTTCTATACTTTTGGAACAGAAGAAATTAGGAAATAACAATTATTACCCAGGAACAGTGACATAGTGTTATTTGTGCCTATTAAACAGGTTCAGCATTTTTAGAGATAATGTTTCTTTGCAATGAATATACATGTTTTTTATGCGTCAGATATGAGATACCCAGACAAAAATGGAAAGTTTCGGAGCCATCCTTTTATGCAACGGGATATCTTTTCTGTATAATACCTTCCGTAGTGCAGGGAGAGCGGAAAGTGCTATTTGCAATATTTCGCTGTCTCTTTAAAATGGTTGAAACCATACACTAAAAGAAAAAAACTCCGTGAGATTACGGCCAAATTCCGACAATAGAGATCCATGCATTGTCCGCAAAATTCCATTCATGTTCATAAAAATACATGGCCGTCATTTTTAGGAAAATGTCCGTAACATTATTTTTGGGGCGTAATGACTTGGCCGTAAATTTAAAGAAATCATCCTTAAAATTAATTTTGGCCGTAAAATCATAACTGTAAGTTCTAGGAAATTGTCCGTAAAATTATTTTTGACCGTATTTACATGGTCGTAAATTTCAGACCTTAAAATGGCATGTTGGTCGCACAATCACTTTTAGGATACATTTCAGAATATCGCCCGTCACCTTGGACGTTGGTTGCAAAATCACGCAGGTATGTTTTTCCTTAAAAAACTTACTTATTGAACCGACCTGCCCGCGCATTTTTCAAAGGATTGAAGTCGAATTTAAATTTCATTCTGGCACAGTAACAAGTCTGATATGCCAAAATGAAGCAAATTATAGTTAAATGCAGACATTTTTTTTTATTTCTCTAGGTAATGATTTATTTCATTGATTTGGCTTTTGGAGGCTCAAAACGATGGATTATAATATAATATACAGATACTGCGTAAATTTATTTTTATAAAAATAATAAAAAATGTAAAATTTAATTTTAGGTATTTTTACCAATGTTAAAAATATCAACCCATTTCTCTTCAAATCATGTATTTGTTGAGATCTTGTATCCAAAATACAATTAACAGTTTGAGGGGAAAATTTCTATATATCTCTTAAATGTCTTTCTTCTCCTTGAGTTTGTCTCACTCACGTCAGTGCACCCCCCCCCCCCCCTTGAAAACGTTCTATGGGTGCCCTTTAAAATGAAGGCTATAATTAGGGTCATTTGGAACAACTAGATATAGACTTTTTAAAAAAAATTTCTTGCAATATTTGAAAAAACAAAAACCGCTAGGTCCTTAAAAATGGATTTTGCTATGAAAAAGTCGAGTTGAGCCACATTCAGTTAATTTATGGATTAACTGAATGCCCTGCAATAAATACATGGTTAATGCATAGGGAAAGTATTGGAAGCATGCCGAAAATCGCAACTCCAGTTTTTGAAGGATCTACACGTTTTGAGACCTCTAGAATACGAAAAAACTATATTCAGCGCAACGTCTGTGTGTTTGTGCAATGTATGTATCCACTCTAACTGAAAAAAGAATGGACCGAATTTCATAAAATTGGGTAGGTAAGTTCCCTTGTGAAAACATTTGCATATAGAAACAAAGGTTTAGTTTACAATTTTACATGGATTAAAACTTTTATTTTTATTTATTGAGTGGAAGCGGTATCCCAAAAGAAAATAATCATATTGTTAAGCTTTTCCATAATATATTAAAAAGTGTAAATGAATGGGTATAAAATATCTTAGCTTTGATGAGCGAGTTATGAAGCTTTTAACATACAGCAAAAATAAGCAAATAAAGTTAGATAAAAACACCATTCTCTAAACTGGAGCTAATATCGTAAAAAATGCCATTAAGTTCTATAGATTGTTTATGGATTGAAGTTTTTGCACACTTTATGTAAAATAAATTAATCACACAGCATGATTACAAAATGTCATAAAAATGACTAAATGTATTTATTTTAATTTTATTCACAAATATTGCGACTTTGGATGTGAAAGGGGGGGGGGGGGGAGACGCACACCTGCTTCTATTTACTGTAACATTTCAAACATCGAAAGCAAGACCGTCTAATAGCTTTTAAAATCGGAAATGAATCTTCAATGAAAGTACTTCGTTAATAACAGCATAAAATGTTGATAAAAAGCATCCATCGGCTTCAGAAGCAAAAAGCAGCATCCTTCTTCAAGATAGAGGGATAGAGAAACCGCACCAGCACAGGCAAGAAAGCGTTTATACGTTTAGAAGTTTATCAACGTTTAGACAGACGCATTCTTACCTTTGCTAGTGCAGTTACTATCTGTCTATCTTGAAAAAGAGATTATTTTTGCCTTTGAAACGGGTTGTTAAGTTTCAATTATTAATAGCGCTTATGTCAGGTACCGGGCTGAAAATAGTTGATTAATAACTTTTTCTTAAATTCGGAATATCAGAGCATGGGTGTCTATAGCAGTATGGACGTTAAGAGTTTAAAACTTTTTAATGTCAATTTTCGCTAACTATAGTTAATTTTTTTTTTTTTACGTATTAGATACAATTTGTCCTACTACCAAATTGCATAGAAGGATAACACATTCCTCAATTCAACTTGACTTTCCCTGCCATGCATAGTAATGTGACGGGGAAGTATTGTGATACGGCAAAATATCCGACCCTCCCATTTTGGTGGATCTGCCTGTTTTGAGCATCTCTGAATACGAGTCAGCGTTCAAATTGCAAAACCGAGTATTTGTATGAGGCACATGAACTGAACATCAGCAATATCACAAATAATTATTCTTTCAATACATATCACTATTCTTCTTTTACATTGGATATTTATATTTAGAAAGTTTGAAATTTCACTTTTCTGATTTTAAACATAGAATAAATCTTAACACATCTTTTAAAGCGCATATAAATGATAGATCATAGGAAATATAATTATTAAATCTTTCACCTATCTTACATAATAAATATATTTTTCATAAATATATATAACTTTTTTTTAAAATTCGAATTCGTTTATTAGTTATTTCATGTTTTAGCACGAATTTGAGCGTTCATCACGATTACACACATCGGTTCTTTAGCGACCGAAAATGTTATCGCAGAGTTTTCATCTTGACACCATCGGAAAGACAGATCGAAGAATCTTATTTCCAAAAATGTTTGGACCGAATCCGTAGGATAATTCCATCCTATTTCTTTTTTAAATACATCGGAATTCGCGTTTTTTAGGTTAGCTAATTTTTGAAAGCTCGTCAAACTTCCTTGAATAAAACAGGCATATGTCAGTTGTTGTTACTTAGTCCCCCGCGGTGAAGGAGCGCCACGTCCGCTGGTCCCGTGGCGAAGGGGAGAAATTTGCAGCTTCACTTTTTATATTGAGGCACCGCAAGGGCGGAAGTCATGTCAGTAAGGTGACTACATTTGTTTGGAGGGCGTTCATCAGTCCAAAGCAGGACAGTTAGAACATTAGTCACCTTTAACAAAAGCTGAGAGCGAGCTGGGAAGAGGCAAGCGATCCAAAAGAGAAAATTCGCAGAACGGGTGGTATTAGTATTTAAAAAACACCTATAAACATATCCGTGCAAACATAAAACCACGAGGCGGAAAACGGTTCCTCGCCCGTCTACGAAGACAAAGGCACTGAGAATCAAATTTTAATCATTAAAATGAAAATTAAAAAACCTGATGTGGGCACCACATGACTTTCCCTGCAGACTTATATACACATTCTCTTTATTTTAATTAAATTTAGTTCACTATTAATTGAATTTTTGCTTTCATTTGGTAACTGGACTCATTTTCAAAGGTGGAGTAGAGAAAAAAACGAAATATCTCGAGAACGGCTTGTCGTAGTGTAATGGGGTTGGTCTTATTCTTTTCTTAGTTAAAAATTGCGTATAAAACAACCATTTAATGGATATAGTTCAGCATACGTAGTTTTTTTTATTTTCGATTCTGTCGATTTTTGCGCTCCATTTTGCAAAAAAAGGCAGGTTATTTTTTTCCGAATCGTACCAAAATCTAGCGACTTATCTACCAAATTTTGTGAAATTCGGTGCATTAGATTTTTAGCTAGAGTGGATACAAGCTTTTACGGTCCATTTCGCAAAAAAAGGCGGGTTCTTTTAACCCGAATCGTACCCAAAGCTAATCAGCACGAGATTCGCTCACAAGTGACTTACCTACCAAATTTTATGAAATTCGGTTAATTACTTTTTTAGTTAGAGTGGATACAAAATCTGCACAGATAGACAGACACACACACAGACGTCACGCTAAAAACAGTTTTTTCGTATTCTAGAGGTCTCGAAACGTGTAGATCCGTCGAAAACTCGAGTTGCGATTTTCGGTATGATTCAAATACTTTCCCTATACATTACCATGTATTGCAGGGAAAGTAAAAACGGAGAAGTATAAGAAACGTTACGTTTTGAAAGCTCGTTACGTTTTGAAAGCTCGTCAAACTACCTTGAATAAAACAGGCATATAATCTTCTTAATGATAAATCAGCAGTTCCTTACGTCTCCTCAGCATGGAAAAAATGGCCTCCATCCTTAACTTCATTTGGCAAATCATATAGCTTCCAAAACACTTTTCAGCTTATAATTTTTGGCCATCTTTTTAATGAGTTCCTTCTTAGTTCCAATTTCATTCAATAATGGTTTAAAGTTTTTTGTATACTCATCTTTGACTTTAAAAGTCAGCTCATACAGTCTCCCCCCCCCCCCCCCCCCATTTTGTTATATCATTCTTAATTCCAGTCTCATTTACGGATATTTTTGAGTAGACTAATCAATTGATGTTTTTAGTTGAAGAAGTTGGCTTTTATAGCTTCTGAACCCGTTTTATTTATGTCCCGTGTTATATTCTTTTTAACATAGTCTGTGAACCACTGTTAATGAGTTTGTAATTTGATTGATCAATTTAACTCTCGAAGCTGCTTACTACATTTAGTTATTTTCTTTTTAATGACATCCCATTTCTTGTAATTTTCTATTTTTTATCCATTTCAAAGGTTTGACAACTTTTCCTCCCTCTAAATTCTTTCATTTTTTACCAATTATTTAACGGTTCTTATATTTTTCTCTGTTTTCTACTTTCCCTGCAATACATGGTAATGTATAGGGAAAGTATTGGAATCATGTCGAAAATCGCAACTCGAGTTTTCGACGGATCTACACGTTTCGAGACCTCTAGAATACGAAAAAACTATTTTTAGCGTGACGTCTGTGTGTCTGTGTGTCTGTCTGTGCAGATTTTGTATCCACTCTAACTAAAAAACTAATTGACCGAATTTCATAAAATTTGGTAGGTAAGTCACTTGTGCACGAATCTGGTACTGATTAGTTTTGGGTATGACTCGGGTTAAAAGAACCCGCCTTTTTTTGCGAAATGGCCCGTAAAGGCTTGTATCCACTCTAACTGAAAAACTAATGGACCTAATTTCACAAAATTTGGTAGATAAGTCGTTTGTAGGCCACCCTGGTGCTGATTAGATTTTGGTATAATTCGAAAAAAAATAACCTGCCTTTTTTTGCAAAATGACCCTCAAAAATCATCAAAATCTAAACTTAAGAACTACGTATGCTCAAATATAGCCATTAAATGCTTTTTTAATACGTAATTTTAACGAAGAAAGAATAAGTCCAACCCCATTACAATAGGACTAGCCGTTCTCGAGATATTTTAGTTTTTCGTATTTTTCCTACAAATATTCGGATATTTTTTTGATAAATGGAACCCACCTCAGAAAAATAAAGAAATTCGTAGCTCATGGGAGCAAGAAGCAGTCTAAAAGCAGCAAAGGCAATGGATGTTTTTACTACTAGGCCTGAGATTTCCATGGAAAAGTAGGGAAATATGAAATAATCAAACATGAATTATTCAAAAACATAATACTAATGCCACCACTACAAAGTATATAAATTAGTCTGTGCCCGCACATATACAAAGCATTTCATTTTGCTTTCTAAAATTTTTATTCACAAGTAGTTCACCAAATAAAAATAATATATTTAGATTATTTTTAATCAGGGAATGAGGTTATTTGGTTGATAAATAATTTTGTCTGTTCGGAACTTGCAGTAAGAGCACGGAATACGGAATTTCCGAAAATGATTGTGATTACGTCATGCATAGCATCCAATCAGATCGTTGCTCAAATATTATGACGTCACGTATCTCGTGACCAAGAAATCTGGGGAATTTTTTTCCCGAATCTAGGGAAAAGACTTGAAAAGAATCTGGAAACACTGCTCCCACAGATCTGGCAGCGTCTTGCTTCCTCGCCATTTTGCATCGTGGCATGCTACGTCCATATTAAAAGAGTGTTGCATGCTTCAGCGTTGTCGTTTCTGCAAATTCTGCGTGACACGATGAATGAGGATCTTTATTTTAACATCCAGTTCGCCCGGTTGATAGAGAAGTATCCCTGTTTGTACGATGTCAACAATGCAGACTACAACAAGCAAAATATGGAGGCTTGGGAAGAAATTGCCGAAGAATTATCAGGATCAGGTCAGTATTCTTTTAATGACGTGTTTATTTTATAGTGGGCAAAAATTGTAATGTGTGTTCTATTCATCTTAATACTGTTAAAGAAGAGTGCTGGTGTTTTGCTTTTTCATCGCGAAGAAGGGGGTTGTTCCTGGCTTCCGAAACGAGTCGAACATTTTATTCAACCTTTTATACCGTTGAACTAACGAAGTTTTTATTTTGTACGACGTAAGTTCAAGCCCATGGAAAGAGGAGGGGGGGGGGGGCTGCTCTTTGACCTGATCTACCGGCACAGAGAGAGGTGATGGATGCAGTAACGCAACTGATATTAAGCGACACTCAAGGTATATGGAAACAGAGCTTGTCTGTCGAGCTGTTAACGAATTATAGCTGAAAGAATGTCAGAATAAAAAATTCTGCGATTTTTAAATGTATCGAACCAAATTCAGAAATTTTATATTTTCCTCATTATCCAGAGATCAAGTCCCACGTGTATGCAAAGCTTCAGGTTCTTCGGGAGTGTTGGCTGTAAAAGCCTTCGTTAGTCAGTTTCGCTCAACTGTATGTATATGATAGGAAAACAATTTCAATCAAAATATCCATTGTTTGGCAAATAAATATAAATCCGCAGTTGCCTTCACTTCCCACCACACCCAGTGAAGCTTAAATGGTCTAAGGTTCTAACGGTTCGCATTTGTAACATAAACTAAAACAGTGAATAGTTTGTTAATTTTATTAATTTCTTCATAATTAGCTTTTGCATCAAAAACACCCCCATTTGATTCAGTTTGTATCGATGCGTTATAAAGCTATGCATCACCCTAAAAACACCATTCGGTCATATTGAAGCGTTGTTGAGAAACGAGCGTTTTTGTGCTTGTAAGGATAATTTTGGACACCAGTATAAAAGTTAGTATTTTTTTCTAGAATGAACAGCTGCTTGCGCGCACAGGTTGGATAGTAATTCCCTCCAAGTAACCGGAGATGACCATAGCAAACAACTTTCGTTTACACGCATCCATAGAACAAACAGCAACTCTCAACCAGATTCTCTTCACCTCGAAGTCACCGAGACAGCAGGCGCAGAGAGAAATCATCTAGCTAATAAGAAGAAAATGTTAGATTTTTATTAACTTCCTATTGACTGGCCGATCTCGCCTCAGCCCTTGTCGTCCTTTGTGAAAGCCCAGTGTAAAACCTTTTGCGATCATGTATACCTATTCAAATTCGCAATCGACAACTAATCCCAGCTAAATTTATAATATGTCGATTGTTTTGTGTAGATGCCAAAATCATTTCCTCCCATTTCAAGAAAATACCGAGATTATTTTCTAGGTCAAGAATTTGCATTTTTAAATCGCGGTGCATAATGAGCGGGATCGAACGCGTTTTAATAGTGTAGATTTCGCCAATAAGAGCTTGCCATTTCGTCCCAGTAGCTCAACGGTAGAGCGTCGGAAATCTGGGGTTCGGTTCCCGGTTGGGGCTCTTTACAATTTTCAACTGATCTTCCTTTCCTTTTCATTGCAGTACAAGATTGCAAAGTCCGCTGGAAAACCATGAGAGGTTCGTACACTAGACATTTGAATAACACCATCAAGTGCCCCAACACAAAGAAGCCGTACTATCTTGCCCAGTACCTGGACTTCCTGCAGCCCTTCATCAAGTGCCGCAACCCCCGCCGCGTCACCGATTTCCGGGCAGCGAAGGACGGCCCCGCGGCCCAACCCGTCACCATCTTCTTGCGCAGTCAGGCAAAGGACACAGCCCACGACAGTAGCAATGAGCAAGACAGCGAGTCGCAGACTGAAGAAGTTAATAATGCGTCGCCAAGACCGGGCCCGTCCACAAAATATGTCTCGAATAGAATGGAATTTCCGTCCCTTGAACCGGAGGTGAATAGAAGGACAACTGAGAACGTCCAGCCCCAGCCTTCCGATCCAGACCTGGCGTTTCTGACCAGTATCCTCGACAGCGAGTCGCAGACTGAAGAAGTTAATAATGCGTCGCCAAGACCGGGCCCATCCACAAAATATGTCTCGAATAGAATGGAATTTCCGTCCCTTGAACCGGAGGTGAATAGAAGGGCAACTGAGAACGTCCAGCCCCAGCCCTCCGGTTCGGATGCGAGGTCTGAAGATCCAGACCTGGCGTTTCTGACCAGTATCCTCGACAGCGAGTCGCAGACTGAAGTTAATAATGCGTCGCCAAGACCGGGCCCATCCACAAAATATGTCGCGAATAGAATGGAATTTCCATCCCTTGAACCGGAGGTGAATAGAAGGGCAACTGAGAACGTCCAGCCCCAGCCCTCCGGTTCGGATGCGAGGTCTGAAGATCCAGACCTGGCGTTTCTGACCAGTATCCTCGACAGCGAGTCGCAGACTGAAGAAGTTAATAATGCGTCGCCAAGACCGGGCCCATCCACAAAATATGTCTCGAATAGAATGGAATTTCCGTCCCTTGAACCGGAGGTGAATAGAAGGGCAACTGAGAACGTCCAGCCCCAGCCCTCCTGTTCGGATGCGAGGTCTGAAGATCCAGACCTGGCGTTTCTGACCAGTATGCTCCCGGACATGAAAGAAATGAACAGCGACCAAAAGAGACGATTTAAAATCGGAATTTTAAATCTGGCGGTCCAGCTCTTGGGCGAAGGCACGCGCAGTATATCTCTAGCATCGACGTGAATCTCATTCTAATCACCACTCACCAAAAATACATAAAACATTTATATTTTATATATATTTATTTATTTTATATGTAAAATATTTAATAAATTGTATCATTGTCGCCATTCTCGAAATCTGATTCTGCACTTTCAGTTGACTCTGAGTCATGTTCTGAAGAGGAGTCTGCGCCTACCACAAAACTTATTTCCTCTATGGTTTGTTCCACTAAATTGCCAATTTCCCGATTTGTGTTGTCATCCACACTTGAAACTGCATTTCGATATTTCTCGGGTCTATTTCTTTTACGTGTAAGAATTTAAATGTTAACAACACAACGGAATTTACCATTAGGGAGCTTCTGTAGCAAGTTTGAAAGAAAATTTGAATATTTGGCCTAAATAAAAAAATAGTAATACATTTTTCTATTGATATCAGCAAATATTATAATGTTGTCATTATAAAATCTATTTTTAATGATCCAAAAACTATTTTAAGTGCAGATATGTAGAAGAGAATTAAGATAAATTTACGGCAACTCTGTAAGTCACATGCTTGTGGGTTGTACAATCTCTGTCTGTCAGCAATAGATCTTTATGTATGGAGGGTGATAAAGTATTTGTTTGACAGCCGTAATCAAGGAAAGTACAGCCCTCTATAGTTCCCTGCTTCTAGGAGCAACACCCCTCTGGTTCAGTGGTTTCATGGGGGAGACTGTGACAATAGAGTTTTCCCCAAAATTCGTAGAAGATTTCAAAGTAGTTTTGTGCAGGATTTCAGTTCAAACCATTTTGCTGTTGATACAAATCTGTTTTTCATTTTTGAGAGAAATATTTGTCTTTCCAATTCTTTTTTTTCTCCCAATATTGCAGTACTTCTTGCTGAAAGCATTACATAATTGGTTTTCAGAATGTATAGACAGTCTACAAAAGTGGGTTTAAGATTTTCAGCCCACCGGAGCCGTAGCAAGTGTGCATTAATTTCCTTTTTAGTTCATCACACTGTATTTTTACTTTCCTTATATACATAATATATAATATACAGGGAATAATATTGAGGGGGGGGGGGGGGGTCCTAACAACTAAATCAATAGGGTTCCATTAATCATCAAGTGTGATAATCGTACCAAATTATTTCCAAAGTACTGTGACGTGACGTGGTCTAAAATTCAAATACGAGTTTTTGACGGAAGAGTACGTTTCAGGCATCCCTGAACTCGAATCGAACAAGTAATCTGTGTGAGCTTGTGGCCGCGATGATATCTCATAAACGAATGAAGCGTTTTAGAAATATTTTAATACAACTATCGCACTCTGTGATTAGTGAAACCCTATTGATTTAAAACTCGGTTAGGAAGAACATGTCCCCCCACCCCACCCCATTTTTGTATGCATTTAAATTAAAAAAAAAATAAGAACTTTCAATAATTACAATTACACATTTACAGGCATTTTTGCTGGAACTTTGGCAAAAAAAAAAAAGGTTTTTTTATCCCGAATTGTACCAAAATTTAATCAGAACCAGGGTCACCCACAAATAATTTACCTATAAAATTTAATGAAATTCGGTCAATTAAATTTTGAGTTGGAGTGAATACAAAATCTGCACACACACAGACGTCACGCTAAAAATAGTGTTTACTTGTCCTAGAGGTCTCAAAACGTGTAGATCCGTCGAAAACTAGAGTTGGGATTTTCGACATGATTCCAATACTTCCCTATATATTACGATGTATTGCAGAGAAAGTTAAAAAAAAATGGATGTGGGCAGCACATGAATTTCCCTATAAACATCTTCTCCTTATTTATTTAATAATTCATTAAATTTAATTTAATTGTACCGAATTTACACTTTAAATCATTTTTTTGTGTGTGTGTGCTATCTGGATATATTTTCAAAGGCGGCGTAGCAAACACGCGAAAAAACTAAAGTATCTGGAAAACGGCTAATGCTAGAATAATGGGGTTGGTCTTATTCTTTTTATTGTTAAAAATTACTTTCAAAACCAACATTTAATTGATATATTTGAGAATGCGTTCACTTTTATTTTATATTTTAATGATTTTTGCGTGGCATTTTGCAAAAAAATACTCTTTTCCCAAATTTTAGCAGGGTACAAGTGATTTATCTACCAAATTTTGTGAAATTTGATAAATTAGTATTTTTAGCTATAGTGGATACATGCGATTTTTGTGGTCATTTCTCAAAAGGAGGTAGGTTCTTTTTTCCCGAATCATACCGAAATCTAATTAGCACCAGGATCACCACAAGTAATTTACCTAGAATAATTTTTGAAATTGGGTCAATTCCTTTTACAGTGAGAGTAGATACCTACATTGCACAGACACACACACGCTAAAAATGGTTACGCTAAAAATGGTTTTTTCGTGTTCTAGGGGTCTCGAAACTTGTAGATCCGTTGAAAATTCGAATAGCGATTTTCGATACGATTCCAATATATTTCGTGTATTGCAGGGCATGAAAGAACATGAATTTTAATTTGTAGGCAAAGTCATGTGCTGCTCACATTAGATTTTTTATTTTCCCTGCAATATATTGTATATAATATATAGGTAAAGTATTGGAATCGTGTCAATAATCGCAACTCGAGTGTTCGACTGATCTCTACACGTTTTGGACCTCTAGAACACGAAACAAATATTTATAGCGTGTGTCTGTCTGTGCAATGCACCCTAATTCAAAAACTAACAGACTCAATTTAATAAAATTTTACAGGTAAGTCACTTGTGGGTTACCCTGATGCTGATCAGATTTTGGTACGATTCGGAAAAAAGAACCTGCTTTTTTAACGAAATGGCCCACAAAAATCTTCAAAATCTAAAATAAAAGATTATGCATGCTCAAATGCATCCATTAAATGCTTGTTTTATATGGACTTTTTGACAATGAAAGCAATACGACCGACCCCATTACTCTAGGACGCTAGAAAATTGAAAACAAATACAAAAAAATCTGACTTTCCCTACAGACGCGTTCTCTTCATTTTCTGAATAATTCATTAAATTGAGTTTAATTGCACAGAAAAAACAATATTTACACTTTTAATTCAATTTCTGTTTCTATTGGGTAACTGGACATATTTTGTAACAAAAATGCGAAAACACTAAAATATCTAGATAACGGTTCGTCCTAGAGTAATGGGGTTGGTCTTATTCTTTTCCTCGTCAGGAATGACGTATAAAACAAGCATTTAATGGATACATTTGAGCATACGTAGTCTTTTATTTTTGATTTTGGCGATTATTGCGGGCCATTTCGTAAAAACAGGCAAATTCTTAATTTCCTAATTGTACCAAAATCTAATCGGCAGCAGGGTCACCCACAAGTGACTTACCTATAAAATTTTATGAAATTCGTCCATTGGTTTTTGATTTAGAGTGGACACATACATTTCACAGATAAACACGCAGACACATACAGAGTCACGCTAAAAATAGCTTCTTCGTCTTGTAGAGGTCCCAAAACGTGTAAATCCGTCGAAATTCAAGTAATGATTTTTAAGACGATTCTAATACTTTCCCTATAGATGACCATGTATTGCAGGGGAAGTAATATACAATTGAAGTGGTAAAAAAGTCCTACGCATAAAGAGAAAAATACCAATTTTCTTTTGTATTCACTAGGAAAAACAGAAGGGGACAACAAAAAATGTTCTTTATTTGAAAAATAATTCTGCTTCCAGGGATAATTCCAACCCAATAAAGACATTGATTAAGAAAGGGGGAGTAAAAAAATTTGATATGGGCAGCACATGATTTTCTCTGCAGCCTCATACTCGCAGTATGTTTATATCTTCAATAAATCGAGTTTAATTGCGCAAAATAACAACCATAATCAGTTTAAATGACACTGAATTTACACTTTGAATTCAATTTTCATTTGGTAACTGGACTTATTTTCAAAGGTGGCCTAGCGAAATTGTGATAAGACTAAAATATCTCGAGAAAGGCTAGTCCTAGAGGAATTAGAGTTTACCTTATTCTTTTCGTCGTCCAAAATGAAGCATACAATAAGCAGTTACTTGATATATATGTAGTCTTTTATTTTTAAATTGAACGATTTTTGCGGAACATTTGGTATAAAAGGCAGGTTCTTTTTACCGAACTGTACCAAAATCTAGTCATCACCAGGTTAACCTATAAGTGATCTATCTACCAAGTTCTGTAAAATTGGGTCTATTAGGTTTTCAGCTAGAGCGGATAGAGGCAATTTTTAGGGGCCATTTCGCAAAGAATAAATAAAAAAAAAAAACTGATGTAGGCAGGGCATGACTTTCCCTGCAAACTTATATCCACGTTATCTTTATTTTAATTAAATTAAATTCACTTTTAATTCAATGTTCGTTCTCATTTGGTAAATGGACTTATTTTCCAAGGTGGCGTAGAGAAAATACGAGAAACCTAAAATATCTCGAGAACGGCCTAGTCCTAGTGTAATGGGGTTGGTCTTATTCTTTTTATTGTTAAAACTTACGTATAAAACAAGCCTTTAATGGATATATTTGAGGATACGTAGTTTTTTAGTTTAGATTTTGACAATTTTTGCGGGCCATTTCGCAAGAAAAGGCAGGTTATTTTTTTCCGAATCGTGCCAAAATATAATCAGCACCAAGGCAACCCACAGGCGACTTGTCAACCGATTTTTGTGAAATTCGGTCCATTAGTTTTTCAGCTAGAGTGGATACGGGTCATTTTTGCGCCCCATTTCGCAAAAAAAAAGACTGGTTCTTTTATCTCGAATTGTACCCAAAACTAATCAGCACCAGATTTGTCCACAAGTGACTGAACTACCAAATTTTATGAAATTCGGTCCATTAGTCTTTTAGTTAGAGTGGATACAAAATCTGCACAGACAGACACACACGCAGACGTCACGCTAAAAATAGTTCTTTCGTATTAGAGAGGTCTCGAAACGTGTAGATCCGTCGAAAACTCGAGTTGCGATTTTCGACATGGCTCCAATACTTTACATGACCATGGAAAGTAAAAATCTGATGTGGGCAGCACATGACATTCCCTGCAGACTCCAATTCATATTTTCTTTATTTCTTTAATAATTCGTTAGATTGAGTTTAATTGCACCAAATAATACAAAATTTGCATTTTAAATTCAATTTTTGTTTTTATTTGGTAATTGGGCATTTTTCCGAAATCGGCGTAACAAAAATGCAAGAAACCTCAAATATCTTGAAAACAGTTAGAACTAAAGCATAATGGAGTATGTTATATTCTTTTCCTCGTCAAAAATTGCGTATAAAACAAGAATTTAAGTGATACATTTGAGCATACGTAGTCTTTTTTTTTTTTTTTAGATTTTGTCAATTTTTGTGGGCCATTTAGTAAAAAAAGGCAGGTTGTTCTTTTCCGAATTATGCCAAAATCTAATCAGCACCAGAGTATCTCACAAGCAACTTATCTACCAAATTTTGGGAAATTTGGTCTATTAGTATTTTAGCTAGGGTGGCTACATGAAATTTTTGCGGGCCGTTTCGTAAAAAATGGCGGGTTCTTTTCCGAATCGTACCAAAATGTAATCAACACTAGAATATCCCACAAGTAACTTATCTACGAAATTTTGTGAAATTGGGTCAATTAGTGTTTTAGCTAGAGCGGATAAATGACATTTTTGCGGACCATTTCGCAAAAGAAGGCGGGTTCTGTTTTTACGAATCGTACCAAAAACGAATCAGCACCAGAGTCACATCCAAGTGACTTACCTACCAAATTTTATGAAATTCGGTCCATTAGTTTTTGAGTTAGAGTGGATACATACATTGCACAGACACACAGACATACACACAGATAGACACCACACAGACGCCATGCTAAAAATAGTTTTTTGTATTCTAGAGGTCTCGAAACGTGTAGATCCGTCGAAAACTCGAGGTGCGATTTTCGATATGATTTCAATACCTTCCCTATACATTACCATGTATTGCAGGGAAAGTAAAAAGGGAAGGATCTGTATATTCCGAATCGTACTAAAATCTAATCAGCACCAGGGTCACCCACAAGAGACTTATCTATCAAATGTTATGAAATTCGCTCAATTAGTTTTTGAGTTAGAGTGGATACAATATCTGCATACACACACACATTATGCTAAAAATATTTTTTTTTCACGTTCTAGAGGTCTCAAAACGTGTCGATCCGTCGAAAACTCGAATTGTGATTTTCGGAACGATTTCAATATTTTCCCTATATATTACCATGTATTGCAGGGGAAGTAAGAATATATATATGACAGTGAAAATTTAAAGTATTCCTGTTGCACATTAAAAAATCTGATGTAGGCAGCACATGACTTTTCCTGCAGACTCATATTCACGTTTCCTATTTCTTCAATAATTCATTATATTGAGTTTAAATACAGAAAATTACGTCCACAATTATTTAAAAAAATGACACTGAATTGGCATTTTTAATTCAATTTTCGTTCTGAGTTGGTAACTGGACATTTTTTCAATGGTGGCCCAGCGTAAATGCGAAAAAACTAAAATATCTCGAGAACGGCTAGCCCTGATGTAGTGGAGTTGGTCTTATTCTTTTCATTGTAAAAATTGTGTATAAAACAAACATTTAATTAATATATTTGAGTATACGTAGTTTTTTATTTTAGATTTGGGGGAGGGGGGTCGGATCATTTTACAAGAAAAGGTAGGTTACTTTTTCCGAATCGTACCAAAATCCAATTAGCACCAGGGTAACCCACAAGTGACTTATCTACCAAATTTTGTGAAATTCGATCTATTAGTTTATGAGGGGAGCCCCTGGTTTATAAAGAAATAATTACAAAGCACCTTTTTATGCAAATTTTGGGTTAGATGTTGTATTAAATTTCATATCACCCATGAAAATCGAATATTTTCTTTCATCAGGGAGGGCTTCATGTATTTTATCATGGAGTGGCCACTGGTTGGCTGCAATCCCGTGTTTCTGTCATAAGCTTCTGACAACGACTCTGAATTTGTTCACGATGAAATTTGAGCATTGCAAATGGTAGAAATTTGCAGCGTCAATGGAGATCAGTGAGTCTGGCAGCGAGCCCCCACCAGTCACTTAAGTCCTGTGTGTATACTCTAAAATTTTTGAAATACGCCAACATCGACGCCTATTGCAATTACTGTTGATTTAAAGATTTAAATAAACACTATAGTTGCCCTTGGCGATAAAATATTTTACTCTAGTATTTTTGAAGTGGAAGATTTCTTTTTTCTTATAGAACGATGTATGCAATCACAATTCAATAAACAGGAATCTTACATTGTCTTTCACGTCAATTTTCCCAATTTTGAACCCAATTTGGTGTTATTAATAAATGTTAAAGTAATTCTGCTGCTGGCTCCAACTTTCAACTAAACTTTTTGAAATTTTACGCAAATTTCCAATAAAATAATCTAATCATCAGTAGGATATAGCATCAGACAAGAGCAGTTCAAAACTCTTTCTTTCTCTTCGGAGGGCTGAAACTGAACTGGTTTATTCAATGCAATACCCCATGCAAAGAATATACATATAAAGAAGGGAAGCTTCCATTGGGCTAATGTAAACACGAAATCCGGCGCATGCGCTATGAAAAATTGACGGAGGTATGCAGAGAAAACAACATTCCGGGGCCGCAACGCGTTGCACCCCAGCTTTTCCTCCTATTTTTTTTTTTTTTTTTAATGCCTACGAAATCTTTTTGTACAAGACTTTGTAACATAAAATATTTTGTTTTTCTTTTTTGTGGTATTGTAATAGTATTAATACTGATGTGATTTCAGTATAGACTATTTTTTCAAAGATTATGCAAAACTGATTACGTTACATATTCCTTTCTCATAAATTTTGTATAACATGATTTGTTAAATTTACAAAACAAACATATATAGTTTTTCCTTAAATTTAGTAAAAATCTAAAATATTGCCGTACTGTATGAATAAACTACTTCGCTTTAAATGATCGAGAGGTCAAAATTGTTCGTATAACATGTAAAAATATTTTATATTATGAAGAAATTAAAAAAAGAGTATGGAATGCATTTGTTTTTCAATTTGTTTTCAAAATTATATTTTCTGAATTTGTTTTAAAATATTCACATTAATTTCATATTGATAAAAAAATTAGTTTTTTCACAGATTGTAAAATATATTGAAAACAGATGTTATTTACTTATTGATAAAAAAATTAGAATAAAATTTACATATTAGTGAAATATGTGAATTTTTCCTTAACGGAAAGGAAAACCTAATTAATCCTTTGCCTTCACTTATGAAATGGTATAAACATTATTTTTAACAGATTATTGTTTTATATATATTCCTTAATTTTAATAAAGAAAATGTTAAGAATGTAAAGAAAAAAAATTAAGGGTATAAACATATTTCAAGAAATAATTTTAATTCATAATCAAATTAGTTTTGAAAAGGATAACTCAAATTTGTATATTTTGAGTGACACCATTAACATATAGCTTTAAAATATATGAAAGTTTCAAACTACTATTCTGTGATTGAAAAATGAAGAAAATAAGATTTCTTTACACCGGTCCCTTTATAATCAAAAATCCAATTAGCAAATTAGATAAAAATAAAATTTCAGCTTTTTGAATTCAAAATTTATAAACTATTTTTAATTTTACTTAAAATTTAACACAACTAAAAAATACTAAATTGTATGAATTGAATATTTTGCTTTAAATGATTGAGGGGCCAAAATTTTTAAGCAACGGCAATGTTTCGGAAAATAAACAGTCATTCCACTCTTTATTTTATCAAATAATCCAAATAAGAAAAAGTCTTGTTAATTAATGTATTTGGAGACTCATTAAAATCAGTAGAAATTAAAAACATAGCATAGTCATTACACAGTATAAATAATCTAATAGTATTTTATTTCTAATGCTATCTGCTTCAACACATCCAGCAAATCAACCTGAACAGACAGAAAATTAAAAATAATTCTATCTCAAACAAGCTAATCAACTGGCTTATGTCAAGCAATTCTAATCAACTGGCAGTAGATTAGTAAAATCAAAATTCTAAGTATACATCGAATAAATATAATCATGATAAGAATCCTAAACGACAAGATCCCTTATTTCTAAAGGTGTTTATTGCGACTACATATGCATACTAAATAAAACAATAGATTAAATACTTTTAGGATAGGAAATAATTCACGTACCTTTTGTGTTTGCAAGAAACTCAGCAAATTGGTCATTTTAAAACAATTACAATCGGAAAATCAAATGTACACAGCCCAGAATTGTAATACACGATTAAATACATGTCAACCATGTAAAAGAAGTGATAAAAAAATTAAATTAACAGCTTAAAATTGTAATAAATTCGGACCACGTGGAAATATACCACACACACATTGACTTGCGATGAAGAAAAGAAATAACCCATTTCCCCCCTGCTTGGTACACAACTATTTCCCCCGAGCTAATGCGCATGCGTCACGGGAGTTGGAGTGAGATTGTGCGGGAGCAAATTCGCCTGTAAGTTTGCTTCACCTTTACACACCAAACATTGAATGTTTGAGGTCGCTCTTGACGTCTTTCGTAGCCTTCCCCCGTTTGCCCCATGCCCAAGCCTTTGTTACAGTGTCTAGAACTAGACGGCGTTGGTCTCGAATAAGCGGTCTAAAGCGGAGGAGTTAACATTGAAACTAATGGGAATTTAATTCAAACGAAATGATTGATATCTTTGGAAATAATTGAAGAATTTGTCTGAAATTTGGTGTATTTATTGCAAGTGGTATACACAGAAAGTCATTTGATTTTCAGAGAGATTGACCTAGAGATATATCCATATTTTAAAAATTTTATTTAGCTTTATCTGTGGTCGTTCAAACATTTGAGATCCAAAATAATCAAATTCATTCATCACAGTAACATGAAATTCGGTATGACGTTTTCTCTTGTGGTACATTTCAAGTCTTTCGATTTTGAAGCTTATCGGGCTAGCCCGTCCTGGGCCCGCCATATGACTTTACTTTTTGGTATAACTCGAGAACAGGTGTATCTAAAAATTCGAAGTTTAGCATATGCTTGTCATTTGCTGTATATTTCAACTCTTTGGATTAAAAATCTTATCGGGCTAGCCCGTCCTGAGCCCAACAAGAGGAATATATCGTTTTTTGAGAATAACTCAAAATTCGGAGCATCTACAATGTCTAAATTTAATATATCATTGTATTTTGTGGTATATTATATTTCATTGCATTTCGAACCTTAACGGGCTAGCCCGTCTTGGCCCGCCAAAGAAATTTACTCGCTTTTCAAGAATATCTCGATCAAACGAAGTAGCTAAAGAATGTGAATTTTGTATATCATTTCCTTTTGGATGGATTTTAATTTAGATTTTGAACCCCATCGGGTTAGCCCGTCCTGAGCCCAACAAGAGGAATATATCGTTTTCTGAGAATAATTCAAAATTCGGAACATCTGGAATGTCTAAATTTAATATATCATTGCCCTTTGTGGTATATTATATTTCATAGCATTTCGATCCTTATCGGGCTAGCCCGCCTTGGCCCGCCATAGAAATTTACTCGCTTTTCAAGAATATGTCGATCAGTCGGAGTAGCTAAAAAATGTAAATTTAGTATATCATTCCCTTTTGGATGGATTTTAATTTATAATATAGTATTCTCTTTTGGGATATATTTTAATTCTTTGGATTTTAAACTTTATTAGATTACCCCATCTTTTCCCAGCCTTAGGAATGCATTCGTTTTTGGAAAATAACTCGAAAATTGGAGAAAAATTATCATTTACCAAACAATTAAACAATTACATTAGTTCTCCTTAGGGATTATATTTGAGAAAGTATTTTGTACTGTTGTGTAAACCCACATTCGATCGTCGACCCCCCCCCCTTATCCTAGATCTTGCCTATGCTTATATGCAAGAGAATTAAATAATGCGAAACCAGTCCACGGTGCACTTTAAAGATTCATAGTAATATAGTGATTCGTACTACATAGTATAATAGAAAGAAAAGTCTTGTGACGGGATTTTTGGATGCTGAAATTCGCAGATTATGAAATGTTAAGCTATTTTTTAGCCTATTCGTCGAAATGCAAAATACAGTAATATGCTGGATGAATCGAATTAATACATTTTTCTAGGCAATTTTACACAGAACAGGCGATAATGGTATAGCTATAAAAACAGCCCTTTTTAATCCAAATATAGATTTTCAACGTCAGTTACAACAAACATCAAATGAGTGAAAGCTTGCTGCTTACAATTTCGAAAAATCTTTCTTTCTGAGTGGGTCCATCCTGTCCAATTTTAGAACGAAAAAGAATATTGTACAGGTGACGGTTCTTAGTAAAAACAAATTCGATCTCAGATGACCAATGTGCTAATGAGATACTTCCTATTGTATCTAGAGGCCACCCTCATGCTAATCTCATGCTAAAACAGTCCATTTTGTAAAAATGAATTATGAGCGGAATGTAAAGTAGAACTGAAAAAAATAAAGAATATTCTTACGTAGTCAAAATTATTTTACCTTTCAATTTATTTTCATCTCCCTCTATTCTGTACTCTATCCTACAACTATGAAAAAATACAGGTAAATTATACTCGTAATGAAAGAACCCTTCAAAAATACTACGCCTTTCTGTTATGTTAACTAACAGTAGCAGCTACTCTACTACACCTACATATCATGCTGAAAGCCTTATGGCATTTTCAAGCGGTTCATCCACAGGAGCTTTTGTTAGTTTTAGCAGAGATGGTGGATGTTACGGTCAGGCCCCCCACATCAAATTGTGGGAGAGGGTACCAGGTAGTGCCGTGGGCCCCATGTAAATTAAGGGGGTGATTATCCCCCCCTCCCGGTATCCAACGCATTTTCGGCAAACCTAACTTTAGTAAAATAATTTTGCTTTATCTGTTTAATTAATTTAAAGTTGCATTCTGTAGTTACAAAGTAGTAAAACACAGCAGAAATAGCAATCCCTTAATGAAACGAAAAATTAAATGTATATTCATCAATAAAGTAAAAACAAAAGATTTATCCAAAATATCTTCCAATATCATTATTTGATCCACTTCTATTCCTATTACCACTCTTTTAACGAAAGTAAGATAAGACACTCTGATTTTGTGTAGTAATCCATTTTTTGTATCAAAATCTGATATATGCAAAGTTTCTGGTTTTTGCGATAAACGATTTTTACTTTCCTTATATACATAATGTATAAGGAAAGTATTGTGACGGGGTCGAAAATTCGAATTCGAGTTTTCGACGGGAGAGCACGTTTCAAGCATCCCTGATCACGAATCAAACATTTTTGAAGTGATGTGTGTGTGTGTGTCAGTGAGTCTGTGGAGACGATAACTGACGAACGAATGGACCGATTCGAACGAAATTTGGTACAAAAATCACAATCCGTAAACACTGGAAGCCTATGCAATAGAATGTTCAGAACCCCCCTAAATTTTTGAGTGAAATTTTGAAAAAATCGTCAAAACATCAAACCCACTAATAAGGTTACGAAAATAGACATTTCTTATGTAATTTTTCATTACAAAACGATTTACATACATTTTAAAACGCTAACATGAACCGTTCTCGAGATATTGCACATTTTTTTAAAAAATTATCAAAAAGTCATATAAAATAAAAAAAAAACATATTTCCTATTGAGAAACATGTTCACTTTTCACATGTAATACCATTCGATAAATTGTGTGACATCATTCTCGTGGAACTAGCTCATTCCATTCATGAAAAAATATACTTTTAGTAATACTTTTGTATTTGAACGCCAATAGTCATTTATCTGCTATAAGAATAACTTAGTTCTCCGTTCACAATGCTTGGCGATATTTGGGCGACGAATTTGGCGAAATGTCGCCAACTTGGCGACATTTTTAATTGTTGCCAAATTAACAAAAATCTCGCCAAATGGATTAAAATGACGCTAAATCAATGAAAATTACGACTAATTGAAGAAAATTCAATATCTCGGAAAGAATATAAGTATCTATTTTAAGAATAAATTTTTTTTAACTGTAAAAGTAGTAAATTCATTGCATTATATAAGGAAAGTCATGGGTTGCCCACATCAGATATTTTATCTTTGCATTTACCAAAATACAGTGCTTATAATATAATTGACCTGCTTTTGCCGGAGAATAATACTTATGTGATTCACTTGAAATAAATATTCCAAGTTTAATTTATCTGGAATACCTATAATGCTATTTACATTTCTTAATAATACCTGATGGGGGATATCAATGATTCTAACGAGGCACTAGGAAGATACAAGATATAAAGTAAATCGTTTAACAACTAGAGCCCGAAAAGTTGCAAGTAGTCATTTTTAAATCGCTGGTTTTCACAGGCGCCATTCGTTAAATGAGTACTCATAAGAATGGGTGGCGGATACCCTTTGAATGACCCCCTTTACAAATATAATTGACCTGCTTTTGCCGGAGAATAAATTTATAATATAATTCACCTGAAAATAAAATTTAGCGAGAACTATTACAAGTTTAATTCATCTGAAAGATAAAAACTTATGTGATTTACCTGCTTTTGCTGGAGAATAATACTTACGTCATTCACTTGAAATAAATATTCCAAGTTTAATTCATCTGGAATACTTTAAATAAGATTTAGCTAGATCTATTACTTATAATGCATATATACCATTTATGGAGAACTAGCAGAGTTTTTTTAAGGTTAGAACATGATTTTTTAGGTTAATGCGATTTCTACTAACTGTCAAAAAGGGAGAAATAATTAGTGAGGGGGTTATATACAATGCATATAACCAACACCTAGCGGTGAAATTATGAACTAGGGTAGATTTTTAAAGTCGGGACTTTAGAGGTTTTAGATAAATGGCAATTTATAATAACTTTTGAAAAAGTGGAAATGCCTAGTAAGATGGTTTTGGAATGAAAGCAACACTGATACATAGCAGGGAAAGGATAAATTCGTATAATTTAAAGACTGAACTTCAAATTTTGAAGCAAATGTAGGTGTTTGGAAACCTTTAATGGACTATGTGCGATACACATACCCGATATATAACAGTAAAATGGTGAACTATGACTAATTTTTAAAGGGACAGAAACGCATACTGAAAGGCATATAGTAAATTTTTAGGGGAGCTTTAAGAATTGTTTACCTAAATAGGCACTTCTACTAACTTTTAAGGGGGATAGAAGCGCATACTGAAGTACATACAGCAAATTTTTAAGGGAATTTTGAGATTTTTTTTAGCTAAATAGGGATTTCTACTAACTTTTAAGCGGATAGAAACGCATACTGAAGGTATAGAGTGGAATAATTACTAACACCTATTGGTAAAATGGGGAATTTGAATAATATTTTAAGGATGATACTTTAGATTTTTAGGTAAACGATATGTTTAAAAACTTTAAAACAGGTGAATACGCAGATTGAGATGACGTATGTGATACACGTCATCTGTATATTCTAGCGAAAGTAGAGCTAAGCAAGTTTTTAATAGTATAATTTCAATTTTTCACGTAAATGGGAGTCTTTAGAAACTTCCTAATGGTTAGAAACTCCATATTAAGTTGGAATAGAATGACACCATCAGCGATGCCTATCGGGAAAAATGGGGATTAGGGTAATATTTTACAACACCTTAAGTTTTTTCTAACTAAACGCAATATACCAAGATTTAAAGCGAATAAATACGCGGATTGAGGCGGCATGTGTGATACACATCACCAACACATGATAGTTAAATGTAGAATTAGGTAAGTTTTTAAGGGCGGAACTCTGATTCTTTTAGATAAACTAGATGCCCAGAAACTTTTAAAAGTCGGTATGAGATGAATTCATCGAACGAGTTGATTTGCGTCCTCGACCCGGATGAACTCCAAGATGTCCAGTTTTCTCGAATCGAGCGATCATTCTCCTGAGAGCTTGTGGAAGTAATGCTCCTTTGCGCAAATTCTAAGTCGACGAAACTCTCGAAGTGCAGCTGCAGCATGTCCTTTGTTTTCATAAAACAGCTTCACAAGCAAAGCGCGTTCTGGCAGTGTGACAGCCATCGCTGATAAGAATGAAAATTTTCCAGTTTTATCCCCTTTTATGCCCAGAACATAGTAGCTGCAAACCAAGGGTTTATGCAAATTTTTGTGCTTACAGTGCGAAATTGCAGTTACAATGACAGTTAAAGTTTCTAAACTTTTTTTATCTTCTTTTTTTCATATCAGCAAAAGAAATTAAAAAGGAAAAACTCCATATCGCATGTGTTTGTTTTTTTGTGATTATTTTGTGTCTTTTCAGCATATTTTCTGTTGTACAGCGCTACTTATCGGTGTTTCTGGAACTAATTTTTTTTTTCGCGTGATCCCTTTCCCCATGTCTTGAATAGTAGGTTCAACAATTTTGGAGCCTCTGCACTGAGTAGTTCGATGTATAGAGAGCTCAGAGTAGGGGTGTTTTAATTCTGACCACCCGGTATATATAAATAACACTGCCAAGTTTAACTGTATATATTAAGCTCAAAGTTTTTTGTACATTGCCGTATAACTAAAATGATTTTTGTTTTATTTAGAATTCTCATTTTTCAGATATTTCTAATGATTTGCCTCCATTGAAGCTGTTATGAATAAAATGCCAAAAATCAAAGTTTCTATATTTATTCTTTTTCAGAAAACAATTACGTAAATTAAAGCTTTCTTATAACTACATATGGCTGAGAGTCAATAGGATTTTATTAATACCGATTTGGTATGCTTCTATTATGTAATTCGCTTTATTATTTCGAGATATGTATTTCTTCCTTTAGGAAAGTAAAATTTTCTAATATCTGCAGAACGACTAGTGATAACTACTAAACGATGTTGTCCATTTTTTTCTGGTTAGAAGCACAAGCACCTACAAATCATTTACTCCTTTAACAATAGTGAGCAGTATATATAATGCATAAAAGACTTTATTTTAAATCAGAAACGTGCAATATCTAAAAACACATATTTTATCGTTCTGTAAATGGTGTCATTTAAAAAAATGAAATATTATATATAAAATTAATATTTTTGTAACAAATTTTAATATCATTTAATTTTTTTTTTAATTATCGAAATAAGAAAATTTAAAGATCCTGACCTTCGAGAAAATTAAGAAGCCGACGGTTATTGATTGTATACCAAATATATTTTGATTTGCTTAATTTGTTTGATATATATATACCGCTGCATGGGGAAAAGTAAAATTTTCAATGAGAACTTCTAAACAATGGTATTCATTTATTTCCTCTTAAAAGTAATTGCAAAATGTGTAATAACTTAATAATATTAAGTGCATTTTTATATATTTTTTATTTTTGCTGTTTCAAATAAAACTTGCAAAATATCTCGAAACGGTGCATATTAGCGTTCTATATAAATCATGATATTCGCTTTTAAGTGAAAAATGCAATTAAAATATTTATTTTTGTGACATTTTTAAACATTTTACTTTTCATGTTCATTTTATTTTTGATTTTAAATGTTCGAAAATGAATGAGTCTCTGATGTTTATTGATTGAAAAAGTATTACCGAACTGCATTCTATTTTATTAATTTGCTATAGACATATCATTGCCAAGGACTCGATGTTTCTTCCAGAAATACATCGGGGGTGGAGCTCCTTCCGAGAACATACGCCTCGGATACATTTTATGTTACCGGACCAAATGCTCATAAATTCAGAAACTCACAAAATACTTTTGTGAATTTTAACCTAGTTTCCACGTCTTATGTGGCAGCATTTAGATTATTATAATAATTTCATTTCGCTATTGACTATTTTCAGAATGAAATTTTGTAGCTATAATTCAATTTACACTTTATTGACATTTTTTCATCCTCTTAGTTAGCCGGAGCAAGTTTTTCTCGCAATGTTTGAATAAGTATTTGCTATATATATATATAGTCATTACTTCTATATATGCTATATGCATATATATAGTAATTACTTCTATATAGTAGTTAGTTAAGATTATATTAGATAATTTGCCCTCTTTGAGATTCCATTTTCTCCCCCCCCCCCCCCCCAGACAAAAAGTCCTGAAAGAAACACTGCACAAATAGACAGACATCATTGAAAATAGGGTTGATTAGTATTTAAGGATGGTAGTATTATTCACTGGTACATTTATCAAAATCCAAGCGTCCGGTTTTTTACCCCTATCACAATACTTTTCCTTTCCTATGTGTTGCAGGAAAAGAGATTATAAAAAGGATATTTTTGTAACTCTTGTCGTGATATTTATTATACTTCCCTCGCAAAACAGAAGTAAGTATTCGCACCTTTTTTAAATATCTATACGTTTTTGAAGGGACTGATTAACACAAAATAAATATTCTTTAGTTTTCTGTTGTCGATCGGTCTGTCGGTCATATCGTTAAATCGAGGTACCCTGCTGTTAACGGCACGCTTTATTATTATTATTATTTATTTTTCACTAGTCATTCGCAATTTGAGCAAATGTCTTTTTCGCAACATTACAATACTACTACTCAACCGACTGAAATAAAATTTTGTACGAATATGGCTTTAGTTATATGCTTGAAAAAATATTCTAAGAGGTCATTTCTGTGCAACACACTGCAAGCATAATATAAAAAAATATATAAGGATTGCTTTTCTTATGCTTAAAATGCAACATTTTAAAATTCCAACTAAATAGTAACATAATTTCAATTATACTCAAAAGTTGAAATAATTTAAAAAGTTTAAGAAATTTACAGTATTTATTATTATTTTTTTTTTTTACTTTTTATTTACCAGAAAGAACAAAAATTTTTTGAGGTTCATCATATTTTTTCTGATGACTTGAAATAAAAAAATAAAAATAGGAAAGTTTAAAGCTCTACATGTGAAACAGTTAGTTGATTTAGAAAATAAATTTTGTTTGATATCCAATAATTTTAAAAACTAAATTATTTCCTATTAACTTTCGTTGTAAATACTCAAATGCCAAAGAATGTTATATTCTATTGAATTCTTACTCCATAACTTAAACGCAGAATATAGACATTTTTATGATCCGATATAATTCGTTTAAAGGATTCAAGTTAATAAAATAACAGGGGTTGTAAAGCGGCGAGATGTGAATATGTTGAATATTGTCTTCGTTTTAAAAATTACCTCATTCAAATTACAGTAGTTACTTTTCAAATTAAACGAAGCTTTAGCTGAAATCTTGATAACCCAAAATTTGAATAATTCGAAAAAGTAGAAATTGTCCGTAAATAGCGTAAGTAATAATACATACTTTTAATTTAAGAAAAAATAAATACAGTATTAGGTAGGAAAAACGCACACAGAAAAGAAATCTAAAAATTGAGCAAAACGAGAAACAATTTCTAAGAAATTTCAAGGAGCTAAATTTAATATAACGTCCTAGGAGCAAACAAACACTGATCCGTGCGTAAAATTTAAAATGTTTTTTAGCTAAAAAGTGACTCGACAGATGCTATATATAAGTCGTTATAACGAAAATTATCATTATCTTTAAATAATATACCGATTCTGCACCTGGAATTTAGAAGAGCCAACGGCCGTACCGTGCTGAAAACACCGGTTCTCATTAGATCACCGAAGTCAGGCAGCATCGGGCGCGGTTAGTACTTGGGTGGGTGACCACCTGGGAACACCGCATGCTGTTGGCACATTTCGGGCGAGGTATAAGCTCGGTGGTTTGCTCGGTGGTTTGTGCGCTGGATTTGCACGCTGCCACAACTGCCGCCGTGTTCATGCAGAGTACGATCACGTTAAACATGTGGATCCCTAAGTCCTTCCGTTGGTGGTAGGGGAAGGGGATACTGTCCCTGTGGATGCCTCCCCCACTGGGTTCCGGTCTAAATTAGGTGACACTTACCAGCCGTCCAAACAGTTATCTTACACCTTTCTGGTAGGTCGGACGGTCTGGGTCTCAACAACAACAACCTGGAATTTCGAATATTCTGAATCCCTTGATGGGGATGAAGGGGAGGGTTATAATATGTTATATGTTAATAGAAACAATTTCTAACAATTATAAAATAATTATATCGTGCTTACCTTAAATTTTATGCAAAATGCTAGATGAATATTCTACATATATTCATCAAGTTCAACTGTATAACATTTAGAAATAAAAACGATAAACTATTCTTTTCGGCAAGAAAAATGATGTTTTACATTTCTCACTGAAACGTACGACTGGGCCCCATCACAAACTCACCCCAAAACACATTTCGCGCTCAACAAAATGATTGGTAAACACACAGCCGACGGGGTTTGTATGACCATAAATTCTACAATGGTCCACCGATGTCTCAAGATGTCTTTGGAGACGTCCACTTTCCTAATTACATTCAATGCGGACACCTGTTTCGGCATAGATGTGAAACAAGTGCTTTCTTTATGTGTCTGGGTGATTAGGTGGGAGATGATTTTCTGATTTAGATCCTAGGAGAATAAAACAAAGGATGGGTATCCTGGCACCGCAATTCTGGATGGAACCCCATCGTTTCAAGCAAAGTGCCCTCTCTCATCGGATTTTTTCGTGGAATAGTTAACAAAAACCAGTTTCACTTAAAAGCTTTTGTAGTTTACAGATAATGATCAATATGCCGACCCTAGGCATACTGTTGATGGCTGTACTGACGCCCGGTGCGCTAAAGTAACTAATTGGTACTTGTGTTGCAAGATACAAATTGGGGCGGAATACTGGAAGCGATCCCATTTAGCCCTCTTTTTCCAAGGGGAGAATGAATGATAGCCGTTTTCACTTTTTTATCTGGGAACAAATGTTTAACATTTATTCAGTGTTTTCGTTTTACATTTTAACGCATACAACTGCCCTTGCAAATTCGATTGCTTGTGTCCCAGAACTTTTTTTATTTAAGACCTAGAACTTTTTTTTGTTTAAGAGATTTTTTTGTTTATTAAGATTTTTTTCAATTTAAGATTTTTTATTTAAGTTGACTGAAATGCCGCCCTTAAAATGTGCCGCCCCAAGGAAGTGCATGCTTTACTGGTGCCTTAAGCCGGCCCTGATATTTATGTATGTATGCATACATTTTCCACACTCAACAGACACCTTTCCCTGCCGTCCAAATAGTTGTTCAAGTCCTTCGGATGAGTCGGACGGTCTGGGTCTTCCACACTCAACAGGAGGGGTTTGAGGAACCCCCAGCAAAATGATTCGGGGTTCAAAAAGTATCTCGAATCCACGAAGTGGGCGCCGACAGAGTTGGACAGTATCGAAAATGCATGTATTTGAAATACATTTTCATAATACATTTGTATTTTGAACTGAACCATTTAACCCTTTCAGGGGCAGTGTCCAACTGACAAGGACACCTTTTCAAGAATTTATTTCTGTTCTCATCCATTACGTTTGACTGGAACTCTAATTTAATTCACTTATTTTACCTTTAAATACTAAATCTAGATGGCAGCACCAGCCTGTGATAAAATTTCTAGATTTGAAGGAACTTAAATTTTCATTTGTTTTCCTAGTCAAATCACTCATCAGTCCATTTCAAAACCACGCCATCCTTATTGGACACATTTTAATCTTTATATACCGTTCCAAAATAATAAAGAATATTTTTTTATTTTCATCAGTATATTTGGTGTCCTACTGAGACTTTTAGGGTTGTGCAACGCAAGATGGCAGCGCTCATTTTCCAAGCAACTGCTCTTGGTTGCATTTTTTGTGTTTATCAGGGGTAAGAATGTTTACAATGGAGATGGGCCCATAAAATGCATCTTTGGGGTTTAGTGTGTGGTGTAGAACTTTGCGTCACTCAGGATTTCCCCTTCCGGTTCTAAAATTTTACTTTTACTTGTAATGTATATATTTAAAAATGGACTATAGGTAGAGCTTAGATGATCATTGAGATGGATACTGCGCATCCAATTCTGGAGAAGACAGGGTGGTCACTCAGAATTTTCATTCCCGGTTTTTTTCCCAGCTGAGATTTTGAACACTTGCAACTCGGGGCGATGACTCGATGACGTTTATTGCAATTTTTCTTGAAACGCGTGTCCATCCTGTACGGTCAAAATACTTTTTACTTGAAGCGCCCACCCGAACCTGGCATGGCAGGCCTATCGCCGGAGAAGAATATTCGCCCCCGGACATATTTCATGTTAACCTAGTTTTTATTTATGTGACACAGCCTTTAGATATATTTGTAAAGGGCAAATATAAAAATTGGATCCTTCCCCAGCGAAAAAGTCGTGAAAGAAACGCTGGGGGAAAATCCTTCGATATAGACTCAAATCGTCTGATATTTGAGAGTGTCGTGATCCACCGTGAAGCAGACAGAAAATGGAAATAGACCGAGGCTTTTCCCCAGCTTCTTCTGTTTCAAGTTTGGCTCTCGGGACACACGAACGAGTTTCGGAGGAAATGAACCCCTCACTATTCAGGGCTAATATAAGGGCTATAACTTAGCCTAACTACACCTCTCGACCTATATGAAATCAATAGAAATATATATTTTTTTCAAAAACAAAATTGCATTCTGGAGAGAGGTATATAAAATGAAGCTGCTCCATATGAATGGAATTTAAATGACCGGCAGCTTTGTCATCGATCTTGAATGAATACGACTCCCACAATCAATCTTTTCTCGGAGCAAACCATTCCAATGGAATATTTGGATTTCAAAAAGCAGTTGCTCATTTTGCAGTATTGCAATGCTTTTATGAGCTGAGTCTCTGGCGCTGCCCATAGGGACGGGCAAGCAGAGCCTGATCGACGCATGCGCTCTCTGGGACCGCGGACCCCTAAATGGTGTATGTGATAAAAGTTGGAAACAAAAATAATTTTTTAATCCATTTAAAACCAGTTGTTAATTTACATTATAAAATAGGTTAATACTTTTAAATGTCTTCTCCTTGAGTTTCTCCCACTCACGTCAGTGAACCCCCCCCCCCCCCCCTTGAAAACGTTCTATGGGCGCTCATACCTTAATCTATGGTAACGATTTATTCTAGGTAATGATTTATTTCATTGATTTGGCTTTTGGAGGCTCAAAACGATGGATTATAATATACAAATACTGCGTAAATTTATCTTTATAAAAGTAATAAAAAATGTAAAATTTAATTTTAGGTATTTTTACCAATGTTAAAAATATCAACTCATTTCTCTTCAAATCATGTATTTGTTGAGATCTTGTATCCAAAATACAATTAACAGTTTGAGGGGAAAATTTCTATATATCTTTTAAATGTCTTCTCCTTGAGTTTGTCCCACTCACGTCAGCTCATACCTTAATCCATGTGTGTAAAGTTGTCATAAAATGGATTAAAGCACGCTCCTTGGAGCTTTGCTAGGCGCTCCATTAAAGCGATTCCTTGAGTCCTTGAGTAAGTTGTCCTAAATAATCACGAACACGGTATTATTATATTTTTCACGGGGTTATATCTGTTATGGCCCTAGTATATCAGTATGGCGAAGGGCCAATATGGATTATATCAGTGTGACCATGGAATGGGGATACAAGATGACGGTCATGCTCAATATATTTCATTTCTCGTACTATTGAATTAAAAAGTATTGTTTTCACGAAAGATTTCGATTTCGAGATTTGGATATCGGTTTTAGGACCTCCTGAACATGTTTTGACTCTTTTTAAAGTGATGTCTGGGATGGATTGCTTGTGCGCACGATAGCGACCTTTCATATGAATGGATTTTCACGAAACTTTATATCCGGCTTTGTTTTCCAAAAATCTAGAACTAGATAGAATTTTTTGAAATTGGGGCGAAAACTTCGAAATGTTATATTTTTTTAACATGGCAGCATAGGGCAAAATTTAACATAATTATGGATTAAAAAAGAAAAAAAAAAGATTATTTATGACACAATGATCACAGTTTGAACCATTGTAGTGGGAAACCGTCGTGATTCAATTTATGCCTTTGTGACGTCATGAGTCCCCCGAGGGGATGCATTGTCAAACTTTGTATCCATCGGAAGATTTTTTTTTCAAGCCCTTTAAAATGAAGGCTATAATTAGGGTCATTTGGAACAACTAGATATAGACCTTTTTAAATTTTTTTCTTGCAATATTTGAAAAAACAAAAACCGCTAGGTCCTTAAAAATGGATTTTGCTATGAAAAAGTCGAGTTGAGCCACATTCAGTTAATTTATGGATTAACTGAATGCCCTGCAATAAATACATGGTTAATGCATAGGGAAAGTATTGGAAGCATGCCGAAAATCGCAACTCCAGTTTTTGAAGGATCTACACGTTTTGAGACCTCTAGATACGAAAAAACTATATTCAGCGCAACGTCTGTGTGTCTGTGCAATGTATGTATCCACTCTAACTGAGAAACGAATGGACCGAATTTCATAAAATTGGGTAGGTAAGTCCCTTGTGAAAACATTTGCATATAGAAACAAAAGTTTAGCTTACAATTTTACATGGATTAAAACTTTCATTTTTATTTATTGAGTGGAAGCGGTATCCCAAAAGAAAATAATCATATTGTTAAGCTTTTCCATAATATATTAAAAAGTGTAAATGAATGGGTATAAAATATCTTAGCGTTGATGAGCCAGTTATGAAGCTTTTAACATACAGCAAAAATAAGCAAATAATGTTAGATAAAAACACCATTCTCTAAACTGGAGCTAATATCGTAAAAAATGCCATTAAGTTCTATAGATTGTTTATGGATTGAAGTTTTTGCACACTTTATGTAAAATAAATTAATCACAAAGCATGATCAGTAGAATGTCATAAAAATGACTAAATGTATTTATTTTAATTTTATTATTCACAAATATAGAAACTTTGTATGTGATGCCTGTTAAAGAGGGGGAGACGCACACCTGCTTCTGTTTACTATAACATTCCAAACATCTAAAACAAGACCGTCAGTAGTAAAGAAAGGGGCGTTCTGCGCCAGTGGCTCAGCGATGCTCAGCGCTCAGCAAAATGGCCGCCATCTTGAATTCCGTAATCCTGGAAGGGGTGTAAAAGGGGGGTAAATGAAAAAAAAGTGGGGGTAAAAATTTTGGAGAAACTTTTTGTCTGGTGGCAACGATGCCGTAGTCTTGTACGAGGGGTTGAGGGGGAAATAAATTTTTGGAATGAGATTTTTCTAAGTACGGAAGAAACTTTTTTCGAGGTGGCAACAGCTGCAAAGGCTCAGAGACGTTCAGCGCCCCTTGCGGCATAAAGCGAAATTATAATTGGGATTTTTTTTTCTGTTTCGGTTGCCATAGCAACACCTGGGGGAAGAAACTTTTTTGGGGATGGCAACACCTCCGCCTCTGCGACAGTGGCTCAGCAACGTTCAGCGCCCCCTAGCGGCATAAAGCAGAATTAAAATTGGGAATTTTTCTGATAGTTGAGATTTTTTTCTTATATTTTTTCGCAAATGTAAGTTTTTTACTTTTCAAAAACCGCACTTGTGCTGTTTTCTCTATGGAAATTAACATAGGTTTTCGCACTTGTGCTATTTTTTAACGTTTTTTCACAAAAACGCGATTTTTACTAACAAAATTTCGTAAATGCAAGTTTTTTTCTTATATTTTTTCGCAAATGTAAGTTTTTTACTTTTCAAAAACCACACTTGTGCCGTTTTCTCTATGGAAATTAACATAGGTTTTCACACTTGTGCTATTTTTTAACGTTTTTTCACAAAAACGCGATTTTTACTAACAAAATTTCGTAAATGCAAGTTTTTTTCTTATATTTTTTCGCAAATGTAAGTTTTTTACTTTTCAAAAACCACACTTGTGCCGTTTTCTCTATGGGAATTAACATAGGTTTTCACACTTGTGCTATTTTTTAACGTTTTTTCACAAAAACGCGATTTTTACTAACAAAATTTCGTAAATGCAAGTTTTTTTTCTTATATTTTTTCGCAAATGTAAGTTTTTTACTTTTCAAAAACCGCACTTGTGCTGTTTTCTCTATGGAAATTAACATAGGTTTTCGCACTTGTGCTATTTTTTAACGTTTTTTCACAAAAACATACTTTTTACTAACAAAATTTCGTAAATGCAAGTTTTTTTCTTATATTTTTTCGCAAATGTAAGTTTTTTACTTTTCAAAAACCACTCTTGTGCCGTTTTCTCTATGGAAATTAACATAGGTTTTCACACTTGTGCTATTTTTTAACGTTTTTTCACAAAAACGCGATTTTTACTAACAAAATTTCGTAAATGCAAGTTTTTTTTCTTATATTTTTTCGCAAATGTAAGTTTTTTACTTTTCAAAAACCGCACTTGTGCTGTTTTCTCTATGGAAATTAACATAGGTTTTCGCACTTGTGCTATTTTTTAACGTTTTTTCACAAAAACATACTTTTTACTAACAAAATTTCGTAAATGCAAGTTTTTTTCTTATATTTTTTCGCAAATGTAAGTTTTCTACTTTTCAAAAACCACACTTGTGCCGTTTTCTCTATGGAAATTAACATAGGTTTTCACACTTGTGCTATTTTTTAACTTTTTTTCACAAAAACATACTTTTTGCTTGTAAAAAACTAACAAAAACGCGTTTTTAAAGTAGCAGAATCGCGTGAATTGGTGTTTTAAAGTAGCAGAATCGCGTGAATTGGTGTTTTAAAGTAGCAGAATCGCGTGAATTGGTGTTTTCAAAGTGGTAGAATCGCATGAATTGGGTGTATGGGAATCTCGAGAATCTCGGGGGTTTAAGGGGGGTGTTTGCCCAACCGGTCTTGGAGTTTAAATTAATATGCGTGTTATTTTATACATGTGTATACTACCATAGGAGTTTCTTTAAACCAACATAGTTTATAATACGTGTACCATTTTACAAGTGTACTACTAGCATAGGCTACCATAGGGGTACCTTTCAATCTTAACATGTTTTAAAAACCGCATAGTGCATTAAATCACGATGACAGATCTACCCCTCCCCACCTCACGTGAATGCGGATAGTTACATTAAAACATCTTATGGCTGTCGGAGTTATAAGCGTGGTTCTGTACCAGGATATGACTTTAGGCTATATATCGCGTTGGGCTGGGTCGACTGTTTAGAACTGCTCTCGCTGCTATTCTTAACATCTGTGGTGGGGACAGTTTTTTACGGATGCTTGTGTTGGACCATCGCGAAATGCTATTCTCAGCTGGGAGAGGCTCTTTTAAAGAAGTTCTTATTAAATTTTAGCATGTTTTAAAAAGAATCTTTCATTCATTAGTATTATGAATCTCGCAAGTTAATTAAAGGATGTTAATGAGAATAATGAAATAAAGTGATTAAGTAATGAATATCCGCATGCTAGGAGCGTGCCAAGGACATGCTAGGAACGTGCCAAGACCATTGTTATTACATGCTAAGGTCCTACACTATCCCTCCGCTATATCGCGGTTACGAAGTGAACTGTAAGAATATCGTATGATGAGGGGTATGTCAAGAGCATCGAACATAAATTTTAAGAATGTGCCGCTTTTAGCGTTTTTTTCACAAAAAGTTTTAAAAACGTTAAAAAAACAACAAAAATGTGTGTTTTTTCAACAAGTTGAAGTTTTGGAGTTGTTGGATTTCTCTATGGGAATTAACATGGGTTTTCACACTTTTGCGAATTTTTTAGGAAAAAAATGTGGTTTTTCGCAAAAAAGCGGCCAAAAATGTGTTTTTTGAAAAACGTGGAATCGGCCGATTTTTTTCAAACTGTCGGATTTCTCTATGGGAATTAACATAGGTTTTCACACTTTTGCAATTTTTTAAAAAAAAATGTGCGTTTTTGCAAAAATGCGGCCAAAGAAGCGTGTTTTTAGAGTAGCAGAATTTCGGGAATCTCGGGAATTTCGGGAATCTCGAGAATCTCGGGAATCTCAGGAATTGGGTGAATGGGAGGAGGTGTGTTTCCCCAACCATTTCGATCTTGGAGTTTAAAAAATAAATATTTTCAATAATCGTGAAAGTGTGCTTATGTCCAAAATACTTGAGTGTTATGAATCTCACAAGTTAATTAAAGGATGATAATTAAATTAGGTGATTAAGTCTTGGAGTTTAAATAATAGCAGATACCAATGCCTGTATACGTATGTTATTTCTTTAAACCAACATGTTTTAATACGTGTGTTATTCTAAGAGGGAGAAACGCCTAATATGCTGATACATATGACACACGCGCTCAGCACAAATCGATGGAAATAAATGGTGAGATAGTTTTTAAAGACGAGACTTTGAAATTGTTTTCGATAAATAAGGTATTTGAGGTTATTTAACGTGTGAATGAACGATACATGCCAATAAAATGAGGAACTAGGCTAAGTTTACAAGTATAGGATTTTAAAGTTTTGATGTTTTAGGGGTAGAACTTGAATTTATAATTAAACATGATTTATACTAACTACTGCAAAGGGAGAAATGCATAGCGAAAGGGGTTGTGTGTGTATATATATATATATAATACATATAACCAACACCCACCGATGGAATGCAGATCTAAGATAGTATTTTTAGGAGAAGACATGAGATTCTTAAGTAAATGGAGTATTTAGAGGCATTTAAAGAGATATAAACATATGATAAGGTAACATCCATAATACACACACAACTAATATAGGACAGCGAAAGGAAAACTTTAGTATTGTTTAGAGACCGAACTTCAAATTTTTAAGTAAATGTAGGTGTTTGGAAATTTTTTAATGAACTATGTGCGATACACATGTCTCCGATCACAGTGGTGGAAAAGTGATACCGGAGCAGTTTTTAAAGATATGACTTTAACTTTTTTCAATTAAGTGAAGAATCTACTAAATATTAGAGGGTGCTAGCACTTACCGAGGGTTTTATGTATAATACACATAAGCAGCATATAACATTAGGAAGGGGATATTAAAAAAATTTTTAAAGATAGGACTTTACATTTTGGAACTAAATGAGATATCAAGAAACATTTAAAGGGGATGAAAACATCTAATGAGGTGGAATGGGGGTGTACTTACCCAAGATACCCAACACTGAAATTATTCACTAAGATAAATTTTTTTAAAGTAAAGACTTTAGAAGTTTCACATAAAAGGCAATTTATACTAGTTTTTAAAGAAATGAAAACGCCCAGCGAGATGACTTAGAATGAATACAACGCCGATATATATAACAGTGAAAAGAAAACTTAAATATTGTTTAAAGACTGCACTTCAAATTTCAAAGTAAATGTACATACCCAGAAACTTTTAATGGACTAGTATAATACACATACTCGATATAACAGTTAAATGACGAACTAAGAATAATTTATAAGTATGTAACTTTGGATTTTTTTTAGTTAAATAGGGATTTCAGCTAATTTTTAGAGGGATAGAAAGGTATACTAAAGGGTGTACAACAAATTTTTAGAAGGAACTTAGGGAATTTGCTAGCTAAATAGGGATTTCCACTACTTTTTAAAGGGATATAAAGACATGCTAAAGGGTATACAGCAAATTTTTAGAGGGGACTTTGAGAATTTTTTAGCTAAATAGGGATTTCTACTAACTTTTAAGGAATAGAAACACGTACTGAAGAGTGTAGAGCGTAATCATTACTAACACCTAGTGCTAAAATGAGGAATTAGAGTAATATTTTGAGGATGGAACTTTAGATTTTTAAGTAAATGTTATGTTTAAAAACTTTTAAAGTAGCGTAAATACCTACTAAGATGACATATGCGATACACATAGCCAATACATAGTTATTAAATAAGGAAAAGCTAAGATAGCTTTTTAGAATAACACCTAAAATGTTTTCTAACTAAGCGCAATATATCAACACTTAAAGCGGACGAATACGAAGATTCAGACGGCATGTGTGATACACATCGCGGGCACATAATAGTTAAATGTTAATTTAAGTAAGTTTTTAAGGATAGAACTCTGAATTTTTTGGGTAAATGAGATGTTTAAGAACATTTAAAGAGTCAAAAACACCTAATAAGGCGGTATGAGATGATTTCATCATCATCAGATAACAGCGAAATGGGAATACTACAAATATTTTAAAGGGGAATCCTTAAAATTTCTAAGTAAATAACCTTTAAAGGGGTGAAAAATATATAGTGAAGTTGTGTAGATAATACAGATCATCGACATTCTAAAACAGACAAGACATGTCTATACAAGATAAAAAATGTTGTACGTTAATATAAACATACATTATTCTATGTAGCAATGTAATACATACCCCAAGATTTATATAAAGTAATTGCGAATACATTATACCAATCCCATCAGAAATCAGCTAAAATAATAAAATTACCAAGCTGAATAATATATCTAGGTACTAAAACCCCAACAAACTACATTAAATTGATAAAAATCTTAACTAAATAAAATAATGAAGCTGTAACATACTATAAAAATACTAAGTTTAATAAAATAATAGAATAAAATCATATTAAAGCAAGTACTTACATGTTCAATCCGACTCAAAATGCTGCATTAGGTGTAGGCCGATGAATAATGACAGATATAACATCTCCAGCTTTACCAACTTAAACCGACATATTCGCAGAGCAACTTGAAACGCGTCTTGACAGCACGAAATCCACAGCAGAAGTGATAAAATCGATACTTCAACGACACCCCCTACATGACAAGGTCACATCAAGGTCATATCATGGTTACTGTTAAACTATGGTATAAAATAGAATCACATGTTAAAAAATAATAGATTTTAGTAAAATAATTAAAAAAAATCCCTCTGTGATTATGAATGGCCTGTCTATTTTTACCGTGTGTGTGTGCGTGTGCATGTGTGTGTGTGTGTGTGTGTGTGTGTGTGTGTGTGTATGTGTGTAATTATACCTTAAAAAGCTATGTATCTGTAGTATCCCAACGGATACTAATATTTGTTTTACACATTTAGTTAAAACTTTTTTTAATTACACTTAAAATAAGTGCAACTGAAATAAAGTTTTTCTAAGTTTGTAAAACAAATATTAGTATCCGTTGGGATACTACAGATATATAACTTTTTAAGGTATAATTACACACATACACTCACACACACATGCACACGCACACACACACGGTAAAAATAGACAGGCCATTCATAATCACAGAGGGATTTTCTTTAATTATTTTACTAAAATCTATTATTTTTTAACATGTGATTCTATTTTATACCATAGTTTAACAGTAACCATGATATGACCTTGATGTGACCTTGTCATGTAGGGGGTGTCGTTGAAGTATCGATTTTATCACTTCTGCTGTGGATTTCGTGCTGTCAAGACGCGTTTCAAGTTGCTCTGCGAATATGTCGGTTTAAGTTGGTAAAGCTGGAGATGTTATATCTGTCATTATTCATCGGCCTACACCTAATGCAGCATTTTGAGTCGGATTGAACATGTAAGTACTTGCTTTAATATGATTTTATTCTATTATTTTATTAAACTTAGTATTTTTATAGTATGTTACAGCTTCATTATTTTATTTAGTTAAGATTTTTATCAATTTAATGTAGTTTGTTGGGGTTTTAGTACCTAGATATATTATTCAGCTTGGTAATTTTATTATTTTAGCTGATTTCTGATGGGATTGGTATAATGTATTCGCAATTACTTTATATAAATCTTGGGGTATGTATTACATTGCTACATAGAATAATGTATGTTTATATTAACGTACAACATTTTTTATCTTGTATAGACATGTCTTGTCTGTTTTAGAATGTCGATGATCTGTATTATCTACACAACTTCACTATATATTTTTCACCCCTTTAAAGGTTATTTACTTAGAAATTTTAAGGATTCCCCTTTAAAATATTTGTAGTATTCCCATTTCGCTGTTATCTGATGATGATGAAATCATCTCATACCGCCTTATTAGGTGTTTTTGACTCTTTAAATGTTCTTAAACATCTCATTTACCCAAAAAATTCAGAGTTCTATCCTTAAAAACTTACTTAAATTAACATTTAACTATTATGTGCCCGCGATGTGTATCACACATGCCGTCTGAATCTTCGTATTCGTCCGCTTTAAGTGTTGATATATTGCGCTTAGTTAGAAAACATTTTAGGTGTTATTCTAAAAAGCTATCTTAGCTTTTCCTTATTTAATAACTATGTATTGGCTATGTGTATCGCATATGTCATCTTAGTAGGTATTTACGCTACTTTAAAAGTTTTTAAACATAACATTTACTTAAAAATCTAAAGTTCCATCCTCAAAATATTACTCTAATTCCTCATTTTAGCACTAGGTGTTAGTAATGATTACGCTCTACACTCTTCAGTACGTGTTTCTATTCCTTAAAAGTTAGTAGAAATCCCTATTTAGCTAAAAAATTCTCAAAGTCCCCTCTAAAAATTTGCTGTATACCCTTTAGCATGTCTTTATATCCCTTTAAAAAGTAGTGGAAATCCCTATTTAGCTAGCAAATTCCCTAAGTTCCTTCTAAAAATTTGTTGTACACCCTTTAGTATACCTTTCTATCCCTCTAAAAATTAGCTGAAATCCCTATTTAACTAAAAAAAATCCAAAGTTACATACTTATAAATTATTCTTAGTTCGTCATTTAACTGTTATATCGAGTATGTGTATTATACTAGTCCATTAAAAGTTTCTGGGTATGTACATTTACTTTGAAATTTGAAGTGCAGTCTTTAAACAATATTTAAGTTTTCTTTTCACTGTTATATATATCGGCGTTGTATTCATTCTAAGTCATCTCGCTGGGCGTTTTCATTTCTTTAAAAACTAGTATAAATTGCCTTTTATGTGAAACTTCTAAAGTCTTTACTTTAAAAAAATTTATCTTAGTGAATAATTTCAGTGTTGGGTATCTTGGGTAAGTACACCCCCATTCCACCTCATTAGATGTTTTCATCCCCTTTAAATGTTTCTTGATATCTCATTTAGTTCCAAAATGTAAAGTCCTATCTTTAAAAATTTTTTTAATATCCCCTTCCTAATGTTATATGCTGCTTATGTGTATTATACATAAAACCCTCGGTAAGTGCTAGCACCCTCTAATATTTAGTAGATTCTTCACTTAATTGAAAAAAGTTAAAGTCATATCTTTAAAAACTGCTCCGGTATCACTTTTCCACCACTGTGATCGGAGACATGTGTATCGCACATAGTTCATTAAAAATTTTCCAAACACCTACATTTACTTAAAAATTTGAAGTTCGGTCTCTAAACAATACTAAAGTTTTCCTTTCGCTGTCCTATATTAGTTGTGTGTGTATTATGGATGTTACCTTATCATATGTTTATATCTCTTTAAATGCCTCTAAATACTCCATTTACTTAAGAATCTCATGTCTTCTCCTAAAAATACTATCTTAGATCTGCATTCCATCGGTGGGTGTTGGTTATATGTATTATATATATATATATACACACACAACCCCTTTCGCTATGCATTTCTCCCTTTGCAGTAGTTAGTATAAATCATGTTTAATTATAAATTCAAGTTCTACCCCTAAAACATCAAAACTTTAAAATCCTATACTTGTAAACTTAGCCTAGTTCCTCATTTTATTGGCATGTATCGTTCATTCACACGTTAAATAACCTCAAATACCTTATTTATCGAAAACAATTTCAAAGTCTCGTCTTTAAAAACTATCTCACCATTTATTTCCATCGATTTGTGCTGAGCGCGTGTGTCATATGTATCAGCATATTAGGCGTTTCTCCCTCTTAGAATAACACACGTATTAAAACATGTTGGTTTAAAGAAATAACATACGTATACAGGCATTGGTATCTGCTATTATTTAAACTCCAAGACTTAATCACCTAATTTAATTATCATCCTTTAATTAACTTGTGAGATTCATAACACTCAAGTATTTTGGACATAAGCACACTTTCACGATTATTGAAAATATTTATTTTTTAAACTCCAAGATCGAAATGGTTGGGGAAACACACCTCCTCCCATTCACCCAATTCCTGAGATTCCCGAGATTCTCGAGATTCCCGAAATTCCCGAGATTCCCGAAATTCTGCTACTCTAAAAACACGCTTCTTTGGCCGCATTTTTGCAAAAACGCACATTTTTTTTTTAAAAATTGCAAAAGTGTGAAAACCTATGTTAATTCCCATAGAGAAATCCGACAGTTTGAAAAAAATCGGCCGATTCCACGTTTTTCAAAAAACACATTTTTGGCCGCTTTCTTGCGAAAAACCACATTTTTTTTCTAAAAAATTCGCAAAAGTGTGAAAACCCATGTTAATTCCCATAGAGAAATCCAACAACTCCAAAACTTCAACTTGTTGAAAAAACACACATTTTTGTTGTTTTTTTAACGTTTTTAAAACTTTTTGTGAAAAAAACGCTAAAAGCGGCACATTCTTAAAATTTATGTTCGATGCTCTTGACATACCCCTCATCATACGATATTCTTACAGTTCACTTCGTAACCGCGATATAGCGGAGGGATAGTGTAGGACCTTAGCATGTAATAACAATGGTCTTGGCACGTTCCTAGCATGTCCTTGGCACGCTCCTAGCATGCGGATATTCATTACTTAATCACTTTATTTCATTATTCTCATTAACATCCTTTAATTAACTTGCGAGATTCATAATACTAATGAATGAAAGATTCTTTTTAAAACATGCTAAAATTTAATAAGAACTTCTTTAAAAGAGCCTCTCCCAGCTGAGAATAGCATTTCGCGATGGTCCAACACAAGCATCCGTAAAAAACTGTCCCCACCACAGATGTTAAGAATAGCAGCGAGAGCAGTTCTAAACAGTCGACCCAGCCCAACGCGATATATAGCCTAAAGTCATATCCTGGTACAGAACCACGCTTATAACTCCGACAGCCATAAGATGTTTTAATGTAACTATCCGCATTCACGTGAGGTGGGGAGGGGTAGATCTGTCATCGTGATTTAATGCACTATGCGGTTTTTAAAACATGTTAAGATTGAAAGGTACCCCTATGGTAGCCTATGCTAGTAGTACACTTGTAAAATGGTACACGTATTATAAACTATGTTGGTTTAAAGAAACTCCTATGGTAGTATACACATGTATAAAATAACACGCATATTAATTTAAACTCCAAGACCGGTTGGGCAAACACCCCCCTTAAACCCCCGAGATTCTCGAGATTCCCATACACCCAATTCATGCGATTCTACCACTTTGAAAACACCAATTCACGCGATTCTGCTACTTTAAAACACCAATTCACGCGATTCTGCTACTTTAAAACACCAATTCACGCGATTCTGCTACTTTAAAAACGCGTTTTTGTTAGTTTTTTACAAGCAAAAAGTATGTTTTTGTGAAAAAAAGTTAAAAAATAGCACAAGTGTGAAAACCTATGTTAATTTCCATAGAGAAAACGGCACAAGTGTGGTTTTTGAAAAGTAGAAAACTTACATTTGCGAAAAAATATAAGAAAAAAACTTGCATTTACGAAATTTTGTTAGTAAAAATCGCGTTTTTGTGAAAAAACGTTAAAAAATAGCACAAGTGTGAAAACCTATGTTAATTTCCATAGAGAAAACGGCACAAGAGTGGTTTTTGAAAAGTAAAAAACTTACATTTGCGAAAAAATATAAGAAAAAAACTTGCATTTACGAAATTTTGTTAGTAAAAAGTATGTTTTTGTGAAAAAACGTTAAAAAATAGCACAAGTGCGAAAACCTATGTTAATTTCCATAGAGAAAACAGCACAAGTGCGGTTTTTGAAAAGTAAAAAACTTACATTTGCGAAAAAATATAAGAAAAAAAACTTGCATTTACGAAATTTTGTTAGTAAAAATCGCGTTTTTGTGAAAAAACGTTAAAAAATAGCACAAGTGTGAAAACCTATGTTAATTTCCATAGAGAAAACGGCACAAGTGTGGTTTTTGAAAAGTAAAAAACTTACATTTGCGAAAAAATATAAGAAAAAAATCTCAACTATCAGAAAAATTCCCAATTTTAATTCTGCTTTATGCCGCTAGGGGGCGCTGAACGTTGCTGAGCCACTGTCGCGGAGGTGTTGCCATCCCCAAAAAAGTTTCTTCCCCCAGGTGTTGCTATGGCAACCGAAACAGAAAAAAAAATCCCAATTATAATTCCGCTTTATGCCTCTAGGGGGCGCTGAACGTCGCTGAGCCTTTGCAGCTGTTGCCACCTCGAAAAAAGTTTCTTCCGTACTTAGAAAAATCTCATTCCAAAAATTTATTTCCCCCTCAACCCCTCGTACAAGACTACGGCATCGTTGCCACCAGACAAAAAGTTTCTCCAAAATTTTTACCCCACTTTTTTTTTATTTACCCCCCTTTTACACCCCCGTCCAGGATTACGGAATTCAAGATGGCGGCCATTTTGCTGAGCGCTGAGCATCGCTGAGCCACTGGCGCAGAACGCCCCTTTCTTTACTACTACCGTCTAATAGCTTTTAAAATCGGAAATGAATCTGCAATGAAAGTACTTCATTAATAACAGCATAAAATGTTGATAAAAAGCATCCATCGGCTTCAGAAGCAAAAAGCAGCATTCTTCTTCAAGATAGAGGGATAGAGAAACCGCACCAGCACAGGCAAGAAGGCGTTTATCAGTTTAGAAGTGTATCTGCGTTTAGACAGACGCATTCTTACCTTTACTAGTGCAGTTGCTATCTGTCTATCTTGAAAAAGAGATTATTTTTGCCTTTGAAACGGGTTGTTAAGTTTCAACAATTATTAATAGCGCGTATGTCAGGTACCGGGCTGAAGATAATTGATTAATAACTTTTTCTTAAATTCGGAATATCAGAGCATGGGTGTCTATAGTAGTATGGACGTTAAGAGTTCAAAATTTTTTAATGTCAATTTTCGCTAACTGTAGTTAATTTTTTTTTTTTTTTTTACGTATTAGATACAATTTTTCCTACTACCAAATTGCACAGAAGGATAACACATTCCTCAATTCAACTTTACTTTCCGTGCCACGCATAGTAGTGTGACGGGGAAGTATTGTGATACGGTAAAATATCCGACCCTCCCATTTTGGTGGATCTGCCTGTTTTGAGCATCTCTGAATACGAGTCAGCGTTCAAATTGCAAAACCGAGTATTTGTATGAGGCACATGAACTCCAACATCAGCAATGTCACAAATAATTATTCTTTCAATATTTATCATTATTCTTCTTTTACATTGGATATTTATATTTAGTAAAGTTTGAAATTTCACTTTTCTGATTTTGAACATAGAAGTATGAATCTTAACACATTAATACATCTTTTAAAGCGCATATAAATGATAGATCATAGGAAATATAATTATTAAATCTTTCACCTATCTTACATAATAAATATATTTTTCATAAATATATAACTTTTTTTTAAAATTCGAATTCGTTTATTAGTTATTTCATGTTTTAGCACGAATTTGAGCGTTCATCACGATTTTCACACACATCGGTTCTTTAGCGACCGAAAATGTTATCACAGAGTTTTCATCTTGACACCATCGGAAAGACAGATCGAAGAATCTTATTTCCAAAAATGTTTGGACCGAATCCGCAGGATAATTCCTTCATATTTCTTTTTTAAATACATCGGAATTCGCATTTTTTAGGTTAGCTAATTTTTGAAAGCTCGTCAAACTACCTTGAATAAAACAGGCATATAATCTTCTTAATGATAAATCAGCAGTTCCTTACGTCTCCTCAGCATGGAAAATATGGCCTACATCCTTAACTTCATTTGGCAAATCATATAGCTTCCAAAACACTTTTCAGCTTATAATTTTTGGCCATCTTTTTAATGATTTCCTTCTTAGTTCCAATTTCATTCAATAATGGTTTAAAGTTTTTTGTATACTCATCTTTGACTTTAAAAGTCAGCTCATACAGTCTCCCCCCCCCCCCCCCCCCATTTTGTTATATCATTCTTAATTCCAGTCTGATTTACGGATATTTTTGAGTAGACTAATCAATTGATGTTTTTAGTTGAAGTTGGCTTTTATAGCTTCTGAACCCGTTTTATTTATGTCCCGTGTTATATTCTTTTTAACGTAGTCTGTGAACCACTGTTAATGGGTAATTTGATTGATGAATTTAACTCTGGAAGCTGCTTACTACATTTAGTTATTTTCTTTTTAATGACATCTCATTTGTTGTAATTTTCTATTTTTTATCCATTTCAAGGGTTTGACAACTTTTCCTCCCTCTAAATTCTTTCATTTTTTACCAATTATTTAACGGTTCTTATATTTTTCTCTGTTTTTTAAATCCCATTTCAATGCTTAAAATGTCATTGTGAGTTGTCTTTCTAGACGGGAGAGGAATCGTTTATCATTCTGTGATGAACGATGGTTCGTACGGATATGTTTATGGGTATTTTACAAAGGCCGATTCCGTTCTACGAATTTTATAGCTGTGTGTGTCCCAGCTCTTTTGAATGGCTCATTGCTTCCCTCTTCGCCACTCTCAGCCTTTATTAAAGGCGCATACTGCTCTGTTTTAACCTGATGAATAGGGCTTATAAGGCCCTCGAAACAATTGTAATCACCTTACTGACATGATTGTTTTATTCAAAGAGGTTTCGCACGCCTTTATCTTACAAGCAGCAATTTGATTTATTGTAATCTAATTTTATATTTCGCCAAATACGAAAATGTAAGATTAGCACAATTTTATTTAAAGTTTGGCAAATGCTATATATATGTATATATATATGTATATATATATCGTATTTTAACAAAAAAAAATATTTTTGATTTCATCCGTAATTTCATTTTCTGTGATATTTTAAACGGGCAAATCTATAAGATTTTCAATGACGCACTTTTCCCCCTTCATTTTGGCATCTGCGCATGCGCGTTTAAAACCTTCTTTTTAATAAAGATTTTTCTTTTAAATATTTTATTTTATTAATGAATTTATTTATTTTTTGCTTAGTCGCAAGGGATAATTTAGGGATGTGGTCACATCGAGTTCGTTGTATGCAATTTGAGCTGCTATTTGTATGAATGCTTATATTAAATAGATTAATGAATTTAATCTTCCAGGCAACGGGTACATTTTCTAATATATATTCGAGATCTTGCACCCACAGTGCAAAATCACTTCCGACGCCTCTGGCAATACACTTTTTTGTTGGTGACGTCATTAGCATCCCTCCTCCCCCCGGGGGGAGTTTAAATTTTTATAAAAGACGTATTATTTAGAAATTAGACTTTAGAAATTTATATTTTTTCCAGGCGTAGCTTACCAAGTCCTGCATTTTTTCGACCAACAGTCTGTATTTAGATATGTATTTATATAAGGCAAATAGAAAATTTGCCCCCTCCCTAAAGTTTCATTCGCCCCCAAAAAGTCCTGAAAGAAACACTGGAGGGATGAAATGTTATTTTATATTTCCTTGCGCTGCTTGTAAATGTTCTCTTTTAATTTTTGAAAATAAAATGCACGAAATTGAAAATCTTCCATATACCATCACTAGATGGCATTAAGAGCGCTGTATACTGCGTTTTAGCTCCCACCGAACTGGCGTGACATGTGATCTGACACCGTCTTGCTTCCTCGCCATTTTGCATCGTGGCATGCTACGTGCATGAGTGTTGCATGCTCCATCGTTGTCGTTTCTGCAAATCCTGCGTGACACGATGAAGGAGGATCCTTATTTTAACATCCAGTTCGCCCTGTTGATCGAGAAGTATCCTTGTTTGTACGATGTCAACAATGCAGACTACACCAAGCAAAATATGTGGGCTTGGGAAGAAATTGCCAAAGAATTATCAGGATCAGGTCAGTATTCTTTTAATGACATGTTTATTTTATAGTGAGCAAAAATTGTAATGTGTGTTCTATTCATCTTAATACTTTTAAAGAAGAGTGCTGGTGTTTTGCTTTTCCATCGCGAAGAAGGGGGTTGTTCTTTACTTCCGAACATTTTATTCAACCTTTTTTGCCGTTGAACTAACGAAGTTTTTATTTTGTACGGCGTAAGTTCATGCCCATGGAAAGAGGAGGGGGGGGGGGCTGCTCTTTGACCTGATCTACCGGCACAGAGAGAGGCGATGGATGCAGTGACACAACTGATATTAAGCGACACTCAAGGTATATGAAAACAGAGCTTGTCTGTCTAGCTGTTAACAAATTATAGCTGAAAGAATGTCAGAATAAAAAATTCTGCGATTTGTAAATGTATCGAACCAAATTCAAAGATTTTATATTTTCCCCATTATCCAGAGATCAAGTCCCACGTGTAGCTTCAGGTTCTTCAGGAGTGTTGGCTGTAAAAGCCTTAGTCAGTCTCGCTCAACTGTATGTATATGACAGGAAAACAATTTCAATCAAAATATCCATTGTTTGGCAAATAAATATAAATCCGCAGTTGCCTTCACTTCCCACCACTTCATCTCTAGCCAATGAGAGCACGTAAAGACGCAACGTCACTTGGAGTTAAATGTTAGGAACGGCCCGGTAGACTCCAATGTTAAAGGATGCTAACAAAATTAATTTAAACGTTTTTTCTAATTTAGAATATGAAATAAATACTCATATAACATTCATTTTACTTGAACACAACTTAAATATACAGTACAGGGTTTTTTTTGGAAGGATATAAATCTGTATTTTCCTTTCTGAAAAATATAAATCATCTAAAAGTTTCGTTTCGCTGTTTGAAACCAGTCAATGTTATTACAGGAGGCGATGTTATTTTTAATGAATTTTGTTTTAAATACACGAATTTACAGAAATATGTTCGGAAAGTTTTCTAAGCAAGCAATCATTCTAAAATTTTCATTATACACAAATAAACACCGCTAATTTCTTTCTAAATGCATATAAATAAAGTTATTTTCGATTATGTTATCTCTCATAATTGAAAATCAATACAATAATTAAAACGCTAACACTAAGAGTTTTATGTCTTTTTAGGGGGAGGGGTGTACTTATGCCTAACTAGTAAACGATTTAAGTGATGTTTTTATAGTGAAGAACTTATATTATTGCTAAACACTTGATTTTATTAGTTTTTTTTTAGATCAAAAAGATAATTTATATCAAATCGAAATTCATTGTAAACATATAAAAATATAGAAACTAATCGTTTGGTTTAACACACACACTATGATATACTTTCAGAATAATAAATTAAATGTATTATAGTATATTGATTCATGATGAAAAATATACGAGCAAGCAAATTATATCATTACATTTATTTTTAACTTACTATGGTTAAGCATCTTCATCAGACTATAACTTTATATTTTCAATCTTCAGGTATACATCAGACATTTGACACTCAACCAAAACAAAGTAGAAAATTTAAAATAATCCTACTTTATATCAGTTAATTAACTAGTCACAAGAAAGTCTAGATGGACATTTAATTATGCCAAGCTTACAGAGCTTTACGACCATTCCACTGACTTGTGCACAAACCATCTCCTACACACACTACACGATTTGCATGCACATACATGTACACAACTTGCAATCTGATTTAGAACAGCGGTTCCCAACCTTTATCCCCTTGAAAACCCGCGTCTGTTTATTTTCTTAACTCGTACCCCCCACCCCACCCCCCATTTTTTGAACGTAATAAAATTTAATTCATAAAATGTAATGTAATAAAATTTAATTAATATAAAATGCGCGAGATTAAATCCTGTTAGATTTTTCAAAAATTACAAAAACATCATTAGAAAATATATAAAGATACAAATAACTTGCTGTAAAATGAAATGAATAAATAGTATACTGTACTTTCGTCTTTTAAGATTTAAAAATCCTGCATAATAGAACTTCATGAACTAAACTAATGTTTCAAGAAAGACCTGCATTTTCCCAAATTAATATAAATTTTACAATGTTGACTATTTTAAAAGAAAATTTTTGATTAAAGTTTGCATTATTCAACCTTAAAAAAAGAATTAAATAAATTTTGAAAATATAAGTATAAATGTACTTTTAGTCATTCATTTCTTAATAAAAATATCTTTGGTTTAATAAAATAATTTAAATAAGTCCTATTCTTCAATATTGAAATTTTTGCATGTATCTGAGGTTGGGAAACACGACTCTAAAATATACATTATATTACGAAAAGAACACTTACTTATTCACATAAAAAAAGCTAGAATTGTCTGGAATATAAGATGCAAATCTTTGATTAAAATTTTAGTTGAACTTGTAAGAAGTCTTCGAAAACCAACAAACACTGTAAAAATACACCTGTTTAAAACAAAAAATAAAAACCCCGCTCGCCTACCGCGCCATCTTGTGCCGCGCGCTGCAAGTAAACTCCATCTGACGTCACAGATAGTGTTCGTGGCAGAGGAGTGGCACCCCCCCCCCCCCTGTTCTGATTCGGAGAGGTTCGAATATTCCCACCAACGTTGGGGAATAGGACCGTTACGGCGGTTCAGATCGGATGGTAGGGGAGGACAATGGATTTGCTCGACAGAGAATCTGTGTCTGGCCAGAGATATCGAAAAGATGAACCCTGTGTCATTTTTTTTTAAGAAGATGGATTTTTCTTTTTAAGGATGATAATGCGGATCCACATAGAGCCTGGTTGATGCATTTTTTTAAAGCGGCGTCATGAGAATAGAACATGGGTACGAGCTTCCATAAACAACCTGCGTAGTAGAATGCTTAGAAACGTAAGGGCATTATTTTTGCCACAGCGTGTCATGACGATGTAAAAATTGAAACTAAACCCATTAAACATCGAAATTGTTTTGAAAATAAGTTCGAGTAACAACATATGGGTAAAGAAAGATTTTGAGTGCACTACTCATTTTTATATAATTTTAGCTTTCTAAAGATGTGTCCATTGACTAGCCAATTCTGTATATGCGAGCGAGAAGGAAAAGATACATAACGATTTTCCTTAAAGAACTCGTGTCTATATTTTAATGAAAGTGATTATTTTATTTTCCGGTCCATTAAAAATGTCCATCCAAGAAAATCAATCGAGACATATCCCACTAAAATGAGAGGTTAAACGATTGCAAATTTCTAAAATAACCCGTTTTAATATATAAGTAACAAAAATTTCCATACTGCTAAGCAAACGAGTATTTTGTTTTGGGAAAAAGGTCGCTCTGTAAACTGGCCAGCCAAATCTCCTGATCTGAACCGGATTGAGAACTCGTGGGAGGTCCTCGTAAAAGCTTGTGCACTGCGAAACTGTCCTCTCAGAGATAGCAATGCTTTGAAGACCGCATTGCTGGAACTTACTGCCCAAAACTCTCATTAAATATACGTCATGGAGAGCATGTGATGTGTGTATGCAAGTTAGGGAAGATTGCATTTTCCTTTCATGTCAAAAATATACATTAGTTTCCAAGTTATTCAATTTTTTTCTTTCTAAAATTTCCTTGTCACACATTATTTCAATATTCATTTCTTCGTCATTAGCTTTTGAATCAAAAACGCCCCTATTCGATTCAGTTTGTATCGATGCGTTGTAAAGCTATGCATCACCCTAAAAACACCATTCGGTCATATTGAAGCGTTGTTGAGAAACGAGCGTTTTTGTGCATGTAAGGATAATTTTGGACACCAGTATAAAAGTTAGTATTTTTTTCTAAAATGAACAGCTGCTTGCGCGCACAGGTTGGATAGTAATTCCCTCCAAGTAACCGGAGATGACCATAGCAAACAACTTTCGTTTACACGCATCCATAGATTAAACAACAACTCTCATCCAGATTCTCTTCGCCTCGAAATAACCGAGACAGCAGGCGCAGAGAGAAATCATCTAGCTAATAAGAAGAAAATGTTAGATTTTTATTAACTTCCTATTGACTGGCCGATCTCGCCTCAGCCCTTGTCGTCCTTTGTGAAAGCCCAGTGTGAAACCTTTTGCGATCATGTATACCTATTCAAATTCGCAATCGACAACTAATCCCAGCTAAATTTATAATATGTCGATTGTTTTGTGTAGATGCCAAAATCATTTCCTCTCATTTCAAGAAAATACGAGATTATTTTCTAGGTCAAGAATTTGCATTTTTAAATCGCGGTGCATAATGAACGGGATCGAACGCGTTTTAATAATGTAGATTTTGACAATAGGAGCTTGCCATTTCGTCCCAGTAGCTCAACGGTAGAGCGTCGGAAATCCAAGGTTCGGTTCCCGGTTGGGGCTCTTTACAATTTTCAACTGATCTTCCTTTCCTTTTCGTTGCAGTACAAGATTGCAAAGACCGCTGGAAAAACCTGAGAGGTTCGTACTCTAGACATTTGAATAACACCATCGAGTGCCCCAACACAAAGAAGCCGTACTATCTTGCCGAGTACTTGCACTTCCTGCAGCCCTTCATCAAGTGCCGCCGCCGCTTCACTCATTTCCGGGAAACGAAGGACGGTCCCGCGACCCAACCCACCACCATCTTCTTGCGCAATCAGGCAAAGGACACAGCTCATGACAGTGGCAATGAGCGAGACAGCGAGTCGCAGACTGAAGAAGTTAATAATGTGTCGCCAAGACCGGACCCATTCACAAAATATGTCTCGAAAAGAATGAAATTTCCGCTCCTTGAATCGGAGGTGAATAGAAGGGCAACTGAGAACGTCCAGCCCTCCGGTTCGGATGCGAGGTCTGAAGATCCAGACCTGGCGTTTCTGATCAGTATCCTTCCGGACATGAAAGAAATGAACAGCGACCAAAAGAGACGATTTAAAATCGGAATTTTAAATCTGGCGGGCCAGCTCTTGGGCGAAGGCACACTCAGTATATCTCTAGCATCGACGTGAATCTCATGCTAAAACAGTCCATTTTGTAAAAATGAATTATGAGCGGAATGTAAAGTAGAACTGAAAAAAATAAAGAATATTCTTACGTAGTCAAAATTATTTTACCTTTCAATTTATTTTCATCTCCCTCTATTCTGTACTCTATCCTACAACTATGAAAAAATACAGGTAAATTATACTCGTAATGAAAGAACCCTTCAAAAATACTACCCCTTTCTGTTATGTTAACTAACAGTAGCAGCTATTCTACTAACACGAGCGACACCTACATATCATTCTGAAAGCCTTATGGCATTTTCAAGCGGTTCATCCGTAGGAGCTTTTGTTAGTTTTAGCAGAGATGGTGGATGTTATGGTAAAGAGTAAACATTACGACTATATTAGACAGAATTACATTTGAACGAAAAGAAATGCATCACGTAACATCTCACACAAACATACAAAAAAAAAAAAAAAACGCGCGACTACATAAACATCGAACATAAACAACATCCGGCCTTTGCCATTCTGCCGACACAAGAAAGGGCGTTGCCATTACAAACATAAGTAATGTTGCAATATGGGCTCAGACACAACTCTTAGCATATTTCTTACACTCCCCTTGAATAAGCCCATTTTGTACAGTTCCGTTTATTCTGAAAAGTACCATTTCATTTAGGTGAGGGTTCATCTTTTTACTTCCTAGTATCTTCGTCAACATATCTGCAAGATTGTTTCCTGTAGGGGTGTACTCAAAAATCAGCTCATTTGTTTCAACTTTCTCTCGAAGAAAGAAATGTCGAAGATCTATGTGCTTGTTTCTCTCTGATGTCACCTGATTTTTCGCTAAGGAGATAGCACCCTGATTGTCTACGTGTATAGTTTGTGGCAATGGCATGAGCTCACCAGCTCTAATTCCATATAAGAAATTACACAACCAAAGAGCTTCCTTCGCAGTGTGGCACATAGCTATGTATTCTGCTTCCACTGTTGAGAGCGCAGTTGACCGTTGCTTCTTACTACACCAAGAGATTGTTGTACCCGCTAACCGAACCGCATAACCACTGAACGATCGTCTATCACTTTTGTCTGTAGCCTAGCCAGCATCACAATACACGGTCACACTTCTTCCTGTTTTTCTGAATATTAGGCTGTAGTATTTCGTCTGCTTTACATATCGTAATATATGCTTGACACCGGTCCAATGTTCTTTACTAGGCCCATTACTGAACTGGCTCATGTACGTAGTAGCAAAGCTTAAGTCTGGCCTCGTGCCACCAGCTAAATACAAAAGTCCTCCAAAAGTCGATATCTGCGTGCGTCTTCAGAGATCATTACTTCGTCATTTGATGATCGGCTGAATTTCATTCCAGGGTCCAAAGGTGTAGATGTCCCCTTACAATCAGTCATAGCGAAGGTGGTCAACATTTCAGTTGCGTATGCTGATTGGTCTAGGGTGAGTGCCCCATCGTCATGGTATTCAGCCTTCATAGATAATACAGGTATGTGGTTAACTTTTCCTAAGTCTTTTACTTCGAAGACTTCATTTATCTTAGATTTGAATGATTGGATGGTTACGTCATCATTTGAAAGAATGATAAGATCGTCAACGTAAACTCCAATAATTAAGTTATGTTGTTTAGTGAAATAAACACATGGGTCTGCTTATGATCTTATTAGTCCGATTGATTTCAAGAACTCGTCCAAGCGAACATTCCACTCTCTTCCTGATTGATGTAGACCATACAAAATCTTCTTTAACAAGCAGACATATCCCTTTCCATCCGCATCTGTGCACATCGTAGGTAGTTCCATGTATAGGGTCTCTTTTAATACTCCATTCAGGTAAGCTGCTGTGATGTCCAGCTGATTAACTCTCCAGCTACGCTCCACTGCGAGTGCAATCAAAGTCCTAATAGATTTTATCTTCACAACTGGTGAAAAAGTTTCATTGAAATCAATTCTTTCTACTGAAACCACGGGCAACAAGCCTGGCTTTGTACCTGTCTAATTTGCCATTTTTGTCAAACTTCCTTTTGAAAACCCATTTGCTTTTCACTATTTTTCTTCCTTCAGGTCGTGGTACTATTTGCCATGTATCATTTCGTAACTCTTCTTGAATGGCCATTTCCCATTCATTTGCTTCTGGAGACGATAGAGCTTCTTCTATCGTTATTGGATATTTTCCAGAATCTTGCCGTTTGACAGAATTGCATATGTGGCATGTCACTTGTTTTGGTTTCCTTGTCGCCAACCGTTCTGAACGTTTTGATGTTGATGCACCACCTAACGTCATTGTATTGTTAGATGATGGAACACTAACAGGGGTATTTGCAAGAGTTGCAACTTGCATACTTGTTACATCTTGCATAGTTGTTGAGTCCAAGTTTACAATTTCATTCGTTATTATGCTCGTCGGTGAAGTTATATCAATCTCCCCCTCACCACCAGCTTCAACACTCCAACTCTGTGCATCATTACTTTCTTCACTCTCAATGTGAATTATAGTCTTCGATATTGTGGCTTTCTACGTCTTGGAGAGAATTCGGTTCTTTCTTGCAGGGAAATGCATTTTTTTCAAAAATTACATTCCGACTGACAAAGAAAGTATTATGCTTTATGTCCCACAACTTAAGCCTCTAACTCCATCTGGATAACCCACAAATATGCACTCTATAGATTTGGGGTCTAATTTACTGTGTCTGTATCTGCGATTCACCACACTCCATGCCTTGCAACCGTATACTCTTAGATGATCAAGTGAGGCTTCTTTTCCAAAGCATAGTGCTTCGGGGGTATTTCCTTCAATAGATTAGGAGGGGCACTTGTTCCTAATGTAACTTGCTGCATCAGCCCATAGAGTTCTTTTAAGTCCTGATTCAATTAGCAGACACCTAGTCATGTTTAACAATGTCTGATTCATCCTTTCGGCGACGCCGTTTCGCTGAGGGGTGTCGGGAACTGTTAGTCGTCTTCGTATTCCATGCTTAAGTAGATAGTCATTAAGTTCTTTGGTATCATACTCACTGCCGTTGTCGCTTCTCAGCGTTCCTATCTTGCGCTTATGGAGGTTTTCAACCATCCGCTTATATTCATCCAATTTACTAAGGACATCGCTTTCTGCCTTCATTGGATACACAACTGTATATCGAGAGTAGTCATCAATAAAAGTAACAAAGTACTTCGATCCACCCGCTGATGTTGGTTCAATTTTTCCAACTACGTCAGAGTGTAATAATTCTAATACTTCTTTTGCTGTGTTAGCATTACCTTCTGGAAAACTTCGCTTCTTCATTTTTCCCATCATACAGACAGAACACGTTTCTTGGGAAACTTCAGTCGATTTACAATGCTGTGCTCCACTTAATTGTTTTATGGCATTATAATGAAGGTGTCCAAGTCGGCGATGCAACAAGGATTTATCAACGAGTTTTGCAAACTTTGCACTTTACGGTGTTCTTCAACTGAATAAAGTCTGCCACTGCGTTTTGCCATCAACAAAATCTGTCCATTTTTCTTGATAACTCTGCCTTCATTATTTATAAATTGTATTTTAAGTCCAAGCTCTTCAATTCTACCAACTGGTAAAAGGTTTCCGTCTAAACCAGGTACATATAAAACATTGTCTATGTGCGCATGCAATCCACCATTTGCTTCACACAATTCAATGTCAACATGGCCCACACCTTCAACTGGAATTTCATTTTTGTTGGCAACTTCAACGCTTGAATCCATTTTCCTGAAACTTGAAAATTTTTCTCTGTATGATGTCATGTGGTCTGTGGCACCACTATCCAGATACCAAACTAACGAATTTTCCACTGTTCCATTCTTTGCAGATAATGCTGAATGTACAACTTTCTTTACTTCATGTTTTCCATTTTGCTTATTTACATCATAGTTGTTTACTGTACAGTTGTAGCCTTCAGGGCAGCTTCTTGCAATATGACCCAATTTATTGCAACAAAAACATTTTACACATCTTCCTTCTCTGTTACAGTCTCTTTGAAATAAACTTTTATGACCCAGAGTCGTTTCTTTATTTTCAACTTGATTTGAATGTTTATGTTTAGCTCCACCCCTTTTTTGTATAAACATAACATCATGTATAAATCTGTTTCTTCAGCAGTTTCTTTTTCTTCACCACGGCTATTTATTCTTTTCTTTTCAATCAAAAGTCTAGCCTTCACCTTTTTTAGTCGTTAGACTTTCTTCATCTTGTTCAAGATTGAGAATCAGGGCTTTACACGTCTTTGGAATACCCAGTAACATCACCCATGCAACTTCTTTATCATTAAAAGCGTAACCACTGCTGGCTCATTTTAGATGAATATCCATTAAACGTCCAAGATAATCTTTCATCTCTTTATTGTTTTTCATTTTTATGTTGAAGAAATCCCGCATTAATTGTAGAATATACAACAAACCGCATTTCGAATGAATTTCCTCAAGCGCATTCCATGCTTCTTTCGCGGTAGTGCATTTAAATATGTATCATCCACAACAAGAAACAGAAAAGTTAATGGTCGATTATTCATTTTCTTTCCGTCAGTCGTCATTTCGAATCCAAAACCAGGATCTATGGCTTCCCAGCATCCCTTCTGAACCAAAACTGCTCTGGCACGAATAGCCCAAGAATGGTAATGATCACTCGATAATTTAGGGATTCTGAATTCTTCATTGATTGCAGCCATGCTTCTTTATTTTAAAGTTCTGATTATATTCCGTAATATTTAATAACTTCTAAGTGCGTCTACTTATGCAATTTACCATAGAACAAAAAAATTCTCATCATTCGTGAAAACGAACGTACGTCTTCTTACCATTCCGCAGATAAACAATCTGGGAACCCATAATCTGTTAGTTTTAGCAGAGATGGTGGATGTTATGGTAAATAGTAAACATTACGACTGTATTAGACAGAACTATATTTAAACGAAAAGAAATACGTCACGTAACATCTCACACAAACATACAAAAAAAAAAAAAAAAAAACCCGAAAAACGCGCGGCTACATAAACATCGAACATAAACAACAGTAAGGAATACATGTGAAAAAGCGCAAACCCTATTTACACTTAAATAAAAGTTTGTAGTATTAGTATTTTAATGAATACTTATATTTTATTTGTTTTTCAAACTTTTAGAAGCATTATTTCAGATGCACTTATTTTAAGTGCACATGAAACAGAGTTTTTTTCCAAATTTGTAAAACAAATAAATATAAGTATTCATTGAAATACTAATGTTACAAACTTTTATTTAAGTGTAAATAGGGTTTGCGCTTTTTCGTAAATGTGGTCGGTTTAACGGAATCACGGTTATCATTAAAACGAGTATACGTTAGCATGATTATGAATGAGTTGCCTATTTTAATGGGGTTAGTGTTGTTGTTGAGACCCAGACCGTCCGACCTACCAGAAAGGTGTAAGGTAACTGTTTGGACGGTCGGGAAGTGCCACCCAATTTAGACCGGAACCCAGTGGGGGAGGCATCCACAGGGACCGTACCCTCCTTCCCCTACCACCAACCTCTCGGAGGGACTTTCGGACCCACATGTTTAACGTGATCGTACTCCGCATGAACACGGCGGCAGTTTTGGCAGTGGCTGGAATCGAACCCGGGCCAACCGAATGCAACTCCAGCGCGCTAACCAATGGGCTACCGCGCCCCCATGGGGTTAGTGTGTATGACCTTGCCATGGAGTTAGTGTGGGTGGCCTCCAAACAGCAAATTTGTCATTCTAGACTAGGATTTCATGTTGCTAGGTTGTGTTTTGAGTGAACTCTTCTGCCCACATGCAAATATGTTGGGCTTACTTGGCAATATTGGAGATACTTCATCTGCTATTATTGATAATCTGATGTTACATCTTTGCACGGGATTGGACATGCAAGTACTTGTTTTAATGTGATTTTATTTTTCAAGTATTTTTATGATGTGTAATAGCTTAAATATTTTATTTAAGATTTTTATGAATTTAATGTAACTTATTTGAGGTTTTCGTATTTAGAATTTACGTTAGCACCCCCTTTCTATCCCTAGGTACCGGTTATTTGCATTACACATACCGCTTCATTATGCATTTTTTACTCTCTTTAAAAGTTATTTAGTTAGAAATTTTATGGATCTGCCTTTAAAATATTTATAGTATCCCCATTACGCTGCGATTTGGCGGTGATGAATTCATCTCATACCGACTTATTAGTCACTTCTGGTTCTTTAAAAGTTTCTGGGCATCTAGTTTATCTAAAAGAATCAGAGTTCCGCCCTTAAAAACTTACCTAATTCTACATTTATCTATCACGTGTTGGTGATGTGTATCACACATGCCGCCTCAATCCGCGTATTTATTCGCTTTAAATCTTGGTATATTGCGTTTAGTAAGAAAAAACTTAAGGTGTTGTAAAATATTACCCTAGTCCCCATTTTTCCCGATAGGCATCGCTGATGGTGTCATTCTATTCCAACTTAATATGGAGTTTCGAACCGTTAGGAAGTTTCTAAAGACTCCCATTTACGTGAAAAATTGAAATTATACTATTAAAAACTTGCTTAGCTCTACTTTCGCTACAATATACAAATGACGTGTATCACATACGTCATCTCGATCTGCGTATTCACCTATTTTAAAGTTTTTAAACATGTCGTTTACCTAAAAATCTAAAGTATCATCCTTAAAATATTATTCTAATTCCCCATTTTACCAATAGGTGTTTGTAATTATTCCACTCTATACCTTCAGTATGCGTTTCTATCCGCTTAAAAGTTAGTAGAAATCCTTATTTAGCTAAAAACAATCTCAAAATTCCCTTAAAAATTTGTTGTATGTACTTCAGTATGCGCTTCTATACCCCTTAAAAGTTAGTAGAAGTGCCTATTTAGGTAAACAATTCTCAAAGCTCCCCTAAAAATTTACTATATGCCCTTCAGTATGCGTTTCTATCCCTTTAAAAATTAGTCGTAGTTCACCATTTTACTGTTATATATCGGTTATGTGTATCGCACATAACCCATTAAAAGTTTCCAAACACCTACATTTACTTCAAAATTTGAAGTTCAGTCTTTAAAATATACGAAGTTATCCTTTCCCTGCTATGTATCGGTGTTGCATTCATTCCAAACCATTTTACTAGGCATTTCCACTTCTTTAAAAGTTATTATAAATTGTCATTTATCTAAAACCTCTAAAGTCCCGACTTTAAAAATCTACCCTAGTTCATAATTTCACCGCTAGGTGCCTTGGGTGAGTACACCTCAATCCACCTCATTAGGTGTTTTCATCCTTAAAAATGTTTCTTGATATCTCATATATTTCTAAAATCTAAAGTCCTATCTTTGAAAATAGTTCTAATATTCCCTTTCTAATGTGATGTGCTGGTTTTGTGTATTATACATACCACGTCGGTAAAAGTTAGCTCCCTTTAAGATTGACTAGATTTCCCACTTAACTGAAAGAACTTTAAAGTCCTATGTTTAAAAACTACTCTGCTATCGCTTTTCCATCACTGTGATCGGGCATGTGTATCACACATAGCCCATTAGAAGTTTCCAAACACCTACATTTACTTAGAAATTTGAAGTTCGGTCTTTAAGAAATACTGAAGATCTCCTTTCGCTGTCCTATATTAGCTATGTGTATCATGGATACGACCGTATCATATGTTTATATCTCATTAAATGCTCCTAAATACTCTCTTTACTTAAAAATTCCGAGTCTTCCACCTAGCCTAGAAATTCCACTTTAGATATGCATTTCACGGGTGGGTGTTGGTTATATGCATAGTATATAACCCCCTCACTAAGTATTTCTCCCTTTTCGATAGTTAGTAGAAATGGCATTAACCTAAAAGATCATGTTCTAACCTTAAAAAAACTCTGCTAATTCTCCATTTCACGGCTATGTATCGGTTATAAGTATCATTCATGCCGCCTCAGTAATCATTTCCAACCTTTTAAAAGCTTCAAAGCATTACATTTAGCTAAGGAATTTAAATTTCCTATCTTCAAAATATTCATCTAGTTCGGCATTTCATCGCTAGATGTCGGCACTTCATACTACCTCTGTAGGCGACATCCCCTTATGAAATGTTAGTACGTATTACATTTAGCTAAAAACTTCAAAGTCTCATTCTTAAAAACCTAGTTTAGTTCCCTATTTTATTGATATGTAGTGATCATCCATACGTTAAATAATCCTAAACACTATTCATGAACAGAATTTCAAAGTCTCGTCTTTAAAAACTAGCCTCACCTTCATTTCAATTGCTTTGTGTTGGTTGTACGTATCCCATATACCGCCTCATTAGGTGTTTCCGCTCACTTAGAAAGTTATATGCGTTCAATTGAACTCGATGTACAGTGATTTGCGTTAAAAAAACGTTACAAATGTGCACACGTGTGAAATTGAAGTGGCTCAAAACACATGTGATTTTTTAAAAGCATGAAACGTGTATTTGCTAAATTTTGCAAGTAAAAAACCTACATTTGTTAAAATCTCTCCTATCTTCCTAGTATCTCTTTAGAATCATTGATATCCCCATCAGGTATTATTAAGAAATGTAAATGGTATAAATGCATTATAAGTAATAGATCTAGCTAAATCTTATTTAAAGTATTCCAGATGAATTAAACTTGGAATATTTATTTCAAATGAATCACATAAGTATTATTCTCCGGCAAAAGCAGGTCAATCACATAAGTTTTTATCTTTCAGATGAATTAAACTTGTAATAGTTCTAGCTAAATTTTATTTTCAAGTGAATTATATTATAAATTTATTCTCTGGCAAAAGCAGGTCAATTATATTTGTAAAGGGGGGTCATACAAAGGGTATCCGCCACCCATTCTTATGAGTACTCATCTAACAATCTGCCGAATGGCGCCTGTGATAACCAGCGATTTAAAAATGACACCTTGCAACTTTTCGGGCTCCGGTTGTTAAACGATTTATTTTATATCTTGTATCTTCCTAGTGCCTCGTTAGTATCATTGATATCCCCATCAGGTATTATTAAGAAATGTAAATGGCATTATAGGTATTCCAGATAAATTAAACTTGGAATATTTATTTCAAGTGAATCACATAAGTATCATTCTCCGGCAAAAGCAGGTCAATTATATTATAAGCACTGTGTTTTGGTAAATGTAAAGATAAACAATGTTAACGATGGCAAATCCATACTCTTATCTGCTAGCACCCTTTAAGCGGGGCTAGTATCACTCACCAAGTAGTAGGATATCTTATCGTGTTCGATAGATTACTATTTCATTAAGCACTCCCTTATACATTAATGTTGTTTTCCATTAAACACATGCTGTTTGTAACTCAGGGCACCTATTAATAAATAATTAAGAATAATGGGATTTAAAGCGAATGTTTAAGACACCTCTATTTTAGAAAATCAGGGGATTTAAATATATAAGATGCAGACACCCGCATTTAAAAAATCTCTAAGACACCCCTATTTTAAGGATTTAAATTAATAATTAAGAACTAAGATGCAGACACCAAATTTTAGGGAATGGTATTCCCATTTAAAATGTTAACGATGTATACACCTCTATTTTAGATAATCAACGATATTTGTTGGTTTTTGAAAAGTTCGAAACACTTTAAAACTTACATTTGTTAAATTCAAACACTTTAAACCTTACATTTTCTAAAATCAAAATACTTTAAAACACATTTTTGTGAAATTTTGAAAGTTGGAAACACACATTTGCGAAATTGAAACACTTTAAAACACGTTTTTGTTCATTTTTGCTTAAAATTTGTACACGTGTGAAATGTAGGTGGTTTAAAACACACATGTGTGATGTTTTAAAACGTGTAAAAACACCATTTGCTAAAATTTGTTAATAAAAAACACGTATCTATGATAGTTTTGAAAGTTTCAAACGCACATTCGTTAGTTTTTTTAAACGTTAACACTCAAAAAAGAAAAGAAAAGAAACACAATTATTGATATTATACATTACCCCTAAAATATCCTGAGCATTCCTCCTTATCTACTTATTCATTCGAAAAAACAGAAAAAAACATCCTTGTTACGTTATCTGAAGTCCCCCTCCATGGAAAGGCCGCACCGGTGGAAGCCCCATCCGATGCGGCTGTGCTTTAACATGGGAAGGTATAGCACCGGAATGTTAAAGTATAGCACCAGATGGTCCAGAACCCCCTTGTATTCCCTACTAACAACACCCGGCCGTTGCCATTCTGACAACACAAGAAAGGGTGTTGCCATTACAAACATAAGTAATGTTGCAATATGGGCTTGGACACAACTAATAGCATATTTCTTACAGTTTTATGTCCTTCTTTCTAACTCCATGAACTAGAATCAAAACCTCAATTTTACATCTGTACGTATAGCTTTTATAAGTAGCGTTTTAGCCATTTTATGGCCAGATTTAGGTATTTCAGCGTGTTAAACGTTTAAAAAAATAACTAAATCTATTCTCAAAATGACGAAGTTGGCAACACTATAGCGACCCGAATCACTCGCTTATACTGTAAAACATCCTGTAACCTTTGCTCGTTTTTTTCAGCTACTTTGTTGATCATTTCGGCGAACTGATAAGAAAAGCCACATTTACAGGCGTTCATGAGAATTCCAACTTCATTTCTGAAATATTCAGCCAATGATCGCCTGCCGAAGCGTTATTTTTGTATTTATATACAGGGGGTCCCGGAAACATTGACCTCGGCTTTTATTCTTTAAATATCGATCTTAGACATATATAATAAATTACAAAGTTGCGTAAAAAAGAGTAGAGAATTTTATGAAATCGATTAAAATTTTCAAATGAATTCAATTTTAAGAAATACAAAATTAAAATTTTTATACGGCGCCCGTACAAAAACATTTCCAATGAGTAAAATGTGCCCCATACACTAATAAGGTGATGTACAAAATTTCAGCATTTCTCATAAAAAGTCCCAGAGATATGAAAAGAATGCTGACTTAAACCACTTTTCGATGCATCGACATGGATTATCAGAGGGGAAAAATTATGTCGGCAGATCGCTTTTTAGAGGTCATACGCAAATTACGAAAGAAAACAATGATTACGTAAATAAGAATTTTGCTATTTAGTGGTTCAAAAGTATCTACACTGTGTAGAAACAATAACTTTGCACAAAGATTACAAAGCTTCTTCAAAATGTTTTCCATCCATGCCAAAGATCCATTAAATATAAGAGGCAGATATTATTTGCCTGTGATGCATTTCTGCGTTGCGTCAATTGCACTCTTGCTGTAAATATTTACATTTTAATGTGTGATTGATTAATCCCTCACCCACTTTGTTTAAACATGTCTCTGGAACGTTTTATGACAAAATGCTGAAATTTTGTACATCACCTTATTAGTGTATGGGGCACATTTTACTCATTGGAAATGTTTTTGTACGAGGACCGTATAAAAATTAAAATTTTGTCCCTTGAAAATTTTATCGATTTCATAAAATTTTGTATCTTTTTTTACGCTGTAATTTATTATATATGTCTAAGATCAATATTTAAGGAATAAAAGCCGAGGTCCTTTTGGGACACCCGTATATTATCATAACTATCAGGAACGGAAAGGCGATTCCCCTAAAACTTTGAGTGCTTGCAAATGTTTTACAATTAGTTAGTAGTTAGTTCTGTAGTTAACGAACGAGTTTATCAGAACTGAATCCCTTTCTCAATCTTTCTTATTTTCCAGTTCTCCGTCTGTCAGCAGTGGAAAAAAGCATACATCAAGGTTATGGTTTGGCGAGAAATTGTATATTGGCGAGATTGCTTGCGAAACTTTGACCTGTGTGCGAACCGATTTTGACTTTCCTTATATACATAATGTATAAGGGAAGGATTGGGACGGAGCACGTTTCAAGCATGCCTGATCACGAATCGAACATTTTTGAAGTGATGTGTGGTGTGTGTGTGTGTGTGAGTTTGTGGAGACGATAACTGACGAACGAATGGACCGATTCGAACGAAATTGGGTTCAAACATTACAATCCGTAAACACTGGGAGCCTATTGTTTTTATACGCAATCGAATGTTCAGAACCCCCCTAAATTTTCAAGTGAAATTTTGAAAGAATCGTCAAAAAATCAGAACCTCTAATAAAGTTACGCAAATAAAAATTTCTTATGTAATTTTTCATTAGAAAACGATTGACATAAAATTTAGAACGCTAACATGAACCATTCTCGAGATATTGCGCATTTTTCAAAAAAAAAAAAAAAATTATCAAAAAATCATACAAAATAAAAAAAAAATATTTCCTATTGAGAAACATGTTCACTTTTCATATGTAATACCATGTGATCCATTGGGTGACATCATTCTCGTGGATTTAGCTCGTTCCATTCATGAAAAAAGATACTTTGAGTCATACTTTTGTATTTGGACGCCAATAGTTATTTATCTGCTGTAAGAAAAACTTATTTCTTCGTTCATAACGCTGGACGCGATTTTGGTGATGAATTGGGTGGAATGTCGCCAACTCGGCGACTGTTTTAAATGATGCTAAATTAACGAAAAACTCACCCAATGGATAAAAATGACGCTCAATCCATGAAAATGACAACTCATTGACGAAAATTCAATATCTTGGAAATAATATAAATATCTACTATAAAACTAATCTTTTGTTTTACTGTAAATGTAGTCAATTCATTGCATTATATAAGGAAAGTCATGTGCTGCCCACATCAGATTTTTTATATTGCACACTCCAAATTCTTTTCAATTGTAACACCGTTCTCCTTATCTAAACATTTCTGAGATTCTCCTAAACGAAAAGAACTTCATTTTTTATAGTGGATGAGCCGTAGCGTATTCTTTATACTCCTGTAAAGTTAGGTCGATCGAGGAAATTCGAAAAATGACCAGAGAGAATTTTTCAACCCTTTTCCTTGTTCCAAATCTCATGAAAGTGCCTTTAGACTTATATTCTTTGTTGAATCATTTTGAAACGACTCCACAACCAACCTTTGAACCGAGTCCCATAATGCATTATTGTTTTATATAGACCTGTATATAGTCTGGAAATAAATTGGACGGATGAAAGGGTCCTGTCCGTGTTTAGTTTTATAGTTATGCAATGTAGTCGTGGCATCTTTCGTCCGAGCATCACGCAATTCGGCGATGCAGTTTCTTTCGGGATGCAGTTGACACGGACACCCAATTTGCAGCTTAAATCCAATTTCCATTGAGCGACATCTTGTGACAAACGCAACTTGGAAGTTCACTTCTATCCCTTTTAGCCCTGCGCCAGAACTAAATAGATCTCAAGAACGGTTTGCCGTACAGTCATAAGGTTTAAATGCATAGCACGATGGGGCTTTATCTGTATTCAACGAGCGCTCATTTTGAAGTGATTCAGGATAATTGGTTCTAGTACTAACCTATAGGGTAGTGTAGATTATTAAACGATCTGATGCATTACGTGTTAGAAAGTTGAAAAAATCTGGTGTGGGCAGCACATGACTTTTCTTATAAAATGCAATGAATCGACTACTTTTACAGTAAAAATAAAATAGATTATTTTTATAGTAGTTATTTATATTCTTTCCAAGATATTGAATGTTCGTCAATGAGTCGTCATTTTCCATGTCGTCATCATCAATGAGTAATCATTAAATTAGCGTCATTTTTATCCATTTGGCGAGTTTTTCGTTCATTTAGCAACATTTAAAAAAGTCGCCAAGTTGGCGACATTCTACCAAATTCGTCGCCAAAATCTCGCCAAGTGTTATGGACGAAGAAATAAGTTATTCTTACAGCATATAAATGATTATTGGCTTTCAAATACAAAAATATTACTCAAAGTATCTTTTTCCATAAATGGAACGAGTTAGATCCACGGGAATGATGTCACCCAATTTATCGCATGGTATTACATATGAAAAGTGAACATGTTTCTCAATAGGAAATATTTTTTTTTATTTGATATCACTTTTTGATAATTTTTTTGAAAAATGTGCAATATCTCGAGAACGGTTCATGTTAGCGTTCTAAAATTTATGTCAATCATTTTCTAATGAAACATTACATAAGAAATGTCTATTTGCGTAACTTTATTAGAGGTTTTGATTTTTTGACGATTTTTTCAAAATTTTACTCGAAAATTTAGGAGGGTTTTGAACATTCGATTGTATATAAAAACAATAGGCTTCCAGTGTTTACGGATTGTGATTTTTGTACCAAATTTTGTTCGAAACGGTCCATTCGTTCGTCAGTTATCGTCTCCACAGACTCGCTGACACACACACACAGACATCACTTCAAAATGTTAGATTCGTGATCAGGGATGCTTGAAACGTGCTCTCCCGTCGAAAACTCGAATTCGAATTTTCGACCCCGTTCTAATACTTTCCTTATACATTATTGTATATAAGGAAAGTAATAAGTAATCCACTCTTATCAACGCTTTGAAATAGCGGAGTCTTCAGTTCAATTTTGAAGAGTCTCGAGTGAGTGAGGACAACCGCACTCGAGCAGTGTTAAGGTGATTAGCAAAATTTAGGAGAATAAGATTTTATATTTAACCAAACACTCTTAAAGACACCATTTATGTCCTATAGCAATCAAGTTAACTCGTGTGCATTGTTTATTTTGAAACATTCTATATTAAGTGGTATATTTTAAGAAAATCCTCATTTGGCCGTTTCTTACCAAAAAAACATATCCGTGACCCACAAACATAGCGTTTCTTCTCGCTCCATTTTGTACCTTCCGCGCACGGTCGTGCATGGGAAACAGGAACCGGCTGACATCCAAATGAGAATGGGTGGTATCCACTCCCGACCCTCCCATCTGCTCGCTCTAGAGTATGAGCACGAGCGTCCATAAACAGCCTGCGTAGTAGAATGCGCAGAAACGTAAGGGCATTATTTTTACTATAGAGGGTCATGGTGAAGGGACGATGATGGAAACTAAACCCATTCAACATCGAAATTGGCTTTTGCACTGAAAATAAGTTGTTTAGAATACTTGAGCGACAGTGTATGTTTAAGATTTCGTTTGCATTTTGAGCGAATGTACTCATTTTTACCGCAGTCGCTCGCTGTCGTTCTGAAGACGACTGGATAATTCTGTGTACATATGCGAGTGAGAAAGAAGTTTCTTATCAAAACTCGGTTATATATTTTATTGAAAGTGAATATTTAAAAATATCCATCCAAGAAGATACATTGAGATATATCCTACTAAAATTGGAAGTTAAACGATTGTAAATATCCAAAGTAGCCGTTTTTAATGCACAAATGATAAAAATTTCCATACTATTAAGCATGCCAGTATTTTGTTTGGAAATCGTAAGGACAACATTCCCTGCACCCGTGCTCTGTATCTACTATATACTCATATTCTCTATACATACTTATCGAAACGTAGATACTACACCAACCCCTGACATAACGCAATTCATGGGCACGGGTAGACCCTCTATAACAAACCCATTTATCGAGTTTAATAGCTCAACCATTTCTATTTTTTCAAATTCAAGTTTTCAATGTCGGGTCGTACCCTGGAAGAAGGGGGACTGGATGGGTGACGTCATTCATCTATAAACAAAGCTTGCATCCATTTCGTTGTGTAACACGTGAATTGGAAGATACATCAAGAAGCGAGTCTCTCTCACTCCCTGCTTTAAACATTCCTATTATTCCCTTTGGCGCGTCTTCTTTCGTCTGTCTCGAAGGCCAGGCGAAGAAAACACAGTCCATGACGTGAGCCCAGCCAGATTGGGCGACTTCCGAAAACTTCTCGATAGAACGATTATTCTTTGAGATATAAATATTTCCAGAAGTTTCCATGGAGAGACCCACCCCTCCGTTGCAGGGTACGGTCCCTGTGGATGCCTCCCCCACTGGGTTCCGGTCTAAATTAGGTGGCACTTCAAACAGTTACTTTACACCTTTCTGGTAGGTCGGACGGTCTCGGTCTCAACAACAACCCCTCCGCTGCAGGGGAGTGGACGCATGGGACGGGATGCGAGCTCCATTGGATGCGATTTTTGTCAATGTTTTGAAAACAGTAGCGGCTGTTTGGTGAAATTATTTTCATCAGTATTTTGAGAATAATATCGCTTATTCTGTGGCTTATGAGTGGAACATTTGAGTGCTGTTGGATCGCTCCTGTTTACTGTGTGCTTGTGAATAAACGTAAGTGATCCAGAAACGCGATTCTAGAGGATACGTTCGTAACACTCTTCTGAATTTGAGATCAAATTTCCTATTCAGCTGAATCATGAAAGGGGGTCTCATCTCTCACTCCACGGTCTGAATGCAATTTTTGGGGGCCTTCAAGCGTCGAGATCATGTTGCGGCCTGAGATGATAAGCACAAAAGGCTAAACTTCTCTGAGAGTTCATTTGAAAACAGACTTCCAATTTGGATTCAGCAGGTGAGTCCAGCCCTCGAGGTCGCATTAGAAGCTCTGACATACTGACACCGCGCTTTTAGAGAGGTGATAAGAAGGTCTGGTGGATGGCGATGTCACACAGAGAGTTTTGCGTTTCCGAAACAAAATACTAGCAGGATGGAAATTTTCACTGTATTAGAAACGGCTCTTTTGGAAATTTGCAATCACTTAGCCCCGTAACTTCAGTAAGATATATCTACATTTATATTACTTTAGTATTTATATTTACATTTATATTTACATTTATATTATAGCATTTAGTATTTACATTTATATTAACTTCAGTAAGATATATCTACATTTATATTACTTTAGTATTTATATTTACATTTATATTTACATTTATATTATAGCATTTAGTATTTACATTTATATTAACTTCAGTAAGATATATCTACATTTATATTACTTTAGTATTTATATTTACATTTATATTATAGCATTTAGTATTTACATTTATATTAACTTTAGTAAGATATATCTACATTTATATTACTTTAGTATTTATATTTACATTTATATTTACATTTATATTATAGTATTTAGTATTTACATTTATATTAACTTTAGTAAGATATATCTACATTTATACTTCAGTATTTTACTTTAGTATTTATATTTACATTTATATTTACATTTATATTATAGTATTTAGTATTTACATTTATATTAACTTTAGTAAGATATATCTACATTTATATTCTTTGGTAGATATTTTTAAGTAACCGGAAAATAAAATAGTCGCTTTCATTAAAATGAGACGAGTTTTTTTAAAGAAAAATCTTTATGTACCTTTCCCTTCTCGCTCTCGCTCGCATATACATCGCAGAACTGGCTAGTCATTATATATTAGCCAATCTTTAGAACGCTAGTGAGCGACTACAGTAAAAATGAGTAGTTGTGTCCATTCACTTAAAATCACTTAAAGTGCACTTTAGCGAATGAAATCTTTAAATATATATTGTTACTTAAATACTCTAAATAACTTCTTTCCATCCCAAAGATACATTTCGACGTTTACTGGGTTTAGTTTCAATTTTTATGGGTCGCTCTGGTAAAAAGAATGTCCTCGTGTTTCTGCTCATTCTACTGCGCTGGCTGTTTATGGACGCTCGTGCGCATGCTCTGTAGAGGGATCCATTAAAACTCTTCTCTTCTTTTTCTGTTCCAATTTCATATGCGACCATTTTGAACAACCTCCACCACAGTATAGTGACTGGAATACCATTTTGATATAATGTAAGAGTTTTCGAAAAAAATTCTATCAGGTGTATTAGTTTTATATCCAAAATATGTATAGCAATATTTTCAAAACCATGTTCAGCAAAATGTTTATATTCTATTTTATTAGATACTGGAAGAAAATTATTATTGAGGATATATTTTTTGACATGATCTCTGTGAACATTCATTCGTAAATGAATGGGAGTACTAGTTTGTCCTATATAAGATAAATTACAAATGGTGCACGATAGTCGATAGATGCAATTAAAAATTTTACAGAAAGACAAATGGCTATTTTGGTTTGTGATTTGAGTATTAGAAGCAGAAGGGCAAGTTTTGCAATTTGTATTCTTTCATTTATTGAAGTTATAATTTTTAGCAGGGTAATTATTATATTCAAAACTATCCATGGCACAATGTTGGTAAATTGATATCGGTCTAGACAATTCCCAACATGAATCGAAAATACCGGGCAATAGCTATCAAATTATATAATAATAAGTATAAATATATTTGTCAGTCACTAAATCGTATAAGTTGTATAATTCATAATAGTATAAGAATAATTATTAGTATGACAATATAACGTAGAGAACATAATGTAAAAGAAGTAAAATAATTGCTTATAGATAAATAAGTATAAACAACTAAGTCCATGTAAAACATTCCTAATGTTAATAAGGAGGATATTACAAAATAAAAAGAAAAGATTTAACGTTACAGTTACTATCAATTCTGAACTTAATTAAATAAAACACTAAGTATTAAATAATACATATAGTGTAAAAATTGGATTCACTTAAAATCCATTCCAAATATGTAATAATAAAATAAAATGATTGTACTGAAAAGTACAGTTTAAAAGAGCTTCAATAATTCACCAATACAGTATACTAAACCCAAATATTTAATTACCCATACCAAAAAATCGAAATTAACAAAAAGTAAGAAGGAATAACAATAGATGGCAGCACTAAACTTACTACTCTACTAGGATTAGTATGTTATTAACTTAAAATAAGAATAATAGCAATCTACTAATTATAACAAAATAATTTAAAATAAATTAATAAAATAATTTAAAAATTTAAATTATTTATTAAAAAATTTTGTGGAATATTTACCCCCAAATAACAAACTCAATTCCCTAACAATTTGGAACTGAACATGAAAACTAACCGACTTGTTTACAAATTATACTATAAACTGATTACTTGGCAAATTAGGTCGTTTAAAAGACATATATACACTAAAATGACCTTATGCATCAATTTACACTAATAACAATAAACGCGATTCCAATAAATATGGTGCAACCTCTTGCACTTTCAACAACAATAATCTCAAATATCATATCCATATCTGATAATCTCAAAAAATTCTCATATAAATCAAAAAATTAAGACAAGGGGACGAGGGTTGTGAGTCCTCACTAAGGTTGTGAATCTTTTTTGAACCCCCCAAAAATAGCACAAAAATATCCATCAAGTATAACTGGTACATTTAAATTCACTAACTGCCAAGTGTATCACATTACTTTAACAAAATACCAAAGGAAAAATAAAATTACAAATCCCCATTTAATTTTCAAAACCAAACAGAACTCAAATTGCATTGCACAATTTGAAATATTCCACATAAAAAATAATGTAATTCTCCTATAAATAAAATAAATTTGCCACTTTAACGACCCAAAAAATTTTTGAGACAGTATTAAAAATAACAGATTCAGAATCAAGGACAAACTGATTTTGTCACCACTCTATTTGAGTGCGAAAACCAAACACATGATCAGTGTAAAGAACAAGACAAGTCAAGTTGACATTTATGTCACACTCATATTGGAGTGTAAAAAACAACTGGTATCATCAAATTTTCAATTAATCATCAGTCTCTCATAAGCCACACATCACATATCAGTGAGCATTTAAATCTCAATTCCAAATCAGAATATAAAAAATTCTAAGTCGAAAAACTACTGCTTTAATTCAATATAATTTAACTTAATAAAAAAAATTCTCATTAAATTTACTCACTTAATTTTTCTCTATTTTATCAAAACAAATTCTAAGTGTTGCTGGGAGTGTGGGTTGCAAGAACATCAAAATAAAAAAAAAACAATTGTTAATGAGATGGGATTAGAACCCAAAATGCAAAAACCATAAAGTGCGCTACTCAACTATCTATAGTTTCCTAAATTTAAGATTTAAATTCAATTTCCAACTACTTCAAATAATAAAACTCAAATCAATTTAACTTAAATTAAGGAATGCTTAAATAAAAATTCTAAATGAAAAAGTCAAATTCAAAAATTCTTAAGTTTCCTCAAAAAATTCTAAATGAAAATATTTAAATTAATCTTAAAATTTCAATTTTAATCAAAACATTAAAATAAATTCCTCTATTTTAGTTCAAGAACATTCTAAAATATCAAGCCTCAGTTTAAGAACATATCAAAATTCAACAGTAATCACTTTTAGCATAAACAGGTATAGATCTAATTTACTGAAATTTCATTTTTAAGAACAAAAATCATTAAGAACAATTATTACAGTTGACATGAAGAAGCCCCTAGACTGGTCAAACGACGCCAAATTTTCGGGACGAAAAAGGAGCTTTATGATATACCAAAAACATTAAATCATTCTGAACTTGTAAAATACCTAAAAATTCGCAAAGTTCTCAAATTATCACTGTAAAGTTCTCAAAACCTAAAAATCATTCTGAAATTCTAAAATACACTGAATTCTTAAATAAACTGTAAGGATTCTAGAAATAAACTGAAGTCTTAAATAAACTGAAAGGGGACCTATTGACCAGTTACCCTAAGTGTACAAATATGTACTAATCCTGTAAAATGTTAAAAATGGCACTTTCCTAAAAATAAAAACATTTAAAGTAAAAGAAAGAACACAGATTTTAAGTTTTCAAAAATCTAACGTTTATTAAAATTTAGACTTCATTTTTATAGAATTTTCAAAATATTTTACAACTTTTAAACATCTCATTAACTAAATAAATCAAATTAAACATCGTAAATAATTTAAATAAATTGAATTTATACAAAGGCCGGTCGTTTAGTGGTTAGTACAAACGTTGGAATATTAAATTTAAAGTTAACAATGTTAAAATTATTCAATTATTTGTCAAACTTGAATTTAGAATAAAAAAGAACATCAGCTAGCCAAACAGAAAATTTAGAACAAAAGTTAAAGAAAAACCACAGGTTCAGGTGACCTAAAATATATAGGTCAAGGGGGGGGGGGGTCTTATTCTATGCCAACTCAATTCAACTTTAAAACGTATGTCAAACTGACAGAAGCAATTAAAAATTAGAATTTAAACATATCACCAAGGGTCCAAGAAGAACGGCAGAGATCGACGGGAGGCAGAATCACCAAACGTGCTAGAGATCCAGGGAAAACCAGAAGAGGAAAATCCATGGCACAGGATCTTATTTCTGTCCAGTAGAAATCTGGAAAAACGATCGCTCCACGAATTCCGACTCCAAGAGGGATTCTCCAAATCAGCCGGACGTCCAGCAATAAAAATCATTTCTCCAAGCTGCAGCACCCGACTTCTGACATCAGAACGAAAACCAAAAACATATGTCCGTCTATTGGGCACGGAAATGTTGATTCTATTCCTCATGTAAAGAGCTGCACAACTCGGGTAAATAAACAAATTGCCGGCAAAACTTCCTCAGCAGACATCGCATAAATCGCGGAACATCTTGGATCAACATTTAGCAGACAGGAAACGGAAGGCAGGTGTTCCAAACATCTCCATTCAGTCATGGAAGATGCAACATTTTCAGAGGCTCGTTAAAAATGATTTTTGTTCTCTGGACGTAGACAAAATACCGGTGCATTCCAAAAGAGAATATTTGAAAAACTAAAGAAATTTCGTTCCATTATGAATCGCGCGCGCCGTAACGCAATTACCACTTGAAAGTATCACATCTTAATTCTAATCAAAAAAGGGAAGAAAGGGATGAAAAAGAGCGCGAGTTTATTTATATACTGCGAAACATCGCCACAGATTGTAAACAAAATTTTCGATGAACGATAAAATAATTAATGACAGACGATTTTAATATTACGGTCAACCAATTAAAAACTCGAAATTTTAAAGAAGAGAACTGGAATTTAAAACAGACGGAAATTAAAAGAAATGAAGTGAAACGATTTGGAATATACGATTTCGGCAGCAATTTAAATATGAACGATTCTGAAATATTTAAAAAGCTGAAAATAGAATAAAACTGAAAAATTGCAATGAATTAACGAATTTTTAACAGAGAGCAATAAATTTGGAATCAAATTAAAGGGAATAAAAAGGGCAATACATGGAATTGCAAATTATCCAATGTAAATAAATTTAAATTGCTAAAACCTAAAAAGAACGAACTAAAGAATTGCTAAAACCTAAAAAGAATCTTATTTGGAACAGAAGAATATCAAAAACCTAAATAATTGGGAAAACTATGTAAATAAGACCCCTGAACACGTTTAAATTAAAAACAAAATTCCTAAAATTATTAAATATCCAAAAGCAGTAACCCAACACAGTATATTAAACCCACATATTTAATTACCCATACCAAAAAATCGAAATTAACAAAAAGTAAGAAGGAATAACAATAGATGGCAGCACTAAACTTACTACTACTAAGATTAGTATATTATTAGCTTAAAATAAGAATAATAGCAATCTACTAATTATAACAAAATAATTTAACTAAAGTAATAAACAGTAAGGGTCAATTTATAATACAGATTATCCAACAATAAATGTATTAATATAGACAATAAAAATAACGGATAAAAATATAGGAGAATGCGAGTAACAGAATTCTTCTCTTAACATTGGACGAAAGTAGAATTAAAAATGAACAACATATTCTATTACCAATTTTAGAGCAAATGCAGCATAAATTTGAATAGATTGCAAATAAATGTTTCATAAATACCGAAGCATGCTAAAAGAATTAAGATATTTTGCAAATATGGATAGTTAAAAATACTAAAGATATTAAGTAATAAAGAATGACGATGCAAAATACATTTAATTTGTTGCACAAATGCAACTTATAAATAAAATGATTTTAATAATAATAATAGTTTAAAAATCCAATGATAGAATAGAGAGAAGTTGCAACTCAAAAAACCCCAACATTAAAAAATGAGTAACAAATAAAAAAAGTATCAAACTGAGAATCATCAATCAAGTGGAAAATAAAATGCAAACCAGTCATCAAGCTGAAGACAAACAACAAACTCAATGGAAAGGAATCGATAATAGAAAATCAAATAAAATTCAAGCATTAAAGCTTTACACGTGGACAAGCCTTAGGCCTAAAAAAATAATAGAATTGTTCATTTCGATAAAACGCTTTGTCAAGTCCAAGTATTTTATCAAAATGAACACAAAATGCATATTTCTGATATCAGTGATAGATTATATCTATAAACACTGATAACTTGGACAACATGCATAAAGATTGAAAAATTATAGGAAACAAGAATACCTGAAAAAACACTGCATATGTCTGATCCATTGGAGCTTTGAATAAAGAGACCAATGTTGCCGTTCGCAAAATACAAAAAGTTAAGAACTGCTGTTGTCAATCGTGAGAAATAAATAACAGTAATGCGAAAAGACGATAGAAGGTGATATTCAACAGTAAGAGTTATAAAATAATGGGGCAGATGATAATAGAAAACATAGAGGCTGAATTATAGGGGAATATATATATAGGCTAAATTATAAGGGGATATATATATATATATATATATATATATATATATAGTAAAATGCGTAGTTAACTAGAAGTGTATTAAAATACACATAAAATTAATAACTGTAAAGTAAAATGGACGGTACCTATGTAATACAATGTACCTAAGTCACGGTACCTATGTAATACAATGGTCAGTCCTCCATATGTGCAAAGACAAAAGCACTTCAACAGTAACAAAATCAAAAAGGAGACCTGGAATGGATAAAAGACGCCATAGATTACTGGTCCCAGATTCCACAGTATTAGTATGTCAATTCGCGCATGCGTGTTGAGATACCTTTATAATAGTATCGCAGATACGTTTAAACACGCTCAAAATTTCAATTGAATAAATCAATGTCTTTGTCTTCTTTGAAAAAGGAATTATAATAATTTTTTAAGAAGTATAATGGATAATGTTTTTTTATGGCTTCCTTTACTATTTTTTGGCTGTTATTTATGCAGTCCTTCTTGAATGTAGTATATATAAGGTTTCTTTTGAAATGTCCGATAATGATATTTTTGAAAACATTCTTTGTGAGATTAGAATTCCAATCAATTCTTGATCTTGTATGAATCTCGTTTGTCATGTAGAGTCGTGTATATCCCATATTGCCGATGTTTTCTAATTGTCAAATCCAAAAAATCCACCGTTCCGTCTTCTTTTATTTGATTTTCGATTAATTCTAATTCACTTGGATAAAACTTGAAATCAAAGTTTGGGGTGTGCTCAAAATACCCCAAAAGCACATCGTCAACATAACGGAAGTAAGGCATTTCTGATAAAATATGTGTTCCCTTTTCGTATTTTGATAAATATATATCCGCGAGCATTGGGGTATTTTGAGCATTATCGAAAATCAAGTAAAAGAAGACGGAACGGTGGATTTTTTGGATTTGACAATTAGAATTAGAAAACATCGGCAATATGGGATATACACGACTCTACATGACAAACGAGATTCATACAAGATCAAGATCAACCCTATAATTGATTGTAATTCTAATCTCACAAAGAATGTTTTCAGAAATATCATTATCGGACATTTCAAAAGAAACCTTATATATAATACATTCAAGAAGGACTGCATAAATAACAGCCAAAAAATAGTAAAGGAAGCCATAAAAAAACATTATCCATTATACTTCTTAAAAAATTATTATAATTCCTTTTTTAAAGAAGACAAAGACATTGATTTATTCAATTGAAATTTTGAGCGTGTTTAAACGTATCTGCGATACTGTTATAAAGATATCTCAACACGCATGCGCGAATTGACTTACTAATACTGTGGAATCTGGGAACAGTAATCTATGGCGTCTTTTATCCATTCCAGGTCTCCTTTTTGATTTTGTTACTGTTGAAGTGCTTTTGTCTTTGCACATATGGAGGACTGGCCATTGTATTACATAGGTACCGAGAGCGTTGCCCCGGCGGTAAAAGCTGCTTTAAACGGGAAAGAGGTGTCGCAATCCACCCCTACCATTTTATGAAAGACATATGGTCACCCCCGTTCTATACTTTCCATTTATATCTTATATATATATATATATATATATATATATATATATATATATAAATTGAAGAATTTTAATTTACTTGTATTATATATACCCGAGATGGTATTATATATACCGAGTTTTCGACGGATCTACACGTTTCGAGACCTCTAGAATACGAAAAAACTATTTTTAGCGTGACGTCTGTGTGTGTGTCTGTGTGTGTGTCTGTCTGTGCAATGTATGTATCCACTCTAACTCAACTAATGGACCGAATTTCATAAAATTTTGGTATGTAAGTCACTTGTATGTGACCCTGGTGCTGATTAGTTTTGGGTACTATTCGGAATAAACCAACCCGCCTTTTTTGGCGAAATGGCCCTCAAAAATTGCCTGTATCCACTGTAACGGAAAAACTAATTGATCGAATTTTACAAAATTTGGTACATAAGTCGCTTGTAGGTTACCCTGGTGTTGATTAGGTTTTGATATGTTTCGAAAAAGAAGAACCTGCATTTTTTTACGAAATGGCCCGCAAAAATTGTATATACCAACTCTAACTGAACGAATCAACTAAATTTCAAAAAATTTAGTACATAAGTCACTTGCGGTCGACACTAGTGCTGATTCGATTTTGGTACGATTCGGCAAATAACAACCTGCCTTTTTTAAGGAAATGGCCCGCAAAAATTTCATGTTTCCTTACTAGCTAAAATACTAATTGATCAAATTTCACAAAATTTGGTAGATAAGTTACTTGTGGTACACTCTGGTACTGATTATATTTTGGTACGATTTGGAAAAGAACAACCTGCCTTTTTGTACGAAATGGCCCTCAAAAATCGCCAAAATCTAAAAAAAAAAAAAAAAAAAAAAAAAAAAAAAAAAAAAAAAAAAAAAAAAAAACTACGTATGCTGCTGAAATATAACAATCAAATTCTTATTTTATACGCAATTTTTGACGAGGAAAAGAATATAACACACTCCGTTATACTTTAGGACTAACCGTTCTCAAGATATTTGAGATTTTTTGCATTTTTGTTACACCGCTATCGGAAAAATGTCCAATTACCAAATAAAAACAAAAATTGAATTAAAAATGCAAATTAGTGTTATTTGGCGCAATTAAACTCAATCTAATGAATTATTAAAGAAATAAAGAAAATATGAATTTAAGTCTGCAGGGATAATAGTAAGTCTGCAGGATTAATAGTAAATTAAATTTAATTAAAATAAAGAGAATGTGTATATAAGTCTGCAGGGAAAGTCATGTACTGCCCACATCAGATTTTTATCCTTAGTCTTTGTCTATAGTTACTTATTTGTAACAGATATGCTAGAGATAGGTTTTTTTTGTACATACAGTAGTTTATGCATAGTTTTCGATGAAAATCTTTCAAATTTTATTTTTATATATATATATAAAGAGAGAGAGAGGAAGAGAAAATAATTTAATTATGTTAAATAAGTTTCTAAAATAGGCATTTTCTGTGTACTTTTTACTTTCCCTGCAATACATGGTAATGTATAGGGAAAGTATTGGAATCATGCCGAAAATCGCAACTCGAGTTTTCGACGGATCTACACGTTTCGAGACCTCTAGAATACGAAAAAACCATTTTTAGCGTGACGTCTGTGTGTGTGTCTGTGTGTCTGTCTGTGCAGATTTTGCATCCACTCTAACTGAAAAACTAATGGACCGAATTTCACAAAATTTGGTAGGTAAGTCACTTGTGGGCGGGGCTGGTGCTGATTAGTTTTGGGTACAATTCGGGATAAAAGAACCCGCCTTTTTGTGCGAAATGGCCCGCAAAAGCTTGTATCCACTCTAGCTAAAAAACTACTGGACCGAATTTCACAAAATTCGGTAGATGAGTCACTTGTAAGTCATTTTGGTGCTGATTAGATTTTGGTACGATTCGAAAAAAAATAACCTGCCTTTTCTTACAAAATGGCCCGCAAAAATCATCAAAATCTAAACTAAAGAACTACGCATGCTCAAATATATCCATTAAATGCTTGTTTAATACGTAATTTTTAAAGAAGAAAAGAATAAGACCAACCCCATTACTCTAGGACTAGCCGTTCTTGAGATATTTTAGTTTTTCCTACTTTCCCTACACCACCTTTGAAAATAAGCCCGATTACCGAATGAGAACAAAAATTGAATAAAAGTGAAATAAATTTAATTAAAGTAAAGAGAACGTTATTATAAGTTTGCAGCGAAAGTCATGTGCTGCTCACATCAGATTTTTTTTGTTTAGAAGTAATAAGACATAATTTTCTAAAGAATAACCTGCGTCGCCTTCCAAAAATGACACATTTTTTTATCTACAACGGAGATCATCTTGAAAAAAAAAAAGATTATATTTCATTATTCTCCAATGACAGAAAGAGTTGCAAGTACTTTTACCCAAATATTGAGTCATTATTTCGAGCTATTAGAAATGCCGCATTTTCACAGAAGTTGGAAATCTCTGGAAATAAATCTCTGGAAGCTCTTAAATATGTGTGATGATCCCCCTCTCCCCAAAACGAAAATCATTCATTTGCAAAGGAACGAAATGCGCTAGACGCATTTGTATTTTCATTATTATTATTATTATTATTATTCTTTTGGTTAAGAAACATTCAACACACACATCTGAAATACTTTAGCTAATTATTATTATTATTATTTTTTTGTCATTTTAAGTCTTTCAGTATTTCGTGTCATTTCGCCGCGGAGTGAGACTTTCCGGAAGGAACAGGTTCTGCCCCTCCCCTTGTTCAGCAGGTGCGACAGAAGAAGGGAAAAAATCATCAGATGTCGGGCACCCATTCTGCTTTCACCTACATTCGATGCACCTTTCGGTTTCTCCCACAGCTCATTTCTCGCAACTTTTTTATTTTTATTTTCCCTGCAATACATGGTAACGGGAAGGTATTGGGAATTGTGCCGAAAATCGCAACTCGAGTTTTCGACGGATCGGCTCGTTTTGGAACCTCTACAATACGAAAAAACTATTTTGAGCGTGACGTCTAATGTGTGTGTCCACTCTAACTCAAAAACTATTGGACCCAATTTCGTAACATTTTATACATGAGTCCGTATGGGTAACTCTGGTGCTGACAGTGTAAAGCGTTATAAAAAAATACAGTAAAATGTGCAATAGAAGCGTACTGTAAGATATACAGTATGTAAAAAATACAGTAAAAATTTCTTTGTTCAATACCCCAGGTAACACACATACGGTATTATAACCGTTGTTAAACCGTTTATACGTTATATTTTCGTATGTGTTATACGATAAACGGTAATACATCGGTTATAATACCGTTACGAGTAAACGGTATATAAAAATACCGTATATCATACGTATGAATTACCGTGTATGAACATACCGTATGTAGAAATACCGTTTTAAATACGTATGTATTACTGTTTATTTTACATTAAAATAACCGTTTTTATTACATTAAAAATACCAATTTATCATACGTAAAAATAACCATTAACGCTCCCCTCTAGCTCAAATCCTCTTTCAGCTTTGTTCTCGAACCCTTTTCCCGAAGGCATTTTCATGTATTACCGTTTAAAATACATTATAAATACCGTTTATCATACGTTATAAATACCGTTTATATTACATTAAAATTACCATTTTTCATACGTAAAAATAACCATTAACGCTTCCCCCTTGCTCAAATCCTCTTTCAGCTTTGTTCTCGAACCCTTTTCCCGAAGGCATTTCATGTATCCCTTCTTGTTTATCTTCACCCTCCCAAGTTCTAACCCCACCGTGACGTCACGCAGTTCTGGAAGCTTCCAAAACGGACTCATTTCTACCTCAGGGGACGAAGCCATAAGCTTTGTCCATCTGGCAACACTGAGGAGTGCAGTAATCATTCTTTACGTTTCGCGCCATGTTTGTAGGTTTGTATCTTGAACTTGATTTTTCCGTGTTAGGTTAACATGTTGCTTAATTTATATATTTTAAATTATTTAATTATATTTAGCTTTAGCTTTAACTTTTATTTTATTTTATATATATCTTCCTAGCTTTGTTGTATGTATGCACATATTGCTTTAAAAGCAAACGGGAAAAGTGCATGTTTTCAGCATCGTGGTATGTGCATCCATGCTCGCATTTAATACTATCTAAGGGGAGATTAAATGAAAACGTGGTCCGAGATTGCATTTGTTGTCATGCATGCATGTTTTATTTCAAATATTGTAAAATCAGAAATTATTCTTTTACATGTTTTTATGTATTTTAAACTTAAAGACGGTATACTTATACTAAATGAAAGTTGCTTCATGTATAACCTACCTGCAAGTAAAAATACTTATTTAGTGTTGGTTAGTGTTTATAATAAATTAAATTTAATCTATATAATAATAACTGAAGCAACTTTCATTTAGTGTAATTATACATGTATGTCTAAAACTAAAATCTATAAAAAAACATGTTAAAGAATAATTTGATTTTAAAAGAAAACATGATACTTAAAAGAAATAAAAACACACATAATTCTTAGAATTATTTTAAAAACACCGCAAAATTATATTTCATAACGTAGTAATTATAATTTTTGCAATTGTTAGAAATTAGAATTAAAAATATACTTAGAATTTTTTCGACTAATTATATTTGCGAAATTTGGCAAAAAAAAAAAGTATTTGACCTAGAGATCTCAAATTGGTGTCATTTTTTTTCTTTCAATGGGTCTTAATTTGATATGACTATGCTATTTTCTAAAAACAATTTCTCTTTTAGTTTGTAATTACTTTAGAAACTCCAATTTTAAAAAAGAGTTAAATACCATAATCATGTTGTATATCAAATTAAGGTCCATCGAAAACAAAAGACTGCACTAATTTGAGCTCTCTTGGTCAAATAGTTTTTGATCTACCACTGTTTAAAGATTTCAAAACTTTACCAGATTTGGCTTTTTTAAAAAAGTGAATAACTGAAAATCTAAGAGCCCAAAAAATATGAAATTTTACAGTTTTTTAAACTTTACTGGTACTATCACTGTACCAAAAATGATCAATTTTTTAGATATCAAGGTTCAAACCATTAAGTGATTTGGCACAAAATGACATACATTTAGTACATAACTCATTAGCCCGTTTTTTCATACATTCAGCCCACATATGTTCTCAATTTTTACAATTTGCTACACACTTAATATTCAGGGTGGCCACTCAACTGGGAAAAGTCAGGGAATTTTGTGAAAATTCTGTTTTTTTTTACTAGTTGTAAAACAGAACTGCCCACTTTGTATGCCATTTTCGAAAAATTTCGCCAAGTATTATGCTGTACTCGTAACTTCTAAATAAAGGCTGCCATGTGTCCATTTGATTCCGTATAAAAACAAAAATGCAGAGTTTGTGCTCCATTTTGGACAACTGTTGCCAAGAATATTATATACATGTTACAATATTTTTTCTATTTTAATGACATTCTTTTGACATTGCTGAATTGACATTAATTATTCAATGGCTGTGGCTTGTTACAGTGTAGTTTTTGCATATCCTTAATGTCTGTCATTGTGAACAATTTGCAATGCCCATATTTAAGGACATCAGTTTAGACTATTTCTTTTTATTGTCTTCAGTGAAAAAAAACATTAAATTCTTTTAAATATTTCAGTAGTTCAATTTTGCTGCATTTACATGTATTTATTATTAAAAATGTCAAAATTTATTTGTAAAAACAAAAAATGTGTATTTTTTTCTCCTGATTTAATATAACTTTTTTTGAATAGTGGAGTTAAATTGTTAAGATTCTTTAATCAAATTTGTAACTAAATAGGGATGTGCGCGCATTTTATGTTAAAATTACTGGTCTGGAATTTCTTTTCAATTCACCTGGAAAAGTGGTTAATGAGTTATGTACTAAGTATATGTTACTCCTTGTCAAATCAATTAATGGTTTGAACCTTGATACCTCAGAAATAGATCATTTTTGGTACAGTGATAGTACCAGTAAGTTTACAAAAACTGTAAAATTTCAGATTTTGGGGGCTTTTAGATTTTCAGTTATTTACTTTTTTTAAAAAGCCAAATCTGGCAAAGTTTAGAAATCTTTAAACGGTTGTAAATCAAAAAATATTTTACACAGAGCTAAATTTAGTGTCGTGCTTTTGTTTTCAATGAACCTTAATTTGATATACAACATGATTACGGTATTCTAACTCTTTGTAATTTTTTAAAAACTCCAATTTAAAAAAAAAAAATTTTTTTTTTAGAAAATCCAAAAAAAAACTGATTTCTTTAAAATATATATATATATATATATTAAAGACATTAAGGGACTATTTGTGTGCCAAATTTCATAGTCTGTCGTTAAGGGGTTCCTATGGAAATTAAATTATTTTTTTGTAATTTAGCTAATTTCACTTATAGTTTAATACAAAAAAAAATAATTTTCATAGGAACCCATTGGCTTCCCATTATGAAACTTGGCATACAAGTAGTCCATAAAGCATATATTTTTTTTTTTTCAAAAAAATTAAAAGGGGTGTTTTTGAGATTTAAAAAAAAATTTTTTTGAAGCTTTTCAAAAAATTCAAATTTGAAATAGTATCGTCATGGTATATATCAAATTAAGACTCATTAAAAGCAAAAGAAAATGACACTAATTTAAGCTCTCTAGGTTAAATAGTTTTTGATCTACAGCTGTTTAAAGATTTCAAAACTTTGGCAGATTTCGCTTTTTTGAAAGTCAATAACTGAAAAACTAAGAGCCCCAAAAATCTGAAATTTTGCAATTTCTGTTGTCTTTATAGTTACAGTAAATAAACACTTTTCAACTATGTTGTAAAGTGTTAAAAAGGAAAAGATTTCATTATGAACAAGAGTACATTTTGAAATTGACACTGAAAGAAATGTGAAAACATGAATAGTCGAATTTTCATAAAGAAAAAAAAATTGTACAGAAAAGTCTCATTTATAAGCATTTAAAAAACGATATTTCGGTATAATTTTTTTAAATACAAGATTTGGAAGAATTAAAAAAAAATATATACTAGGAAGAAATTTTAAAATAATATGCTACTTAGAACAAATTAAAAAAAAAAAGTTGATACAGGGGTGAAATGTTAAAAAACACAATACTAAATTAAAATAATTTGATACTTTAAGAAAATAAAAAAAAATACCTGGAAGAAGTTAAAAAAGCCTTATACTTAAAAGAAAATAAACATGATACGTACAAGAAATAAAAACACACGTAATTCTGGGAATTTTTTTAAAAACATTACACACAAAATTATATTTCATAATGTAGTAGATTATAATTTTTGCAATTTTTAGAAATAATTGTGAAACAGTTTGTGTTCTGTGTATCTAGAAACATGTTCTACTTGGCCTCTGTGCCCTTACTTACTGTTTTCACTCTTAAAAATCATCACAGTTGCATGATACCACCATTGATCAGAGATGTGTAGTTTTAGCATGCACATATATAATTTAAAATAGCCTATAAACTTAATTACAATATTATTAATATTGTTTTTTTTATATATTTTTAGTATTGAAGTTTACTTTTAAAAAATTAACTCTTTAAAAATTGCAAAAATGTTTTAAGTATTATATGTTTTAATATATCCCAAAATTTTATTCTGTATTTTTAAGTTATTTTCAATTTAAAATAGCTTATCTTTTAGATTTAAAATTATATTTCATAATGTAGTAGATTATAATTTTTGCAATATTTAGAAATAATTAGAATTAAAAATATATTTAAATATAAACTGAAAATAAAGGAAAAAAACATTTTTGCATTAAAATTATTGTATTAACAATATATAATATAAATTTAAATAAAAATTTTATTACATATGAACAGAGTGATTCTATAGTATTGTGAATTTTGCACATATGACACATTTGATATATCGTATCTTTGTAAAAATATGATTTAGATGAATGTATTTTAAATTTTAAAGATACTGTTTCAGATTGTGTTGATTTCAAATTTATAAATTCAAGTACATTATTGAAATCAACACAATCTGAAAATTTGACATCTATTATAAAAATATATTCACCTGGCTCAATATTTTTGTTTTACAAAGATGCATAAAACTTTGTAAATATCATGTCTGCAACATCCACTATTCTGTAGAGTTCTCCAATGTGTGATAAATATGTATATAAACACGTAATAAATACGTGTAGAAACACAATATAAACACGTAATAAATACGTGTAGAAACACAATATAAACATGTAATAAATACATGTAGAAACACAATATAAATATGTATGGGAATACATTATAAATGCATATGGGAACGCATAAATACATATGGGAACACGTTATAAACATGTATGTGGATATACGTAAGAAACACGTATGTGAATATACGTAATATACACGTATATGATATGTAATAAACATGTATCTGGATACGTAATAATAACGTATGTGGATATACGTAATATACACGTATGTGATACGTAATTAACATGTATCTGGATACGTAATAATAACATATGTGGATATACATAATAATAACGTATGTGGATACGTAATATACACGTATGTAGATACGTAATAATAATGTATGTGGGTATACGTAATAATAACGTATGTGGATATACGTAATAATAACGTATATGGATACGTAATAAACACGTATGTGCATATACGTAATAATAACGTATGTGAATATACGTAATATTAACGTATAAGGATACGTAATAATAATGTATAAGGATACGTAATAATAACCTTTTTTATAACGGTTGGTATACCGTATTCTAACGTACCATTTTTGCGTAATAATTACGTATGGCCTGACACGTAAAGATTACGTATTGCTTGATACGTAAGAATTACGTATTTGTGCTACCTGGGACTGACAGTATAAAACGCTGTAAAAAATGCAGTAGAATTTAACAGGAGTACTGTAAAAAATACAGTATAAAGCACTGTAAAAGTTTACAATTTTTTTAAATCTTAGAGTATAAAACGCTGTAAAAAATACAGCAAAAAGTGCAGTAGAACTTTACAGAAGGACTGTAAAATATACAGTTTAAAACACTAAAAGTACAGTCACAATGACCGTAAAAATGACCCTTTTTCGTAAAATTTACAGTATTAAACACTGTAAAAATAACAACAAAAAGTGCAATAGAATTTGACAGTAGTACTGTAAAATTTACAGCAAAAAGTTCTAGCGCCAGAATTGCCATGATTTTTTACTATAAAATTGACAGTTTTTTTTGTTTTGTTTTTTTACAGTGTAAGATTCGAGACAAAAAAATCCTGCTTTTTACTTTCCCTGCAATACATGGTAATGTATAGGGAAAGTATTGGAATCGTGCCGAAAATCGCAACTCGAGTTTTCGACGGATCTACACGTTTCGAGACCTCTAGAATACGAAAAACCATTTTTAGCGTGACGTCTGTGTGTGTGTCTGTCTGTCTGTCTGTCTGTGTGTCTGTCTGTCTGTGTGTCTGTCTGTGCAGATTTTGTATCCACTCTAACTAAAAAACTAATGGATCGAATTTCACAAAATTTTGTAGGTAAGTCACTTGTGGGCGGGGCTGGTGCTGATTAGTTTTGAGTACGATTCGGAATAAAAGAACCCGCCTTTTTTGTGAAATGGCCCGCAAAAGCTTGTATCCACTGTAGCTGCAAAACTAATGGACCGAATTTCACAAAATTCGGTAGATGAGTCACGTATAGGTCACCCTGGTGCTGATTAGATTTTGGTACGATTCAGAAAAAAATAACCTGCCTTTTTTTGCAAAATGGCCCGCAAAAATTGCCAAAACCTAAAATAAAAAACTGAGTATACTCAAATATATCCATTAAATGCTGATTTAATACGTAATTTTTAACGACGAAAAGAATAAGACCAACCCCATTACACTAGGACTAGCCGTTCTCGAGATATTTTAGTTTTTCGTACTTTCCCTACGCCACCTTTGAAAATAAGTCCGGTTATCGAATGAGAACGAAAATTGAATTAAAAGTGAAATAAATTTAATTAACATAAAGAGAACGTTAATATAAGTCTGCAGGGAAAGTCATGTGCTGTTCACATCAGATTTTTTACTTTGTGTGTGTGTGTGTGTGAGAGATGTGCCTCATAAACCGCATGTATCCACTCCATCTAAAGAACTCATGCATCAAATTTCACAACATTGGGGAGATATATCCCTTGTGGATGGATTACCCTGGCGCTGATTAGATTTGGGTACGATTCGGGAAAAAGAGGACCTGCCTTTTTTACGAAATGGCCCTCAAAAATCATCCCAATGTAAAACAAAAGACTACGTATGCTCAAATGTATCCATTGAACGCTCGTTTTATACGTCATTTTTGATGATCCAAAGAATAGGATCCATCCCATCACTCTCGACGTATTTTAGTTTGAAACCCCGACGAAAACGAACATTGCATTAAAAGTGTCTATTAAAAGTACCTCTCGGTGTCGTTTCAAATAAGGATGCCTGTTACTTTGTGCCATCAAACCTAATTTAACGAACTATTAAAGAATTTAAATTTGTATAGGGAATCTTATGTGCTGGCCCACATATAACATTTTTTATCTTTATACAACCACTGGGAGATGGAAAGGATTCTTTTATTCATTATCATTTTATTCTAATTCTACTTTTCCTGCTTTTAATGGATGTCTTAAACTTCTCCTCTTTCGTTCCGAAGAATCGCATAGTCACGATGGGCCAGATGTATAAGAAGGGCAGACTTTAGAACGACGGCTCTGCCATTCTGCCGAGTTCGCGCGGGTGTGTGTTCGGATCGTCCATGAAGAGTCATAACCTACCATCTTGTGAGTATGTCTATTTTTTGTGTCGTAGTTGGATCATCGTAGGTTCAGATCGGAAGTCAGTTTAATAGAAGTTAGGTTTGAGGGTCCTAGATGAGCATGTCTCGGGTAGAATATGTCAATACTTTATATATAGATTTGTAATATATATGTGTTTTGAGTTCCCAGCTGTCAATAAAGTTGTTTCTGCGTTGAAGGTCGTGATTCCTTCGTCGAACTCCAGTCATTAAGTTATTGGCAGCTTCGTTGAGAGTGAAGTCAATTCAACCATTTCAATTGACTTCACTCTCAATGAAAGAGGCACAATCTTGGGTAGAAAATAGAATTGTACTTTACAATAGGCTAACCACGTCATTTTTTTTTATCCAAACCCGGACAAAACAAAAAATCGGATGTAGGCAGCACATGACTTTTCCGTATTCCTTTCCTTTTTATTTCTTTAATATTTCATTCAATTGAGTTTTATTGTACAAAACAAACCCTTTCAATTCAATTTTCGTTTTCGTTCGGTAACTGGACATACCTCAAAAGCGGTGTAGCAATGCGAAAAAAGTAAGCTATCTCGAGAACGGCTGGATCTTAGTGTAATGGGGTGGGTCTTATTTTTTGGATCGTCGAAAATGACGTATAAAGCACGCATTTAAAGGATACACATGTGAGGAAACGTCGTCTTTTATTTTAGATTTGGATTTTTGCGGGTCATTTCGCGAAAAAAGCAGTTTCCCCAATCATACCCAAATCTTTTCAGCGCCAGGGTCACCCACAAGTGACTTATCTACCTAATTTTGTGAAGGGGTCCATTTGTTTTGAAGCTAGAGCGGATACATGCACACACAGACGTCACGCTAAAAATCGTTTTTTCGGTTTTCAGAGTGCTCGAAACGTATGGATCCGCCAAAAACCCGAGTTGCAATTTTGGACACGAAATGGATATATTCCACGATACATTGCCATGTATTGTAGTCAAAGTATAGATCATTTTCTCTTGGCCATAATGAGCCTCGTATACTTTTTTCAATTCCGGGATTTTTCAATTTCTCTGCTTGTTTGGGTCAAATCGTGAAATCAATTTTCCTTTTCAATACTTTCATCTTAATGTGTTGTACAAAAAATATTCACCCGTCTTTACTACATGTCATTCTTATTCCATTCCTTAACTTTTATATGGAACAGGGAAAAAGGGAGATTTTATACCAATTTATTACCTGATTTATTTATAATGCTTTCTAATTATGTTTTTTTTTAAATATTCAATGGCTTGTCGTATAATATTTTTGATGTCGCATTTACACTTCAGTCCATTCACTATGCTATACGGTCATACGGAACATTTTCTATTAATGATCTATCTCAGATATATAATACAAATAAAATAAAAATTCTTCAATTATAAATATATATATATATATATATATATATATATATATATATATATATATGTGTATATAATCCCATTGTTGTAAGATAGTTGAAAAAAGAGTCCAATATTCAGCTTCACTTTCATATACTATATAAAAGAAAAATTTCTTAATATACGTACATGATACTGCTCGTGACGAGTATGAATTGATGTTTTTATATATAAAGAACATCTTTAAATTTATCATAAAAAAATCTGATGCGGGCAGCACATGACTTTCCTTATATAATGCAATGAATTGACTACTTTTACATTAATAAAAAATATAGGTTATTCTTATAGTAGATACTTATATTATTTCCAAGATATTGAAATTTCGCCAAAGAGTCGTCATTTTCATTGATTTAGCGTCATTTTTATCCATTTGGCGAGATTTTTGTTTATTTGTCAACATTAAAAAAAGTCGCCAAGTGAGCGACATTCCGCCACATTCGTCGCCACAATCTCGCCAAGCGTTATGAACTGAGAAATAAGTTATTCCTATAGCAGGTCTTTTATCTCTTGGCGTTCAAATGCATTACTTAAAGCAACTTTTCTCATGAATGGAACGAACTATATCCACGAGAATGATATCATCCAATTTATCGTATGATATTACATATAAAAAGTGAACATGTTTCTCAACAGTTAATATTTTTTTTTTAATTTATGGGATATTTTGATACATTTATTTGAAAAATATGCAATATCTCGAGAACGGTTCATGCTAGCTTTCTAAAGTTTATGTCAATCGTTTTCTGAGGAAAAATTACAGAAGAAATGTCTATTTGCGTCACTTTATTAAAGGTTTTGATTTTTTGATGATTTTTTTCAAAATTTCGCTCGAAAATTTAGGGAGGGGGTTCTGAGCGTTCGATTGTGTTTAAAAACAATAGGCTTCCAGTATTCACGTATTTTAATTTCTGTACCCAATTTCACTTGAATCGCTCCATTCGTTCGTGAGATATCGTCTCCACAGATTCACTGACACACACGCACAGACATCCCCTCAAAAATGTTCGATTCGTGATCAAGGATGCTTGATACGTGCTCTTCCGTCGAAAACTCGAATTCGACTCACACTACATTATACTATGTATATGAGGAAAGTAAAAAAGTTTGATTGTATATCTGATGAAATCATCGAGCGGTAGTTTGACGAGAAACTTTAATCTATGAAATGAGGCTGGGGTCTGGTGGGAGAACTCTGTCTCCGAAGCTGTGTCGGACTGCAGCTCAACAAAGAGCTTTTTTCGGAAACATGGATTCAATCTTTTTGTCATTTATACTGTCTCATACTATGTAATATGGTGTACAAAAAGTAGTGTTCGAATGCCAATGTTGAGGACCGCCTCTGAACACCTTTGGACTATTTTTAAAAAGCCGTCTGTCTGGGGTCGATGCCTTGTGCATTTTAAAATAAAAAAAATTGATGCATATTAAAATAAAAAAATAAAAATAGAAAAAATAGAGATTGTAGCGATGCATTTATGCATCGAGTGGTGGCGGGGACAATCTTTTTTAAAAAAAAAAGACTTTTTTGTAACTAATATTATAATACTGAAGTTATTCATAGCTTCGAGGTTGTGGTGGCGGGGACAGCCTTTAAAAATATTAACTTTTACTAAAATACCTGCAAATATTTCATAGACTATTACTACTACTAAAGTAAACGTGTGAACAATACTCCATGCGTAATAAATTCCACCCTCTTCTATGACATCCTCCTTCCATCCATGCCCATCTTATGGGAGCATAACTGCGCCGGCTTCTGAGGCTAGAGCATAGCTCCTGAATACTCCCTCTGTTGATGAACTGAGTTTTATAGCTTTGGAGGGGTTACATGTTAAAGTATAGCTCTTTACCTCCTCCCAAGCGGCGCAAAACTCTCCTTATCTATTTACTTCTATTGCATCTCATACCACCTCATATCTGTCCGTCTCATGACCCATTACCTCTCGAGAGCGGGATAGCACAGTGGGCAAGCACAGTGGCGAACTTCGCCACTGATGAAGGGCGTAATATTGTCCGAAAGTGCTATGGCTGTGTGATTTAATACGTCATGAAAAGGAGACTTTGAAACCTATTTTGGGGTTGCCTTTGATTTTGGTGTATTAATGAGTTGACGTGCTTCCATACTATTTTATCTCTTTTCACTCTATTAGTTTTAACAAAGCTCTTTCGAGTCCACATTGAACGAGAATCGGGGTTGAATGGGAAAATAATGACCTTGAATGGGTGCGACGTTCTTTCAAGCCATCCCATTTCTTTTTGAAAGGCACAACTTTGGATCATAAGATTAAAAAGAGAAATATCATCCAGATCGGTCAAATGGTTTGGCCTGCAGGCCCGTTAACAGAAAAATACAACAAGAATAACGAGAAACGCTACTTTTCAGAAGGCAGTTTTCAGCAGTATTTTTCCCCACCTGTAGTCTACTGATTTGAATACATGTATATATATTTTTAATTCGAGTCTCTAGGCTTTCCCCATGACAGCTATGAAAAGAATATCCCTCTCACTTGAATTCCAGGAGGCTGAAAAACCCATCTTGTGGCGTTAAGTAAATAGACTCTCGTCAGGGCTCGTATTTCATTCCAATTTCATTTTCATCACTTGGCGCGGGAGGCTGCCGCGTTTTTAAATATCCATCCAGCGTCTATACTTCATCTAACCTCGATAACAGTGGTCTTCAAACTTTTAACGCCTTCGGAACCTTACGCTTAAAAAAATTAAATATCCATCCAGCGTCTATACTTCATCTAACCTCGATAACAGTGGTCTTCAAACTTTTAACGCCTTCGGAACCTTACGCTTAAAAAAATTAAATATCCATCCAGCGTCTATACTTCATCTAACCTCGATAACAGTGGTCTTCAAACTTTTAACGCCTTCGGAACCTTACGCTTAAAAAAATTTTTTTTGGAACCCTAGTACAAAAAATATGCCCCGTAAGCATAGTGACGTAAAGACTTTAAGCATAGTGACTTTAAGCATAGTGACGTAACAGAAAATCTCGGTGCCCCCTCTCCCTCCGCAAAAAAGTTTTGAAGCTACATTTACAAAAATTAACTACCCAAGACTGCAAATTAATTTTGACCATTATAATCATAAAACCAAATACTGAATACAAAAATAAATTATTAAAAACATGTTATTCAGATTTTTTATTGAATACAGCTGAGGTAAATTTGCTCTAAAAAGCCGCCACTGCAGTGAAACATACAAGCATATTTGTGGGCATAAAGGCAAGAAAATACAAAATTCGAAATATATCTAATTCAGAAGTAATACTAGAAGTAACTAAATTTAATGACTTGAATGCGCTTGCTTCTTGCTACACAACTTTTGAAAATCAGGCTTAATTGTTGTTATTTGCAAACGCATTTCAAATTCTGCATCTAATTTGTTCCTGTATTTAGTTTTAGTGCTGACATAACTCGAAAAATATCGTTCGCAAAGATAGGTAGTAACAAAGGGCATAAGAATTTTTACTGCTCGATCAGACACTTCCGGGTATTCTTTGTAAACTTTCAGCCAAAAATCCAATAGTTCTTCTTGTTCAAATTGCATTTTTAAAGTCGAATCCATGGATATATCAATCAGTTGTTTTCTTTCCATCGGCGGTAGATTAACGTCTTCGACTTGTAGAAATGGATTTTAAACCCAGTTATATGACTGTTTGGAAGTCTGAAAATATTCTCTGAAACTTTCCTGCAAATTCGATAAATGTTCGATAATGAACTTTCGGACAGTTTCATTAAGACCAAGATTGTTTGAAACCAAAAAATCGTCTAGCTTTTCAAAGCATTGCACGTCATTTCTCTTTACACAATTTTTCCAAAGATCAAGCTTTAAAATCATTGCCTCAATTTTGCTGTGAACTTTGAAAATCTGTGTTTTGACTCCTCGGAGTGAAATATTAATTTCATTTAAACGGGAATAAATATCGGCAAGACACGCCATACTTCGCATCCAATTTTCATCGTTCAACTTATTTGCGTATTCATGTTCATGTTCAAATAAAAAAAAATCTTATCTCATTCTTCAATTCATAAAATCGACTTAAAACTTTTCCACGGGATAACCAATGAACCTCCGTGTGTGTATGTAATGTTTTATGTAAATTGGATAATAGCAATGTTTTATGTAAATTGGATAATAGCAATGTTTTATGTAAATTGGATAATAGCAATGTTTTATGTAAATTGGATAATAGCAATGTTTTATGTAAATTGGATAATAGCAATGTTTTATGTAAATTGGATAATTCTTCACAAAGTAGTGTAAATAACCGGGAATTTAATTCCCTTGATTTGATGAAATTGACAATTTTAACTACATTATCGAGTACTACTTTCAATTCATTTGGCATTCGTTTGACAGCAAGAGCATGGCGATGCAGGTAACAATGGGAATGTTGAATGTCAGGGGCTATGGCCTTTATTCGCGATATTGCACCCTTATTTGCGCCGAGCAAGGACTTTGCTCCATCAGTGCAAATGTGGGAACATGGTTAAAAAAGTCGCGGAACCCCTGATAATGTTTAGCAGAACCCCGGAGTTCCGCGGAACACAGTTTAATATCACTGCTCTATAACATCGAATAGAGCATGGACACGAGCGTCCATAAACAACCTGCGTAGTAGAATGCGCAGAAACGTAAGGACATTCTTTTTACCAGTGCGGGTCATAATAAACGGCCGAGGATGGCCCATAAAAATACCCATTAAATCTGGAAATTTATCTTTGTGATGAACATAAGTTATTTAGACTACTTAACAATATATGTGCAAATATTCCATTCGCTAAAGTGCACGTTAAGTGATTTTAAGTGAATGGACACGACTACTCATTTTGACCGTAGTTACCAACTAGCGTTCTAAAGATATATACATTGACTAGCCAATTCTGCGATGTATAGGTGAGCGAAAAAGGAAATATATATTGCGATTTTTCTTTAAGGGCACATGGAACATAAAATGGATCAAATTTTCGATTATAGGCTTAAAAAATAGAGCAGACTCAGACGATTCTAGAAATATATAATTTGTATAGATTTGGAATATATAAACACCCAAAATACAGCATTTAAATAGGTAAACAAACAGTGCGCATTTAAAGGGACATGTGTTTTCAAGCGCTCTTCCTCACTGAAAAGGGCAACTCTTATTATTTTTAACCCCATGATTTATTTCCGCTTCTTTCTCCAGTTGCCAAACTACATTTTCCCCCTTCAGTGTTTTCAGAAGCTGTGTGAACAGATTTGATCACTATTTACAACGTGGTGATTGTTGTTTTGTTTGCGATTTCGCTGATCTCTATTGCTATTGTCCATTTGCTTCTATTTTATTCATCAAATTTTGTTTTTGAACAAAGTTCTGATTAATTTTATTATTTAAAGATATTTTTATCTGCTAAATATTTGGAGAATATGCATAGAAAAAAGTGTTTAGGTAAACGTAAGTTTACAAGCAACCGGCATACTCATAAGAGTACAATTAGTATTGATGACAATTCATCGATGAATATTAGTGCTTCTGAAATGAAGATTCATTTATCTGCTGCTAAAGATGATGACTTAGAGTCTAAGCAAAGTAAAAATATTATTATTCACTTGGATTTATTATTGTTTCTACTGAACAGCTTTGCAAAGTGTAAAAACTGTGGGCGAACTGAACATTTTGATGTCATTGAAGAAGAAAACAGTCGAAAAGGACTTGCTATTAGTTTAACGTACATATGTACTTCTTGTGGACATTCAACAAGTAAAATGATATCTAAAATATCCAGAAAGTCTTATGATATAAGCATTCGTCTCACATATGCAATGAAATGTATAGGAAAGGGGAAAAAAGCTGCAGACACTTTTCGTGCACTGATGAATTTGCCTCCACCTCCATTTAAATTTCAAAAATTTAACAAAACATTGCTCCCAGCATTATCCGAAGCAGCTGATGAATCAATGAAAAGAGCTATTGCTGAAACTATTGCAGATAATGATGGTAACACTGATATATCTGCTGCTTTCGATGGTACGTGGCAAAAGCGTGGCCATTCATCACTGAATGGAATCGCATGTGCTACTTCACTTTACAATGGTAAAGTTATTGACGTTGAATGCTTCACAAAATATTGTACTAAATGCAGGAATAAATCCATAGGACCCCACAGCTTCGTCAAGAATTTTGAAGGGTATAGTGGAGGTATGGAGGTTGGCGGTGTCATGAAAATCTTTGAACGCTCCGAGTCATCGCGAGGAGTGCGATATGTCAATTATCTTGGAGACAGTGACGCGCGAGGTTTCAATAAGGTTAATGAAGCAAAAGTTTATAGCCCTGACGTCGAAATTGAAAAACTAGAATGCATTGCTCATGTACAAAAAAGAATGGGAACTCGATTAAAAAACATTCGTAATGAATTGAAGACCACGAAACTTTCTGATGGCAAAAAGATATCTGGACGTGGTCGCTTGACAGATGCTGAAATCATGCGAATTCAGAACTATTATGGTTTGGCAATCCGTCGCAATAGAAGCACATCCATAGATGACAGGGCAAAATCCGTATGGGCAATTTATTTTCACAAACTTTCAACTGATGAAAAACCCCAACATGGTTTATGTCCTATGGATGGGGAAACTTGGTGTGGTTACAATAAAGCCTTAAACAATGGTGAAAATTATAATCACAAACACTCTTTGCCAGAAGCTATACTTTCTGCTGTTTAAAACGTTTTCCGTTCTCTTTCTGACAGAAAACTTAGAATCCAAACGATAGTTTCAATCATTGTTTATGGGAACGCTTACCTAAAACTATTTTTGTTTCAATAAGTACTTTGAAATTGGGTTTATTAGATGGTGTGATTTGTTTTAATGATGGTGCTTACAATCGCACAAAAGTTCTAAAACATTTGGGAATTGAACACAGCCATAATATGAAATCTTCTTTGCGAAAAATCGATGAGGCTCGAGTTCGAGAAGCATCACTAAGTTTCCAAAATCTCGCTCAATCAGCCAGAGTGAAAAATAAAATGATAAGACAGAAAAAAATGGATACTGAAATGTTAAAACAAAATGATTATGGTGCTGGAAGGTTTTAAAATAATAGATTTTAAGCACTGTGGGTGTTCATATAGTTTTTTGCCGTTTTCTCAAAATATGTTTTTTTAATGCTTTGGTACACTTTTATAAAAATCTATTTAACATAGAGAGTTGAAATTTTCCAAAATTGTATAAGAAAAACAAGAAAGATCAATCATGCTCAAAGCATTGATTATGAAACACTTTCCAACTTCAATGCAATTTTATTTAAAAAAGTCTAAAATGCAATACATTTCTCGGTAATATTTTAAAACTTATCACAATACTACATTAATTTATTATATTTGAAAACTTAAACCGTCATCGAAAAAAATGAACTTCATTCAAATGACGGCATTGAAATATAAATTGCCTGGTTTAAACATCTCTAAAATGCGATACATTCCTCGGTAATATTTTAAAAATTATCATAATACTACAATAATTTATTACATTTAAAAACTTCATCGAAAACAACTGAAATTCATTTAAATGACGTCATAGAAAAAATAACACGACTGGCTCTCTCTATAAAAGCAGCATTTCATTCATAAACATTTTCTAATTAATTTCATTCATCACAGTACTAAAATAATTTATTTTATTTAAAAACTTAAGACCACGGAGCTATAAGTAATTAAACTTTATGCTTAAAACTTCATCGAAAAAAATCGCCCTTCTCTCTGTAAAATCAATGAATATTTCATTCATATCAGCTATGCAGACTCCATGAGCTAAATAATTTTGCGTTAAAGAAATACAGCAATTCTTATACAACTCATTCTACATATTTTTCTGTTTATATTTTTTACATAAGTGAAAAATAAGCTTCGTTGTAGAAATAATCAAATTTGGAATCGTCATTTAAACTCAAATATATTGTAATTGCGTTGTTTCATTATGTATATGTACAGAATTTAAACAAAAATAAAGCGGTGTTAGGACGGATACAACACTCAATATGAATTAAAAAGAACTTTAAAAATCACGATTTTGAGACAAGATGGATGCCATATTTCATTTTGAAGTGGGTCACGTGATCTTTTCATGTTGTGGTCACGTGATTGTTTCATATAAGAGGTGTAATTAATATTTTAATTTTTTTAAAAAAACTACTGAATATATTTTGCTGAATTTTTTTTATATATTTTATGGAATAATTTGAATATTATCTAAAATTTTCGAAGCAATTTGTGAATTTTAAATTTGATTAAAAAATGTTTGAAAAATTAGGTCCCATAGCCCACACAGCATTTTTTTTCACAGTGACATAAGATTTACGTCACACTGTGACTTTGGGACGTCTCAGCAATTTCACATTAACGTCACAGCAAGGTCATTTTGGTCATTTTCATGGTCGTTTGTGACGTCGTATATTAACTTGTTTGTGACGTCACATTGTAATGTCGTTTGACCGTGATTTCGTAACTTTGCTGTTACGTCACGTTACATTTCTGCAATGTGACATTCACGTCACAGCGAAGTTATTTTTGTCATTCTAAGAGTACTTTTGTGACGTCACACTGTGAATTTGGGATGTCACAGTACGTTTCGGCAATTTCACATCGACGTCACAGCGAAGTCATTTTGGTCATTTTCATGGTCGTTTGTGACGTCGCATATCAACCTATTTGTAACGTCACTTTGTAGTGGCTCTATACCGTGATTTCGTAACATTGCTGCTTTGTCAAGGTACGTTTCAGCAATGTGACATTCACGTCACAGCGAAGTTATTTTGGTCATTTTCAAGGTACTTTTGTGACGTCACATACTGATGTTTCTACGAAGTGAAATTTTGACATTGCAGTTACATCAAATTGCGTTACTACAATGTCACATTCACGTGACAGTGAAGCCAGAATCTCCATTTTAGGAGTAGTTTTGCGAAGTCATATCTGGACAGTTTCTTCTGTTCCCTATTGGGGCTAGCTGACTACTTCGAATTGTCGAGGGAAGAGCAGGTTTCATGCATCCCGGAACTCGAATGAAACGTTTTTGAGGTGATGTCTGTATGTGTCCATGAGTGTCTGGATGTGATATCTCACGAACGATTGGAGTGGTTTGAATGAAATTTGGTAAATACATTACAATCAGTGAATACTGGAACTATGTTGATTTTAAATGTAATCAAATGTTCGAAAGACACCCCAAAATTATATTTTATGAAATCAAATTAAATTTTAAAAATATCAGAATCTTCAATGTTACGTGAATGATCATGATTTGTGTAAATTTTCATTAGCAAACGAATGACAAACTTTAGAACTCTGGCAGAAACCGTTCTAAAGATATTGCACATCTATATAATAAAAGGCAATGTCTGTGTGTGTGTCTGTCTGTCTGTCTTATACACTATACGTTCAGCGACCGCGCGTCGGAGAGCTACGAAATTTTGCAATCGGAGACCCGGGGGGGTGGGAAGGGGACACGTGAAAACCGATTTTTAAAATTTTAATTATTTTTTTTGTTATTTAATGTTTTATGCGATTTCGACCGTTTTTTGCCATTTTTGCCCTTTTTTTCCACGATCCGGACATCGTAGGAAAAAACAAATCACACCATCGGAAAGAGCAGAGAATTTCGAGTAAAAATATGTTAATTTCAAATCTCAGAGATAAATTCTAATATTTTTTTATGATTTTAAAGCAAAAGTCACTTTTGACTCAAAAAAACGATTTTTGGTTTTTAAATTCTCGCATAGTAAAAAGTACTCATAATTTCGACTAATAATTTACATTTTTAGAAAGGTCAAACATCTGGCATTCTTACAAGTCCAATCTGGTCAGGAAATATTCCGTATTGCCCACAGGATCGGGATTTTAAAAGTTTCCGAATTTCAATTTCTCGCCGTTCCGCTCGGCGTGCCGCTTCGTTTCTCACCCGCTGAAGTAGGGAAGGTGGTGGGTGGGGACGTCAAGGTGGAGGTGACGTCACGGTTCTGAATTTAAATGAAATAAGAGCTTAACATATGCACTGTAGAAATTATTATATTTATATTTTAAATGATGGAACGATATGGATTTTTTAAATGGATATTTTAATTTTATGGATATTTTAAATGATGGAACGATGGATATTTTAATTTTATGGATATTTTAAATGATGGAACGATGGATATTTAAATTTTATGGATATTTTAAATGATGGAATGAGGATGATGGAATTAAGAGCTTAGAGAGCATATGGTCATTTTAAATTGTAAATTAGCGCGCGGGAAGTTAGCGGTAGGCCCGGGTACGATTCCCGCCACTGCCAAAACTGCCGAAGTGTTCACGCGGAATACGATCACGTTAAACATGTGGGCCCGTAAGTCCTTCCGAGAGGTTGGTGGTAGGGGAAGGAGGGTACGGTCCCTGTGGATGCCTCCTTCACAGGGTTCCCGTCTAAATTGGGTGAATATAAAGAAAGTTGCGGAGGGCGAGGCAGCCCAGTGGTTAGCGCTCAGGAATTGCACTCGGTAGGCCCGGGTTCGATTCCCGCCACTTCCAAAACTGCCGCCGTGTTCACGCGGAGTACGATCACGATAAACATGTGGGTCCGGAAGTCCTTCCGAGAGGTTGGTGGTAGGGGAAGGAGGGTACGGTCCCTGTGGATGCCTCCCTCACAGGGTTCCCGTCTAAATTGGGTGAATATAAAGAAAGTTGCGGAGGGCGAGGCAGCCCAGTGGTTAGCGCTCAGGAATTGCACTCGGTAAGCCCGGGTTCGATTCCCGCCACTTCCAAAACTGCCGCCGTGTTCACGCGGAGTACGATCACGATAAACATGTGGGTCCGGAAGTCCTTCCGAGAGGTTGGTGGTAGGGGAAGGAGGGTACGGTCCCTGTGGATGCCTCTCCCACTGGGTTCCGTTCTAAATTGGGTAAATAAAAAGAATGGAGATAGTCGCTGGGGGCGAAGAAGCCCAGTGGTTAGCGCGCGGGAATTGCACTCAGTAGGCCCGGGTTCGATTCCCAAAATTGCCGCCGTGTTTACGCGGAGTACGAGCACGTTAAACATGTGGGTCCGTGAGTCCTTCCGAGAAGTTGGTGGTAGGGGAAGGAGGGTACGGTCTAAATTGGATGAATAAAAAGAAAGTTATGGAGATTGTCGCGTAGGGCAAAGTAGCCCAATGGTTAGCGCGCGGATATTGCACTCGGTAGGCCCGGGTTCGATTCCCAAAATTGCCGCCGTGTTTACGCGGAGTACGATCACGTTAAACATGTGGGTCTGTAAGTCCTTCCGAGAGGTTGGTGGTAGGGGAAGAAGGGTACGGGCCCTGTGGATGCTTCTCCCACTTGGTTCCGGTCTAAATTGGGTGAATAAAAAGAAAGTTATGAAGAATATCGCGGAGGGTGAAGTACCCCAGTGGTTAGTGCGCGGGATTTGCACTTGGTAGGCCCGGGTTCGATTCCCAAAATTGCCGAATAAAAATAAAGTTATGGAGATTGTCGCGGATGGCACGGTAGCCCAGTGGTTAGCGCGCGGGAATTTCACTCGGTAGGCCCGGGTTCGATTCCCGCCATTGCCAAAACTGCAGCCGTGTTCACGCGGAGTACGATCACGTTAAACGTGTGGGACTGCAAGTCCTTCCGAGAGGTTTGTGGTAGGGGAAGGAGGGTACGGTCTCTTTGGATGCCTCCCCCATTGGGTTCCGGTCTAAATTGTGTGGCACTTCCTGGCCTTCCAAGCAGTTACCTTACACCTTTCTGGTAGGTCGCGCCAACGAGTTTGCCACGGTCAGAATTTTCAAGGGTAGCGAACAGGCTGGTCGCCAAAGGCGGCTAGTTTTAAAATAAAAAAACCCTCATAAATTTAATAATTTAAGTATTAGCTATTTTGAAACATGTTCACTTTTCATATGTAATATTCAGCGATAAATTTGTTAACATCATTCTTGTGGATCTAGTTTGTTCCATTCACAAGAAAAGACACTTTGAGAGTAACAGTTTTGCATTTTGAAGCTTAACAATTAGCCAATAGTCTGCTTGAAACCTGCTCTTTCCTCGACAATTCGAAGTAGAGTCAGCTAGCTCCTACAGGGAGCAGAACCTGCGCAGCTTAATGGATCGTGTGTTAATATGACTTCACAAAAAAACTCCTAAAATGGAGATTCTAGCTTCGCTGTCACGTGAGTGCGACACTATAGTAACACAATTTGATGTAACTGCAATGTCAAAAATTCACTTCGCAGAAACATCAAGTATCTCGGAAAAACACAAAAGTATCTCGGAAATGACCAAAGTAGCTTCGCTGTGACTTGAATGTCACATTAATGAAACGCAACTTAACTTGATGTAACAGCGATGTTGCGAAATCACGGCATAGAGTTTCGTCCAGAACAGAGCACCAGGCGCGAAGCGCCTTTAATCTCCAGTCTCTACGTGTGGTTCTTATTTTCATACTGTGACATTATTTCATTGGTCCATAGTTGGAGGTTCGAGGTTTTTGATTTACTGTTTTTATTATTTGTCCTAGCTCCTAGTGTGGCAGTTTGTTGCACATTAAGAGTTTAAGCAGTTTGGGGGGTTGATGCAGATCTGAGGGTACGAAATCACGCTTCAAAGTAAGGCTGCTATATATACAGGCTGACGCAACCGCCATTTTGTTTGCAACCGGTTCAGTTAGTTATCGTCTGCCTGTGCTATTTCAATGGCGCACGCAGATTAAATGACTGATATTTGATACATAATTTAGCTGTAAAATAGGTGCTTCTGCTTTCAAAAAATTGTACCAATCATTTAAGAAAATAGTCTAGAATGCTTTAATTTTCTCGAGATCCTAAGAAAAAGAAGAGAAAGTAATCTTCGTTTCGTCGGGTACTGCCATCGCTTCAACTGGGAGTCCAAATGGCCGCTCTTGCGCCAGGCTGTATATAGAGGAGCCTTAGTTCAGACACATTACAATGTGACGTCACAAACAAGTTAATACTTAATACATAAGAAAAGCTGTTCCTTATTTATCTGTAACGCTTGGCGATAAATTTGGCCTTAATTTAGAGAAACATCGCCAGCTTGACACTGTTTCGCTCCAGATTGACGAAATTATCGTCAAAATTGCAAAAATGACTTTAAATTAACGAAAGTGACGTAAAATTGATGAATTTTTAAAATATTTTAATATACAGCTTATTGCAGATGCTATCAATATCGATAATTGTCAACTGTGAGAAATATAAGTTTATTGAGTAAGAAATAGTTTTATATGTTGTCATCTAAAAAAGCTCCAAATGTATAAATCAAAATAAAAAACATTGTGTCGTGGATCTCATACATCATTTTCTCAGCATGAAAGAAGTAAATTCATTGTCTTACATAGGGGAAGATCGTTCTGCGACCAACATCAGGCTTTTTTATGTGAAAAATATTTATGATTGGGGTATCTGTGGCGGAAATCGGAGAGTTACGAAAAATGTAAACGTTTTGGACGTTTATATCTCCGAACCTAGAGGATAAAAATGTAAATAATTTTTCATGTTTTGTCGGAAATATAGTCCAGACTATCTGTAATAATAAAAGAAGATATCGATTTGTGCGTTTTTTCGGCTGTAGAGTAAATTCTAATCGACGTACGGTCATGAAATTTGGTACACAGTTACTTCAGGACACGGAAAGTTGCACCTTGGCGGTTTTTTGTTTGTTTTTTTATTCGAATTTTTTTTTAGTTATTTATGTTTTAGTACTATTTTCATACGAATGACTTCCTTAGAGACCAAAAATATTATTTCAGTCTTTCCAACTTGACACCATTGGAAAGATCAAAACGTTCTCTTATAAAAATCAAAACATTCTCTTATATTCCTTTCAAAGTTTATTCCTTTCAAATAAACTTTGAAAGGAATCCATAGAATTAAAATAATTTAAAATATATATATATATATATATATATATATATATATATATATATTCGTATGTTGAAGCGATATGACGCACCTGTGATATTCTCGCGGAGATTCATTCCTTCCCTCCACAATCAGCGCAGTGATTTTTTTTTTATGGTTGTGTTATCATAAGCGGGCATATTGTTGACACGTCATCTTCTAGAAAATGTACTCGATGTTGCCCAAAATGAGCAATAATTTAATAGCCGTGTGTGCACCCAAGCAACAGTTTATTTTAATTTGCTTTTGTTATAAGTGAGCTGTTGAAATTGTCTTTAGTTTTCGGGAATTCGCTGCGAGTTTCGGTATAATTTTTATCAGAAGTCTGTCTGTTTTTAATCTCGGGTAACGTGGGGTACATTTTCTAGTAAATGTATAAAAAATATAATAGAATTAACTTAATATAAATATAATATTTCATTAAATTCAATAAATATAATATTTCATTAATTTCATTAAATGTATAGGGAAATATTGTTTTCATGTCAAAGACACTTATTGGCCAAATAGGATACCTATACATTTTCAAAGTATTCTTATGTAAAAAAAAAAAACCACCTTATGGCAGTAGTCCGTGCACCAGTCCGTGCATTTCCATATTGTGCGAAAACATCCTTTGCACTACGAAATTTTATAACCAATTTTCTGTAAAACTACCGATGAATGTGAAATTAAAGGTGCAATTTTCTTTAGGTGCAGTTTTACCAGTTTCTAAAATTACAGTTTTACCAGTATCATTCACAACAGTGAAGGAATAGGCATGGGAGTTTTACATTTTACTGCAATATTTCCCAAAATATTCAACTACACGATGCCAAATTTGATATATAAATAGATTGTTATGTTATATAAGTCAGATTGTCTCTAGTATTTTTAATAGATGTGGAAAATAATTGAGATAAGTCGAGGGATAACTGAGTATAGGGAAACAGGATTTTGCTATTCTGCAAAATACCACATTGCGCGATCTGCATGTAAGTTAGCAACATGTCCATTATCAATTTTTCGCACAACCTAAAAAAATATCCTGCATTTCTTTGCAAAATCATGTACATACAACATAAATATGTAGTTCATTTTTAAAATATTTCTTTGCCGAAGATTTCAATTTTCACCTTGATTGATCATGATTTTGATCCCCTAATTTTTTCGACTTATACCAATTTAAGCATTTTTAAATAACTTGATATAAGCTATTGAATAATAGTTAAAATAACACAAATGTGTCTTGCCCAAATTACGAATATAAAATTAGATCCCCCCCCCCCCCCTTCATATATAGATGTTAAATTTCAGCCATAAGATTCCAAAGTACACAGGTGCATTTATTGTAAAGATACTAGTTTGTTTTATATGTTTTATTGCATTATATTTTATGGTCTTATGCAATGGGTTTGTAATGAGTATAGTCAGTATATGCTCATTACAAACGGAAAAAAAGTACTAGATATCTATATAAATAAAATTGAAAATCTGTCTGTCTGTCTGTTTATCCCATCATCACGGGAGAACAGCTGAACCGAATTTGATGAAATTTCGTGGATAGCCTAGAAATAGCCCCACTTAAAATTTAGTCCATGTTAGGAGTTTCTACGATCAGTGGTTCTCGAGATATTAGTAAAAAACGAAACTTTCATTTGTCTCATCATCACGAGAGAACGGCTAAACCGAATTTAATAAAATTTTGTGGATAGCCTTGAAATAGATCCCCATAAATTTTGTTCAAGTTTCGAGTTTCTAAAACCAGGGGTTGTCGAGATATTAATGAAAAACGGAACTTTTTCCTGGGAGTTCTACTCTCCAACTCCGTGGTTTATCCAAACGGAAAGAATGAAAATCGTTTGTTTAAAATGTCAAAGTAAATTAAAACTGTATTTCTGAGTTTAGTGAAGGATTTTTGCAGTAATTAGTCACTATCTGAAAACATGAATTTAAATGGAAAAATCTTCCTCCATATTTTATTTTTCACAAGCTTTTACTCAACGATGAACAGTATAAAGAAATTAAAATGGTTATTTAATTTCGCATTTTATGAGGAAGATTCTATCTTATATCATATTGCTCGGCAACGGAATGAAATTAAATGTGTTTGTTAATGATTATTATTATTTTTTTCGATTTGAGTAATAAATAAATGGATACTAAAATATATCTATATATATAAAATTGAACATCTGTCTGTCTGTTTGTCCCATCATCACGGGAGAACGACTGAACCGAATTTGATGAAATTTTGTGGGTAGCCTGGAAATAGTCTCACTTAAAATTTAGACTATGTTTGGAGTTTCTACGATCAGTGGTTCTCGAGATATTAGTAGAAAACAAAATTTTCGTTTGTCTCATCATCACAGGAGAACGGCTGAACCGAATTGGATGAAATTTTGTGTATAGCCTTAAAATAGCCCCTCATAAATTTAGTCCAAGTTTCGAGTATCTAAGACCAGGGGTTATTGAGATATTAATAAAAAAAGAAACTTTTTCCTAGGAGTTCTACTCTCTAACTCAGTGGTTTATCTAAACGAAAAGCTTGAAAATCGTTTGAAAGTGAATTAAAATTTAATCTCTGAGTTTGATGGGAGATTTTTTGCGCTAATTAGTCACTTTCTGAAAACATGAATTGTTTGAAACATGATTTAAATGGGAAATCTATCTCCATGGTTTAATTTAAACAAGCTTTTACTGAACAAAAGTATAAAGAAATCAAAATGGTTATTTAATTTCGCAGTTTATGAGGAAGATTCTATCTTATATCATGTTGCTCAGAAACGCAATTAAATTAAATCTGTCTGTTAATTTTAATTATTTTTTCGATTTGAATAGTAAAGAAATGGATACCACTAACCACTGGGCTACTGCGCCACCACTAACCACCGCTAACCACTGGGCTACCGCGCCCCCAGCAGTATACGGTTGAATCATTTCGCCAAATACTAGTAATATTCAGACAAGCCGAATATTCTTTGCATACCTAAAAACAAGATTAAAAAAAAGCATGATATTTTATCTTTTATTTAATTAAAATTTGCTGTACTACAAAGTTGTAAAATTACTTAATATAACTTTCGAAATGCTACCCATATAAAAATATATTTTACCAACTCATTATATTTAATCATTTTTGCTTTTGAAAAATATAATCAACTACCACTGTAAATAGTACTAAATAGTAATAGTAATTAAAATTCATATAATCATAATAAAACAGCGAAACTATATTCTTAAGCATGGCCATCGTAGGGTAAGTATGAATAACATATACTGGTGTGATATAACATATTTCTAAATAAATTTATGGCAATTTACTTATTTTTGGAAAGAAAATGAGAGCATGTGGGAATATTTTGAAGTGGGTAGTTGCAACGTAAAAGCTGTTGAGAATCACATTGGTTTATAATGAAGGTAAGGTATTATCAAGAGCATCATAGGTAAGGATAGTTTTTAATGTTAATTATAATCTCTCATATATGCATAATATGAGTAAAAAATATGTTATAACACTGTCAAAAATAATAATTCAAGATTTTGGCAATTAAACATGATTTGAGCATGATTAAAGTGACTAAACACAAAATTGAATGTTTTTGTGATGTAATATGTGTAAGTGACTAAGTGAGGGTATGAACAATATCTCTGAAACAATTTAAGTTATTCAAATGAAATTTTGGTCCAATTATTAAAGTTAGTGTAAATGAAATATTTAAGATGTTTTCTAAAATATCAAAATAATCAATCAATCACGTTAAATAAATAATTATGTTATATATTTAATTTTACTCTGTGTTCGTCTTTACAGTTACTAAATTTCATGAATTACTACATACACAAATAATTTAATATATAATTATTGCTTTATATATTTCTATGCTTTCTTTAAATATATTCCTTCATGTATAATTATATGCAGAGCTTGAAATTAGGAGTGGTCTGTTGATCCAAGACTACAAAACACACACAACAGACTATTAAAATAATATAAAATTATAGCGGCCCGTTGGTCTAATAACATTTTTCTCTTTTCTCCCTCATAAATATAATATAGATATATTTAACTGATTTATTCCATAAACATTAAATTACAATTTATATAAATTTTCTTTATTATGGTTTTTGCAGAAATCAAATTATAATACTACTCAAGTATTTCCTATGTTTTGCAATTTTTTAAATATTTTTAAAAATTCTGTATACGGACCAACAATAAAGTTTGAGGACCTGTGATGTCATAAAATTACTGGTCTCTTAGACCACTGACTGAAATTTACTAATTTCTGCATATATATATATATATATATATATATATATATATAAGTAACAGTAATACCTGTTCTTCGTATGGGGTATATAATATAATTTAAAATTCACGATCATGTGCAAATTCCTATAGTATACTAAATGATATTGTTAATCAAAATATTCTATTAAAATATTTAATTTGATGCTTGACTAAAAAAAAGTTTAAGAATATCTGTTTTCGCTATATAAAATTATCTTCACAGGCAGATCTGAAGAATAAAACATCCTGGTCCTCCTGTTCGTAAACAAATTTACAAAAAATATGAAATTGAACCAATATATGCTAATTCAATGTGCTAAAACTGTATGGGACCCGTACTATTTATATTCAAGAATATTAGAATATATACCCCTGTATTAGTAGGGGATTACAATTACTACACCATATGAGTTTCTAAAATCTTTGTCAAATTAAAACAGATGACATAATAAATTGAAAATATCAATAATCTCGTAATCTTTAAATCTAAAGGCCGTAATTCATTCTAATATATGTCAATATACCTGTACTACTTATATTCTCGTAGATTAGAAAATATACCCGTGCAGTTGTAGAAGATCAGTGCTATGTACATATGAGTTTCAACAATTTTTGCCAAAATAAAACAATGACGTAAAAATGATAAATTGAAAATATCATTAATCCCCGAAAATATCGATTAATAATAATGTTTAAACCTGAAGACCGTAATTGATATAATCCAGTCAAAAATACAATATAGTTGAAATTTATTTTATATACATATTATATTATTTAAATCGGAAAAAATTTAATAAAATCCTTCTGCCACATAAACACATTGGATTTAAATCCATTGCTAAGCGACATGATACAATTTTCTTCAAATAAATTGGCGGAAAAAATATTGTCTGCATAATGCTATCTCTATGGAAGGTTTAATTGTTCATTTTTAATTAAGATCTAGACAACAACTGGTCTCAAAAACTTGAACTAAATTTTAAGTGGGGCTATTTTAAGCCTACCCACAAAATTTCATTAAATTCGGTTTAGCCGTTCTCCCGTGATGATGAGACAAACATAAATACAGACAGACAGATTTTCAATTTTATTTATATGGATTGTTTAGAAAATTAACAATAATATTACAGTAAGTGACAAATTCACGTATACATATGATTGTATACCTATGACTGTATACATATGAATAGTATTAATTTCTACGTATACATATGATTGTAAAAACTTTTTATTTTAGGTAATAAAATGTTTTATACATGCAACAGATAATTTTCATTCATTTTGCAAAAATATGTACAAGTCAGAATAAATTTTAATTCAATACAATTTTTTCGTACAAATATCCAAATTTAACTGCACAATTTTAGCATTTAAAACTGCATTAAAAAAAATATTCGAAATTACTTGTTAGTTGCATTTTCCACCTTTAAATTTCATTTTGACAATGAGATTCTAGACCCAGCCTTAATTTTTTATGCCTAACTTCTCTGTTTAAGTATAGAACATTTTGGTAACTGACTAAAAACGCCTAGGTGGCGCCATTAACGCTTGATTTTCTGCTATCAGTTTCTAACCACGATTAAAAATAACCATAATAATAATAAAAAGGAGGATATAGAAAAATTTGATTTTACATATAAAATGCATAAATATAGTATAGCAGATTTAAAAGATAAGATCACATTTTTAGTGAAAAGGCAAGTCGACAAGTAGCTGCACTATGGAATTAAAACAACCGGTTAGAAAAATATCACAGTATTACAAGTTTATTATAGTTAAACAATTCAGATATTTACTTCTCACTTTCAAAATATAACATGAACGAAGGAAAAAGTGTTATAAATTAAACTCAATCGCTAAAGAAACTTATAAAATTAGAAAGAAATATGCAATATACTTATTTACAAAAGACTGAATTATAAGATCAATAGATTGCAAAATAAATGAAATTACCTTTTGACAGAGATCCATTGATTCGTTAACAATAATATCCTGCCGAGCGTTCCAGCAAAATAAACAAATGAGGCAGCCAACAGATGTTGTCAAAGCAGCATTATGATCGTCTGCTGCAATTTTTCCTCATTGTTTTTTCACCAGTTATAAATATTTTGGACTATGTTTCCAAACTATATCTATGGTTGCATATTATCGTTTTATTTTTTATCTTTATTATTCTGTAATGGCGTGAGAAGAAGCAGTGAATTTGTTATTATAGAACTAAAAACTTGTAAAATGATGGAATCTTGTAAAAATGCTATAATCTGGTGAATTCTAAATAAAAAGCCGTTTCCTTTAGCAAATGATGTCAATTATTTATATATATATGGAGTCAGAATAAAACAAAGGAGAACGACATAATAGTTTTCTGGGAGATTTTAACGCCAGATGTTGTCATTCCACAACTCAGATATTATTACTCTGCTCACTTTCAACCTAACGATTTTACATTATTTTCCACCTTCATGATTATTTTAAATTATTATTTTCGTCAATAATAAGAAAGAATATATTGAATAAAAAGTATTTAATTTCGAATGAAAAAATGCAATAAATAAAATCATGCATCATTTGCAAATCATATATATATATATATATATATATAGAAACTTAATTTCCTAATATATATTTTTGCCACTTATTCTTTATATCGATCTTTCATAGTTTCGAAGATATTAATGAAAGTGAGGACAAGAAAAAAAATCCGCTCGAACAGATACTTTTTAATTTTCTTTCGAAAAAATATTTATTTCTCAAAATATTAAAATATTCAAATTATATTTATATATTCTTAATCTGGACCATATTTCTGACAAAATAAGAAAATTATTTACATTTTTACTTTCTCATACGTAGTATTGAGAAAGTATTGTTTCACTATAATTTTATATTTCGAGATTGTGATGTGCCAATTTATGTTTTGAGACCCCCTGAGCACGCTGTGATTATATTTGGAGTGATGTCTGTTAGTACTCGATGTTTCTGTGTACCCTATAGCTGTTACAAGTATTAATGGATTTTCATGAAATTTTATATTCTGATTTCGTGTATACTAAAGTCGAGTTGAGTTTTTAAATTTCTATTAAGTTCGGCAGGCATAAACGTCCAAATGGACAATTCCGATTTTTTTTTAAAAGATCTTAAAACCAATTGATATTGAGAATTTTTTTCTGATTTCAAATATCCAAGAGAAAATCTCTTAAAATAATTATTTATTTAAATATCAAGAAAAGCTCAAAATATACTCAAACACAAAACGGCCCGTGATTGGCTGTGACGTCACAATGCCTGTTCGACCTGTGATGCAACATTCTACTATGTGCTGTTTCTACTGAGATATTTGCATGTAGTTGGCGTTTAATTTTGTTTACAATTTGTTTATAATTATTTTACCCATTTATTCTTGGTCTGCTTGAGATTGTACCTTATTTTATTTTATTGTAAACGTGTATTCTGGTTTTGTTAAAGGGGAATCAGACAATTTGCCTAAGATTGATTTTACTGTGATGGCGCTCTCTTTCAGAAATAATAAATATTTTGTGACTGCTGAAACTCGAGATGTAAACTTGATACCCTTTTCTTGAATGCTTATAATAATAATGATAATAATAATTATTATTATGTGAATTACATTTACGTTTAAATTATCTGTGATGGAAATCGGAGCATTACGAAAAATGCAAACACTTTGGACGCCAATTTCTCCGAACGTGATAGATAAAAATGTACATATTTGTTTCTTGTTTCGTTGGTCCAGATTGTGAATATATGAAATAATTTTAATACTTTGGAACTATTTTAGAAACCACTTAAAGCGTCTATCCAAGCAAGTGATTTTTAAAATTTTTCTACTTTCACTCAGACATCAAAAGATAGATATAAATAGTAAGCGTCAAAAATATATATTAGTAAATTTAGTTTCTGAATCTACTTTTTGAGAAAAAAAAAAGCTAATATATTGAAAACTTACTGACTTAGTTTTCGAGTAATCGTCTTGACACGTTGAAGAAGATTGAAAATTTTTCATTTTACAAGTTTGTAATGCTTATATCTCAAAAACTAAAAGTGCTAGCTAATGAACAATGAGCAAGAATTTGTAGCTCTTCTAAAGTCTTGCAAGTGTATATAATTGGGTTTTCGATCGAGTGGTTCTAATTTCGATAGCTTAGTTTTTAACCTGAATTTTCCAATAGCTGGGAAAGTTGCAATATTTAAAATATCACAATTGCTGCAGCTCGGTGTCCTTACTTACTCCTAGGGTTGGTCAATTTGCCAGCAAAATGGTATTTTTGCCAGGACAGTGGCAAAAACCTGGTAAAAAACGGCAAAAACTGGAAAAAATGACTGGATTTAAAAAAATGTACAAAAAATAATATAATTTTGTACATAATATAATTGAGACTTAAATCAGAATATTAATTAGATATTTCATTAATATTGATTTGTTTAATTAAAATGATAAAACATAATGAAACATTAATTGACTAATAAGAAGTTGTGAAATCAATCTTTTCATTTTATCCTTATTTGAACCTCTAGGTATAACTTTTATGAATAATTTATAGAAGTAATCTTTTAAAATTCCTACAATTTTTTTTTTTTTTGTATAAAAAGAAAAAAACATATGGACCAGATAAAGTGACTAAGACTGCTGATGCTAATAAATGGTGGAGAAGCATAGCAAGAGCATGTGATATTTCTAAAGACTTTTGCAAGTTACTTGCACATCTCTAAACATGCCCTTCAAGCAGTGCTGCAATAGAGACAATATTCTCCAATTTTTCATTTGTGCATTCAAAGATCCGAAACAGGTTGGGAATAGATAGCGTTTCTAAACTTGTTTATTGCTATTGTGGCGTAGTGGTAGCGTGGTTTTATAGTCACAGCCAAATAACTCTCGAGTGACTTCAATTCTTTATTTGTTTACAGCAATTAGGTAATATACAATTTAGGTTACAAAGGTATCCAAATCTGATGTGAGGCGAATAGTTCGCTGAGGTCACTCTGACGTGTTCAAGAAAATGTCCACATCAATTTCCAGTGGAAAGTCTATGAGAGGTGATTCTCTAACTAGGTTTCAAGATGAAACTGACGTAAGTCCACGATGCGGTGACGTCCTGTCACGACGATGCTAGACCCGGGTGGTCTGAATTTTAGACTAGCGGTAGTCTATATGGATCGAGTCCTACTGGGCCCTCGATCTCTCTTCCGTTCCGTCCTTAGGTCAGGAACTATCGCAGAAGGTTTCTGCTCAAAAACCAAATACAGGGCCTATGCCCGAGAAGCACTCTCTTTCCAAAAAGACGAGCTCTCTTGTCGAAGATCAGATCTTAACTGCTCTCTCAAACCCTGCTCCGGTCGCCCTCAGAAAAAGAGCCACCAGGGGACAATTTACTCTCTATTTTTCTATTGGATCTTAATATCCGTGATGTCATTTTCCTTGAGTCTCATTTGTCCGGAGACTCTTGCCAGTAAGTCTAGGGGACACTCCCCTCACGTCCACGCGATCACTCAAGGCGGTTCCTGCCAGCTTAGCCTTTCTTCTTAACTGTCAATTTTCCAGACATGGTGGCGCGGGATTCGCGACGTCCATTGTTCTGGTGACCTCTGCTGTCTTTAACATTCAAAGGGTCACAGGTGTGCCCGGTCTGGAATTTCTAAGCCCCAATTCCAATTCGGGGGGGGGGGGAGATTTAATTACAGCTTCATTTGCTGAATTAATTTAATTCGGCACACTATGCAATGCTGAAAAAACAAAATATGTGCTCTGATGTAGGAAATTCAATTGAATTTGATGAAATTTAATTATTTTATGTCTAATTCTTCTCATAATTAAAGTTATAATTTAATATGAGCTATACTTTTCTTTTAATATTTATATTATATAGTAATTAATATACTGTGTATCTTCAAATGACTATTGTTCTGATTCTGATAGATAGCAAAATTCGTATTATTACTCAGACTTTGTTAAAAATTAACTGAGGCATAAGAATTAGTTGTTTAATAGTTATGATTGTTTAAACCAAAGTCAGTGAGTTATTTTATTGTTATTGACTCTCTCCTTTCTCATGTTCTGCATTCATAGTATTAACTAAAAAAGTATTTTACTAAAACAATACAAACTTAATAGCATAATTAACGAACACTCTTTAATGACAGTGGTGAATTTTGTTTACAATCTGGCTTCCTGCGCTTCACATAATTTTTCATGAAAAACATTTTTTGGAACAGATATAAATACTTCATCTGAGGATGTAAAACTGGCAGTCGGACACATTGGAGCGATACAATACTTATAACTATTCGGAAGTTTGGGACTGAAGAAACAATTGTAATTATCGGAACTTTCCGAATATAACCAAACTTATGCATCAATTCTCCAATGACGGGAGCCGCGGAAGAACATTGTGACGTCACATTCCATGCGCGCCAAAATGGACCGTTTTCCCGCCACAGTCAGAAAAGCGAACTTTGACTGCTAATAAAGCATGAAATACAGCTCGGAGAATAAAAATGTTTACACCGTTGTCCGTTTTGAACCCTTTCGAATCGAATAAAAAAAAAGAAGCCGGAATTGTCCATTGTTTACATTTTCGTAATGCTCCATTTTCGCTATTGATACCCCAAGTATAGATGTTATTCACATCAAAATATAAGTTAACTTAATTTTAGAAATAAATAACTTTAGTGTCAAAACATTTTATTCAGATCTATTAGTTTTTTGTTAGATATAGTAGAAGGTTTCAAACACTTCCAAAAATGTATGTAAATAAATGTTACGAAATTATGTAGTATATCGAAAACAATGGAAACAAGCTGCTTCGGGAGGAACCTGCATAAAAAAATTTCAAAACATTCGTTCAAATTATCGTAAAAATGCCAAGTCATAAAATACTACGAAAGAAAAACAGTTTTGAAAAACTACATGAGCTATTTTAACTAAATTCAATTTAATAATACCAGAGAATTAAAAATTGTAAAATTTAAAAATATATGTAAAAAATAGTGGCTGTCTATTTCAGTTCTTGGAACATTCTTTTTAATTGTTCAGCTTTTTTTTTCTGGCATTTTCAATCTAGTTTGATCCAATGTTATTTAAGTTTAGTTGATAAAGGTAACTCATATAGCTTCCAAAACCAGTTGGTTCCTTCGCTTTTTATTTTCTTTTAAATTCCTTAGTCTTTTATTCCTTAGTATTTTAAAGTGGTTTTTTCAAGATTATTTGAACTGAGATGTGTGTTTGAACATAGCTTTTGAAACCGGTTGACCAATTTATTTTTGTATATACGCTATATATTAAGAAGCTTAAATTTACCGCGTTAATATTGCAGCAGTATTTGTACCATTATTTGATTAAACTAATACAGGGTACTGAAAATGATCAAATTGATAAAAACAAGAGCTTTGAACCTCGAAATAGTAGGTGTATTCATATTCATGAATTAAAACCCGATAAAAAAAATCTGATGCGAGCAGCACATGACTTTCCTTATATATTGCAATCAATTTACCACCTTTCAGTAAAAATAAAATAGGTTATTCTTACAGTAGATACTTATATTTTTTTGCAAGATATTGAATTTTCGAAGATATTCGATTTTTCCAAGATATTGAATCGTCATTTTTATTGATTTAGCGTCATTTTTATCCATTTGACGAGATTTTCGTTAATTTGGCAACATTAAAAAAAGTTGGCGACATTTAGCTAAATTCATTGCCAAAATCTCGCCAAGCGTTAAGGAGGAGAAATAAACTATTCTTATAGCAGATAAATGACTATTGGCGTTCAAATACAAAAGTATTACTCAGAGTATCTTTTCTCAAGAATGAAACGAGCTAGATCCACGAGAATGATGTCACCCAATTTATCGCATGATATTACATATGAAAAATGAACATGTTTCTTAACAGTTAATATTTTTTTTCAATTTATGCGATTTTTTGAGAAATTTATTTGAAAAATGTGCGATATCTCGAGAACAGTTTATGCTAGCGTTCCAAAATGTATGTCAATCATTTTCTAAGAAAAAATTACATTTGTCTATTTGCGTAACTTTATTAAATGTTTTGATTTTTTTGATGATTTTTTCAAAATTTCACCTTAAAATTTAGGGGGGGTTCTGAACATTCGATTGTGTTGAAAAATAATAGGTTTCCAGTATTCACGGATTGTAATTTTTGTACCAAATTTCATTCGAATTTCTTCATTCGTTCGTGAGATATCGCCTCTACAGACTCACTGACACACAGACACACACTTTCACATACATACACACACACACTTTCACACACATACACACACACATACACATACATTACCTCAAAAACGTTTGATTCGTGTTTAGGGATGCTTGAATCGTGCTTTCCCATCAAAAACTCGAATTCGAATTTTCGACCGCGTCACAATACTTTCCTTATACATTATACCATATATATATAAGGAAAGTAAAAATAATAGATACATATAAAATAACTGCAGGGGTTATATATATTGTAGTATCGGTATTTTATAAATTCTTAATTTTACTGTTTTAAATGTGTTTTCATGGTGAATGTAAATGTAAATATCGATATAAAATAATGACGTCAAGTGTCTATGAATAAATATAAAGAATGCTGAAAAAATTATGTTGTGTAACACATTTAACATTTATGTGAATCAAGTATTGTGTTGAAAAACATTTGAAATGATGTGATATAACATCTAATAGCTGTTTTATGATGATTGGAATGTTATTATATCTTAAAACATAAATTAAAGATTTTTTTTCTATATTATGATGAAAATTGTTTCGTATACATGTCTCTGCCATTTTATTAACTTCGTAGCCAGTCATTGGTGAGTCATCATCAGGGAAGGCGAACCTCTGGGGTCATATTTATCGAACCACTATTACAGTATCATAAACTTTTACATATGTATTTACACGGCTTGATTCATCTCCGGAACTTATACTTTTACATTTACATGTGATTACGTCATTATATTTTCCCTCATGATTGGTGATTCTATTTTTAATACTTTTTTTCAATTTGTAGGCATGTTTTAAGTTAGGGTATTTTGAGTTACAACTTCTCTCTATTCAATCTTTGAATTTTCATATTATATATATATATATATGTATATATAATACAAGTTTGAAAGTCCAATGAAAGAGTAGGGAGAAGTTTCAACTCAAAAAACCCCAGCATTAAAAAATGCCTTACAAATAAAAGTATCAAACAGAGAATCATCAATCAAGTGGAAAATAAAATGCAAACCTCTAGTCATCAAGCTGAAGACAAACAAAAAACATCAATGGAAAGGAATCGATAAAATAAAATCCAAACATGAAAGCTTTACACGTGGACAAGCCCTAGGCCTAATAATGAATGGATCATTTCGATAAAACTCTTATCAAATCCAAGTATTTTAAAAAAATGAACACAAAATGCATGTTTCTGATATCAGTGATAGATTATATCTATAAACACTGACAACTTGGACAACATGCATATATATATATTTTTTTTTTCTTTCAAAATTTTAAGAAATATAGAATGTGCTTCGATTGATTTGTATGTACAAAATTGTAAAGTATCTATATCAGACTGTTTTGTGTGCATCATCATATTTTAATATTGGATTTTCTTTGTTACCTATAAAGTACGTTAAATGTGGCAACAACAACCAGCTGCTTTTGATTTTAAAGTTGAATACAATTTTGTAAATTGTCAAACTACACAATAAGATATTTTTTTATAAAAATACGGTCATTGACCATTAATTGAAGTTAGCATACATATTATTGGACAGTTTAAATTCTTAAAAATAGTTATACACAGTTATTACCTTATATTTACGTTGCCCGTAAACTACACTGGACATGTGGTTCGGTACGAGTCCCGCAGCTAGTGATCACTGTTTTATGTGTCGCTTAGAAAAACGACAGTTAAATGAAAGCAGTTATAGCTGAAGGTAAAGACGTAGTGGGTTTACAAAATGCTTTGTCTTGAAAAAGAAAAAAATATATAAGTTCTTAATCGTGCATTTCACAGTGTTATCAATACATTATGTTTGAACCCAGACCGCCCGACCTACCAGAAAGGTGTAAGGTAACATCAATGCATGATGTTGAAGACCCAGACCGTACGACCTACCAGAAAGGTGTAAGGTAACATCAATACATGATGTTGAAGACCCAGACCGTCCGACCTACCAGAAAGGTGTAAGGTAACATCAATACGTGATGTTGAAGACCCAGACCGTACGACCTACCAGAAAGGTGTAAGGTAACATCAATACATGATGTTGAAGACCCAGATCATCCGACCTACCAGAAAGGTGTAAGGTAACATCAATACATGATGTTGAAGACCCAGACCGTCCGACTCATCTATTGGACTTGAGCAACTATTTGGACGGCCGGGAAGATCAATACATGATGTGAAATACCAGACACAACAGTGACGTTTATATAGCTATTGTGCTCTGTTTTAAGCAGCAGAAGTAATAATAAATTATTACAGTGCCATCATAGTTTTGCCAATATCACTGCTACGTTGCATTATAACATTTATGGTTAGGGCCGAAAACAACACAAAATATAGTTACGACAATGTTACAGTGTCATCAATGAGCGATGTTATATAGAAATCCCAACTGTTACGTCTCATTGTAACAATATTATTCAGTTGCATAAAAGTCACAAAATATAGTTACATCAATGGCATAATGTAACCAATATGCAATATTGCATACAAGTCACAACTATGACGTTATATTGTGACATTTATGTTTATTTGCAGAAAAGTTACAAAATATAGTCACAGTAATCTCACAGTGTCACTAATTATTGATGCTGCATATAAGTCGCGTATGTGACGTTGCATTGTTATGCGTTTATCAAGTGGTTGAAACGTCACTAAATAAAGTCCCAATGTTACTAATACGCATCGTCGCCTAAAAGTAACAACTATGACGTCACATTGTAGCATTTATGTTTAGTTGCAGATACGTCACAAAATATAATCACAGTAATGCCGTGATATCACCAATTAGCGATGTTGAATATAAATCACAAATGTGACGTCATATTGTGACATTTATGTTCAGTTGCAGATACGTGACAAAATATAGTCACAGTAATGTCATGGTGTCACCAATTAGCGATGTTGAATATAAATCACAAATGTGACGTCACGTTGTGACATTTATGTTTAGTTGCAGATACGTGACAAAATATAGTCACAGTAATGTCATGGTGTCACCAATTAGTGATGTTGCATACAAATTACAAATGTGACGTCACATTGTGACGTGTTAATTAAGGGGCAGAAACTTCACAAAATATAGTTACAATAAGGTCACAATATTACCAATGTGCAACATCACATAGAAATCACAACTGTGATATCACAGTGTGACTCATATGTCACGTGATTACAACGTCACTGTCACACTTGTGACGATCTTTGCTGTATGGGAGGGTTCAATATATTTCATTTTTTCAACCCGGGTTCAATCCAAAACTAATTGGGTGATGATATTCATTTATATTCCCATAGGTCTTACAGACCGCCTGAACAACATACTAAAATTTCATTTTGATTAAGTCATTTTTACGGCAGTTATCGTGCTAACGGACAGACAGACAGACAGACAGACAGAATGAATGAACAAAGTCATAAACACTTTTCAACTTTGATGTAAAGTGTTAAAAATACTTAACAATGTAAATCTGGGTGGAAAAATTTTGAAATAATGACAAATATGTTCTTAAAATTTTTAGGATTTTCAAAGTTCTTTAGTAAAAAATTTTTAATTTTATTTCTTTTTAACCAAAATTAAAATTTCTTCATATTATTCTCAAATAGTACATTTTCTGCTACCATACCCAATTTTAAGGTGATAAACTCAATAGATTTTTAGAAAAGCGTACCGAATGGACATATTGTTCAAAAAATGTCATATAAATATATAAAAAGTTAATTACCTCTAGAAAACTAATTTATTCAGCTAATTCATTTCTTTTGCTTTAAATATGGGCTATAATGTATATGTTAACTGTGGAAAAAATATCTCCGTTCTATCTCTATTTTTAAAGTCAAATGCAAGTCGTCGAATCTTTTGCAAAAATGGCTTCATTTAACGAGATGTTCCATGTGCCCTTGAATCCATTACACATGGAAATTTATCTTTGTGATGAACATAAGTTATTTAGAATACTTAACAATATGTGTGCAAAGATTTCATTCGCTGAAGTGCACTTTAAGTGATTTTAAGTGAATGGACACGACTACTCATTTTGACCGTAGTTACCAACTAGCGTTCTAAAGATATATACATTGACTAGCCAATTCTGCGATGTATATGCGAGCGAAAAAGGAGATATATATAGAAAAAAAACTCGTTATTTTAATGAAAGTGACTATTTTATTTTCCGGTCCATTAAAAGTATCCATCCAAGAAGATCCATTGAGATATATCCTACTAAAATGAGAGGTGAAAAGATTGTCATTTTCTAAAGCAGCCGTTTTTAATACAGAAATAATGAAAAATTACTTACTGTCAAGCGAACGAGGATTTTGTTTCGGAAACATAAGGGCAAAATGGTCCGGGCCCGTGCTCTATAGGAGGTCAATGGAACGACAGTCGGCCGAAAACCATTTTTGTCCGAAAAATAATAGTAAAGGAAAAAAAATATTCCCAAGAAAACCGCGACCCGGAAATTCAGTAACAATCCGCAGCAACTCCTTCAGAACTTTCAGCTTCCAATGCTTTGCAATTAAAATTATGTATCGTTTAGAAGAGGGATTTTTTTCCCCCCCTATCTTGGTCGCGGTGGATTTATTCAATGTTTACTTCGTTTTGCTAGCCGCTGTCGGTTTCGGTCAATGAACCTGTGCGGAATTTTAGTCTATGAGACTATATATACTTTTATAGACATGAACCTGTGCGGAATCGGCCACGCATAAAACACGCGAACGCGACGTTTTGAAATTCTCCATTTTGGGAGAAAAACAGAAAGCGACTCGATTCTGGACGATTCGCGCAACCCATGATCACGACACCTCGATATGAGATGGACGAATTGCAGGTCATGGCCGATCCAGGTTTTACAGTGCCAAACATCTATATACTAAATGTAATTGAAAAAATAAAATGAATTCTGTGCCTTTTCATCCCGATGGAATTTAACTTCCGAGGAGATAGCATTATGGAGCCTCTATTTTTTCCTCCCACTTATTGGAAGCAAATGGTATCCTGTCGCTTAGTAACGGAATGAGTGTATACAGCAGACGATTTTTATTGAATCTTTTCTGATTTAAATAATTACGAGAGATATATAAGAATGAATTTTATCGAAATTGCATTTCTTCTTCTTCGACCCAGACCGTCCGACCTACCAGAAAGGTGTAAGGTATCTGTTTGGACGGTCGGAAAGTGCCACCCAATTTAGACCGGAACCCAGTGGGGGAGGCATCCACAGGGACCGTACCCTCCTTCCCCTACCACCAACCTCTCGGAAGGACTTACGGACCCACATGTTTAACGTGATCGTACTCCGCGTGAACACGGCGTCAGTTTGGGCAGCGGCGGGAATCGAACCCGGGACTACCGAGTGCAACCTCCGCGCGCTAACCACAGGGCTACCGCGCCCTTTGAAATTGCATTTTCGACTGGATTTACACTGAAGCATTACAGCCTTCAGATTTAAAGAATATTATTGATATTTTTAATTTATTACGTCATTTATTTTGGCCAATATTTTTGAAACTCGTGCAGTGTAGTACGGGTCATCGTCTTCTCATCTTCCAATATTCGAGAACATAAGTATATCTTCCCATACCATTTGAGCGCTTTCATTTTAGCATACATGGATTCAGTTTCATATATATTTGTAAATGTGTTTACAAACGGGATCAGGAAGTTTTGTTCTTCAAATCTGCCCTTGAAGATAATTTTGTAAAGCGAGAACAGAGATTCTTAAACTACTTTTTTAGGTGAATTAAATTAAATGTTTTGACTAACCATGTCATTTAGATGCTATATCGGAATTCGTACATCCATCCGCTGTTGAAAGCCCAGACCACACGACCAACCCTAAGGCTTACGGCAGCTTAATGTGTGGCCGGACATACATCCATTGTGCATTTTAAGTTTCTTTAGATTGTATATTCCGTACGAAGAACGGATATACTGCTAGTGTACAATATATAAAAGTAAAAAATGAACTCGTAAGCATATGAAGTATACTGGCTGTGAGGGATTTCAAATTGAAACTTAATTTAATAAATAATTATGATATTAGAAGTATAAAAAAGGAATAATATAAACACCTTGATTTATCTATCTATCTATCTGTGGGTAACGCTGTTACAAAATGTTGCCAAATTTGTTTCAATCATGGATAAGCATTTCATGAACTCTGGAGCTTTACCAGCGTATGACATCAGATACTGAAAGTGAGTCCATGATGTGGGCGGCCCGTTCCCAACATAACGCAATGACTCTACTTCTTTCACAGCAACACACTGCGAGGAAACCATGGAGCTTTACGTAGCGTATGACATCAGATATTGAAAGTGAGGCCATGATGTTCTTATCATTCTATACATTTTTATTTGAGATATACGACTCGACTCGGTAAATAGGTAACTTTGTTGCGTGTTTTTTGTTTATTACTTATATGCGAGTCTCACTGGTTAATTAAGATATTTGAAAATCCTAATACAAAAGAACTTTCGGGTTTTTAGAATTTGAATAACACACATCGAATACAATCATTTGAAACACATCGGAATACGGGAAAACGGTGAAATTAAAGTGGCGCATTTAAATCGCAAAAACGCATTTAATAATACGGGAACCTGTTTGAATCTCACACGCTTGGAGAAGCTGTTAAAATGGGGTTGTTTACTTGCTGTTGGTAGGAAGCGTCGTGAGCATGCGCAGTTTAAAAGTGTTACAGTTCGTTTTAATCATTGAAATTCTTCACATCTGAGTACAATATCACGTAAGTATGTAAAATGTCATCTTCCTACGGTAGGAATTAAAATGAAAATAGTAATATTTTATGAAAATATTGAACGATACAAATTTTTTAAAATTTTACATTTTTATTTGTCAATATTGATATTACAGAACAATACTAAGGAAAGAACTCAAACTTCTTAGGGTACTTTAAATTGGCATTTTCTGCAGCCAAAGTATCAATAACATCTGGAAAATCTAACGAGGTTTGAACAAGATCGTTCGTTCTCAATGCTAAGAATTGCCTCTTTTCAGTCATTACGCTTCTTAAGTTGATTTGTATTTAAAGAATGACCTTTCCTCACTAGCGTCGGAGATCATCCAACACAGATAAGTACCAAGTACTGTTTCAACATTTGGAAACGCTTCCATTAAGTTTTCTCCACATAAATACGAATGCAAACACTCTAAATCCACTTTTGGGGATTCATTTTCCAGTTCGTCCTTATTTCCTTCTTCAAGCGAGCATAATCTTTGTAACTTGCTTTGATATCTTCATCGCAACCTTCGCTTAGATATGCCTCACGTTGTGTCGCTGCTCCATCTTGAGGTTCTCTATCGCAATCTTCTACTCCCACCACTTCTTCGGAATATATTGGCATGATGACCACTTTCACCTCTTCAACAATGTGTGCCTTCAAATGGATGTCACGAACTCACGGTGATTTAAATCGATTTTTTTTATAAACGGAAGTAATATTTTTCACAAGATTCCGAAATGTCTTCTAAAACAATTCCATTTTCCAAAAATCCAAATTTTTCGAAAATCTTGGCATACGCTCGGGAACGATGCTTTAAATTAGAAATCAGGAAATCTACGACAAGGAATAAACGCCCTCCTCTGAATGTATCGCGGCCTTTCAATATGGTATTAGGCGTCTCCTTATTGCCAAAGAAGTTATACGAGTACTCCTTTCTTTCAATAGCTTACCGGAATCTTCATGACGTATGTTCTCGTTAATGGCTTTGGCGCGATTCTCGTACCCATCCAAGTTGTTTCTTTTCTCCCGATTGCATGAAATCAAGGAACGAAACATTTAGCCTGCAACAGATAAACTCAACGATTCCTTCTATAAAAAAATTTATTAGTTTTATGAATGTGCATTAACATATCGTTCCTCCGGCCGTCCAAATAGTTGCTCAAGTCCATTGGATGAGTCGGACGGTCTGGGTTTTCAACATATCGTTCCAAAAAATGAAGAACAGCGTTTCAAATGTCTCCCTATTTTCCCTGAGTATTTTAGTTTGGGTCTTCGTATCTGCAGATTGATCCCCTTTAGCAATTAAGAACTGTAAAGCAGTTTTTATGCGAGTATAACCATTGAGCGCATAAACAGCATCAGCTCGAGCTGACCACTGTGTATCTGATCATTTCTTAACGACTCTTCGCTTCGAATCTGGAGACAGCACAGATACTAATGAATTCCCTCTGGGGGTGGATGCTGCGAAGAAAGTGTACAAATGTTGTACAAAAGTAAAAAAGTCCTGCACCTGCAAAGTACTTTCTGAAGAATTGACACCAACGAGATTGCATTTTAAGCAAAAAAAAAAAATCTTTTTTACCTTTATTTTTCGTTCAAAATGAGCCCCCTCCTCCCCCGGCATTAGCCGGTATGTTAATTCGCCACTGCCCGTTGATTTCCCCCCCCCCCTTTTTTTCTTACTTTTCAACGCCGGCACTAATACCTGCCACTAGGCGAAACTAAGTCCTTCACTAGGCGCCAGCCGCCTAGTGTACTGCTAAAATATGCTCTGTTCCTACCTGTTGCAGTGTTTGAGCCAAATGGGTATCACAATTCAGACAGACGTTGATATCGCTCAGTTAGGAATAAAGAATGGACTTCGCTTTGTGTGTCCGTAACAATGATGAATTTCATAATATACATTGTATAACAAAATCGTAATAACAATGGTAAAACATAATATAATATAATGTACGGCATAAAAGTCCTATATTTAAAATTCTTCAAAATAATACTCGTAACAATATAGGAAACAAAATAAAAACTGAAAATAATATTTATTAACTTAACTACTTCAAAACCTTTTTAAAATGCATCCTTCAGCAATGACAGTGTGTCCTATTGAGCAAAACCAGGTTGCTATAGGTCGATAGAAGAGTGTTGAAAAGGGTTCAGGAAGTCTTAAAGCGTGTTAATCTGTCAAAATGTCGAAATCGAAAATATTCGAGAAAAGAGAACAATACTTTCTCTACACAATAGTATGAGACAATCATAAAAATGCATCCAAAGAAACGGTTCTTTATTGCGATCAATTTTTAAAATCTTTTATTGAATTCGTCTGGACCGATGGTTGCCCGTCTATTTCAACTTCTTGGGTGGCAGTTTTAACATACACCCTAAAAATCTAAAACTGGGTACACAGCTTAGTCCGATAGAATAATTTAATCTATTAAAATTGGGCGGATGCTCGAAAAATAGAACCGGCATCCCCCCCCCCCCTATTGGTTGAAAACCCAGGCCGTCCGACTCATCCAAGGACTTGAGTAACTATTTGGACGCCCCCCCCCCCCTATTGGTGTAAGATCGGTAAAAACGAGTCTAATATGCAGCTTCACTTATATATATATATAGTGTTAAATTGTCTAGATCTATATATAATATTGGTAATTTAAAACATTCCATTAATGATTTACAAAGATCTTTTGTTATGACTTATGTTGATAAAGCCTCTAATAATTAGGCTATTATCTGTAAAAAATTCTATATACAATTTCTGTTAGATTGTTTAAAGAACAAGAGTCTATTTAAACTAGATTCACACTCCATTAATAGTATCAAACTGAAAATGATCAATATATATAGTGATTTAAATATTAATTATAATTTTTTTAAATTTCCATATAGAGTGCTTATTCCTAAATTTCCTAAAAATCCTATTAAATTTAGAACGGTAACGAGTGGTCATAATACTTACTCTACTACTGCGAGTCAATTACTATTAAATTATTTAAATGTAATAAATGATAGTTTACGTTTTTCTAGCAATAACTACCTTATTCTAAATAATAGTAAAGAATTAAAGAATAAATTAACATCACTAAGTAAACTAATTGGATTTCAAACTTTTGATTTTAAGGATCTTTTTAATAATATTAAGATCCCTGATCTTTATGTAGTAATTTTAGCTCTATATAATGCTTATATTACTAATCATTCGACTCATACTATATTTACCAATTTTCCCAAACTTCTTTTCAATAATTATATATTTCAAGGTAATAAATCATACTTACAAGTCTCAGGGGTTTCACAAGGTGGCTGTAGCAGCAGTGTGTTAGCTAATTTATACTTTTATCATTATGAAAAATCTTTTACTTCAACAGATTATAAAATTTACAGATATGTTGAGATGATCTGATTTATTTGGTTTTTACAGACACCTGTGTCATATATATAGATTTCTATCCGTATAATTTAGAACTAATTCCTAATAAAGCCACTATTAGTAATAACATTACTTTTTTTTGGATTTAAATCTAATTATTGAACCTACTAATAGGATAGTTACTAATTTATATGATAAAAAAGACTATTTTAACTTTAACATTAATAAAATATTACCATTTAATTCCTCTAACTCGATTCAACTGTTTAGAAATATTATACTTAATCAACTTTTTAGAATTTATAGATTATCAGATAAAAAATTTCATGCTATGCATATTAATAAGCTAAAAAATGACCAGCAAATTACATAAATATCCAGCATATTTAGTAAATGGTATAGTTAAAAAGTTTGAAATAGTTGAATATACTTAAATTCTCTTCTTAGTATCTTATATTAGCCAGACATCCACTTTTTCTTGAATAAGCATTACCATGTATTTACATCCCCTTATAATTCAGCCTCTATGTTTTCTATTATCATCTGCCCCATTATTTTATAGCTCTTACTGTTGAATATCACCTTCTATCGCCTTTTCACATTACTGTTACTTATTTCTCACGGTTGCCAACAGCAGTTCTCAACTTTTTATTTTGTGCGATTGGCAACATTGGTCTCTATATTTAAGGCTCCGATGGATCAGACATATGCAATGTTTTTTCAGGTATTCTTGTTTCCTATAATTTTTCAATCTTTATGCATGTCGTCCAAGTTATCAGTGTTTATAGATGTAATCTATCACTGATATCAGAAACATGCATTTTGTGTTGATTTTGATAAAATACTTGGACCCGAAGAAGAGTTTTAACGAAATGAACAATTCGTTTGTTTTGGCCTAGGGCTTGTCCACGTGCAAAGCTTTAATGCTTGGATTTTATTTGATTTTCTATTATCGATTCCTTTCCATTAATGTTTGTTGTTTGTCTTCAGCTTGATGAGTAGAGGTTTGCCTTTTATATTCCATTTGATTGATGATTCTCTGTTTGATACTTTTTATTTGTTAGGCATTTTTTAATGTTGGGGTTTTTTGAGTTGCAACTTCTCTCTATTCTATCATTGATGAGTGTATAAGGAGAGCAAATGGAAAAGTGTTTTGGAAATGTTGGCGCTAAGCTGCCTAACCCCTTTGAACACTAGTATATTTATCCAAATGGAAAAACAATACAAGAATAAGTAAAGTACCACAAATTGGCCGGTGATGTGTGTGATCCCCCCACACCCCAGTTAAGCATGCTTTACGCCACGGCAACACTCCCGGAAGCCGGGGTACTTCACCGTGTCCCGGGAGTGTTGCCGTGGCGTAAAGCATGCTTAACCGGGGAGTGGGGGTAACACCCCCGGCCAATGTGTGGTACTTTACTTATTCTTGTGTTGTATTTAAAATCTAAATAGAGAGAAATTTCAACTCAAAAAACCCCAACATTAAAAAATGTTTTACAAATAAAAGTATCAAACAGAGAAATATATATGCATGTATATATATACGTATGTAGGTATATATATATATATATATATATATATATATATATATATATATATATATATATATATATGTATATATATGTGTGTGTATGTATATATATGTATGTATGTATATACGTATGTAGGTGTATGTATATATATATATATGTATATTTATGTATATGTATATATATATAGAGAGAGAGAGAGGGGGGGGAGAGAGAGAAAATATACATATATATGTACGTGACCCTATTGTTGTGAGAGAATTAAAAAGGCATCCAATATGCAGCTTTGCTATTTTTTGTATGCACATCAGTACAGGCTCCAGGGTTTGCTTCATTTTAATAGGTTGGAAAAGGCTGAAAATGAGAATTTTGGTTCTTTGTTTTATAATAGAAATTTGTTTTTTGATATGCTTTTAATCCATTGACTCACATGGGTGGTTTATCGGAGTGAATTTTTTGGAGTTAAGGGGCATCTAAAATGTAATGGATTGAATTATCTAGTTTTCCACACATGTAATGTAAGTATCTGAGAAGCTTTTGTTGATTCTGAAGAGAAAGAGCGTGAAATGTATTTTGAAGTTTTGTCTGCTTTTTTTAATAATTCAAATGTGTATTTTCCGTCTTTTGTATTATTTCAGCTATCTTGTCATTTTTTTTTTAAATATATTTTTCTGCTTATCTTTTTATATATGATTTTGGTAATTCAATATTTATTGTGCCTATTGTGGTATCTACGATTGCTAATTTTACTAGATTATCTGCAGTTTCGTTTTCCGTAGGCCCTATAAAAGCTTCAATCCATTTCACTTGAATATTATTGTATGATATTGATTCTTCTTCGACCCCCCCCCCCCCCCGAACGTGTAAAGTATCTGTTTGTTGTGTGACAGCCCAGTGGTTAGCGAGCGAGGATTGCATTTGGACGACCCGAGTTCAATTCCCGTCTCTGCCCAAACTTCCTCCGTGTTCATGCAGAGTACGGGTACGCTAAATATGTGGATCGGTAAGTCCTTCCGAGGGAAAGAGGGTACGGTCCCTGGGATGTTGCCCACATTGGGTTCCGGTTTAAATCGGGTGGCACTTCCCAGCTGTCCAAACAGATGCCTTATAACTTCGGATAGGTCGGACGATCTGGGTCGAAGAAGAAGGGATCTGTTTGGACGGCTGGGAAGTGCTCTCCCCCCAATTTAAACGGGAACCCAGTGGGGAGCTGTATCCACAGGGACCGTACCCTCCTTCCCCTACCAGCAACCTCTAGGAAGGACTTACGGACCCACATATTTAACGTGCCCATACTTCGCCAAAAATCCATGATTTTACCATTGGCCAAGGGGTCGTTTCTCCGCTCCTCCTTTTTTGTTATTTTGCTTCTTTTGACGTCACGAACACCTGCAAGCTCTTTTTAGCTGACACTGGCAAAAATCGGCGTACCTCTAAAGCATGCCTCTAAAAAAAACTTTTCCTCAAGGACAAGTGAATTGTTGAATTCCTATTCTGGGATGAAATAACTTGCTTTAAAATTCGTTATTTTGATTTGAAGCCATGTCTGATTCATTGGATCATGACAGAACCTATTTTGGGTTGTCTTTGATTCTAAAATTTAATTAAAGTGGACGTGTATCCATTTTATTTATTAAAAGTCTAAAATAAAATAAAAGTAAAAACTATTTAAAAACATGTTTGTTCATTTTTAGTAGAATTTGCATCTCAAAATGGCATAGACATGAAGAAAGGGGGATCCCAGGATATGTAGAATGACACCTTGTTTGCTTACTGAAGTAACGTTAAAAGTAGCGTCCAAACTCGATACAAACGTGTGATTTATTGTATCGCGCTACTCACTACACTACTTATTTTTAAAAGTAGCGCGTTACACTCCAAGTTACGAGAAAAAGGAGTGACTACTGTCGTTTCGCTACTTCCGACCACTGATTCCATTTCATTTTCAAATGCATTAAGGAGAAAATTAATTAAAAGCGGAACATTTTCCGGAAAAAGATAGAACAAAATTTTCTGACCTACATCTCTACCGATTACGATGAAAATACAAAATGGGAATGAATGAGAAAGTGGAGTGGAGATGTTTTTTGCGTGGTAATCGTGTCTCAGGTACGCATTCCGAATATATTTCGTTTGACGCTGCAATCTCTTATTGAGTGCTTATGAAACGTAAAGCAGGGGAGGTTCTGTCGGCATCTCAGAGGATTCACTGAGGAAAGAGAACAAACCCGTTTGACCCTCGCAAGAGATCTCTCTCTCTGTGGGTGCGTCCTTGGGAGGATGTCCGCATACAAACCTCGGCCAGCATTTTTGGCAGCGAAATTTCGAGCTATGCATTATCGGAAATTAGAAAATGGCACGACGCAGAGATGCACGAGAGCGAAGCTAACAGAAGGGTGGAATAAGTACTACGTAGGGAAATCGAACCTAATAAAAAATGACACGAATCATGAGTTGTGCATCAGTATTATGAGTTCCCATTTTTTTGCTGAATTTTTCAAAAATTCATTCGAAAACTGAGGGTCTTCCGAATATTCAATTGCGTTTACAATCAATAGGGTTCCAGTACTCACTGACTGTAATAGTCTCCGTAAATAATTATTTTCGAAACTTTTTATTCGTTTGTGAGATTTTACGTTCCAGATACAGACATCACCTAAAAAATGTTCGATTCGAGGTAGGGGATGCTTAATACAGGAAACTCGCGTTCGAATGTTCGACCCCCCCCCCCTCCTCATCACACTATATATTTTACTATGTATGTAGATAAAGCAAAATTGAACGACACTTAAAACAAAAGAATGTTTTTTCGTTCCCAAAAATATCTGGAAAGGGTAATGGATCCGCCATTTGTGGTCAAATAACTCTTTTTGTAATTTTAAAGAATTTTACCAGAATAATTAATTTGCCACACCTAATTTTAACAATATCAAGACGAAGGAATAATGGCCACCATTAAACTTAGTTAGCTCTTCCGTTTGCATATTTGGGCGTTTCAGAAAAATTAAATTGCACGAGAATCTAAATTAAACAGAAAGGATTCATTATTTTCTGTCAGATTTTTAGCATATTGTAATTATAAAATATTTTAAAAGTTCTTATAGTGCAAGTATGTTGTTGTTGAAACCCAGACCGTCCGACCTACCAGAAAGGTGTAAGGTAACTGTTTGGACGGTCGGGAAGTGCCACCCAATTTAGACCGGAACCCAGTGGGGGAGGCATCCACAGGGACCGTACCCTCCTTCCCCTACCACCAACCTTTCGGAAGGACTTTCGGACCCACATGTTTAACGTGATCGTACTCCGCATGAACACGGCGGCAGTATTGGCAGTGGCTGGAATCGAACCCGGGCCTACCGAGTGCAACTCCAGCGCGCTAACCAATGGGCTACCGCGCCGTATAGTGCAAGTATGTGTCATTAATATACAACATTGTTTAAGGACATTGTTGACTGCAGTGATTTTCAACTCACCTTGTTACATTCCAGGTTTATTCCACGCCCATTTTGAGTGCAATCTTTACAACTTGTTTCATTTTGTTAGTTCTGTTGATATTTACAAAACTAATACGTGTTTCTCTGTCTGCCACTTACTCAAATTATTCTTAACTATTTCTACATAATACATGTGCGCTCATGAATTTTTTTCAAGGGTGACAAACTCGGGCATAAGACGTACAACATCAACTAGCTTGATATCCGCTTTTACGACCTCGAGCGTCCTCACCTCTATGGGCGCGCATGATTTCCTATTTAATAGCGGTAAAATTGTAAAGCGGTTGTATTTAATAGCGGCTATTGTAAAGCGGTCGTAAAAGTAGATATATAATTTCTAAATAAGAAAAGGACGCGATAGGGGAGGGAAAGAGTCACCTCTTCCAACGTAACAAAGGCGGGCTACTTCATATCCTTGAGTTTGTCCTCTCCTGGAAAAAATTCTATGGACGCCCATGTTTGTATGTATGTATCTTTACGTAGGTAACCTATGTTCAAATCCCGCCCACTCTTCGCATTTTTAAGTTGAATTACTTGATTTTTCTTAGCAAGGAAATAAAAGTTATTGAAAGAGCGAATTCCAACGTAAATCTCACTTGTAACACAGAAACATTTTTTAAAAGTTAAAACGCTACAATAAAAGCCCATATAATTGTACTCTCTCATGCTATTCAATAGAGTGCGAATACGATACCAATATAGGTTTTAAGACCTCCTGAACACGTTTTCACTATTTTTAGAGTTATATCTGCACACGATATCTGCCACCCATATAAATGGATTTTCGCAAAAACTTTATATCCGGCTTTGTAGAACTCAATAAAAATAATTTTGAAATTTGAGCGAAAACTTCGAAATTTTCTGCTTTCTTAAAATGGTAGCATAACAAAATTGGATATATTTATGTATAAAAGGGATTATTTGATCAGAAAATTGAACCGTTTTAATCCGTGTAGTGAAAAATAGAGTGATACACACTTTTTGTGTTCGTGACATCATTATCACCCGAGGGATTAAGGCGTCAAACTTTGGATTCATCCAAAGATTTTAAAATAAAGGGTAACATGCTAGAATTGGACCAACCATACAGATTACATAAATTATTGGAATGATTGGGGGAAATAAGTAAATGCGGCGTTCATTTCGCCTGTTAATGCCCTTTTCATGCTTCGATCATTTTGATATTCAGAAATATCGTTGGCCCCTTGTTTTCAGTCCTTTGTTGTCGAGAGAGTGCGTGGGAATAGCTAGTATCAACGCATTATTTCGAAAAGTATGATCATTTTAAAGTGACTTTATTGCTTATCCAAGAATGCGAAACCCACATCCAACGAAAGGTATTTGCAAGAGGTCCTTTAAACCCATTTTTAAAGCGAATTTTCTTCTCTTTCTCTCATTTCGAGTTCCAACAGAAAGTGAGAAAATGCTCATCACCTTCCTCCTCTGTAACGGTCGCTTCGAGGTTTTGAAAAATTCTCTAACTGTCCTCGGAAAGGAGCTAACCAATACCGACAGGAACATATCGTTTACTGCGACTATTATACATAAATAGAGCGAAAATAAAAAATGATTTAAATAGATTTAAATCTCCTTGCAAAAATATAGTTCACTGCGTTAACTGTGACCGATAGGTATGGGCACTACAGCTAGTTTATAAATCGTCACAGTAGCTCATTGGACAGAGAGCAATCAGACTGGGTCCGTAGTATGAATTCCAGTCGAGATATGTGTAAAGAAAAGCCCCCCCCCCCCACACACACACATACGTACTCAATAGATAGGTTTACGTTCCGAAGTCCTGGCAAAAGTGTCTTAGGAGTGAAGTTTGGGCGGGAAAGAATGATTCTTATAGAGATTCATAGGGGATAGTGATACTCTTTGGCTGAAATTCTACATATCGTTGATGGATTGAATGTCAAAAAATCCCCGGTCTTGATAAGATTAGTAATGGCATCATTAAGAATCTCCCGGATCTTTACTTATGTTAGATAACCATGCTTTTTAATTACATGTTAAACTATCGCTTTTTTCCCCAAATCTGGAAAACTGGCGTTATTTGCCTTATTCCAAAAAATTCTCAAAATCTCTCGCTTCCCGAGAACTACAGACCAATAAGCCTGCTTTCTAGTTTCTCCAAAATTTATGAATTGGTGTTGCTTAGACATTTGGATAGTTTCTGCCAGTCGAAAAATATCATTTCAGCCAATCAGCATGGATTTAGAACTTAGCATTCTACGTATTGTCCCCGCATTTCTTATGCGGGTTGTAGAAACTATCCATAAAAACTCTACCAACAGGCAGTATGCTTCTATTGTATTTTTCGATGTGGCAAAAGCCTTTGATAAGACGTATTTGCCCGGGCTTATTATCAAGCTGGTGCGACTTGGAATTTCTGGACAACTTTTGGCTATCATCAACTCATATCTCACTAATAGATACTTCCGCGTACGGGCTGATCAAACTCTCTCTACTATCAGACCAATCAGGGCCGGGGTTCCTCAAGGAGGAAATCTCAGTCCACTGCTCTTTAACATCTACATCAACGATATTCCATGCATATCACAAGTCAAGCTGGCCATCTTTGCAGATGACACAGCTTTAATGGCACGTAGTTGTTCACCACATAATTCTATAAACACACTACAAAGCTACATTAAACATAGCCTTGAGCACTGGCTCGTTACCTGGAGAATCCAAATTAATGCTTCCAAGAGTGCAGTCGTCATATTCAAACCCCACTACCGAAAATTAAATCATAACTTTATCCTTAATATCTTTAATCAGCCCATCCCCTTTTGCAACTCCGCTAAGTATTTGGGCTTCACCTTGGACACCCATTTGACTTACGGAGACCACATCTAAGTTAAACTTGAATCAGCTAAAAAGAACTATCATGCCCTCTTGTCCATTCTCGGTAGAAAATCCCACCTTTCCAATAAATTAATTATTTACAAACAGATCATTGTACCCGGATTTTTGTACGCCTGCCCAGTATAGGGGGCGGCGGCCAAAGTCCACATGCAGAGTTAAGTTTTCCAAAATAAAGTTCTGTGTTGTATCACTAATGCACCCAGGTATGTCCAGAACGAAGTAATACATCATGATCTCAAAGTCTTGGGAGTTATCGAGCATATTCGGAAGCTTTCACTAAATTTTAACAAGAAAAATTCTACTAGACCCTGTATGAGGGACGTAGATCAAACGTACAACCCTATCGCGCCTTCCTATCTCAGGAAGCGCAGACCTAAGCATCTTCTGTTTGACTCTCAGAGTACCAAATGGAAGAAAACACGTTATCTCGTTTCTCAAACAGGAGTCTCTTAACTCGAACGAGCGGTAGATGGCGGCACCATACCGCCTCTCCGTTTCCGTTCGTTTTTATTCATGGCCCAGCCACTAGCCAATTAGATTTCTTGCTTTTGCCCGCGTTTATACTATGCTAGACCAATACTTAAATTCAATCCACATTTTCCTTAAATGTAAATTAAATGTAAATCAATTTGTGTCTCTTAATTGTGCCATTTTTTTGTTATATACGGAACAAACCTAAACTGTAAGACTTAAATTTTTAACCTAAAAATTTTTTTACCTTTTAACTTAATTTTAACATTAACTTTAACTTTATTCTTTTGCTTGAGAGCTTTTTGCACTCTTTTCGATTTTAATTATATCTTTTACTTACGGTATTTCTGCCCCTTCCCTTTCCACGACTTGCAGGCTGACAGCCGTCCAAGACATTCATCTATCAATGGAAATCCATTTTCTGGCAACCAATCAATCAGCACCCTCTTCAGAACCGAGTGTCTATGTAATCCCATATATATGCCACACATAGAAAGGTTAACATATTGCTATATTTTTCGATGTGGGTGTGAGTGCTCTTGCACAGGGACCCCGAAATGATGCGTCTTTGCATTTTAGAGAACTTCATGGATCCAAACATGTCAATACCGAATTTCAGATGAGTTGCGGAGTCTCTTTTTCGTCTGCCGCTCCTACAGAAAGAGACAGAACTTATTCCTGAAATCGAACAATGTTCGGTCTGAGGAATAAGTTCAACTGGGTCTAATACAGTGTCAAATCGAATGCTCTGGAAAATAAACATGGATCTGGAATGTTGAAACTTCTTTAAAAATGAACTGAGTTGCAGCTCAACTCGACTTTCTCATACAAAAATCCATTTTTAGTAGCTGTTTTTTCCAAATTTTAGAAGAAAATTCTTGAAAAATCAGTATCACGGCAGTAGTATATATATGTACGTATGAGCGCACATGTACTTTATACACTAAAAACTATATTTTATAGCTTATTTTTATCTTTTTTATATATAAAAAAAAGGTATCGATCCATATTATTATTAAAAACATGATTTTATATCAAAATAAAGCCTTTTTAACATTTAGACCAAATATTAGATAAATGCATGAAAAAAGAGATCAAAAGATAGGCCGCTCCATTTTGGGGCTCCCTCATATATAGGTAAATTACGGTGAAAGGATTAAATAAATCCTCTAAGCTTTAAAATAAATGGGGGGACCGTTAGTCCCCCATAGATAAAAGGATGAAATTAAATAAAAATGCGTGAAAAAAAAGAAATAAACTTTAAAAGAGATCCTAGGATTACAAAGTGACTTAAAATATATCGAAACGTAAATTACGGACGCTTTTTATAGAGATCATAAATACTGTTCCATAAAAAGAACCTAGATATAAAAATGCTTTCTCACCCGAAAATAATCATACATCCGTTTATATGAGCGTGCAATCTGTCTTAATGAGGTTGAAAAGTCTAAGGTCATTTATTATCAAAAACATTTCCTGGTTTGTGGTGTATTTCTCTAACACGACCGGAAAATAATAATTATTGGCATCGCTTTATAGATTTAACATCGCTTCCTGAAACAAAAACCACTTCCTGATGTGAGGGTCACTTTTTGACTGATAGTTTATATAATGGGTTCACTGTGTGATAAACTTTCCAAACAGAATGGATGATGAAAAAATCAATGCCGATTCGAATCTTTTTGTAAATCAATAGAACAGTCGGTTCACTAGCCCAAACAGAAAGAGATTTAATAAATGTAAAAGATAAATTACGTAAATTATATGAAAAAAGAAGAGATTTAAAAAAGAGATTAAAAAGAATTAGTAATGATTTAATTTCAATTGAAGAAAGTATAGATGATTATAACTGTAGAAAATCGAAATTGGAAAAAACTATAAATCAAGCTAATGTAATTAAAATGAAGGAAGATTTAAATGATCTAACAATGGATTAATTTTATATGAAAAAAGGTATGTAAAGTTCTTCATAATCTCAAACCAGCTATGATATTAATAATTATCATGTAATTCGTATTCATATTTATCATTAATCATACCTGAATACTTAAATAAAAATCTACCTTTATTGATTTCATTTATAGATTTATCAGAAAGTATACCGTGCTTATTCGCCAGATAATAATTCTTTTCGACATCTTCAACATATAACTTTGCAATTATTGTATCTCCATATTTGGTTTTAATTTTTTTCAATGATATCAGATTATATTCCCCAGGATATAAATCATTTAATTTAAACGTCTTGGGATAACCTCTCAGTCTATTGAACTCTTCCATTTATTAGTAAACATTTTTTTATAAATATAGGGGGATAGTCATCCCCCCTGAATTATAGAGATAAAATTGTTATTACTCTAATATATTGATTAAGCATACTTAAATATACCTTTATATTTTATTGATTCAACTAACTTTAAGGTACAATATTTAGTTATATCAATCCTAGGATATAAATCATTTAACATTTTAGGAGGATATAAATCATTTAACATCTATTTATTAATAAACATTTTTTATAAATTCATGACCAATAGAATAAATTCTTTGAAATAACATATAAAACTCCTAATCCTTTCAATTTAATATCTTCTTTTTCTTCTTTTTCAATTAATTCAGTCAACCTATGAAAACTTTCTGATAATAGTTTTTTATCATATTTTATATCATACAATACATTACAAAGATAAGTCATATAGTAAATTTCTTCAGAATTTGTAAAATTTAAAGCTCGAATATCACCTAAGCACTCATCCATTTATTAGTAAACATTTTTATAGTGTCCTAAAGCTCTAGTATTCATACCATCTTCTAATATAAATCTTTTATCATCTTTTGCTGATAAAGCTATCTTGTTCACTTGAATTGAATACAATTCATGTTTCTTACTTCTAATTAAATTCTGTGTTCTATATTGATCTTTTTTATTTAATAAACAGTCTTTATAATCCTCAAATGATATTCTGTTTTTAACGGTACTAGTCTTAGTACCTTTAGACCTCTTAATCTCAAAATTTTTATCTTCAACACTCTCTAATCTTATTGCATACATTTTACTTCTTAAACCTACAAATTCTTCCATAATCACACCGTTATTTTCATTTTTCATTTTACCTAATACTTTTTTAATACATCTAGGCATATTATACAGATTATTTACTTGATAATCAGATGTATCGAAATAATCAATCATAGACTTCATATCTTCATAAAAGTCATCTGTTTTAATATCATATATAAAACTATCTGTATCCATATATAATAACTTAATATTATCTTTATATCTCGGTTTCATAACATTATAATGAAAATCATACATTAAATGTTTAGATAAATCTAATATACTCATTCCAACATAAATCGGTTTATTAAAATATAGTTTTGTTTTTTTCATGTGAACAGCTACCAAATTTTCATCAAAAATAGTTCTACATTTGAAATTAGGTTTAGCAATTAATTTTTTAACTTGATCATAATTACAACATAATTTTACATCAATTCGCTTTCTTATAGATTCCATTGCTTTTCCAAATATAGAATTAATCATTAATTTATAAAAATCTTTCTCAAAATCATTAGCAGCTATCTTTCTCATTTCAGTGTTTAAATCTATATATTTTTTTAACCAATTTGATTGTTTAAATTGCAATACTCTATGTACTCTTACAGCCTTTAAACCCATTTTCAAATATTGTTTTAAACTTCTATAATGAACTACATATTTCTCTTTATCATGTAAAGTTGTTAATAACTTACCTTGTTTTGAATTTTCAGGTATTCTATTTTCAGGACATAATGGTAAATCTGAATGATAATCATGTAACTCTTTTGGATATCTTAAACTAATTTAAAATATATATCCAATATCATCTTTTATTTTATTTTTATATAATTCGCGTTTAACATAATTTATTTCATTACACCATTTAAATTCTCCATATGGTAAATATTGACTCATAGCCCATCCATATAAATTATTAGCATCTAAATACATTAAATAATTGGATTCTTTACTATTATCATAATTTTTCATATATTTATTATTAGCTTTTCCATATCTATTACAACATTGTGAAACACCTCCTCTTAAACCTTTTTCTATCATGAGAATCATATCATAATCATTTAATAAATCTAATTTAACATTTGTTATTTTTAACATTGCATCCCAAGATAAACCAGGAGCTGTAAAATACCAATCTGGATCTAATTTATAAGTTTTTAAACAAACATCTCTAAAATTTTCAAATACATCTGTTAAAATTAATACATCTGTTTTAACATATAAATCTGTATATTCACCTAAATTTTTTATATTAAATTCTTTCCAAACACGTTGAGCATGTTTATATTCTTCATCAGTTATATTACATTCATTCAATTTATTATAAAATTTATCTTTTGAAGGTAATTCTGTTTCTTTGTATTTATCTCTAGAATCCATATAATCATAAGGATATACACCTTTTCTTGTAATGAGATCTAATTTATCATCAGGAAAATGTAATGATGTCTCTCTAAATTTAGATTTTAAGTATTTAATATATTTCATTTTTCGTATTTTTGGTGGACACTTCTCAATATTTTCTGGTAACTTTCTCAAGTTTTTTGATAAATTATCTAAACTGCAAGACATAAATTTAAATGAATCAATAAATCTCAATTTCATACCTCCTATTTTTTTGCTGAAAGATATATATTTTTCTTCAGTATTAGGTATAACATCTATTTTTGTTTGATCAAATCCAAGTTCTTTTATAAACAAATGAGAATCATAACCTGTTAAATTATGAATTTTTACTGGAATAAATTTTGGAATTTGATAATTTAAATTACATATATTATGAGCTGGACCTCTATATTTTCCAGTTAAATGACAATGATCAATTACTTTATCATCATTTAAGATTTGATTTTCACATATATGACAAATATTAGTTCTTTTATAATGATTTTCATCGAACTCTATCATTGATTTGATACTTTCATATTTTTTAGTTTTGTCTTCTATAATTTTTTCAATTTTAAGAGTATCCTCTTTTAACATAGATACAAACTTTTTGATTGTATCAGGTCCTCTATAAACAACAGGAGGTTTATAGTATTCCTTTTCATATTTGATATAATAACAAAATGCATCTGCTACATGTTTTTGATATTTCACAGTATATGATTTAGTTTGATCTTGCTCACATGTATCAATTTTAGGTAAGAGAGATTCAAAATCAGCATATATAGTATATGGTACTCTCATTTTTCTTTCATGATTTTTAAATTGAATAACTTCATCTTTTTTAGGCATATTAATTGTGACAGCATCTTTACAGTATTCCACATGTATCTTTAATCTTTCCTCAGAATAAAAATAATTTAAACATCTATCACATAAAAATATACGATGATTAGTAATTTGTGATCTGATCAAACTATTCATATTTTTAATCCAACAATAATGATCTTTCATATAAAACAAGTTTACATGTTTTTCTAATTTATTGTTAGTTATTCTAAGTGGATAAATTGAACCATCATAACTATAAACATTTACAGATATATTATTTAGTTTTTCAAATTTCTTAATATTGTCTAATGAAACAGGAAAATCAATACCTTTAAAATGTAATTCATCTTTATATTGCTCATATTTTGACACTCTTTGAGGATCTTTTTTTACAGGATGAATTGCTGATAATATTGACCACATAAAACATTTATTATCTTTATTTTTTACATTTATTATAGCTTGTTTAGATTTAATTTTTTCAGGTAAATCAATATAACTTGATCCTCTCAAGGGTTGATACTTATTTATTCTCAATTCTAAAAATTTAATTTCTTCAAGACTCCAACCAGATCCTTTTGATATAAAATCATCAGATTCATTTATTAAGTTGTCAATAACATAATCATAAAAAGTATGTAAATCATTAGATTTTAATATAATTTGATTCTCAGTTTTGAATGTAAATTCTTGAATTTCTTCATTCAATTTATACAAACAAAACAATTTAAAATTTACCTTTATTCCATTAAATTCTTTCAAAATATCCTTTATTTTTTCTATTACAACCTTTCTTTTCTCTTCTAAAAATTCTAGAGGGATTTTAATATTATTATAATTATTAATTCTATATGATCTTAATCTAGATTTATAAGCAGTTTCATATTCCTTAATTTCTACATTACCTTCATCTAATGCTTTTTTATGTTTTCGACTTGATATGTGATTATCTAAATGTTTATAATATATACCGCAAGTAAGACATTTTCTTTTTTGTTTTGATCTTTTAATCATTAACTCTTTCTTTATATGTTCTTCTTCATCTTCATAATATTTACCACATATACGACATTTTCTATCTTCTGTAAATAACTTTTCAAGATTTTCTTCTTCTGTAAATACATTTTCTTCAGGAAAGACAGATTTAAAATCATTTTTATCAAATCTTAAATTAAAAGAATCAAAAATCTTTTTAATTTTTTTACGTTTTTTAGGTTTATCAATAAATATTTTTTTCTTTTTTTCCAAGTATGCTGACAAATCTAAATTTAATAAATCTACTAAAATAGGTTTATATTCACCTGTTTTTCTGTTATATTTAGTTAATAATTTAATTAAATCAACCTTCTTACAACCTTTAGGTTGTTTAATATTCAATAATTTTACTACTTTTCTAAGTTCATTAATAGTCTTTGACTTTAAGTTGAGCTCCATTTATTAGGAAACATTTTTTTAAATACTTTTTCCAAGATGCTTACTGTGATAAATACTTTTTAAATGCCGCTTTTTGTGTGTATAGGTATATTGCATACCACATTCACATTTAAATTTTTTATATTTGATTATGGAATCACAACATTTACAATGACTTTGGAAATAAATTTTTTCATTTCTATGATATATGTAAAACTCATTTACCGATTTCATAGTCAAACAGTGTATGCACTTTTTTGTAAGCTCCATTTATTAAGAAACATTTTTATAAAAGGATTGTAAAAAATCATTCCATATTTTTTCATATTTCTTTTTAACTTTTTGAACTTTTATATTAAAAATTATCAATATTAAAACATTATTCAATATAAAAAATATCACAAATCTTTATCATAAAATAGTAATAGTTAATCGATTTCTCATAATACATAAAATCTAAAAATTTTAAAAACATATCCTCAATTTCTTGAGAAATATTATATCTCCTTCTTAATCGGTTAAAATAACAAACTCTACTATTATATCTTTGTTTTAAACTTTCATAATCGATAACATAAAAATGTTCTTCTTCTTCTGAATCATAGATTAATTTCATCTCCATTTATATTTAAACTAATTCAGATGTCCAACTATTAAATTCATCCGGATATCCTAGCCATTTTACATAATACTTATTTCCTTTCTTTTTTATGATTTTTTCAATTTTATATACATCATCTTTTTTATTATATTTTACCATTTCATTTTCATAAAAAGTTCCTTCAATTTCTTTACTGTTTAAATCTTTTAATCGATAAGTAATTGGATCTGTTTTCAATACTTCAGAAACTATAAAAATCTCTTCAGTGAATGTAGAATCATCTACTTTCCTAAATGTTTTCTTAATTGTAGATATTCTAACACTATCTCCTATCTTAAATTTAGGTTTTTTCATGATCTTTTTAGTATATAAATTTTTATAAACTTGAGATTCATTTTCTCTAGCCTCTACAGGTGTCATTTTTATTGACCTATGATATGAATTGTTATAATTTTTAAGTAATTTGGGTAATACATCAATATATCTTTTAGTATTGTTAGCATGCATATATATTTTATAATTTTTTCTCTTATACTTCTATTAAATCTCTCAGCTATTGCAGATTTTATTTCTTTATTTTTAGTTGTAAACCAATGTATATTATTATCTTTAAATAATTTTTGTGTCTGTTTTCCTGTAAATTCAGTACCTTCATCTGTCAAAATGAATTTTGGTATTCTTTCTTTAAAAACTTGTTTAAAACCTTGTACAACTTCTTCAGATGTTTTTCTTTTTATAGGAAAAGCCCAAGCATATTTATTAAAAGCATCTATAACTGTTAACAAATAATTAGTTCCATCATTATATTTGCTATAATTTTTTATAAATAACAAATCAGCGTCAAATTGATTATTACTGTTTGGAACATAAACTCTTCTTCTTTTAAATTTACGAATAACAGGTTTATATCTAGTATATACATCTTGTTCATGTAAAAATTCTTCAACATTAGATAACCCTGTTTTTCTTTTCAATTCATTAATTCCACAATAACCTGTTTCTGGATTATAATATGTCTCTTTTAACTCCCTAAAAAAGTATTCTTTTTACTTCCACAAATAGTACAGATACCTTTACCAACCGGTTTATTATTTTTAGAAGTAGTTTTATAATAATTTTTAGTTGGGGTTTTATCTTTACACTTGACACAATATATAGAAATAACTAATCCAAAAGTTTTTTTAACTTTAATAATAGGTTTAATAATTCCTCTAGCTAATCTTTCTTGAAATGTTGGATCTTGTATAGCATTTAAATCGTCTATTAATTTTTGATCAGCAACATGTCTCAGTTTTGTATCTTTTGTTTTATTATATTCAATATCATGTTTTTTACATGCTTTATCAACTCTATTTATTCCAGGATCACCTCTTTTTAATCTTTTTTCTAATTTTGTAAATGGACCACAATATTGATATCCTGGTAAATGTAATTCTGGAGGATTTACTTTATCTTGTATCCATCCAACAATATCACCACCTTTCTTTTTACAAACCATTTATTTATTTAGAAATTTATATCCATTCAATTGCATTTGTTTTACGTATTTTTCAACTGGATTAAATTTTAAACTTTTTATGAAATCCTTTTCACGCATATAAATTTCTTCTTCTGTCATATCCTTAGCTTTAAACGAATTAATGAGTTCTTTATAAAAATAATAACAATGAATATATTCTTCTTTCCTTTCTGCTATTTTTAATGCAAGATCTATGGGTTCTACTATACCAACTGATAGACTTAAAAATGCAAGCGGTAGAAAGGCTATTGCTGATAAACCTGTTCCACTTAGAATAACCTTACTTACTGATAATGAAATACTTATCTTTTGATACATATTTCTACTCTTTCTGTAAACATATAATCTTTTTTCTAAATATACATCCATTTATAAAGGATTAAATTTTTTCCTATATCTCATATCAGGATTGACTAAATCTAACATAAAAAAATCATATTTTTCTTGAACACTTTTATTATACATTTGTTTGAATTCTTCAGTACTTAATAAACCATCTATCTCTCTTATAATCTGTTGATTTTCTTTTGGTTGTAGAGTGAAAAATATATCGTAATTACAGTTCCTTCTTATATTGATAGGTGTTAAATAATATGACTGAGTTAAATAAATAAAGGATGCGTTTTTCTTTCTACCTCTGATAAATAATTCTTCGATGTTTTTTTGATCTTTCTCAATCACACAATCATCAAAAATAACTAAATTCTTTAATGCAGGATTTAAATCATCTACAGTAATAAAATTATGATCTGAAGAAAATAATACTTTTTTTTTTTTGAATTTATCATATAATTTTAATAATCTTTTCTTATTCTTTATATTCTTACATTTCAAAATATCTGCTCTTTCTATATCTTCAAACAATGTATATTTTTCTTGTAATTTAGAATATTTAGGTTCGTATAAATCTTTTGCACATATATATAATGCATCAAAAAATAATAAATCATAAATCAAATTTAACAGTAAATTTGTTTTACCTGAACCTGAAGATCCTACTATAAGTAATCTAAATGGATGTTTAGGTAACAAAGGATGTTGTTTAGGATCAGGTAATTCTTCTGGTTCTGTGTAATCTTTAATTTTTATCATAATTTACTAGCAGTAAAAATAAAATTTGCTGCAGTAAAAAATTAATATTATATAAATGAACTTAGAAAAAGAACGGAAACATAAGTTTTTAAAGCAAATAAAAGATTCAATTAAAATAGTAAAAATAGAAAAAGAAATAAGAAAGAATAATGAAGATCAACTAAAAGAAAAAATAGGTATTCAAAAAACCTTAGAGGAATTTCATAAACCAGTCACTCAAGAAATTGAAAAATATGAAAAATCAAATAAAGATATTGTGAAAAGTATTCAAAATGTTGTAGAAAATATTACATTTCCATCTATAGAAGAGCCTATTGAAGCTGTTAAAGGCCCAGACCATACAGCCAACCCAGGGGTTTGCGGCAAAACCTATTGAAGCTGTGAAAGAATTAGTATCTTATACTTATGATATCGATCAAAATTTAAATTTAAAATATTTAAAAGAGGAAAAATTATACAGACCGTCAGTATTTTTAAATGATCAAGAAAAATTAGAGGAGATGTATGGAAGAGCTAAACAATTAAAAGAAGGATTATCTAAGAAAAGAGGCAACTTAAAAAGTATAATTTCTAGAGCTAAAAATTTTTCAGAGGAGGAATTAAACCAGAAAAAGAATGATATAAAAGAAATTAAAAATAAAGAAAATATGTTGCAAAATTATATGCATAGATTAAATATGATTCGAAGTAGCAAAGAAATGAAGGTAGGTAAAGGATTGAATGTATTATCAAATTTAACAGAAAAAATATGTAACGGAAGTAAATCAAAGAAATTGTATAATCAAGTAACTTTATTGTTAGATATGTTATTAAAAAATAAAGAAATTACTTATAATGATGTACAACAATATCATAAACAATTTCTCTGTTAATAAATGATAAAATATAAAGTTTATTTGAGTGATGGTCAGAAAAATAAACTTAAATCAGCTTTTAAAAATAAAGTAGAAGTAACATTACAAATAGATAAATCTAAAACTCCTAATCATGAGATGTATTTAACTAAAACTCAAATTAATCATATTAATGATAAAAAAAGAATTATAATCAGTAAAACTCAATTAGATAAAAATGGAGGATTTTTACCATTTCTAGCGGCACTTATACCCTCATTAATAACCGCTGCTAAATTAGCAGTTCCAGCAATAGCAACAGGTGCTTTATCTGGATTAGCTAGTTCAGCTGTGCAAAAAAAGGGATCTGGGAAAAAAAAAAAACTTGGAAAGGGAATATATCAACAGTGGGAATTAGCGACAAAATGATTATAGAAAATATGAAAAATGAAAAAGGATTTAGAGGTGTGTTTACCTCCGATTTATTACCTAAAACTATAGGAAAATTTGAAAATGGAATCATTAATTTAGATGTATCAACAGGTCCCGGAACTCATTGGGTTTGTTATTATAATGATCCTAAATATAAATATGTGGAATATTTTGATCCGTTTGGTGAATATGACAATATGAAGAAGGACTATATTCCTAAAAATATTAAATCATTTCTTGTTACATCCAATAAAAAAATAGGTTATAATGATAGTTTTTTACAGAAACCTTCATCTGTGAAATGTGGTATATTTTGTATGAAATATATAAGAGAAAGGAATAAAGGTATATCACCTAAAAATGTTCTCAAATCATTTCCTACACAAAAACCTAGTGACTATAATGAAAATTTTGTTATGTATAAATGATAAAATTAAAATCTGAAGGTTATGAGAAATCAGAGGAATTTACTGTAAATTTTATTACACCTCTAAAATTAAAAAAATTAGCTTTACAGTCGTTTTCTATGGAAGTTTCATGGTTTAATATAAGTAAGAATTATGGAAATAACAAATTTAGATTGTATACATTAGACACAGATATAACAATTACTATCTCAAATGGTAATTATACTATAAGAGGATTAAATGAGTATATGATGAAAATATTCGGTGAGGATCCACCTGTCAAATTTGGTATTATTGAAGCAAGACAAAGAATATCTATTAAACTGAAAAATGGTTGGATAATTGATTTTACAAAAAGTAACTTTCATAAAATTATAGGCTTTTTAAATCCTACATATGGAAGTTATGATGAAGAAACAGAGGTTGAAGGTGAACATATTGCAGATATATCTAATGGAAATGATAATATTTATATTCACTGTGATGTTGTAAAAGGATCTTTAATAAATCAATATAATTCAGAAGTTATATATTCTTTCACTAATAAAAACCCTCCAGGTAGTATAATTTCAAAAGAATTTAATAATTGGATATTTTTTCCTGTTAAAGTAGATCCTGTTGAAAGAATAAAAATGAGGATTACTAATCAAAAAGGTGAATTAATAGATTTAAATAAAGGAGCTGTAGAATTTAATTTTATTTCTTCTTAAATAAATGAGAAAAAGTAAAAAAATAAAAGGATTTTTAAAGGTTTTATTGAAACCTAAGAATATATTAAATGTAATATTTTCTATGAAAAAGAAAGGAGGTGGTTTAAAAATTCTTCCTAAATAAATGATTTATGATTTAAGTGATACTCGTTATTATTATAATGATCACATTAAAAGTTATGAATTAAGAGAAATTCATCCAAAAGAACATAGTTCAGATGAGAATGCTACCTATGTTTTTCATATTAATGATACTAAAGCAAAAATTTTATATTCTAGAGGATATCTTGAACTAAAATTAAAAATTACAAAAAATGATAAATCATCCATTGGAAACGAAAATGTGAGTCTGGTAAATGGTGGAGGTTTTATCAAAACTTTAAAAGTACATATAGGAGATACTGAAATTGAATCAAATACACAGTCAAATTTTTCAATCATGAATCATGTTTTAAGATTAATTCATTATACTCCTGATTATGTAACATCACAAGCTCAAAATGAATTTTTTTATCTAGATACATCTGATTCATCTGACCGTAATGAGTTCAAATATGATGGTACTTTAGAAGATACTACTAAAATAACTGAATTTTTTAATAATTTGAAAATGAATAAAGATTATAATGAAGGATTCGTAAAGAGATGGGAACTAACGAAAGATAGCAGTGTCATTAAAATATGGACACCTTTAAAAGATATAATCGATTTCTTTAGAGAATATGAAAAGATAATTTCAGGTTTTGAAGTGAAAATAGAAATTCAAAGAAATGAAAATAAAAATATGATATATACTAATATAAGAAACGAAAATTATAAGGTAGTAGTTGAAGGTTTAACCTTACATTTACCTTATATAGAATTAAAAAATTCTGCAGAAAGTTTGTTTCTGGAATCATATCTATCTGATAAAGATATAGAGGTAAATTGGGATCGACATAGATTTAAGATGGTAGGCCCTTATAGAAGCAACAGCGGATCTGTGACAGCAACAACAGCGTCAGATGAAGTTTTAAGTGTCTATGTTATTCCTCAATATGTTGAAAGAGATAATAATTATGAAAAAAATAATATGATATTTGATCATATAGATATGGCAGAATGCTGGTTGATGATTAATAATAAACAAGTTCCTCTTATGCGTTATAAAACAAATTTTACCAATAAAGATTATAATAGAGTGTATGAAGCTCTTTTACATGAAGGATTTTATGATAATAATACAGAAACAGGACCTTTGATAAATAAGGAGAATTTTGGTAAACTGTATCCTATTTTTCCTTTTGACTCATCAAATCATGAAAACTATACCGATTTAAATAATTTAGATATTGAATTTAATTGGATAACGAATAGTCAAAAGGAATATAAGTTTTATTTTATTTTTAAAGAAAGAAAGAGATGTTTTATAAATTTAAAAAATAAAACTATAACAATGGTTAAGAGTTTAAAATCTTAAAATTAAATAAATGAGTGCTTATTATCCACCTTATGATGATCAAATGAAAGAAGGACCTATTGGACCTCCAGGTATAGGTTTTAAATTAATGAATGATGGAAATTATGATATGGAAAATAGAATTTTAAAAAATTGTGAAAATCCTATAGATGATTTAGATTTAACCACTAAAAGTTTTGTTTTGAATAAAATAGAGAATAATCATCATGAATTGAGAGATCTTATAAAAACTAAATATGATGAGGGTTTTTTAACCTTTACTGAAGAAACAGGCAAGAGAATAAAAGAATTAAATGATACAACTTTACATTCTTCAGAAGGAAAAGCTTTTGATGCAAAAGGAAAAAGAATAGGAAATGTTGCAGATCCTAAAGATGAAAAAAATGTTGTGAATAAAAGATATTTTGAAAAAAATTCATTAATATTACAGAATGATAAATTTGATGCAAAAAATAAAATAATTACGAATGTTTCTGAACCTGAAAATGATAACGATGCTGTCAATAAAATATATTTAGATAATAGAGATATCTGGGTTACTATACTAAATGATTTTCATACAGATGGGGATTATAAAAAAGTAAATTTCAACATGATGAGCTCAAAATTACTAGATCAAGAGATGCGATTATCTACCGATATGTATATGAAAATATCTATATATATAGCTATATATGTAGAAAATATATATATATATGATAAAAGTTCACTGATATCTCTAGAAATCAATGGTAAGGAAATTTTAAATGCTAATACAAATACAGTAACATGTTTTGCTTACGGTAAACGTGATGATATCATTACATTATGGATAAAATCTGATGGTAACGCTTTAAAACCTTATATGCATATTGAAAAAATTTCTTTCTAATAAATGGATATTGATTGGAATGAATTTTCCAGAAAAAATTTATCTGAAGATGTAATTAGAAATCTTATTAGTCATGTAAATTGGGATTTAGTTTTACAATATTCAACACTGTCTGAATCTTTTATTGAAAAATTTGCTCAACCTGATGATTGGTCTAAAATTTCTAGATATCAAAAATTATCAGAAGATTTTATTGAAAAATGTAAAGATAAAGTAGATTGGGTAAACATATCTCAATATCAAACTTTAAGTAACGAATTTATTATAAAATTTTCTGATAATTTAGATTTATATAAAGTATCAATATTTCAAAATCTTACAGAAGATACAATGAGAGAATTAAAAGATGATTTAAATTGGTTGTATATAACTAGATATCAAACATTTAGTGAAAATTTTATAGAAGAATTTATGCATAAATTAGATTTTTGTTATTTGATTAAATATAAATTTGAGCTATTACCTGATCACTTTTTTAATGTTTATTGGAAAAAAGTACAAGCTATACAGATGAGTGAATTAAATAAAAAGTTTGGTCATAATGAAATAGAACCTTACCAAGAGAAAATTTTTGAAGAGATATATGAAGTTAAATCAGTCTTGAGAGAGAGTGTTTATCTTTTGAGACAATTAACTAACAAAGAGGATAAATAAATATTTAATAAAAATGTTTCTATATAAATGGATGTTGTATATAATAATGGTATGGAAAAAAAACTATGTCTTTCTTAAATATAGAGAATCCTACTGAAGTGAAATCTATTTTTATATATAATTGTTCTCTTGAAGGAATAGAAAATTTAACGAATTTAAAAGAATTATATTGTGTAGGATATAAATTAACATCTCTTGATGAAATAAAAAATTTAATAAATTTAGAAACATTATATTGTAGCGAAAATGATATTACATCTCTTGAAGGTATAAAAAATTTAACTAATTTAAAAATATTATATTGTGATTTAAATAAATTAACATCCCTTGAAGGTATAGAAAATTTAACTAATTTAGAAACATTAAATTGTAGCATAAATGATATTACATCTCTTGAAGGTATAAAAAATTTAACTAATTTAAAAAAATTATATTGTGAGGGAAATAAATTAAAATCTCTTGAAGGTATAAAAAATTTAACTAATTTAAAAGAATTATATTGTGACGGAAATAAATTAAAATCCCTTGAAGGTATAGAAAATTTAACTAATTTAGAAACATTAAATTGTAGTGAACCCATGAGAAGAAATAATGTAGGATTTCCAGTCTTAAAAAATGTTTACTAATAAATGGAAGAGTTCAATAGTCTGAGTGGTTATCATCAAACATATGTATTAGATGATTTATATCCTGGAAAATATGATCTGATATCATTGAAAAAAATTAAAAATATGATTGCAGGTACAGCAATCGTAAAGTTAATTGTAGAAGGTGAAGAAAAAGAGTATTACCTTGCGAATAAACATGGACAACTTTCTAATAGATCGATAAATAAAATCAATAAAGGAAGATATATATTTTTATATTTAGGTGATAATAAATATATATTAGAGAAAGCTTAATAGAGTTAAAAAATAATTCTAAATAAATGGATCTTTATAAGATTAAAAAATCTCTAGAAAAGAAAGGAATTAGTGTAATACCAAGATTTATAGAATCAAACGGTGATACTGGAACAGCATTTTTAAGTAATTATAATGATAAAGATCTTAAAAAATTTAGTAAGAATATTAAGTTATATTATAATTTTGGTGGAGAGAAAAAATTTAGTAAAGATTGTATAAAACTTACTTTTATTGAAAAAAAGTAATTATATTTTATATCTAAGTATGGAAATATGCTTTTTTAACTTCAAGATTTTATGAACTCTAAAAAACGTGTCCGTAAATTACGGACGCGTTTCAAAGTATATATTCTGGTGGTGGCAAATATGAGAGTTATTCTATGATTTTCTAACCTATCGTGTTAAATCACTTTATTTTTTCTGACTTTTTTATTTTTTTTTCAGGACCATGTTTTAAAAAATCAAACTTTTATGAGGGGACTAACGGTCCCCCCATTTATTTTAAAGCTTAGAGGATTTATTTAATCCTTTCACCGTAATTTACCTATATATGAGGGAGCCCCAAAATGGAGCGGCCTATCTTTTGATCTCTTTTTTCATGCATTTATCTAATATTTGGTCTAAATGTTAAAAAGGCCTTATTTTGATATAAAATCATGTTTTTAATAATAATATGGATCGATACCTTTTTTTATATATAAAAAAGATAAAAATAAGCTATAAAATATAGTTTTTAGTGTATAAAGTACATGTGCGCTCATACGTACATATATATACTACTCACGGCTCCGAATGATTGAAATGAATGATTGGCATGTAGGCAGTTCTTCACTCTAAAGGACTTCAAACATATTTCGATGGATACTATACTTGACAATGTACCCCCTTCCCCAGCGGCTTTGTCAAGTATAGTAACTTGCCCTCTGAGGATGGGCTAAAAAAAAATGCTTATTTTTCACAACAAGAATCGAAACCATAAAGTCTCGTGAATCATGGAGCCACGAACCATGAATAAATGGCCCGATTATGCAGGAGGATGTCCCATTTTGTCTTATGCTGCCATGTTAAAAAAAACTATAAAATTTCAAATAAATGTCGAAGTTTTCGGTCGAATTAAAAAAAAAATTGTCATAGTGAATATGACATTTTACTTAATTCTAAGTTGAAGTGTTGAAAACCCAGACCACACGACAGACCCGAAGGTTTACTGTAGCTAAGTGTGTGGCCGGGAACTTTATTTTAGATCCAAAACATTACAAAACAGGTTAAAAATGAATCACAACACAATTACAACAAGACAAATAAAAGAATGGCAACGACAAAACAATACAATACAATACAATACAAGAGAGACATAAGAAGGAAAAAAAGAAAAGAGGGGAAAACCCCGAAGGGAAAAAAACCCAAGCACAAACGTAGTATAACCAACTAAAACAAAACGAAAAGAAGTACATGAAATACATAAAATACACAGAAATATAAAAAAATACACAAAAATTACATATAAAATTATATATACAAAAACACATGACAGTTGGGGGATGAAAAACCAAAGTATAAGTTGAGAAACCGATTAAGTAATGCACATCTATTTAAAAACGTTTTAATATCTTTATAAAATTTTAATTCTGATTAGATCTTTAACTCAAAATTTTATTTATTCACTGTTTTCTTTTTAAAATACATCTAAGGCAGTGACCGTGGCCAACGAGTCATTCCTTTCTCGTGCTTAAGGAACATCTACAGGATGAGATGCCCACAGCTGCAACTTCGCGAGAATAGTTGCCAGTAAGTATCTTAGCCCCCAGTTACCCAAGTAATTCCTTCGCATGCAGAAGTGACTTTCCCACAAGAACGGAAAACCTAGAATTCTACACCTGAACACTTCTTCCAAGTTTTGAAACGAAAACTGGCGCCACCGCCAATACATTGGAAGCTGATGCTAAGAGAATAAGGAAAGCTTCGCCAACATACCACGTTCCCTCTCCATTGATCTATTCCCACTGATGATGAAAGAGGCATTGAATCAACGTAAGTCCACAACTGCACTCTATTTCAATTCAACAACAAAGTCAGTAGAGGTAGAAGAAAGAGTAAGAACTTTAATTTGGATTAAGAACTCTGAAATCAATCTCAAATATTGCCATTTAACCTTTGATTTATAATGTATTCAATGAGAATCAATAGCTAATTTTGACCTACTTAAATTCAATTTTAACGTGAACGCTCCCCACAGACATTTGAGGAAGAATGTATTTAAATAATGTAATGGCTGGAGGAAGAAACTGAAATGTGACCTATTGTAAAAGATTTTAATAATAGCAAATTATGGTTATTCCAATAATAGGTTGGTACAATACATGTGAAGGATAACGAATTACATTTCTTCTTTTTCGTGCTTTTATATATACAGGGTGTCCAGAAAGTTCCAAAACGGCGCAATATCTCGAGAAATACACTTCAGATCTAAAAATAAAAAAAACACGTATTCAATATTTTTAGAAAAGCTATTCAATGATACCAAAATGGACCCCCCTCCCCCTCCAGGGGGGAGGGGTGGGGCAACTTTGAGATCTTCAATGGGGACCCCCATTTTTTATTGCAGATTTGGATTCTCCAGAAGAAATGACATATATTTGACCTACTTTTTTTATTTTTGCTCCCACAAACGGCGCTATAATCGAGAAAAAGGAAGTGGGGCACAAACGTTTAAAAATGGGAATGTCTCGGGAAATACACTTCGGATAGAAAAATAAAAAATTATTTGTTCAATATTTTCAAAAAAACTATCCAATGATGCTAAAATGGACCCCCTCCCGCTGCTAACCGTTCACTTCAGCGACAACTGTTGACTTCAGTTTAGAAAACGGTTCAAAACTACTTTTAGCAATACCCAGGAACAACGATGTGGATGTAGTAGTTCCCTTCGGGGTGCTTGATTAACACGAGTCCCCTTGCCTCTCATGATCAGGGTGCTTTTTTCTGTAACTCCCCTTCCCTCTCATGATCAGGGTGCTTTTTTCTGTAACTCCCCTTGCCTCTCATGATCAGGGTGCTTTTTTCTGTAACTCCCCTTGCCTCTCATGATCAGGGTGCTTTTTTCTGTAACTCCCCTTGCCTCTCATGATCAGGGTGCTTTTTTCTGTAACTCCCCTTGCCTCTCATGATCAGGGTGCTTTTTTCTGTAACTCCCCTTCCCTCTCATGATCAGGGTGCTTTTTTCTGTAACTCCTCTTCCCTCTCATGATCAGGGTGCTTGAATCAAAATCGTAGGTCAAATGTATGTAATTTTTTTTCTGCGGAATCCAAATCTGCAATAAAAAATGGGGGTTCCTATTGAAGATTTCAAAGTTGCCTCACCTCTACACCCAGGAGGGGGGAGGGGGTCGATTTTGGTATCATTGGATAGCTGTCTAAAAATATTGAATACGTGTTATTTTATTTTTTGATCCGAAGTGTATTTCTCGAGATATTGCGCCGTTCCGGAATTTTCTGGACACCCTATATACATATATATATATATATATATATATATATATATATATATATATATATATACATATACATATATATAACAGCAAATCACATCTTTTCATTTTGGCATATGGCAACATTGGTCCAGTCATATTTTGCTCGTCATGGTTGCGCTGAAGAGGTGTGTTTTGAGGTATTTATGTTTCCTTTATTGTTCCAATCTATATGCTTGTCGTCCATATAACACAAGTTTATAGATAAAATTTATCTTGTGTTTCAGAAACAAGCATTTTTGTGTTCATTTCGAAGGGATATATGGACCCGAAGAGAATTTTTTCGAAATGAACTTATCGTAAGCCTAAATCTCCTCCATGTGCAAGCTTTTTTGCTTGATTTTTTTGTTTTCTTATTTGCATTCCTCATTTTTGAAATTTGTTGATTGTCTTTGTCTTTATGACTTGCATTATGCTTTATTATTTCCTCTTTTTGTCTTAATTTCTTTGTATTTTGTAGAAAATTTTGGAATAGTGTATTATGAGTTACTACATACATTCTAACTTTGGATTTAATAATTTATATTTATATATATATATATATATCCATTTAATTGATAATTATTTTTGGCCACACCTGCCTCTTGATTGCCTCGAACCTTTTGGAATGATTTAATCATTATTATGTTTTATTACAGAAAACTTTAAAATATGATTTCATAAAACTACCACTGGATCCTTTTCTGAGAGTGATAGAGCAGGTTTAATAAGTCTTATATGGTAGTTACTGATTACTCTTTACTTGTTATTTGTGTCAGTAGTAACAAGGGAAGGCTTTGCAATAGTTCTGTCGGATTGCAATCTTTCATGTTCTATCTTGTAAAGGACCATGAATAATGATAAAACGCCACGGCTTTCATCTGCTAAGTGATAGGGGGCGCCACAATAACAATCTGAAGTTGCCATCAAACGTACTCTACTGACGTGTATTATTTACATTTTAGTGTGAGAATATTATCGAAGAGGCTAACAGAAAGTTAAATGACAGATTATTTATTTTAAAAATGCATTCATTTGTGTACAATTAACTTGGCGCTGATATATTTCAAGATATGGTAATATATTTTTGGAAAAAAGCTGGATATTCTGTTGAAAAACACATTACAAAATTTAACAAGGTAATGGCAACTGTATTTAATATTGGTTCAGCAACTTGTTTCATTGTAAATTGCAATGATTATGAATTTGTTAAATGTGCACATTGTAACGTTTTCATTTGTATTGATCATACATTTAATCATTCCCATTCATAATTTCAAACTTACAAAGAATTTAAATCATTCATTATTTTACAAATTTCATTTGCTTTGACTTTCATTGTAGTACAGTCAATAGTTTTGATGATTAGTTCAGTTTTGGTTTCCAAAAATTTCAGCCCTTGTCTTTGTTGTGTTTGATCAACCTTTACGACCCTGTCTTGGCAGTTGTTTAGCTAATTAATAAGATATAAATTATATTAGTAATAAATTTATCGTTTACTACTTACCATTATTGTCCATTTTATTTCAAAATAATAATAATAATTGAAAAGGATAATATTTTCACACTAAAATGTAAATAATACACGTAAGTACAGCACGTTTGCATGACAACTTCAGATTGTTATTGTGACGCCCCCTATCACTTAGCAGATGAAAGTCGTGGCGTTTTATCATTATTCATGGTCCTTTACAAGATAGGACATGAAAGATTGCAATCCGAGAGAACTATTGCAAAGCCTTCCCTTGTAAGGGCCATACCATCCAGATAAAAATTGTTCTAGATTTCTGACAAAGCAGGATGTCTAGTTTCGTGAAAATCCTTTAATAAACAAATCGACCGCAGACATACATACATATAGACAGACACTCTGAAAATAGTCAGAAAGATATATATTGGCCTCGAAATGCAAAATTTTCGTGAAAACAATACTACGTAAGAATCTTTTCTTATATAATGCAATGAATTGACCCCTTTTACAGTCCATAATTAATGTATAAGATCTTTATCGTTGAGTTGTACATTTGGCCGATTCTCCGGATCACAACACGTAAAGCTCATTCAAAGAACCCAATTCACTTATATTTCGGGCAATAAGCAATATGGATAGCATCCTCAATAGTCCATATATTAAAATATTTTAATAATGAATTCATCACTTAGGCACCACCATGTTCATTAATTGAGCGTTATATTTTCTTCTATCTGGGGTGAAATATCGCCAAGTTCGCCAAAATGCATCCCCAAGTGTTATAGACAAATGGAGAGAAGAGTATTTCTCATATAGTAGAAGGTATGCCCGTCATAGGACGGAAATCAGAATTGGCGAGACATGACTTCCCAATGGCCGTCATTTTTATCAATGTGTGTGTCGACATTTTTGTCACTTTGGCAACATTTAAAATAGTCGCAAAGTGGGCGACTTCCCGCTCAATTTCTCGCCAAGCATGACGGACGGAGAAATGGGTTATTCTTATAGTCTACTACTCTTATGTTCTTTCCAAGATATTGAACTTTCATCAATAAGTTGTCATTTCATGGATTTATGTCATTTCATGGATTTATGATATTATCGTCGGTTTCATTAATTTGGCGAATTTCTATCAATTGGGTGACATTTTCATCCATTTGGCAACTCTTAAAAAGTTAGTAAGTTGGGTATATTCCGACAAATTCGTCGCCAAAATTTTGCCAAGCGTTATACGGACGGAAAATAACTTATTCTTATAGTCGGTACTTATATTCTTTCCAAGATATTGAAATTTCGTTAATGAGTCGTCATTTTCATGGATTGAGCGTCATTTTTATCTATTTGGCGAGATTTTCGTTCATTTAGCAACATTTAAAAAAGTCGCCAAGTTGACGACATTCCGCCCAATTCGCCGCCAAAATTCCACCAAGCGTTATGGATGGAGCATTAAGTTATTTTATAGCAGATAAATTTATAGCAGATCAATTTTATACCAGATAAATTGGCGTTCTAATACAAAAGTATTACCCAAAGTATTTTTTCTCATGAATGCAATGAGCTAGATCCACGAGAATGAAGTCGCCCAATGTATCGCCTGATATTACATATGGAAAGTAAACATATTTCACTATAGTCAATATTTTTTTTAATTTTGCGATTTTTTGAACATTTATTTAATAAATGTGCAATATCTCGAGAACGGTTCATGCTAGCATTCTAAAGTTTATGTCCATCGTTTTCTAAGGGAAAATAACATAAGAAATGTCTATTTGCGTAACTTTATTAACAATTTTGATGATTTTTTTCAAAATATCACTCGAAAATTTAGGGGAGGCTCTGAACACTCGATTGTGTTAAAAACAATAGGCTTCCAGTATTAGCGGATTGTAATTTTTGTACCCAATTTCGTTCGAATCGCTCCATTCGTTCTTGTGACATCGTCACCACAGACTCGGTGACACACACACACATACCACCTCAAAAACGTTCGATTCGTGATCAGAGATGTTTGAAACGTGCTTTCCCGTGAAAACTCGAATTCGAATGTTCGACCCCGTCCCAATACTTTCCTTGTACATTCTAATATGTATATAAGGAAAGTCAAAATTAAAATTCCTTTGAAAAGTTCACGCTAATAACACGTATACGAATGGTCGAAATGCAAGGGTTTCTATTTTGTTTTTCCGTATTCAATCCTAAATGTACATTTTTTATTATCTTATTTTGTCCCGTTTTGGAAAACAATTTATACACTGCAAAACGTTTTGCAATCTCTGTTCAGCTACTTTATGGTTCATTTCGGCAAACTGATAAGAAAAAGCACCATGACAAGCGTTCATGAGAATTCCATTTCTGAAATACTCAGCTCATGATCGGCTGCGGAAGCATTCGTTTTGTATCTACTATAACCATAACTACCAGGAACCTTACTCCCCATCACAGACAGCTTGAAACTTTCAGTAACATGTTTGCAAATGTTTTCGAGTGTATGGTAAGCCTCGATCTCTCCAAATGTAATCTCGCTCCGTGTATTGGTCACTCCCGGAGAGGGCTGGATGGCATCCAGGGAAGCGAGGCGCTATTTATACACTGCGGGTTATACACCTCCTCAGATCCCACCGGGGAGAAATCTGCCTGGATTCGTTTGCATGAAACGGCTGCACCGAAAAGCGGAATCTCTTAATTATGGATCCCATTTGAAATATTACGAAATGAATCTGGTCCGGGAAGCCTGTCTAGAACGATATTCCACAACTTTATCTGGGAACCTGATACGCTCTACAGTGGAATACTATTTTTACTTTCCCTGCAATACATGGTAATGTATAGGGAAAGAGTTTACCACTATTTTGTATTAGGGAAATAATTGGAATCATGCCGAAAATCGCACCTCGAGTGTTCGACGGATCGACCCTTTTTGGGACCTCTAGAATACGAAAAAACTATTTTTAGCTTGACGTCTGTGTGTGTGTGTCTGTCCGTGCAATGTATGTATCCATTCTAACTCAAAAACGAATGGACACAATTTCAGAAAATTGGGTAGCTAAGTCACTTGGGTGTGACTCTGGTGCTATGAGTTATGGATACAATTCGGGATAAAAGAATCCGCCTTTTTTTTGCAAAATGGCAAAAATGACCTGTATCCACTCTAGCTGAAAAACGGATAGATCACATCTTACAAAATTGGGTAGCTAAGTTATTTGTGGGTGACCCTGGTGCTGATTCGATTTTTGTACGGTTCCGGGGAATGGCTTTTTGCGAAATGTCCCGCAAAAATTGTCAAAATCTAAAATAAAAATAATACGTGTGCTCAAATATATCCATTCAAATGCATCTTTTACACATGATTAATTTTTAATGGTGAAAAGAATAAGACCCACCCCATTACACCAGGACTAGCCGTTCTCGAGGTATTTTAGTGTTTCGCATTTTCGTTACACCACCTTTGAAAATAAGTCCAGTTACATAATGAGAACGAAAATTGGCCATTCAGTGTCATTTAAAATAATGATGGCTGTTTTTTATTTGTGCCATTCAACTCAATTGAATAAATGAGTGAAGACATGAAGACAGCGTAAATATGAGTCTGGAGGGAAAGTCCGATTTTTATGGATGTCATCAAGTCATTATGTTTACATTGGGTCAAAAGAATCTGTATTTGAACTCTCTTTCCTTGAATGTAAAAATCGGATGGGAAGATTTCCCTACAGACTCATTTCTTTGATTCCTTACATTGAGAAGAACATTACTTGACAGGAGACCGAGTGGACACTTTCAATTCAATGTTCGCCTTCATTGGGACGGGCTTTCAAAAGTGGAATAACAAAAATGCGAAAACACTAAAATATCTCGAGAACGGCCCGTCCCAGAGTCATGGGATGGGTCTTATTTTTTTTAGAGTCAAAAATGACCTATAAAACAAGCATTGAATGGATGCATGAGAGCATAGGTAGTCTTTTATTTTATATTACGACGATTTTTGCGGGCCATTTCGTAAGAAAGGCAGGTTATTTTTCCCGAATCGTACCCGAATCGAATCGGCTTCATGGGTAACCCACAAGTCTACCCAATTTTGGTAAAATTCGGTGAATTCATTTACAGCGCTTTTCGCCATTTCACACACAAACGCAAGTTCTTTTACACCGAATTCTTTTCACCTTCTCTTTTCTTCTTTTATCTCGAATCGAATCAACACCCCAGGTGATTTACGTATAAACATTTTTGAAATTCGGTCCATTAGTTTTGAGTTAGAGTGGATACATAAATTGCACACACATGCACACATTCGACTTAAGATATAGATGTCACTCTAAAGATAGATTTTTCGTGTTCTAGAGTTCCCAAAACCTGCAAGTGAACATGCAGCAAATCGCAAAACTCGTGTTGCGATCTTCGACACCATTCCTATACTTTCCCTGTACATTACCATGGATTGTAGAGAAAGTTAATTAAAAAAATTAAAAATTCGGCATTCCATAAGTGTACGATTTAAAAAAAAAATATTAAACTAAAATCGTTTATCTCTGTAACCGTGTTAAAATGAACAGAAGAAAGAACTGGGGAAAGGCCATTCACAAAAACGCATATGAAAGAGGACCCAAATTTCGTGTTTAAACATTCATATCTGGCGACTTTTGAACGAATTTGATTTAAAAAGCAATGCATCGTCGCATGAGCTGGAACAAGTGATAAACGTTCTTAGGATGGTATTGGTATGTGATTTAATATGAGATGATTATGCCTGATCTTATACCTTGGATAGACGATAATGTTGATGTCTTTTAATGCGTACATATCGTGCCACTCACTCCACAATAGGAGTTAAAACCATTGATATAGATGATGACTACAACTTTAATATTCATAGTGAGTGTTGCAAATGGCTCGGTATATTGGTATATAGGGAACCAATCGCCATCCACTGTCTTGTTCCATATGCGTCCTATTCGACATTATTTTAAACCAGACACATTGCATCAAAAGGAACAAACAAAAAACGGAATATGTCAAGACTATGTTGAAACCAAGGACAACTGGATGATTTTTTGTGACAAACGTTACCAACGTCATACACAGGGCATAGAAAATTTGAAATATAGAAGATGTTGCAAACTCTGCCCATGCGCAAATCCAAATCTAATATTAGGAAATCATTCCTATTTCAAGAAATTTTCTAAACTTTTCAACTGCATATATTGTTTTCATGTATTATGTTTCAAGTACTTGTAACCGATGTCTCATCACCATCAATGTCAAACTCATTGATGGTGAAACCGGTGGAGCAGAGGTAAAAAGGAAAATGACTCGAGACATTACAGCGTCCGTTATCGATATAGTAGTGAATAATGAAGAACGAGTATGGTATGACCAGTTTGTACAATTTTCACATACGGCTTAAATCCCATCCAATATAGTAATACTTACAATCTTGACTATTACAAACTTAATTAGAGAGATATTGTATATAAAAAGAGAGTTGGTGAAGTAAGAAAACGGTGGAGCAGAGGTAAAAAGGAAAATGACTCGAAATGTAAATTTCGATATAAAGATTTTGTTAAGATATTGATGACCCAAAAGAATATGGAACCAATTGGATAAAAAACTACGTATATGGTATTAGAAAAAAATTCATTGCACGAATTTGGAAGTTATGGTCCAGTGAAGTTTTTATCAAGAAACGTGAAGATCTAAATAATTTTCAAAATGCTAACGTTGCCATTATTAAAATCGAGGACCAAGTTTTATGCAATATCACTATGTGTAAATGAAAAAGAAATACTTAGGTATGACCTTTCAGAACCAAACTTTTGATACAATTCCAATACTCCAATACGCCCAATTTTTAACAAATGCAATGATCTAATGCCTATTCAGTATGTGAAAGCATCGGGACGAAGGCTATTTAATTACTAATTTAATGACTCATTTTATTGTAATGTGTCACAGTTTGAATGATGCAGACGATGTGAATTGGGATTGTAATTCCAATAAATATTGTAATCGAGATATAGAACACGTCATTGGTGAGGATATTGCAGTCACCGAAAAGAACGATTTGATAAGGATTTTGACAAAGGAGCAAAACACCGTATACAGAATTAGCATAGCTATTTGAAGCCGATTTGGATGAATTTATATACAGAAATGCCGTTAAATAGTGTTTACCAACGGAAATTTTTGACGAATGGCTTCACCATATTAATCGGAGTTTTGTATCTTGTTATGCTAACAATCAAACCTCAAAAGAAAAACTTCATATAGATTATAAATATTTAAATAGTTTTAGAAACAAATATGTTATCACTTACGTAGATAAAGTAAGTTCAAATTATACATTTACATGCAAACACTTTTATATAAAGGAGTTGAAGAAGTGCTATAAAATACAGATGTGTACTTAGAAATCAAGCAGCCACTAATTCTAATCGAAAATAAAATAAAAGCGATGCATAAAAGAATAGATATTCTGCTTAAAAATATCAAGTTTCCTTATTTGGTTTTAATCCCAAAGATTCATAAACAACTTATTAGATTCAGACCTGTTACTGTTGGATTTAAAACTTATTTAACTTAGCTAATAAAAAAGCTGTTGTCGATTATGAAACCAATACTAAAGAAAATGAAAGTATGGGAGCTTGCATGACGACCAGCAGTTTGGAAGTGATAGAAACATTAAAGCATATACCCGAACGCATTTACCTGCAGAGTTTTGACTTTAAGGACTTATTTAAGAATGTTAATCTAAATAATTTGTATGATATTCTAATCGAAACTTATGAAAGATGTGATATGCAATCATACATTGAGATTAACAAATATAAATATATTCGAAAACATTTTGTTTAATGGCTTAAGATATTACAAACAAATCCATGGAATTCCTATGGGGGGGGTGGATGTTCGTCGATACTGGCTGACATATATTTACATTGGTACGAGTCAAAGTCACACCTTAATAATGAGTTAATGTATATGAGATACGTTGATGATGTTATAACAGGTACAATAGACCCCAATTATCAATTCGACTTTACGTTTTATCCTGAAGATTTAAAACTAATAGAGACAATATAAAGGAATCCAAAGGAGGCTAACTTCCTGGATTTCAATATTAGATACGACGACAAGGATCATATAATATTTAATATATATGACAAACGAAAAAAACTTGATATAAAGGTCAATTTCCTGACGCATTGGCGTAACAATATATACATCGTAATATTTCCCGTAATGTTATTGTACAACATCTGAAAAGACGTCAACGAATCATTAACAATAAAAAGGAAATAATAGATAGAGATGTGCTTGTGATAAAAGTACCCAATAGCCTTTATAAAATGTCAGCTGGATGATTATTACAAAAATAAATATTCACAAGTCATCATGGAAGTTTGTAATGACGAATTGGTAACAAAACAGAAATAGAGATTTGGTTCACGAGTTTATAATAACAACTACTTTCACTTATGGTGAAAGAAGAAAACAACTGAATGTTGTAATGATTTGGTATAAGAGTATGTGAATCATGGTGAGGGATATGACTGATTCAAATAACGGAGGGTAAGAATGAGTTCTCCTTCCTTATTGTTCTTTGGATTATGACAGAATTCTATGGGGATTACGTATAATTTCTTTTTGACTCCTTTGGAAATCAAAGTGTATTCTTTCGATATACATGCATTGGAGAAGTGCTACGGGAATTGCTGCCACCTCGGGAGTGTGCTGCGACCTAGCAGCTGAAACTGGGATTCCCCCTCGGGCTTCTTTAGCATATTGCCCGATAGTCTTCCCATCCATTCTTTATCCTTTTTGCATCTTATTTTAATATATTTCGTATAATGAGAAAAATGCAGCATTGCGCATTTAATTTCATTTTTATGAACTTTAAACCTTTTAATTTACTTAACGATTTTCCCTCTTTTATATATATATATATATATATAATAATAATAATAATAGTTTGGAAATCCAATGATAGAATAGCGAGAAGTTGCAACTAAAAAAAAATGTCTAACAAATAAAAAGTATCAAACAGAGAATCATCAATCAAATGTAAAATAAAGTGAAAATCTCTAGTCATCAAGCTGAAGATGAACAACAAACATCAATGGAAAGGAATCGATAATAGAAAATCGAATACAATCCTAGCATTAAAGCTTTACGTGTGGACAAGCCCTAGGCCTAAACAAATGAATTATTCATTTCGATAAAACTCTTCTTCAAGTCCAAGTATTTTATCAATATATATACAGGGTGAATTGCACTTAACTGCCAAACGAAAGAGGGTGATAGAAGAGCCCATGTGCGGTATAAAACACCATAGCAATCCTGTCCTATCTCTAACCGGTTTCGAGTTATCGTGGATAGAAGGAAAGTGCGCTAAGCCTGAAAAAACCTAAATGTGTGAGGTTTCTGAAAGGTTTACACTCAAAATAAGCACATAATTGGAAAGAACAGAAAAAGTCCTGTAAGATGACACCCAGGGTATCTGGATTTAACGGCGAGCTCCAAGCGCTGAAACATTGGTGAAGTGCAAAATCGAAAGGTTGCTAAAATCTTTAACTGCCTATATCGCAAAAACCCTTTTAGCTAAAATCGGTCGAAAGTAGAGAGATTATGGATGTTCACCAACAGAGACGGAGCGCGGAGCAAAATGGCCGCCATCTTGAATTCCGTAATCCTGGACGATGGGGTAAAAAGGGGGGAAATGGAAAAATGAGGGGGTTAAAATTTTTTAGAAACTTTTACGGGTGGCAACGATTTTGTAGTCTTGTACGAGGGGTTTAGGGTGAAATAAATTTTTTTCGAATGAGTTTTTCTAAGTATAAGAGAAACTTTTTTGGGGGTGGCAGCACCTCCGCCTCTGCGACAGAAGCTGAGCAGTGCCATTAGCGCCCCCTAGCGAGGGTAATCTGAATTATTGAGGATTGAATTTAGAATATTTCTAAGTATGGGAGAAACTTTTTGGGGGGTGGCAACACCTCCGCCTCTGCGACAGAGGCGGAGCAGTGCCATTAGCGCCCCCTAGCGGGGATAAGCGGAACTATTGAAGATGAAACTAAGTATGAGAGAAACTTTTGGGGATGACAACACCTCAGCCTCTGCGACAAAGGCGGAGCAGTGCCATTAGCGCCCCCTAGCGGGGAACTATTGAGACGAAACTTGGGTTTTTTCTAAGTATTGAAGAAACATTTTTAGAGATGACAACGACTGAGGCTCTGCACGGAAGGCGGAATGAGATCACCAGCGCCCCCTGGCGGTGGAAAGAACTATTGATACGAAACTTGGGATTTTTTTAAGTATGGGAGAAACATTTTTGGGGGATGGCAACACCTAGGAAGGCGGAATGGAGCCATCAGTGCCCCTAGCGGCGAAACTTAAAGCTGGAGCTTAGAAATGAAATATTTCTAATTTTAAATATTGAGGATGGAACTTAGAATTTTTCTACGTATTGGAGAAACTTTTTGGGGGTGGCAACGGCCGAGGTTCTGCGTCGAAGGCGGAATGGAACCATTAGTGCCCCCAAGCGGTACATCGTGGAGTTAAAGTTGGAACTTCGTAATTTTCTCTCCTAATGGGATTTTTTTCTAAGTAAATTAAATGAGATTAATTAAAATTGAGTTAATTAAATTATATGATTAAGTATTGAATATCCCTCCGCCAAGGGTGTACCAAGGTCATCGTTCTTGGAATATCCCTCCATCTTATAAAGGGGAAAAAAGAGTGCTTACGCTATCCGTGTGCCAAAGGCATTCCAAGGGTATGCCAAAGCAGCTCCCTAAAAAGTCGGTTACGAAGTTAACTGTGAGAATCTCGTATGATGAAGGGAGATACTCGATAATTTCTTAAAACATGGGTTTGCGAACTTGTGTCATTTTTTAATGTTTTCTAGCAAAACGCGATTTTTAGTAACAAAATTTCGTAAATGTAAGTTTTTTTCATAATTTTTCGCAAATGTGATTTTTTTACTTTTCAAAAACCACACATGTGCTAATTTCTCTATGGGAATTAACATAGGTTTTCACACTTGTGCCATTTTTTAACGTTTTTTCACAAAAACGTAATTTTTAGTAACAAAATTTCACAAAAACACGCTTTTTACTTGTAAAAACTAACAAAAACGTGTTTTTGAAGTAGCTGAATTTCGGGAATCTCGATAATCTCGGGAATTTGAGAGGGTGTGTATACCCAATAATCGTAGATACCTGTTTTCAACTTTTAAAAATATATATTTTAAAAACCACACATGTTAATTTCTCTATGGGAATGGGTTTTCGCACTTCTGACAATTTTTGACGTGTTTTCGCAAAAATGCGATTTTTATTTGTAAAAAACTAACAAAGACGTGTTTTTGAATGAGCTGAATTTCGGGAATTTGAGAGGGCATATATCCCAATGAACATGGAAGCCCACAGGCTGTTTAGCGGCAAAACACCTAATTTTAAATAATCATATAGATACCTGTTTACAACTTTTAAAAATAAATATTTTAAAAAGCTAGTGAGTATATATGTTAAGTACTGAATTTTTTTCTGTACATGTAAGATTTTACTTATAGTGGAAAAATTTGCTAAAAATTATAAGTATAGTACTTACGGTACTTATAGTACTATAAGTATATATACGTATATATACTTATAGTATAGTGTATATATGCTTATAGTATAGTGTATATATACTTATAGTATAGTGTATATATACTTATAGTATAGCGTAAGTATATATACTTATAATACTAAGATAGCTAGAGCGTTATTTAGCTGTATAGCGTTTCTGTTTACGCATTAAATAAAAGCGTTAGTTCTCAAGAAACTCGAACTTATTTTCGTAGTTTGAGACTACACCCATGGGCGCTCATAGAACTTTTCCCAGAAGGGAGTAAACTTAGAGCTCCTCTACTACAGGCTGACTTATCAAGCATATTGAAGCCCATAGGGTTCTATACTACAGTTACAGAAATTATAAAATAAGTGTTTAAAACAAATACTTTATATAAAAAAAAGAAATTTCAATTAGAATGTTGTAGAACTTAGCTCGTACAAGTATGCTCCAGTTCCGGGTATCCAATTATTTATTATCCATTGTTTTCTTCTTTCTTCATTTCTAGGAAAGCGAAATAGCCTAAAACCCTTTCTGAAATGATTAGAGCAGTTTGGTGCAGAACAACCACCCATAATTATTTCAATTATACTTCCTAAAGTGAAAATTCGAATAGAGCTAATGCTAATGGATTGCGCTTCCAGCTATGATGGGCTTCAATATGCTTGATGAGTCAGCTCGTATATAGAGGAGCCTTAAGTAAACTGCTGACGTCAATGAGGCAAACTCAAAGCTAAGATGTACAACGTCGACTCACTTAATGTCCAGGGGAAGACAGGTGCCCCCCTTTTCTACCCCTATGGCTGCCCATCTTCGAGGAGCAATCAAGTAGAGAAAGCCTCGGCAACCCTAACACAAGACCGAAACCGTTGTCATGTGACTTCAGGGACTCTTCCCGCCCAGAGCGTTCCGTTTTCCCTCCCTGTAGTTCAATGGGAGAAGGTGAGTGGCAAAGCGTCTGTGAAAGAAAAAATACAATCATTTCTGCTACCCCTAAGCTTTGGAAGATAAAAAAAATTGTAGGAGATATTGCTGAGCTCCGTGAAGAAATTATTCCATCAATGTATTTATAAAAAAAATATTCATTAAAACATCTTAAACTGCGTTTTACTACATTTTGGCGGTTTTGAAAAAACGAAACTGTGAGATTTCGCCCGCTCGCTTTGGATGCGTTCAAGAAATAGTTTGTGCTTCCTAAGATATAATTTTGAGATTGAAATCCGGGATATTTTTGACATCCCGGGATATCAGAAATTATTTTTTTTTAATTTAAGTATCCCGCGGGGTTAAAAATATCCCTCTACTTCATTTTATAGATAAAGAAGATATATTTTAATTATCTTACTTTCTGATTTATTTGTCTATAAATACTGCGTGTATGTGAACGATAAGCATGTTGAGATTTTCTTATAACAAACTTTTGGTATAACGGAATTTTGAACATAATGAGAACATTTTTATAAAAAAACAATACCTTTAAGTACTTTTCGCATTTGTAATAAACACTGATATACTACTTATAAAGAGCATTAGATAATAGTTTACCGTCTGAAATAATACACCTTTAATTCAGAAATACAATATATTAAAAACATCTAGTACAATGAATGTACATGTGTACTTTGACATATGTACTGGAAAATGTAACTGATTGATATCGAACAAATTGCATATAAAATTTATAAATAAAAGCATCCTAATTTAGTAACTGCATTGCATTTGGCATACTGTATAAATGTTATTATAAAAGAAGTTGGTATAAATGTTATTATAAAAGAAGTTGGTATAAATGTTATTATAAAAGAAGTTGGTATAAATGTTATTATAAAAGAAGTTGGTATAAATGTTATTATAAAAGAAGTTGGTATAAATGTTATTATAAAAGAAGTTGGTATAAATGTGTTGGGTTATACTTTTAGATATTTAACAATTTTAGGGGTTTTGTTTTTGTTTAAATGTGTTCAGGGGTCTTATTTACATAGTCATTCTCTTTTAGTTATCCATTTTCCAATTGTTTAGGTTTTTGATATTCTTTGTTCAAATATATTCTATTCCATAGGTTTTGTGTAAAAAACGGCGAAAGTTCGTTCTTTTCAGGTTTTAGCAATTTAAATTTATTTAAATTGGCTAATTTGTGATTCCATTTCTTGCCCTTTTTATTCCCTTTAATTTGATTCCAAATTTATTGCTCTCGGTTAAAAATTGGTTAATTCATCGCAATTTTACAGTTTTATTCTATTTTCAGCTTTTTAAATATTTTAGAATCGTCCATATTTAAATTATTGCCGAATTCGTATTTTCCAAATCGTTTCACTTCATTTCCTTTTAATTTTCGTCTGCTTTGAAATTCCATTTCTCTTCTTTAAAGTTTCGAGTTTTTAATTGGTTGACCGTAATATTAAAATCGTCTGTCATTAATTATTTTATCGTTCATCGATAATTTTGTTTACAATCTGTGGCAGCGATGTTTCGCAGTATATAAGCAAATCGCGCACTTTTTCGATCTCTTTTACGCTCTTTTTCACTTTTCTTCTGCTTATGGATTAGAACAAGGGGATGTAAGCTATTAAGCTGTCCTGTGCCGTTAGGCACACATTCTGTGGAATGTCTTTTTTCGCGACTTTTAAGTTTGTTCGTGTTTAATTTACGATGTCCAGCCCACGATTCTTGTTTCCTGCTATGACTTAAGTGCGTACTCTTAACGCTGCATATAAAATAAAATGTTTATCCCGGCTAATTAAACGTCTGATCTGTTATGAAGTTGTAGCGTCTTCAATCTGTTTTTCCCGCCGTGGAGGCGAGGTTTATTCTAAACAGTTGGGAGCATCCGAAATTATTGTGTCTACAAGCTCTCGCCTGCCATGTGGATTTGAGAAGTGCTCTGACGCCAATTAGGCGGTTGTTTATCGTTGTCAGTGTGCATTCTTTAAATGACGTATTGAGTCGGCATTTCCATATGATATTACTGGACTATATGCTCGGCGTTTAGTACTGATGAGTAAAGAAGTGTTCATTGTTTCCGATGAAGAAATCGTTGATTGAGGTTTGGTGCTGATCGAATTTTCGACGTTGAGGAGCTTGCTGTCGTGTGAACGGTCCTTCTTTTGGACAGGAGTGGATGCTTTTCCTCGTGATTAAGCGATTGGACTTTTGCCTTTCCATCTTCGTCTCATCTGTTGGGATCTGATGCATCCAGCATGTTCCATGACGGCTCTACATCCGGGTGATATCTTTTAAATGCTGATTTTTATTTGCTTCTGTCGGTTTAGACTATTTATTTTAAAGTTTAATTGTGTTAGTAGAATAAAACCCCTTTAGACTTATACTTTAGGTCATCTGAACCTGTGGTTAAGTTTAACTTTTGTTCTAAATTTCCCTTTTGGCTAACTTATGTTCTTTTTTTTCACAAATTCTAGTTTAGGCAAATAATTGTATAAGTTTAATATTGTTAACTTTAAAATTTAATATTCTAACGTTTTTTTTTACCACTATACGACCGGCCATTCCATTTATTTTTATTATTTAAGATGTTTGATTTTAGTTAATGAGATGTAAAAGGTTTTAAAAATTATTTTAAAAGTGAAGTTTAAATTTTAATAAACGTTAGATTTTGAAAACCTAAAATCTGTGTTCTTTCTTTTACTTTTAATGTTTTTATTTTTAGGTAAAGTGTCAATTTTTAATATTTTACAGGAGTACATATTTGTACACGTAGGGAAACTGGTCAATAGGTCCACTTTCTGTTTATTTAAGAATTCAGTTTATTTTTAGAATGTTTTCAGGTTAGATGAACTTTGAGGAACTTTACAAATTTCAGATATTTTTGAGTGTTTTCAGAAGAATGATTTTTAGGTTTTAAGAACTTAGAATACTTAGAATGATTCAGAATGTTCTTTGTTTTTAGTATATCATAAATGCACTTACCCCCCCCCAACAATTGGCGCCGTTTGACCAGTCTAGGGGCTTATTCATGCTAACTGTAATAGATGTTCTTAATAATTTTTGTTCTTAAAAATGAAATTTCAGTAAATTGATTCCACACCTGTTTATTCTAAAAGTGATTACAGTTGAGATTTTAATATGTTCTTAAAGTAAGGCAGGATGTTTTAGAATGTTCTTAAACTAAATTAGAGGAATTTATTTTAATATTTTGATTAAAATTTTAAGATTGATTTAAATATTTTCATTTAGAATTTTTTGAGGAAACTTTTGAATTTGACTTTTTCATTTAGAATTTTTATTTAAGCATTCCTTAATTTAAGTTAATTTGATTTGAGTTTTATTATTTGAAGTAGTTTGAAAGTAAATTTAATTCATAAGTTTAGGAAGTTTTAAGTATTTGAAGAACGCACTTTATAGTATTTACATTTTTTGTTCTAATCCCATCTCATTAACAATTTTTTTTATTTTGTTGTTTCTGTAACCCACGCTCCCAGCAACTTAAGAATTGTTTTGATGAAATAGAATGAAATTAATTGAGTAAATTTAACATGAGAATATTTTTTTTATTAAGTTAAATTATATAGAATTAAAACAGTAGTTTTTCGACTTAGAATTTTTTATGTTCTGATTTGGAATTGAGATTTAAATGCTCACTGATATGTGAATGTAGATGATGAAATGCTGTTGATTTATTGAAAAATTGGGTAATGCAGGTGTTTTTTTACACTCAAAAATGAGTGTGACATAAATGTCATCTTGAGTTATCTTGTTCTTCACATTGATCATTTGTTTGGTTTTCATACTCAAATAGAGTGGTGACAAATCAGTTTGTTTGTTCTTAATTCTGAATCTGATATTTTTAATACTGTCTTTAAAATTTTTGGTCGTTAAAGTGGAAAAATTTATTTTATTTATAGGAGAATTAATTTTTTTTTTTAAGTGGAATATTTAAAATTGTGCAATGCAATTTGAGTTCTTTTGGTTTTGAAATTTAAATGGGGATTTGTAACATGATTTTTTCTTTGGTATTTTGTAAGGTAAGTTTTTGTTTCTTTGGTAAGTAATGTGATACACTTGGCAGTTAGTGAATTTAAATGTACTACTTGATGGATATTTTTTTTTGTGCTATTTTTTTGGGGTTCAAAAAAAAAGATTCACAACCTTTGAGAGGACTCACAACCCTCGGCCCCTTGTCTTAATTTTTTTTGATTTTTATGAGAATTTTTTGAGATTTCCAGAGTTGCAGTTATGATATTTGAGTTTATTGTTGTTGAGAGTGCAAGATGTTGCACAATAATTAGTAGAATCGCGTTTATTGATATTGGTGTAAAATGATGCATAAGGTCATTTTAATGTATATTTGTATTTTGAACGATCTAATTTGCCAAGTAATCAGTTTATAGTATAATTTGTAAACAAGTCGGTTAAATTTGTGTTCAGTTCCAAATTGTTAGGGAATTGAGTTTGTTATTTTGGGGGTAAATATTCCACAATTTTTTTGTTTGTAACTTGAGCCAAAATTGATATTATTTAAATAGAGTAATATGCTTCGAATATTTGTTTTCTTTGTAGAGGAGGAGATGGTGATGAATTTGATGATTTGTATTTATTGGTTGTTATGTTGAAGGTACCATTTCAAAATTTATTGTTTAGATTATTGGAATTCTTTGGCTGGTCCAAAGTTTTCGTTAAAATTTATGTTTATTCATGACAGCTAATGATATAGAGATCTGTTTATTATTTTTCTACTGCTTCTCTTTGATGACGTATTTGTTGAAGCATTTTAAAAATGCATTGATGAACTTTTCATAATATAGAGTTACAATGAAGTTGAAGTATTTAATATTGAATCTATATGTATGTTTAAGAGTTTAGACGAAGAGTTGAGAAATTTATGATTGATATTATGAAATGTTTAGTGAAATGATTATTTGATTTTTGATTTATTTATAAGGAATTTGATTTTTTTATGTGATTTTTTATGGCTCATGTTACAGATGTAGTTGAGATTTTGATTTTTTTTTTCTCTCCTTCGTTTCGCGAAATCTTGTCATGTGTTAGCTAAAATTTTTCATTTTTCAAATGAAAAATTTTTTTGGGACGTTCGAAGGAGTTGTTGGGTTATACTTTTAGATATTTAACAATTTTAGGGGTTTTGTTTTTGTTTAAATGTGTTCAGGGGTCTTATTTACATAGTCATTCTCTTTTAGTTATCCATTTTCCAATTGTTTAGGTTTTTGATATTCTTTGTTCAAATATATTCTATTCCGTAGGTTTTGTGTAAAAAACGGCGAAAGTTCGTTCTTTTCAGGTTTTAGCAATTTAAATTTATTTAAATTGGCCAATTTGTGATTCCATTTCTTGCCCTTTTTATTCCCTTTAATTTGATTCCAAATTTATTGCTCTCGGTTAAAAATTGGTTAATTCATCGCAATTTTACAGTTTTATTCTATTTTCTTTCAGCTTTTTAAATATTTTAGAATCGTCCATATTTAAATTATTGCCGAATTCGTATTTTCCAAATCGTTTCACTTCATTTCCTTTTAATTTTCGTCTGCTTTGAAATTCCATTTCTCTTCTTTAAAGTTTCGAGTTTTTAATTGGTTGACCGTAATATTAAAATCGTCTGTCATTAATTATTTTATCGTTCATCGATAATTTTGTTTACAATCTGTGGCAGCGATGTTTCGCAGTATATAAGCAAATCGCGCACTTTTTCGATCTCTTTTACGCTCTTTTTCACTTTTCTTCTGCTTATGGATTAGAACAAGGGGATGTAAGCTATTAAGCTGTCCTGTGCCGTTAGGCACACATTCTGTGGAATGTCTTTTTTCGCGACTTTTAAGTTTGTTCGTGTTTAATTTACGATGTCCAGCCCACGATTCTTGTTTCCTGCTATGACTTAAGTGCGTACTCTTAACGCTGCATATAAAATAAAATGTTTATCCCGGCTAATTAAACGTCTGATCTGTTATGAAGTTGTAGCGTCTTCAATCTGTTTTTCCCGCCGTGGAGGCGAGGTTTATTCTAAACAGTTGGGAGCATCCGAAATTATTGTGTCTACAAGCTCTCGCCTGCCATGTGGATTTGAGAAGTGCTCTGACGCCAATTAGGCGGTTGTTTATCGTTGTCAGTGTGCATTCTTTAAATGACGTATTGAGTCGGCATTTCCATATGATATTACTGGACTATATGCTCGGCGTTTAGTACTGATGAGTAAAGAAGTGTCCATTGTTTCCGATGAAGAAATCGTTGATTGAGGTTTGGTGCTGATCGAATTTTCGACGTTGAGGAGCTTGCTGTCGTGTGAACGGTCCTTCTTTTGGACAGGAGTGGATGCTTTTCCTCGTGATTAAGCGATTGGACTTTTGCCTTTCCATCTTCGTCTCATCTGTTGGGATCTGATGCATCCAGCATGTTCCATGACGGCTCTACATCCGGGTGATATCTTTTAAATGCTGATTTTTATTTGCTTCTGTCGGTTTAGACTATTTATTTTAAAGTTTAATTGTGTTAGTAGAATAAGACCCCTTTAGACTTATACTTTAGGTCATCTGAACCTGTGGTTAAGTTTAACTTTTGTTCTAAATTTCCCTTTTGGCTAACTTATGTTCTTTTTTTTCACAAATTCTAGTTTAGGCAAATAATTGTATAAGTTTAATATTGTTAACTTTAAAATTTAATATTCTAACGTTTTTTTTTACCACTATACGACCGGCCATTCCATTTATTTTTATTATTTAAGATGTTTGATTTTAGTTAATGAGATGTAAAAGGTTTTAAAAATTATTTTAAAAGTGAAGTTTAAATTTTAATAAACGTTAGATTTTGAAAACCTAAAATCTGTGTTCTTTCTTTTACTTTTAATGTTTTTATTTTTAGGTAAAGTGTCAATTTTTAATATTTTACAGGAGTACATATTTGTACACGTAGGGAAACTGGTCAATAGGTCCACTTTCTGTTTATTTAAGAATTCAGTTTATTTTTAGAATGTTTTCAGGTTAGATGAACTTTGAGGAACTTTACAAATTTCAGATATTTTTGAGTGTTTTCAGAAGAATGATTTTTAGGCTTTTAGGTTTTAAGAACTTAGAATACTTAGAATGATTCAGAATGTTCTTTGTTTTTAGTATATCATAAATGCACTTACCCCCCCCCCCCCCCAACAAATGTTATTATAAAAGAAGTTGGTATAAATGTTATTATAAAAGAAGTTGGTATAAATGTTATTATAAAAGAAGTTGGTATAAATGTTATTATAAAAGAAGTTGGTATAAATGTTATTATAAAAGAAGTTGGTATAAATGTTATTATAAAAGAAGTTGGTATACAGTACTTCGCTGACTTCCTTCGCATTTGACGTCTCTATGGAAACAAATTACAGTTTTCAAATCATAGTTTAGGCATATCGCATTGCCGTCAAAGTCATAGAATAACTCAAATTAAGTTATTTTAATATGTTTTTATTTGGTCTGAATCGAAAATAGAAAGAAAAATAAGTGGCAAGAAAAATATGTTTTAAGCCCTCATTAACAACTCTGCAACACTCTCTGCAAAATGTTTGTGTTGTATGCATGTGTGCGTGTGTGTGTGCAGTGCATATATGTATATGTGATGGTTGGTGAGTGTGCTTATATGTATGTGTTCTTGTGTGTGTGTGTGTGCGTGCGTATATGTGTATGTGTTCTTGTGTGTATGCGTGTATGCATATGTGTTTGTTTGTGTAAGTGCATATTTGTATATGTATTTGCATGTAAAATTTGGGTAAGATAACATTTGGGTAAGATAGGTTTAAAAATATTAAAATCTAAGTTAAGTTTCATTTCATATAATTGTTTTATTTTATAACCAAATTCACCTGAAGAAAAAACCTATTACTAACGCATACAGATCATATCTGTCATGTAGTGAACTGCTTGCTATATGTCATATACTGAAATGCTGTAGAAACGGATAAATTAGGTATATGATTTTCTTTAAAAAATCAAGGCCAAAAGGTAAGAGATGATAGATTTATTATGCATTGATATATATATATATATATATATATATATATATATACTTAATCAACTTTTTAGAATTTATAGATTATCAGATAAAAAATTTCATGCTTTGCACATTAATAACTTCAAAATTACCAGTAAATTATATGAATATCTAGCATATTTAGTAAATGATATAGTTAATAAGTTTCGATTAGCCTGAAATTCTTAATAATTTCTCCTTAGTATCTTATTTTAGCCATACTTCTACATTCTCTTGTTTTTACATTACAATATATTTTCATCTATTTATTTTGCAGCTTTTACTGTAGAATATCACATTTTACTGCCAGTTTATGTTACGGTACGGTTACGGTTTTTTACCAGTACTACGGTTTTTATTATTCACTTTGGCAACAGTACATCACTTCTTTACTCTTTAGCGAATGGCAACATTTGTCAAGTCATTTTTTGCTCGTCATGGTTGTACATTTGAGGTGTATTTCAAGGTATTTATACTTCCTTTCTATTTTTTCAATCTTTATGCTTGTCGTCCTAATTTATAACAAATTACTACCACAATGGCACACTTTTACAGTTTTCTGGAACTGCTGCAATGCGCCGTTCTAGCGCAAACGTGTCAAATCTGGCTCTCATGTGTAGCAGGGAAGAGGGACGCCACGCTTTTCAGATCCCCAAACAAAGGAAATGCTACCTCTAGCGATTCTAGCGCTTTGGTGTCCATCCATGAATACAGCTACCATTCGAGATGACACGTCCCAACAGTAATTCCAGTGACTTTTCTCTCAGTATGACGTCTAAGCTCTTCTCTAAATCCGACGAATATTTATTTGTGTCAACCAACCGAGTGTGCCTCCCTCTTGCAAAATGAAGTTCCGTAACACAAATATCATGTACTTTTACAATTTTAAACACATGAAATTCACCCACATACAGAATTGGATTGAAATTAAGAGTGAGTTTTTAAAATGCGCAAGCGCAGTTTCAGCAGGATGTAGCCATGTTTCCTATCATGTTCCAGTTATGCGAACGACACGCTGCAAAGTTAATTGAACTAGAAAGGGCTATGAAAAAAATAATAATAATCCGCTCAGTTGTAGACCACTATTCGCCATTATTAAACCCATGGTTTGAGTTCTAAACCACCAATTCATATCATTCTAATTCAAGATGGCATTCATGTTACTTCCATTTCAATCCAAAAAAGGTATTCTGGCTGAAATGAATGCTGTTGCTATGGGAACTCTCTAGTCCATCATAGCCATGGGCGTACGAAAACAATAGAGTCTATACATTTCGCAGTCTATGGAATAACTTCCATAGACTGTGTATCTGTTACGAAACGCATCTTCTAGAATCGTGGGTGTATACCAGGATCAAGTTTATGGATAACTTACGCTTACTCACAAGCACACAGTAAACAGGAACAGTATACAATCAAACAGCACTTTAATGCTCAACTTATTTCACAGAATAAGCTATATAATTCTCAAAATGTTGTTAAAAATCACCGTTCAATGTAGCTCGTGTCACGTCCATTCCACTGCAACGGACGGGTGAGTCCTATTTAGAATCTCTTCATAGAAACGTCTTGAAATCTCTCTATCTCAAAGAATAATCGTTCTATCGAAAAGTTTCTAGAACATTCCAGTAATAGCCAAATGTGGAAACCCTTCTTATTCTTCGACCCAGACCGTCCGACCTACCAGAAAGGTGTAAGGTAACCGTTTGGACGGCCGAGAAGTGGCACCCAATTTAGACCGGAACCCAGTGGGGGAGGCATCCACAGGGTCCGTACCCTCCTTCCCCTACCACCAACCTCTCGGAAGGACTTACGGACCCACATGTTTAACGTGATCGTACTCCGCGTGAACACGGCGGCAGTTTGGGCAGCGGCGGGAATCGAACCCGGGACTACCGAGTGCAACCTCCGCGCGTTAACCACAGGGCTACCGCGCCCTAGAAACCCTTCTTCGAACTTGGAAATTCTGGAAACTCGGGCTCACGTCATGTACTGTATTTTCTTCGTCTGGTCTTCGAGACAGACGAAAGAGAAGGCGCCATTAACTTTGCTCGAAGTCTAGATCTGTTGAAAGTGGCACCGTTAAGCATATAACGTCAGAATCAATTCATGTGTTGATTATGTGAATGACTCTCCTGCGTTTGGATCACGATGTCGGGCGACGAATTCCGTTTATCTCGTTCTCTACCTATCGAATGGACGAGTCCCCTTCTCGCGCTTGTTGACATAGTGGGCAATAGTTGACTTTTCAAAAGAGTGGGGAAATACTTTGCCCGAAACCCAGCTAGGTGCCGATGCTCGACAGCGAATCGGGCCCGCTGGTTCTGGTTGCTTTAGGACGCCCCGGACGGACGGCTTTCGTCGTTTCGGGACCCACTTTTGCAGATCCTAAAGAGTAGATGCAGTCTTCCTATCTTTCACAATACTAAAAATCCGGGTCTGAGCTCCCGCTTTGACCTCGTGGTTTGGACGTGAACGTGTCAAAATTCTCTGTGACTGGGCACGGACGTCCATCAACAACCTGCGTAGTAGCATGCGCAGAAACGGAAGGGTATTTTTTTTTTTATCACAGCGGATCATGGTAACAGGACGATGATGGCCCATAAAAGTTGAAACTAAACCCATGAAACGTCGAAATGTTTCTTTGTGATAGAAAGAAGTTATTTAGAATACTTGAATAACAATATATATGTAAAGATTGCGTGCACTTTAAGTGATTTTAAGTGACTGTACACGACTACTCCTTTTCACCGTAGTCACTGTAATTAGCTTTCTAAAGCTGTATTCATTGACTAGCCAATTCTGCAATCTATATGCGAGCGAGAAGGAAAAAATACATAACGAATTTCCTTAAAAAAATTCGTATATATTTTAATAAAAGTGACTATTTTATTTTCCGACCCATTAAAAATACCCATCCAAGAAGATCCATTGAGACATATCTTACTAAAATGAGAGGTTAAGTTTCTAAAATAACCGTTTTTAATACAGAACTAATGAAAATGACCATACTGCTAAGCAAACGAGTATTTTGTTTTGAAAACGTAAGGGCAAAAGGGGCCGTGTGACGTCATATGCCCATGCTCTAAATTCAGCTCGTCCACTGTTAATCCCTTTATGCCCACGCCTTCTTTTTGTACGCTAATGGGATTTGAAGGTCGACTCTCCGTGCGGAGCCTAACCCTTTCTCGACGACTTCACATATTTCTGGGCCGTTCGAAAATAATATTAACTGTTTAGGCCCAACTCACCTATGAAACAACTTTGGACCGTTTTCAGGCCTTTATTATCCATCTATTGACTAGGATATCCACGGGTTGAACTTCCTGCCCACAGGAAGGAGTTCATGAAGATCAATGAGATCTACTTTTTGTTAGGATATCTATATAGCATTTGTAGGTTTAAGGTAGCAAATGTTTACAGGCCCCCTCGAACAAAATCAAATTTCTGATTTCCTTTCCCAAAGGCATAAAGATGCGGGTTTTGAAACAGCCGTTCTAAGCCCTCTAGAAGTTGACACGTGACAGAGCCGCATCGGGGACGGTTAGTACTTGGGTGGGTGACCACCTGGGAACACCGCGTGCTGTTGGCACATTTCGGGCGCGGTAGCCCGGTGGTTTGCGCGCTGGTTTTGCATGCTGCCACAACTGCCGCCGTGTTCATGCGGAGTACGATCACGTTAAACATGTGGATCCGTAAGTCCTTCCGAGAGGTTGGTGGTAGGGGAAGGAGGGTACGGTCCCTGTGGATGCCTCCCCCACTGGGTTCCGGTCTAAATTGGGTGGCACTTCCCGGCAGTCCAAACGGTTACCTTACACCTTTCTGGTAGGTCGGACGGTCTGGGTCTCAACGTGACAGAGCCGATATTTTTTTCTCCCACCACGGAGAGACATAGACATAATAGGTCATGGGCGCCCTTATACTTGTCTGCTTAGCAGTGTGGACACTTTCATCGTTTCTACATTAAAAACGGTTACCTTTCATTTTAGTAGGATATGTCTGAATGGATCTTCTTGGATGAATATTTTTAATGACCGGAAAATAAAATAGTCACTTTCATTAAAATATAGACACGAGTTTCCTTTTTAAAGGAAAGTCGTTATGTATCTCTCCCTTCTTGCTCGCCTATACATTTCAGAACTGGCTAGTCAATGTGTACATCTTTAAAACGCAAGTGAGTGAGTGTGTCCATTCGCATAAAGTGTACTTTAGCGAATCCAATCTTTACATATATATTCGAGTATTCTAAATAACTTCTTTTCACCCCAAAGATACATGTCGATGTTGAATTGGCTTCGTTTCATTTTTTACGGGCAGCCTCGTCCGTTATCAACGCTCAGGTAAAAAGAATGCCCCCTCGGCCGCCCTCACTACAAAATCCCAAACAAAGTGTCTAGAAAATCTTTTACGTCTTTGCAATTAAATGGGGAAGGGAAATGGATGGCTTTTGCAAACCGTTGACTGGCAGTCTGAAACGTTGCATACTTATACTATTCACTCCAGAATGGAACACACCCAATGGGCCCATTTCCGATTCAAATGACTATTTTCAACGATAAACAGCATCCATTCTAAACTCATCGAGCTAATCTAATATCTCGGGTCTAACGTTCAAAATAAATAAAAAGGTTGCAGTTCCTTTTAAGAATCCTACTTTCTCTGTCTTTGACAGGCAAACTTCCATTCGAGGTTGCAGTTCCTTTTAAGAATCCTACTTTCTCTGTCTTTGACAGGCAAACTTCCATTCGAGGTTGCAGTTCCTTTTAAGAATCCTACTTTCTCTGTCTTTGACAGGCAAACTTCCATTCGAGGTTGCAGTTCCTTTTAAGAATCCTACTTTCTCTGTCTTTGACAGGCAAACTTCCATTCGAGGTTACCTAATATTAACTATTTACCAGAGTAGAAGAGTATTGTCCTCCCGAAAATGATCGAATGTGAGATTTGGACGGATTAAGAACGGGATGCATTCCGGATACATCGGGGCCATAGCCAGGGACGAAATAGAGGGAAATTCTCAACAGTCTTAAAGGAGGGGCTCACAATGAATCATTGGCATTTATGAACCATAAGAGTTACTATTTCAATTCATACAAATTATTGATAAATAATTGCATATTTATATTTGCAAGCCAAGAGCTTATTATTAATATCCATATATATATATATATATATATATATCAATATTAATATATAACAAGAAAGATCAATCATGCATAAGCATTGATTATGAAACACTTTCCAACTGAAATGCAATTTCATTTAAAAATTTCAAAATGTGATACATTCAGTGGTGATATCTTTTACATTATCACAGTGCTACAGTCATTTATTATACTTAAATATTTAAAACTGTATCGAAATATAAATCATCTGATTCTCTATGCAAAATCAATGAATATTTCATTCATATAACTTGTATTCCAGTCTCCAGAGCTAAATAATTTTGCGTGAAAAAAATTCAACAATTCTTATGTAACTCACCTTACAATCGCTTGAGATATTTGCATTCTGCATAAGTTAAAATTAGGCTTCGTTGAAGAAATAATAAAAGTTTAAGGATCATTTAAAATCACAACTATTGTAATTGCGTAGGCACGGAATTTAGATACTCAGATAATACACAGATACACAGATCCCGGCCGTCCAATTTGTTGCTCGAGTCCTCTGGATGAGTCGGACGGTCTGGGTCTTCAACAGATACACAGATAATGTGTGTGTGTATGTATTCAAAGTATTGGAATCGTGCCGAAGATCGGAACTCGAATTTTCGAAGGATCTACACGTTTTGGGACTTCTAGAACACGAAAAAACTATTTTTAGGAAGACGTCTGTGTGTGTAAGGGTGTATCTGTGTGTCTGTGAGGATATTGCATCCACTCTAACTGAAAAACTAATGGACCGAATTTCATAAAATTTGGTAGGTATGTTTTCTATGGGAAAATGTTCATTAGATTATAGTACGATTCGTAATAAAAGAATCTGCCTTCTTTGCGAAATGGTCGGCAGAAATTGTCTTTATCCACTCTAGCTAAAAACTAGTGGAACAAATTTAACAAAATTTGGTGTATAATATTTCAATAACCTACAAGTGATTTATATACCAAATTTAACAAAATTTGGTATATAAATCATTTGTAGGTTATTCTAGTACGATTCGGGAAAAAGGAACGGGCTGTTTTTGCGAAATGGCCCGCGAAAATCGTTAAATATAAAAATAAAAGACTACGTGTGCTCAATTATATCAATTAAATTCCTATTTTATACGTGATTTTTGACAACAAAAAGAATAAGACTAACCCATTACTCTAGGACTAGCCGTTCTTGAGATATTCTAGTTTTTTCGCGTTTTCGTTACGTCACCTTTGACAATAAGTCCAGCTATCATATGAGAACCAAATTCAAGTTTAACGTGCAAATTCAATGTCAGTTAAAATACTTATGGCTGTTATTTTGTGCAGATAAACTCAAATTATTATTGAAGAAATAAAGAGAACGTGAATATGAGTCTGCAAGGAAAGACATGTGCTGTCCACATCAAAATTTTTAACAATATTATAACAATGATTTATAGAAGTGAACGCGGATTATTTGCAGACCATTTCGAAAAAAATGTAGGATCTATATTTAAAGATCCACCAAATTTTTGTAGAATAAAATGTTCAACAAATTTAAGCTGTGTACCAAATTTTAACTCTCTGTGACGTAGGAAAGTGCGTTAAAAATGCCATCAAATAAGTATATCATGAAGAGTTATATAAAGTTAAAAAAAAAATTGAAAAATTGTTATCTACCAAATTTATTTTAAAATGTGAAGCCTCTCTCATATACAAAATAATTAAACTCTTGGAAAGATATTTATTATATAATATGTTTCTTTTTTCTTTCTGGTGGATATCCCCAAAGTCAGAATTTAATTGAATTTGTTTTTCTCCCTATATTAAATAATTTTTAATTAAAAAACTACCTAACATATTTTACTGAAATTTTTTTTATATATTTTATGGGATAATGTGAATATTTTCTAAAAATTTCGAAGCAATTTGGGAATTTTAAATGTGCTTAAAAAATGTTTGAAAAATTAGGTCCCACAGGGTTGAATGTATTTCATTTTTTCAACGCGGGTTCAATAAAAAACTGATTGGGTGATATTGTTTATTTATATTCCCATAGGTCCCACAGACCGTCTGAAAACATACTAAAATTTCATTTTGATAAAGTCATTTTTACGGCAGTTATCGTGCTAACGGACAGACAGACAGAATGAACAAAGTCATAAACACTCTTCAACTATGCTGTAAAGTGTCAATAATGACAATCGATTTTAATGCAAGCATTAACTGGTCATAAAGTCGTCAATAATATTCCGAAAGTGAATGCTTAGTATTCGCTCGCGCCTACTTATCAATTGATTTGGATTCTCTAATGTAGAACAGTGAAATACGAAAGTATCCTAAATACTAGTGGCATCATTTTTCCATACGTAAGTATATAAATATGTAAATAAATGGATCATTAGTATAATCACACATTCAGCTCAATTAAAAAATCTTTAAAACAAAGTATCTTATAAAAAATCTTATACAATATTTGAATGACATTTTATATGAAATTTCGTATCACTACTAAAAATGTAATATTTTTATCGAGGGGCTGAGTATACCTCTTGGGGGGCTTAGCTCCATCTGGCCTCTGTCTGACTGCTGCCCTGGGATGCATGGCCGATTGTGTGCGGGAGTGTGTATATTCATGTGTATGGGAGGGTCTATGCGTGTGTAATCTTCGACCAGAGATATAGTACCTGTATCTCACCTCGATGTGTGTAACGAAGTGTCTATGCATGTGTATGGGAGTGTCTATATGTGTCGTGTGTGTGCAAAGGAGTGTCTATGCGCAGGTGCGGAAATATCTGTGTACATTCGATCGTGTGTGTCAAATTATATATATTTTAACGTAGCAACGCAACATAGGACAAAATTGGACATCATGCATAAAAGGGGCTCACTGAGATTTAATAGTATTAATCATCGTTGTGAAAAATAGTCAATTTTTTACTTTCCTTATATACATAATGTATAAGGAAAGTATTGTGATGGGGTCGAAAATTCGAATTCGAGTTTTCGACGGAAGAGCACGTGTCAAGCATCCCTGATCACGAATCAAACATTTTTGAAGTGATGTCTGTGTGTGTGTGTGAAAGTATGTGCGTGTGTGTGTGTCAGTGAGTCTGTGGAGACGATAACTGACGAACGAATGAACCGATTCGAACCAAATTTGGTACAAAAATCACAATCCGTAAACACTGGAAGCCTATTGTTTTTATACGCAATCGAATGTTCAGAACCCCCTAAATTTTCGAATGAAATTTTGAAAAAATCGTCAAAAAATCAAAACCTCTAATAAAGTTACGCAAATAGACATTTCTTATGTAATTTTTCATTAGAAAACGATTGACATAAATTTTAGAACGCTAACATGAACCGTTCTCGAGATACTGCACATTTTTCAAAAAAATTCTCAAAGAGTCATATAAAATTTAAAAAAAAATATTTCCTATTGAGAAATATGTTCACTTTTCATATGTAATACCTTGCATCAAATTGGATGACATCATTCTCGTGGATCTAGCTCGTTCCATTCATGAAAAAAGATACTTTGAGTAATACTTTTATATTTGAACGCCAATAGTCATTTATCTGCTGTAAGAATAACTTATTTCTTCGTCCATAACGCTTGGCGAGATTTTGGCGACGAATTTGGCAGAATGTCGCCAACTTGGCGACTTTTTGAAATGTTGCCAAATTAACGAAAATCTCGCCAAATGGATAAAAATGACAACTAATTGTCGGAAATTCAATATCTTGGAAAGAATATTAGTATCTACTATAAGAAAAACCTATTTATTTTACTGTAAAGGTAGTAAATTCATTACATTATATAAGGAAAATCATGTGTTGCCCACATCAGATTTTTTTTGTTTGTCTAAATGTCATTAGTCCGAGAGGGACGAATGACATCACAAAGGAACTTGATTAGCCCTTTGGGCTAATCAAGTTTGACTAATCACGTGACGCCTCCCCCGAGGGTGGGCATCGTCAAGGATGACATCCATCAAAAGATTTTGTCAAGAACCCATTGGACCCACGATACCAACGTTTTAAAAACTAAAGTTATTTAAACAAGAAAGATCAATCATGCATAAGCATTGATTATGAAACACTTTCCAACTGAAATGCAATTTCATTTAAAAATTTCTAAAATGGGATACATTCAGTGGTGATATCTTTTACATTATCACAGTACTACAGTCATTTATTATAGTTAAATATTTAAAACTGTGTCGAAATATAAATAGTCTGATTCTCTATGCAAAATCAATGAATATTTCATTCATATAACTTGTATTCCAAACTCCAGAGTTAAATAATTTTGTGTGAAAAAAATTCAGCAATTCTTATGTAACTCACCTTACAATCGCTTCAGATATTTGCATTCTGCATAAGCTAAAATTAGGCTTCGTTGAAGAAATAATAAAAGTTTAGGGATCACTTAAAATCACAACTACTGTAATTGCATAGGCACGGAATTTAGATACACAGATAATACACAGATGCGCAGATAATATATGTGTGTGTGTGTGTGTGTGTGTATGTATTCAAAGTATTGGAATCGTGCCGAAGATCGGAACTCGAATTTTCAAAGGATCTACACATTTTGGGACTTCCAGAACACGAAAAAACTATTTTTAGGAAGACGTCTGTGTGTGTAAGAGTGTATCTGTGTGTGTTTCTGTGTGTCTGTGAGGATATTACATCCACTCTAATTGAAAAACTAATGGACCGAATTTCATAAAATTTGGTAGGTATGTTTTTTGTGGGAAATCCTGATGTTCATTAGATTATAGTACGATTCGTAATAAAAGAATCTTCCTTCTTTGCGAAATGGCCGACAGAAATTGCCTTTATCCACTCTAGCTAAAAACTAATGGAACAAATTTAACAAAATTTGGTGTATAATATTTTAATCACCTACAAGTCACCTATATACCAAATTTAACAAAATTTGGTACATAAATCATTTGTAGGTTATTCTAGTACGATTCAGGAAAAAGGAACGGGCTATTTTTGCGTAATGGCCCGCAAAAATCGTTAAATATAAAAATAAAGGATTTCGTGTGCTCAATTATATCAATTAAATTCCTACTTTATACGTGATTTTTGACAACAAAAAGAATAAGACTAACCCCATTTCTCTAAGACTAGCCGTTCTTGAGATATTCTAGTTTTTTCGCGTTTTGCTACGCCACCTTTGACAATAAGTCCAGCTATTAAATGAGAACCAAATAAGTTTAACGTGCAAATTCAATGTGATTTAAAATACTTATGGCTGCTATTTTGTGCAGATAAACTCAAATTATTATTGAAGAAATAAATTGAACGTGAATATAATATGAGTCTGCAGGGTAGGACATGTGCTGCCCACATCAGAATTTTTAACAATCTTACAACAATGATTCATAGAAGTGAACGGGGATTATTTGAAGGCCATTTCGAAAAAAATGTATGATCTATATTTAAAGATCCACCAAATTTTTGTGGAATAAAATGTTCAACAAATTTAAGCTGTGTACCAAATTTTAACTCTCTAGGACGTAGGAAAGTGCATTAAAAATGCCATCCAATAAGTGTATCATGAAGAGTTATATAAAATTAAGAAAAAAATTGAAAAATTGTTATCTACCAAATTTATTTTTAAATGTGAAGCCTCTCTCATATACAAAATGATTAAACTCTTGGAAAGATATTTATTATATAATATATCTCTTTTTTCTTTTTGGAGGATATCCCAAAAGTCAGAATTTAATTGAATTTTTTTTTTCTATATTAAATAATTTTTAATTAAAAAACTACTTAACATATTTTACTGAAATTTTTTACATATATTTTATGGGATAATGTGAATATTTCCTAAAAATTTCGAAGCAATTTGTGAATTTTAAATTTGCTTAAAAAATGTTTGAAAAATTAGGTCCTATAGGGTTCAATGTATTTCATTTTTTCAACGCGGGTTCAATGGAAAACTAATTGGGTGATATTATTTATTTATATTCCCATAGGTCCCACAGACCGTCTGAAAAACATACTAAAATTTCATTTTGATAAAGTCATTTTTACGGCAGTTATCGTGCTAACGGACAGACAGACAGACAGACAGAATGAATGAACAAAGTCATAAACACTTTTCAACTCTGTTGTAAAGTGTTAAAAATGATTCTGGCGTGAGAGAGTCGAGTATATATACCGCACACATATCTGGCATGAACCACTTCATTTGCGATGTTTTTAAAATTATTTTTATTTTGAGCCCCTCGTGGCGCTTTATATTTTTAGCATTTTATTTTCCGTAAGGTATTCTAAAGGAAAACCAATCTTTCAAGGTGGAATAAATCTTTGAAGGTGGAATTCTTACTGTTAGAGGTTACTCAGATTTTCTTTTCTTTTTTTTTTCATTAACATTTGAATGTATTCACCAGTTAAAAAAATATTCTAAAACGCTCCGTCACCAGTGAATAAATGTGTGTATGTGCATATTTTAAACATTTTCAGTGCATATTATATGACATTTTTTGGGAGATTTTTAGTGCCTAAAAATCCGAGCTCTAGGCATTACAATTGTCTCTGAAACAAAATATCTACGTCCGGGGGGGAGAGGGTATGTCTTCCGCCTGATGCATCCCTGAAAGAAACACTGCGCATGTGTGTATGCAGATGTACGTATGTTGAAGACCCAGACCGTCCGACTCATCCAGAGGACTAAGAGCAACTATTTGGACGGCCGGCGAGATGTACGTATGTGTAAATATTCACATCGTCTTGAAATTTTAAGTGTAGATGCATTATGCGAAAAGAACATTGCATCTATTTTTGTAATTGCATTTATACATTTTTCAAACTTCCGGAATACTTGAGTCTTTCGGCGTAACCCGAATCGAGTTTTTAAACTAAATCCCAAGCCCAACCCTGCCTGAAACCGTCCTAAAAGAAATCCGGTACGATTTGCACAAAGAGTCTGGAGCCCGTTCAGACCTGAAGTTAACAGTTTTTTATTTACTATTATTATCATATTTTGTGCACATCTCTACTACGTATCAGAGGCGCTTTTGATACAACCCTTTACTCCTAATTTCAAGGATACTTATTTTTATGCATTTTTGTTTTCAAAGCACTTTTAAGATACCACATCTGTGACCTTATTGTTCTCTCCTCTCCCCGACTTTTACTTGTGATTTCACCTTTTTTTTATTTTTACGACGATAATGACGGAAAAAACGAATTTCCGAAAACTTGCAGACAAGAAATCGAAGTCCTTCCTGTATTGTTTACTGAATTCGAAAGCAGTATTGTCAAACATCGCCAAGCTACATTTTGCCAACAGCACTCGTCGGTAACCCTGAATTTTCATAGGTCTTTTGGCACGGTGCCAGTAGTTGGTTTCGTCAGCCTGGGCTATCTGTGGGGCGAATTTACACATACACAAACTTGAACACGGACGAGGTTCAAAACATTGTCGCAGGTGCTGCATTTCTTTCTTCCAGTCGTTTTTCTCCATTTCTCTTTAGTTTTGGTTTGCGTTATTCGCCGCAGTTTCTTCATTCAGTTCGTTTTCAAGTAATTATTTAAAATTCTCAGGTTGTTGGGCAATGTTAGCCGCGACATTATTTATAAAATAATTATAATTATACGTTAATAATTATACGTTATAAATATCTCGAACCATGTTTTTTTCCCCTACAGACGCAAATTCCTCGCTTTCCCTACAGCACACAGTAATATACGGAATAAGTATAGAAATTAGGCCGAAAACTGGAATTCAAGTTTTCAATAAATTTACGCATTTTGTCTACGCTAGAATACGAATCAACGATTTTTTTTATAGACATTTTAAAATTTACAAATTATCAATTTTGAATTAAAACAAGTGTGGGTTTCTGACTTTGTGAAAATCATCCATTTGCAGTTTTTAAAAAAAATGTTTGTTTCATTTAGCAACTTAGTTTATTTTGAAATAGCGTAAAAAAAAAAAAACACCTCTGAAATAGATCAAGCATCGTTTATCTTATAATACTGGAGTTTGTGTTAATAGTTTTTTTCCTTTCTGATATTTCGGATTTCTGCGCCCCAATTCTATTTTCCCCTCGTGTATCAAAATCTAGTCAGCACCGGCGACTACTGGCGGCCAAAGGGCCCAAAACGGAACCTATTGGAACAAGTTAGCAAATGAGACAAAGGAAGTAAAGGGGATTTTGTTTTCTCACTTTAAAGCCAATCCCTCCGCTCTCACAAAATAGTTCTAAAAAGAATTCTTTAAGTGGCCTTTTCGGCCACAACGTTTTTGTAGGCTTTTCGGCCAGAATATTTTTAGCAAAGAGAAAGCAGTTTCTCAGCCAGAATCAATCAAAGGGATACCCTATTTTTGCAAATAGGTGGGGAATTGTAATACAAGATTATAGAACGCCATTTTTGTTCACTTTAGCCATTCCTTGTTACTTGATTGTCATTTTATTAGCGTTACGTACTTCTTTCAAAGAGCTGTAATCTCGATAATAAACTTTGTTAATTGTACATGGCATTTTTTTTAATGGTACAGGTCACGAAATAAATGCAACAGATTTCTTTCGATATTTTTCCTTGTTAATAATCCTTTTATTTACTCATAGCAAAGAAAATTTATTGTATTTTTTTTAAACATAGAAAAAATATTTATGTTAGTAATTCGTATAAAAGCTATTTATATTATCTATAGTTTTAGCAAAATGCATATATGTGGATGATCTATCAGAAATCAGAAGATAAAAAAAATATATAAATAAACTCTAAATAATACAAATATAACAAATATTATAAGTTTCACAACAGAAATCTCTTTATCAAAACGTTTGCGTGATAATTTTCTTCTTTTTACTTTCCCTATATACATAGTATAATGCATAGGGAAAGTATAGTGAAGGTATCGAAAATTCGAATTACAGTTTTCGACTGAAGAGCAGCGTGAACTCAAATGGAATGTTTTTGAGGTGCGTGTGTATGTGTGAGCGTCCTTGAGTCTGTGGCAACGATATCTCACGAACGAATGGAGCGTTTCCAGCGAAATTGGGTACCAATATTGCAAGCGGTGAATACTGGAAGCCTGTTGATTTTAAACGCAATCGAACGTTCAGAAGACCCGAAAATTTTCGAATAAATGTTTGAAAAGAATCATTAAAATATCGGAACTTTTAATAATGTTACGTAAATTATCATTTCTTATGCAATTTTTCATTAGAAAACGAATGATACAAACGTTAGAAGGTTAGCATGAAACGTTTTCAAGATATTGAACGTTTGTTAGCGATAAATTTGCTAACATTGTTGTGGATACAGTTTGTTCCATTCATGAGGGAAGATACTTGTGGAATGGTATTGTATTTTTACAACCAAAAATGCGCCAATCGTCATTTATATATAAGGATTTTTTTTCTAAAATCATATAACTCTTGGAAAGATATTTATTATATAATATATCTCTTTTTTCTTTCTGGAGGATATCCCAAAAGTCAGAATTTAATTGAATTTGTTTTTCTCCCTATATTAAAATAATTTTTAATTAAAAAACTACCTAACATATTTTACTGAAAAATTTTTCATATATTTTATGGGATAATGTGAATATTTCCTAAACATTTCGAAGCAATTTGTCAATTTTAAATGTGCTTAAAAAATGTTTGAAAAATTAGGTCCTATAGGGTTCAATGTATTTCATTTTTTCAACCCGGGTTCAATAAAAAACTAATTGGGTGATATTATTTATTTATATTCCCATAGGTCCCACAGACTGTCTGAAAAACATACTAAAATTTCATTTTGATAAAGTCATTTTTACAGAAGTTATCGTGCTAACGGACAGACAGACAGATGAACAAAGTCATAAACACTTTTCAACTATGTTGTAAAAGTGTTAAAAAGGAAGTAAAAGAAAAAACAAAACAAAGCCATTTTGATAAAAATTTGTAAAAAAAAAAGAAACTATCAACGTATTAGTTTTTAAATTTCTTGATATATGTATGAAAATAAATGTACAAACTATTTCTAATTTTATTATATTGTGGAATTGTATGCACTACTGAAAAAAACACTTATTGACATATTCTGTTTGTGCCAAAAGGGCGATATTGACACAAATCTGGTAAACGAACAATTCAGTCGCCCTCAGAATGGAATTGTGGGAATGCTTGCGTGTTCGTGTTAGATTTTTTTCTGGAGGTACAAACTGTAAAAGATGAGGTGCTTCGATTACCGTGATGCATCATATATCGGGTGGCAAAAGACTGGGTCCTAAATTTAACTGTAAAAGGTATTTATCTTAAAATATATTTGCATAATTTAGAAATTATGATATTGTGTTATATCTGTCCAGTAATAAACAACCAACACAATCGCCGGAGTTGATTGTGTTGGTTATTTATTATTAGATGTTATAAATTTTAGTACTATATTTATATCATTCAGTTTATGTTTTTCAGTATAGTTTTAACTTTTGAACTCCAAAAACTCAACAGTTGAATTATCGGATGGGTAATCAGTTTATTGTGAAAATTATTTTCACTGTTTCTGATATTTTTAAAATTTATATATATTTTTATTGATATTATTGTATGGATTATTAGGCATTCATTTTGATTTAAAATATTTCCACTTAATTTAGAGTGATGAATTGTATATATTCGTTCATTTGATTGTGTTTATACGTACGTGTCTCATGTTTGTAAACTTCTTAGCTAATCCTGCTGACGGCCGCCATTTCAAAATGGCGCACGTATGATGCTTCACAGTGGTACTCGAGATATCGATTAGCAAATTTAAGTCCTCTCCGGAAATAATTATGTGTTTAATAAACTATTTGAAAGTTGTCAGAAATTCTCAGGAACTTTAGGCCAGTGTTTATTATTTCTGTGGGTTGATGTTATATCTTCAAGTGACGCAATTTGATGTTACATAAAAATGTCAATTTACATCACGTAAAATTATTCAGTCTCCGCATTAAAACTTTTCATTCTTTCGAAACGCAGGCGCTTAAGGTACAAGATTTTACTTTTTTTTCTTGTTTTTGTACAATGTATATTTTCCACGGTTTCATCTGTATTATTTATTCAAATATGTTTGGACTTTATAATAAAAATACATGTATATTAGAATACTTAATTTTCTGTTGTGAATTTCCTGCTTGGCATAGTTATTATTAGTGTCTAGACATTGTAAGTACCAAGTACAATAGTACTGCACACTAAATTGTATGTTATCTCTTCATCATTCAGTGTTTCCTTTTATGCCCAGTGTGATTAATCGGGTACTTCAAAGTAGATTGCAATGGAGTATGACAGCAAAACCACAATTGTTTGTTATGATTATCTGCATTATCTTGGTTGGTGTTGTTGAGATTGTCTGCATGCTCTTTGTTAATTTATTATCTGTATGTACTATTATTTATCTACTTTATTAAATGGCAGTGAGCAGCTGCATGTTTTTCATTTAGAATCTGATGATACACTGGCTTCCAAAAGTTAAGCACAGATGGTTAAATCAACAAAAATGGAAAAGTAAAGCTTTGATTAACTCAAAATTGTACATAAAAGTAGCATATGTGTTTATGCATTAAAGAAAACAAGAATTATGTGCAAAGATGAAAAAAATATTTACTTTTCTTAAGTTATATGATGACGTCACACTTGGATCATTAACAAAATTGTTTAAAGGCAAACAAACGAAACAAAACTTGCATTAATATGGTATGTGACCACTCTGGACCTTCACACAAACTTTACAATGATTTTTCATGCTTTCAATGAGGTGATCAACCATCGCAGATGCGAGCAATGGCTATTTATCCAATAGGGCAGTTTCCAAAATCTCTGAAACTGGCTTGAGGAGGTAAACGTGCAGAGACTGCACGCCCGATGGCATCCCAAAGGTTTTCAACAGGATTAAGGTCGGGGGAATACGACGGACACTTCATACGAGAAATGCCCTCACTTTCCATGTATTCGTCAATGATGTTAGCTTGACTGGGACCAGGGTTGTTTGATTTAAATCGGCTTGATTTAAATCATGATTTAAATCACTTGATTTTTAAAAAAAAATCATTGATTAAAATCATTTTTTAATTTTGTCATTTTTTGAAGTTTTTTTTTTTTCTGTATTTTTATGCTAAAATAACCTGGAACAAAATAAATGTTTAAAGTAATAAAATTCCACATCAAGACATCTTTAGAGTATATAAAAAAACACTGAAATCCTTTCCTTAACTCTGGGTCAGTGGAGATAACACTATTCATTGTGTGGAGTATAAAATCAAGTAACAATGACAACTGACCAGTGTTGCCAACCTATTTTCTAATTTTATAGCTAAAAATCACTCAAAATATATCTAGAATTAATAAATGTTTAAAGTAATAAAATTCCACATCAAGACATCTTTAGAGTATATAAAAAAACACTGAAATCCTTTCCTTAACTCTGGGTCAGTGGAGATAACACTATTCATTGTGTGGAGTATAAAATCAAGTAACAATGACAACTGACCAGTGTTGCCAACCTATTTTCTAATTTTATAGCTAAAAATCACTCAAAATATATCTAGAATTATCTAGATTTTCTGTCAGTTATCTAAAAACATAGCTAGACAATATTTAACATTTTAATTGTCCTTGTGATGATTTATTGGGATCAATGGTTGCGATACAGTTTTTACATGCATATTTCAAGCTACAAAAATTTAAAATACCTTTTGAAATGTTATTTATATGTGCTGTAATAATTTTTACCATAGAAATAAGAAAATTTGGTTCCTTCCTTTTTTTGTGATTTTTGCTGGCGCATACTATCACTGGTCGATATATTGGGAAGGTCTCGAAAAAGAGGGTCATTATACCGAGAGTCTGCTGTATTACTTTACTGTTTACTTTTTGTATTTTCATGCTTTTTTTTTTTTTTTTTTTCCAATTTCCAGTGTTAGAAATTTGTACTAATAAAAAATCATTTAAGAGACTCAGATGAATGAAATTACCTGTTAAATGGTAAGTTTTTATTATATAAATGAAAGAGGTATTTTTAAATATTAATACTTAAAAACATCATCTTTCTCTAAAATCTTGACTTTTTAATAAGCTTGTCATAATCCCTTCCCCTTTTTTTCAAGTCCTTCATAATATCAACCCTAATAAATTTTGAGATATCACACATAGCTCTTTATTAATATAAATTCAAATAAAGAACTTCAAACCGCATAATAGTTCCATATAATTAATATAGCCTAGATTTATAAATTGAATAAAATAACCCAATTAAAAAAAACCTATTTAAAAAGTCTTTGGTTTACTTTTAACCCCTGCATATATTTTTTAATCTTATATTAATTCAATTAATTTTTTTTTAATTATACAGTACATTAATATAGTTTAACCTACCTTCTGATCTGAAAAATATAAAAAATTGATTTTGAAAAAGTCTAATATAAATAAAAAAAATCTGATTTAAATAAAAAAAATCGGATTTTCTTGATTTTTTTAAAAAAAATCATGATTTTTATCCACCCTGATGGGGACGGGCATTATCGTCAGTAAGGAGGAAATCAGGACCAACTGCTGCAGTGTAGAGTCTCGCAATGGGGTCTAGGACTTCATCCCAATACCTTACAGCCGTCACAGAACCACCTTTAAAGATGTGCAGCTCTGTGCGATATCCCATTGAAATTCCAACCCACACCATGACGCTGCCACCTCTGAATGCGTGATGTTCGTGGTCAGATTGAGTGTGCCTCGTTCTCTCCAGCCACTTACACGCTTATTATATGATTCCAGTGCAAATCTGGATTCGTTCATGAACAGGACTTTGCAGCAATCTGAGACAGACCAATTGACATGTTGACAACACCACTTTAATCCTGTCCCTCTGGCTTGGATGGTTAGTGGAACACAAAACTGTGTTACTCTGCCGTGCAGTCCCGTCACGTGACACCTTCAGCGCACAATACTGGCAGGTACTATTTTACTAAGTGCCACTTCAACCATGGATGTAACAGTTGTGGGGGTTGCTCGTCGATTTCACTTGGCTACTATAGCCATATACCGATCATCAGAGGGGGTGGTAACCCTTGGACGACCGGACACAGGTCATCAGATAATTGTTTGACTTGTTTGGCATTGTTTCCATAACCGCGAAATTACCGAATAATCATCGTCAAAGAAAATAGCGACATCTTTGATTGACTGTCCTGCTTCAATGCTTCCAACAGCTCTCACTATTTGTCATTCCATCATCTTTCAGCGATAGAAACACGAATATCATCCAAAATAATCCTACAAAAGTTATAAATACCTCGTATCAGCATTTAAATGCACCTCCTCAAACCCTTCAGAATGCTGGCATCTTCAATGACTGCCTAATTAGTATATATCCGGACAGTCAATCGTGATTGGCTGTAACATACGATATTTGCATACTGCTATCTACATCCGTAGCGATTTTCAGCCACTCAAATTGAAACACTCTTTCAAAAAAAGAAAAATTTGCATTGCATACTTAGCTTTTGGAAGTCTGTGTACATTACATTTAAATGTCTTAAGCTCGTATTACATTCAAAAACTTTTAAAACAACCAACTAGTTCTGACAACTTTTCCACGAATTTTCTGGCAAAAAGGTTGGTGATAGAGTTGTCGGACAATTGAAGAAGTTGTGCTAAATGAAAAACTGCGAGTGAAAGCACTATATTTCTATCGCCTTTTTGGCGATGCAACTGTATATTTATACAGTTGTGTATTTTGCAACATTGCGGTTAGGGTTACGCCGGCGTGTGTGTTTACTGCTTGGCTATTTGTCTGCTTACATGGATATTATAGATCGATTTTGCATTGAAACCGCTATAAAATTTTAATTTAGGCAGATTTTTTGCTAAATTATGGGTTTCGGATTATTTTATAACAGGTATTTAACCATATATATAAAACAGGCGTGATTGTCTTCTGGAAATTTTAACTTGCCACTTCCGGGATTTTTTTAGGAAATTGACATTTAAATTTTTTTTTTACGCTTTTTCTTTTAAAATTGCATTTCTTTTTACTTAATCGTTTTTTAAAACCTCAAAGGATGTAAGATGTTTAACTTCCTATCTTCCCTTCCTTTTACATGAATCTCTCCCCTCCCCTCTTAGATCAACACCGAAGGGGTCAGGCTCAGGAAGTGGTTTGTATGTCAAGTCACATGTATTGAAAAAACGGAAGGAGACAAATCTGCACCACCCCAGCATTCTTCTCAAACAACAGTGTTGCCAGTTCATCAATTTTCTGGCCCGATTGGGCTACTTTTCTAGTGTAATTGCAAGTTTCTGACCTGTTTTATTTTTTTCTTGTTTAATATATTTGCGAAATATTGTTGCCAGTTCATCAATTTTCTGGCTCGATTGGGCTACATTTCTAGTGTAATTGCAAGTTTCTGGCCTGTTTTATTTTTTTCTTGTTTAATATATTTGCGAAATATTTTTCATTTTTTCTTTATTTGTCGTTTAGCAATGAGTTTTGTTTAAAATAGTCATGGGTGTAGGCATGTAGAGAAATAAATGCCATTGAGCTATTTTTTGCAAGAATTAGGGCTAGTTTTCAGCAAGTGATCTGGAAACAAGGATCACATCACGATCACATGTTATGAGAAAGAGCAAGTTGTTGTTTGTTTTTACAAAATAAGTTGGAGAGTTTTATCGAAGTCTTACGTGTCATTGTTTTGGTATTTAAAAATGTTTCGAATTTAATAGTTTTTTTTGTAGGATTATTCTTTGTTCCTGTAATTTCAACCATAAGTATCCACCCATTTTCTTTGTGTAACCGGCACTTTGAAAGGAAATTTGTTTCAGTAGTGATAATATTGTCTTCTGGAAATTTTAACTTGCCACTTCCGGGATTTTTTTAGGAAATTGACATTTAAATTTTTTTTTTACGCTTTTTCTTTTAAAATTGCATTTCTTTTTACTTAATCGTTTTTTAAAACCTCAAAGGATGTAAGATGTTTAACTTCCTATCTTCCCTTCCTTTTACATGAATCTCTCCCCTCCCCTCTTAGATCAACACCGAAGGGGTCAGGCTCAGGAAGTGGTTTGTATGTCAAGTCACATGTATTGAAAAAACGGAAGGAGACAAATCTGCACCACCCCAGCATTCTTCTCAAACAACAGTGTTGCCAGTTCATCAATTTTCTGGCCCGATTGGGCTACTTTTCTAGTGTAATTGCAAGTTTCTGACCTGTTTTATTTTTTTCTTGTTTAATATATTTGCGAAATATTGTTGCCAGTTCATCAATTTTCTGGCTCGATTGGGCTACATTTCTAGTGTAATTGCAAGTTTCTGGCCTGTTTTATTTTTTTCTTGTTTAATATATTTGCGAAATATTTTTCATTTTTTCTTTATTTGTCGTTTAGCAATGAGTTTTGTTTAAAATAGTCATGGGTGTAGGCATGTAGAGAAATAAATGCCATTGAGCTATTTTTTGCAAGAATTAGGGCTAGTTTTCAGCAAGTGATCTGGAAACAAGGATCACATCACGATCACATGTTATGAGAAAGAGCAAGTTGTTGTTTGTTTTTACAAAATAAGTTGGAGAGTTTTATCGAAGTCTTACGTGTCATTGTTTTGGTATTTAAAAATGTTTCGAATTTAATAGTTTTTTTTGTAGGATTATTCTTTGTTCCTGTAATTTCAACCATAAGTATCCACCCATTTTCTTTGTGTAACCGGCACTTTGAAAGGAAATTTGTTTCAGTAGTGATAATATTTTTGACAACGCCGGTTGCTTCGGCTAGTCAAGGACACCTCTGTAGAACTTTTAAGGATCGGATTTAAAATGTTCTTCCTTACAAGCAAAATATTTCAAACAATTAACTAAAGCCAGGAAGTTCTTTTTAGAACAGAGGCCTATGTTTTGGCTGTGAAAAGCCAGAATAGAATATTTTTTTTTTTTTAATAATTTTGCTCTGCTAGAATTGAAATGAAGTTCCTAAATGAAGATGACTGAAAAAGGAGGATTGTCATGGAGATGTAATTGAGAAATGGTGTAAGGAAATTGCGGCTCCTGGTGAATTCTGCATCTGGTGTCCGAAAACTTTTCGATATGACAACAATGGTGTGAAGGGGCGCGGTAGCCCATTGGTTAGCGCGCTGGAGTTGCACTCGGTAGGCCCGGGTTCGATTCCAGCCACTGCCAAAACTGCCGCAGTGTTCATGCGGAGTACGATCACGTTAAACATGTGGGTCCGAAAGTCCTTCCGAGAGGTTGGTGGTAGGGGAAGGAGGGTACGGTCCCTGTGGATGCCTCCCCCACTGGGTTCCGGTCTAAATTGGGTGGCACTTCCCGACCGTCCAAACAGTTACCTTACACCTTTGTGGTAGGTCGGACGGTCTGGGTTTCAACAACAACAATGGTGTGAAAGCCCTCCTAAGCCATGCTACATCCACTAAACATAAGTCATGGAAGACTTCAGTTAAGAATTCACTAAATTTATGTTCTTATAGTGGAGCAACAACTTCAAACAATGAAGAAGCCATGACTCTGGATTTGGATACTAGAAAGGTTCGTGTTAAATCTCTTATATGTTCTTTTATCCCTTTCGCGACGGCGGCATTCCGCAGCTGCCGTGGCCCAAAAGACGGAGCGCTTTGCTTCCGAACTGTTCCCAAAGGACGGCAAATTTTTTGCGCTAAGCCCAACTCTCGAAAAAAATTCACTAAAAATCACCTATTTAACACAGAAATCTACTTTTTTCAGGAATAAAAGAAATATTTATTTTCTATTTGATGTATATTTTTCATACAAATCTGAATACAAAATACTCGTTAGTTGCTCCCATTCTTTTATACGAAATAAACGAATAATTTCACTGCCTCTAAAACCCAAACAAAAAAAAATACTCTCTTATATTCCTATGATTCACTAATGAAATCATAACGCTAAAATAAAAGTAAAACCTGAAACTCAATTATAAAACTGTTGATGCTGCGAGAATTGCTCTGTCTGTTTATATTACAAAATCATGTTTCACCGCTCCAAATGGAGAAATAATTCATTCGATCCTCCTTATGCCAAAGTCATTCATCTGCAAAATACATTGAAGTTAGTTCCACAGACATTTAATGCCATCTAGTAGACAAATAAAAACGTTCCACGTGAAGGCATGCATGCGTGCCACTCTCCGTTTACGGTAAAGTTTCCTCCGTCACGAGTGCGTGCTGTCCATCCTTGAATGCAAGTACACAGCCGACATGCGGGCGTGCCGATCGTCCCGAAAGGGTTAAAGGGGAACACTCCCTCCCTTTTAGTATCGGGCCAGATTTGATAGACTTGGCTAAGATCTTTAATAAAGATCCAAAAGCTTTAGAGGCTACACATATGAATCGCACGACTGTTACATATAAGATGAAATATGGTTTGGCAAACACTCTTCAAAACAGGATTGTTGAGATATTGAAGAAAGTAAAATTCTCTTTCAATTTCGATGAAAGCACAACTAGATTATCCAAAAGTATACTTACTGTACTTGTTCAATATTTTTGTCCGGAACAAAATAATGTAATTATTCAACATTTAGTTTCTTTTTACCTTAATGTTGGTACTGCTGCCAACATTTACAACCAATTGGTAGAGTTCATAGAAGCAAATGAGATACCTTGGGTAAACTTGGTTAGCATGCTTATGGATTCTTGCTACACTGTGCGAAGAACTGAGAAAGGAGTTGAAACTTTGATAAGGACTAAAAAGGCTCCACATCTTTTGGACATAGATGGGGGGTACATGTCACAATGTAAACAATAGTGCTAAATGGTTTACCAAGCCATTTAATATGCACATTGAATCTTTATGCGATAACGTGTATTTTGATTTGGAAAGTATAGATAAACACTTGTTTTTGGAAATATGTGCTGTCTTAGAAATAGATCAACTAGCTTCACTATCACGACCTTCACATAGGTGGCCGTATGTTTTATCTGCTATCGATTGGATAGTTAGTTTTTTTGTGGGATGCACTATTAATTTTTTACTATTCTTTTACGTCCAAAAGTGACCAAGAATTGTATAAAGCTGATTTATTTGTAGAACATTTATAAGAAAAGTAATCTTACAAAGGACAAATTATTTAAACTTTTCAAAATACAAACTGTTTTGAGGAAACTGACTAAGCAAGGAGCAGAAAGAAAACAGAAAATCATTGAGTCTTTTTATATTTATGAAAATAACATTATTGCAAATTGCTGTTTATAAGAACATACTGCCTGTGTTTAATCAATATGTTAAGATGTTTCAGACGAAGGAACCAATGGTTCATGAAATACACATTCAATTGTTTACTATATTCAAAAAGAGATATTGTCTTTTTTCATAAAACATGAATTGATATCAAGCTGCAAAAACCTTAAAGATGTTAAAGTAGATTTGGAAAGCAGCACTAATCAATTACCTGTTAAGTTGATTTATGTTGGGCCAGAAGCAACCAAAATAATCACATCATCTAAGAAAAGATCAATCATGCTTAAAGCATTGATTATGAAACACTTTCCAACTTCAATGCAATTTTATTTAAACATGTCTAAAATGCAATACATTCCTCGGTAATATTTTAAAACTTATCACAATACTACATTAACCCCTTGCCTGTGGAGCATATTTCAGGAAAATGGGTAAAAAAATTTTTATGCTTTCATTTTGAGCATTATAACATTTAAAAAGGTTAGAAAAATTTTATTTTGTAAAAATATAAATTTTTATATGAAATAACTACTATATTTAATATTTTGACATACATGTGGAAAATTAATGGATTATATTCATATTTTACTCAAAATTGTTTAATTATAGCAAAATAAATCAAATAATCTTTTGAATTTCACAGAATCATTTTTCGGAATTTCACAAATCTTTTATAGTATGATATATAAGACAAATATGACACAGCACACAAGCCGACATCACACCCTTTACAATAAACTCGGTGTATATCCCGCCTAATCAAGCTAGCTGATCCCGCCTACTTCCAAAAAAAATGTGGACAAGTATTGCCATCTATTGGGAAAACAATGAATTATATTGCAGAACATTTCATAAAACAAAACTGACTCAATTCGGGATCAACGCAATAGAAACACTGATTTTTCGCTTGCCCGAAGTCAGTTCGGGCATTCCAAATTTGGCGTGGATGGGTTGCCCGAACTGGATTCGGGCAGCACAGGCAAGGGGTTAATTTATTATATTTGAAAACTTAAACCTTCATCGAAAAAAATGAACTTCATTCAAATAACGGCATTGAAATATAAATTACCTGGTTTAAACATCTCTAAAATGTGATACATTCCTCGGTAATAATGTTAGAATTATCATAATAGTACGATAATTTATTATATTTGAAAACTTCATCGAAAACAACTGAAATTCATTCAAATGACGTCATAGAAAAAATAACACGCCTGACTCTCTCTATAAAAGCAGCATTTCATTCATAAATAATTTCCCATTCATGTCATTCATCACAATACTATAATAATTTATTTTATTTAAAAATTAAGACCATGGAGCTACAAATAAACTCTATGCGTAAAACTTCATCGAAAAAAATCTTCCTTCTCTTTGTAAAATCAATGAATATTTCATTCATATCAGCTATGCAGACTCCATGAACTAAATGATTTTGTGTTAAAGAAATACAGCAATTCTAATACAATTCATTCTACATATTTTGCTGTTTACATTTTACATAGGTGAAAAATAGGCTTCGTTGTAGAAATAATCAAATTTGGATGAGCATTTAAACTCAAATATATTGTAATTGCGTTGTTTCAGTATGTAGATGCACAGAATTTAAGCAAAAATAAAGTGGTTTTAGGACGGATACAACACACAATATGAATTAAAAAGAACTTTAAAAATCAGGATTTTGAAATAAGATGGATGCCATATATCATTTTGAAGTGGGTCACGTGATCTTTTCATATCATGGTCACGTGATCGCTTCATATAAGAGGTGTTATTATTATTTTAATTTTTATTTAAAAAACCACTGAATATATTTCGCTGAATTTTTTTTTATATATTTTATGGAACAATTTGAATATTACCTAAAATTTTCGAAGCAATTTGTAAATTTTAAATCCGCTTAAAAAATGTTTGAAAAATTAGGTCCCATAAGTCTCAATGTATTTCATTTTTTCAACCCGGGTTCAATCCAAAACTAATTGGATGATATTATTCATTTATATTCCCATAGGTCCTACAGACCGTCTGAACAAGTCTGACCATTTTGAAGTGGGTCACGTGGTCGCTTCATATAAGAGGTGTTATTATTGTTTTAATTTTTATTTAAAAAACCACTGAATATATTTCGCTGAATTTTTTTTTATATATTTTATGGAACAATTTGAATATTACCTAAAATTTTTGAAGCAATTTGTAAATTTTAAATCCGCTTAAAAAATGTTTGAAAAATTAGGTCCCATAAGGCTCAATGTATTTCATTTTTTCAACCCGGGTTCAATCCAAAACTAATTGGGTGATATTATTCATTTATATTCCCATAGGTCCTACAGACCGTCTGAACAACATACTAAAATTTCATTTTGATTAAGTCATTTTTATGACAGTTATGCTAACGGACAGACAGACAGAATAAACAAAGTCATAAACACTTTTCAACTTTGTTGTAAAGTGTTAAAAACGGACCATTCAGTCCTCACCTTTAAAAAGCAGCTTAAGGATGCCTATATTCTATGTTCAAAGTATATGATTGCTAAGTTGCCTCTTGATAATTCTACCTTTATATATTTGTTTTGGTTTAGACCCTTCCCTTAGAGGGCAAACAACAACATACTACTTATGCACTTATTAAATTGGCCAGTTCTGTGTTAATAGATGACGAAAAGGACTCGCTTGATTTAGAAGTCAGGAATTATCAGATTGATGATAAAATAACTGAAACACATGAAGATTTTTGATATGATTATTGGTAACTAGCCGCCTTTGGCGACCAGCCTGTTCGCTACCCTTGAAAATTCTGACCGTGGCAAACTCGTTGGCGCGACCTACCAGAAAGGTGTAAGGTAACTGCTTGGAAGGCCAGGAAGTGCCACACAATTTAGACCGGAACCCAATGGGGGAGGCATCCAAAGAGACCGTACCCTCCTTCCCCTACCACAAACCTCTCGGAAGGACTTTCAGTCCCACACGTTTAACGTGATCGTACTCCGCGTGAACACGGCTGCAGTTTTGGCAATGGCGGGAATCGAACCCGGGCCTACCGAGTGAAATTCCCGCGCGCTAACCACTGGGCTACCGTGCCATCCGCGACAATCTCCATAACTTTATTTTTATTCGGCAATTTTGGGAATCGAACCCGGGCCTACCAAGTGCAAATCCCGCGCACTAACCACTGGGGTACTTCACCCTCCGCGATATTCTTCATAACTTTCTTTTTATTCACCCAATTTAGACCGGAACCAAGTGGGAGAAGCATCCACAGGGACCGTACCCTTCTTCCCCTACCACCAACCTCTCGGAAGGACTTACAGACCCACATGTTTAACGTGATCGTACTCCGCGTAAACACGGTGGCAATTTTGGGAATCGAACCCGGGCCTACCGAGTGCAATTTCCGCGCGCTAACCATTGGGCTACTTTGCCCTACGCGACAATCTCCATAACTTTCTTTTTATTCATCCAATTTAGACCGTACCCTCCTTCCCCTACCACCAACTTCTCGGAAGGACTCACGGACCCACATGTTTAACGTGATCGTACTCCGCGTAAACACGGCGGCAATTTTGGGAATCGAACCCGGGCCTACTGAGTGCAATTCCCGCGCGCTAACCACTGGGCTTCTTCGCCCCCAGCGACTATCTCCATAACATTCTTTTTATTTACCCAATTTAGAACGGAACCCAGTGGGAGAGGCATCCACAGGGACCGTACCCTCCTTCCCCTACCACCAACCTCTCGGAAGGACTTCCGGACCCACATGTTTATCGTGATCGTACTCCGCGTGAATACGGCGGCAGTTTTGGAAGTGGCGGGAATCGAACCCGGGCCTACCGAGTGCAATTCCTGAGCGCTAACCACTGGGCTGCCTCGCCCTCCGCAACTTTCTTTATATTCACCCAATTTAGACGGGAACCCTGTGAGGGAGGCATCCACAGGGACCGTACCCTCCTTCCCCTACCACCAACCTCTCGGAAGGACTTCCGGACCCACATGTTTATCGTGATCGTACTCCGCGTGAACACGGCGGCAGTTTTGGAAGTGGCGGGAATCGAACCCGGGCCTACCGAGTGCAATTCCTGAGCGCTAACCACTGGGCTGCCTCGCCCTCCGCAACTTTCTTTATATTCACCCAATTTAGACGGGAACCCTGTGAGGGAGGCATCCACAGGGACCGTACCCTCCTTCCCCTACCACCAACCTCTCGGAAGGACTTCCGGACCCACATGTTTATCGTGATCGTACTCCGCGTGAACACGGCGGCAGTTTTGGAAGTGGCGGGAATCGAACCCGGGCCTACCGAGTGCAATTCCTGAGCGCTAACCACTGGGCTGCCTCGCCCTCCGCAACTTTCTTTATATTCACCCAATTTAGACGGGAACCCTGTGAAGGAGGCATCCACAGGGACCGTACCCTCCTTCCCCTACCACCAACCTCTCGGAAGGACTTACGGGCCCACATGTTTAACGTGATCGTATTCCGCGTGAACACTTCGGCAGTTTTGGCAGTGGCGGGAATCGTACCCGGGCCTACCGCTAACTTCCCGCGCGCTAATTTACAATTTAAAATGACCATATGCTCTCTAAGCTCTTAATTCCATCATCCTCATTCCATTGTTCCATCATTTAAAATATCCATAAAATTTAAATATCCATCGTTCCATCATTTAAAATATCCATAAAATTAAAATATCCATCGTTCCATCATTTAAAATATCCATAAAATTAAAATATCCATTTAAAAAATCCATATCGTTCCATCATTTAAAATATAAATATAATAATTTCTACAGTGCATATGTTAAGCTCTTATTTCATTTAAAATCGGAAGCGCGGGAAACGGAAAGTAAAAACTAATTCGGTTTCTTATTGTCCCACCCATCGCTATGCATATACAGAACCGTGACGTCACCTCCACCTTGACGTCCCCACCCACCACCTTCCCTGCTTCAGCGGGGGAGAAACGAAGCGTCACGCCGAGCGGAACGGCGAGAAATTTAAAATCATGACGTCTTTAAAATTGCGATCCTGAAGGCAATTTTCATTATTTCTGGACCAGATTAGACTTGTAAGAATGCAAGATGTTTGACCTTTCTGAAAATGTAAATTATTAGTCGAAATTATGAGTACTTTTCACGATGCGAGAATTTAAAAACCAAAAATCGTTTTCTTGAGCAAAAAGTGACTTTTGTTTTAAAATCTTTAAAAAATATTAGAAATCGAAATTCAGATTTGAAATTGATATATTTTTACTCGAAATTCTCTGCTCTTTCCGATGGTGTAATTTGTTTTTTTCTACAATGTCTGGATCGTGGAGAAAAAAGGGCAAAAAACGGTCGAAATCGCATAAAACATTAAATAAATAAAAAAATAATTAAAATTTTAAAAATCGGTTTTCACGTGTCCCCTTCCCTCCCCCCCGGGTCTCCGATTGCCAAATTTCGTAGCTCTCCGACGCGCGGTCGCGAAACGTATAGTGTATAAGACAGACACACAGACATTGCCTTTTATTATATAGATGATAAAAAAAATTTTAAAATCTCCTAAACTGATAGATGAATATTGCGTTGCTGTTTCACATATGATTTCTCATGGTGTTAAGAAGTATCCTGTTTTAACCAAACTTGTAAAAGCAGTAATTTCATGTTTCCATGGACCTGTCGTAGAAAGTGCATTTAGTTTTATGGGGAACATAGTTACTGAACACTGGACAAGTTTAAACATACAAAGCCTTAATAGTTATCAAACAATTAAATATGATTTGTTAGCTAAAAAAAGTTCAAGTTTACAAACATTTGATGTTGCAGACCCCATTAAAATACCAGTAGAAAAGGACTTGCTTAACAGCATGTTGTACAGTTGGAGTACATATGATAAGTCGTTAAATAAAGAATTCTCAAGTATTCCTAACAGCAAATGACTGAGAAAAGAAGTACAACTATTTCTACTGACCCAAGAAAGCAGTTGTGTACTGGTAATTTTTTTGTCAAGCCCACTGTCTCAAATGGAAGTAAAATTGCTCGTTTCTAATGAGCAATTAGGTAGTACTTCAAGTGATCTAGCCAAGTCTCTAAAACCTGTTGCTGCCCACCCAATGCCTGCTAAAGAACAACATAAGATGGCAACATTTGATGAATAAATATTGAGAATAATTACTCCTACTTGCCTCAGTAAGCAGTTGAGTTCTGGTAGTTTCCTTGCCAAACCCATTATTTCAGAAGAAAGTGCAACTGCTTTTGTATCTAAAGAGTCATCATGTAGTAATTCAATTAGTGATCTGGCCAAGTCTCTAAATCGAACGACTAATGGTGTCCCAATATTTGCCAAAGAACAGTTGTGCCGTAGTGATATGACAATTCACACACTTCATAACAGCCTTCTGAACTTGCAAACCAATACCAAGATGGAGAATTATGGTGGTGCATTAACGAGAACAGCAGTTCGGAAGGGGAAAAAGCAACCTGTATCACAAGGCACTTCCGAAAAGTTGCCCATTAAAAAGCCTAAGTGTTCCACAATTACAAGTTTTTTTTAAAGAAATAATTCATGTATTTTTTAGGAATGAATTGATCTGTGTAGTGTAAATAGTTTATTTTTAATGAAGTAATTCATCTATAATGTAAATATTTTTCTTTTATAAACTTAGTTAATTGGAACAAGCTATTTGTTGATATTACTATAGTTCAACATGCTTCATTTATATTTTGTATCATTATTTATCCCAAAGCAATTATTTTAAAAGGTTGAGACTTTTAGGTCAAACATAGTAAAGATTATTTGAAACACCTATTTGGCCATCATCTATGTTTTGTTAGCATAACAGAATATTCTAAAAAATATTCGAAACACACCTGCTCTTCTGATTATGTAGAACATGAAATAAATGACTTTTATTTAGATATAATGCAAGTTCAGGTTTTATTATTTTTTGCATTTGAAACTTTGGGGGATTTGTCGAATTTCCAACTGATGTCTGCTTGTTACCTACAAATCTAATATATTGCCAAAAATGTTGTTGAAGACTCAGACTGCCCGACTCGTCCCGAGGACTTGGATGAGTCAACAACAGATTGGATGGCCGGTCCAAAAATATTGTCGAAAGCCCAGACCATCCGACTCGTCCTAGGACTAAGAGCACTTTAATGGATGGTCGGACCCCAAAAATATTGTGTAACTTTTCAGGAAATTTCTTTGTATGTTCAGGAAATTAGATTTAGACTCACAATCATCCCTGATAAAAGTATTTATATAAATATAATATACAGGGTGTCCAGTGCTATGGTGCCCAATGGCTATTTCCTCAACCGTTAGTCACAGAGATATACTTCCAATTGCAAAAATGTTTTAAATTTTAAAATCTATTATCTTAGAAACAGTTTAAATCAATAAATACATTTCTGAAAGAAATACGAAATATAAATTTTTATATGGTCCCTACCAATTATATTTAAGAAAATCATCCTCATACAATTTCATGCAAAATAATAAAAAAAAAATCTTCCTTTTACGACCAAAATTCACAGAGTTATGAAGCATTAAACTTTATGACTTAAGTCGCTTTTCCACGCATAAAAATGTCCTGTTTCAGGCAACCAACCAATCAGGGAATTTATTGACCATTTCTCCAGGCAACCAACCAATCAAGGACCCTATTGACCATTTCTTGGCACAAAAAGTGCTCCAACTTTAAACAGCTATAAGTCGGTCAATTTTGGTGGTAAAAAGATGATTTTTATTTTTTTTTATTTTGAATAAAATTGTACGAGGATGATTTTCCTAAATATAATTGGTAGGACCTGGAGACTGTATAAAAATTTATATTTCATATTTCTTTCAGAAATGCATTTATTGATTTAAACTGTTTCTAAGATAATAGATTTTAAAATTTAAAACATTTTTGCAATTGGAAGTGTATCTCTGTGACTAACGGTTGAGGAAATAGCCATTGGGCACCGATAGCAATGGACACCCTGTATATATATATATATATATTATTTTTTTCCATTTGCTAGAGGATTTGTTGATTTATACTTTTATTTCGTAAGCCTGTTAGATATTTGGATTTTCGTGTTACAGCTTCTCACTTTTCTTTCATTGGATCTTCAAACCTTTTTTTCTTATATATGCTTAAATAATTTTATGCATATGCATTTTTTTATTATGTGAGCATATATATTTCATTTCTTAACCTGACTACTGAAAAAGTTGTAAAATTTCTGATATATTCTTTCTTCACAAATGAAATCTTCATCAGCTGAGTGACATCACTAATGATTGAAGCTGTTAAATTTTGTGATCATTGAGTCATAAATAATTCTTTCTATGCGTGATTATGCAAACTTTTGTTTCGTGCTGCCATAGAAAATATGAAACTTCATTCGAAAAAGTTTTCACTTGAATTTCAAAAAATTCTATTTAGTTCTAGATTTTTCGATAACAAAGCCAGATATAAAGTTTTGTGAAAATCCATCAGTATTTATGGCAGCTCTTGTGTACACTAGCAATCGACATCAGATGGGCATTACTCTTAACTCTAAAATAATCAAAATGTGTCCAGCAAGTCCTTAAATATGTAGTGGCATCAAGATCTCGAGATAGAAAATATTCATAAAAATAATACTTACTTTATTATATAGCATGAGAAAGTAAAAATATGGAAAGATTTTGTCAGCAAATTGAGGTGTGTGGAGCTCTGTATGGATGCACTGAATCTGGTTGGATGCAAGATAATGTTTTTGCGTCATGTGTGGGTCACTTTATAAAGCATGTAGAAAATCTTTAAAAGCCTGTACTGCTAATTTATGATGGTCATGGTAGCCATCTCATATACAAAACTGTAAAACAAGCAATGGATAATAATATAATTATGTCTTCCACCAAATACCAGCCATGATGCCATGCAGCCTTTAGATGGAGGGGTGTTTGCTCCAGTTAAATGTTTATGGAGAAAACTTTTTAAGCAGAAAGCAGGCTTAGTAGTGTTTCCAAAGCAACATTCCCATTTTTGTTATAAAACAATTATTTGATGGTTTGGAAAAAAGATCATGCAGTAAATGATATTAGGGGTACTGGCCTCTACCGTATAAATAAGAATGCAGTTGAACATAGAATAATTTTTACAGAAAAACATGTATTGATCAATGCTCAAAGTACATAAACAGATGTTGCAAATCAAACAGCTCCTACAAAAATGGCTAAACGACATCTTCTATTTCTACCAGTAGGGTTATTCCATGCTAGAGAGTTCAAAACCATTTTTAGAAAAGAAAAATTTCTTACCGTGTGACATAGAGGTCCCCAGATGGTGCTTTAAACTTGTACATTTTTGTGAGTACAAGCATTTGCTCAAAATGATATAACTTTCTTCCTAATTGAGTAAATTAAAAGCCTTAAAAACCTTTTACTCAGAATAAAGTACTGATAATTTTGGTTCAACTTTGTTTCATCATTTGATATATTTTTGAAAATTTAATGGTAGTCAAAATTTACCATTGAAATTTGAATTTTCTCATTTTCACTAGGAAGGGGACAATACACTCAAACCAAATTTATTTTGCAAGTACTATAGTAATAGTAGATTTTACCTGAGGGGAGAAAACTGGAGTGTTTTGAACTCTTCCAAAATTTTTTCGTTGGTGAAAGTGGGCGCTTTAAAAAAAATTCAGATTTTTCAAAAGCTGGATCTCCAGTAAAAATCTGAAATTTATAGTACTGAGGCTTCTGTTAGGTAGCAACACCATAATAACATTTGATCACTTTGTTTTGCATAGTAACAAAAATATTTGAGTTCGAAGTTGTGAACAAAATCTGCTGGTTTTTTGTTTTTGTTTTGAAGTACAATTATAACCTTTTTTACAATTAATGAAGCGTGAATATATTTTCTTTCTTTGTTGTAGTAATAAAAAGCAGATGAAAGTGTTAAAGACCAAGAAAATATATAAAAAAGATACTACACAATTCATAACTGCTGAAGCAGCCGAGTTCATGGAATGTCTCAACTTGTACAATCTTGTTTAGTGTGAGAGTGTACAAGTTGAAACAAGATATAACCTGTTTGATCCAGAAAAAACTAGCTGTCACAGGCAAGTGCCAGTTCTGCATTTGCATTGTGAGTCCGTTGACTTGATTAGTATAGTGTGCATGTGTGATAAAGTGAAGGTAAAGATGATATATTCTGTTGGAGCTAAAGTTGATGAGGATTGTCTTAAGACTATATGGGACAATTTCACTAACACTAAAGGATTTTAGTGAATTTAGCAATGAAGAAACAACTATTTTGGACTTTAGATTAGAAGACTTTGAAAATATTTGCCAGTATCATGAGAAAAAATATCTTATTAAATACATTCACTTCTATGGAAAGAACTGCTGATCCTTTTAGATGTCATACAAAAATTACAACAAAAGGTCTTACTGGAATATCTTTATATGTGGCTCAAAGCCATACAAATCCAGAATTAGTTCCAGGTAAAAGTTTATGCATTTCTTGTTCGAAAAAAAATTTATAGTTTTAACAAAGATGGAACCAATGTTTAGACATTTAGTCCAGTGTATCAGACATTAGATAACATAAATGTTGCGTGTGCGGCTCCGGGAGTTTCACCTGTTAAAATTCAGAAGCTTAACATTAAACAAAGACCAAAAGCTTTAAAGAAAAGTAAAAAAAGTTACATCAGCAATGAAAAATAAACTAAGTGCAAGTTTTGATGTAAGTTTGAATGATTCTTTCGGAAATAACGAAGCTGATCTGAAGGAAGATGAATACACTATTCTCTTACATAAGCTAAAAGAAAAATTTAAAGGAAGTTTGGCAGTTTCAGTGAAAGTAAAAATATTAAGTTTAATGCCTGAGTCCTGGTCAGTAGCAAAAACATATCATGAATTTGGTGCAAGTCAGTACTTAGTAAGAAACACACAGGCATTAGTTAAGAGCTATGGCATTCTTCCTAATATAGAACAAAGGAAGTCCAATCATTTTCCAGAGGAAGTGATTGATAAAGTTGTAGATTTTTATGAAAGTGGTGAAAACAGTAGGATGTGCCCTGGTGTAAAAGACAGTGTTTCTATTAGGAATACAGATGCTCAAAAGGAAACAAAACAAAAAAGACTCAATTCACAAGATTTTGAAGAAATAAACATCACTAAAGATTCAACAGATCTTTCTCTTGAACTTTAAGAAAGGGATTATATTGCATGCATTTATGATTCTCATTGGTGGCTTGCATAAGTTATTGTGGTGCAGCAATCAGAGAAGGACTGCAATGTCCATTTCTTCCATCCAGTGGGACCATCAACATCATTTCAAAAATCTAAAGCAGATACTGTTTGGATGCTGTATGGCAATGTCTTACGTGTTCTTGCTCCCTCCGAGTTGTCAACTGCTGCTGGAAGAACAAGGAATATTGAACCCAGGTTGTGCAGTGAGCTCACAGAACTTTTACAACATGAGATAAAAAGAAACAAGCTAAAAAAACTTACTAAATGGTATAATTTTTATTTATTTATTCAATTGTTTACAACATGTAGTCCTAATCAGCAAGTAGTCCTAATCAGCAAACAAAAAACTTTTGGATTTACTCATAATAGTTATGCATGATATTAAAAGACATAACTCTATTATGATAAAAAACGGACAGGAACTGATAAACCGACTAAAGTTTTGTCATAACGATATCAACTTTAAGAGTTACGACTTTCGAGATCTTTTTAACAATATTGATTTGGATAATTTACAATTGATTCTGAAAGATCTACATGAAGAATACGATCTAAAGCAATTTATAACTTATAGAAGATACATGGACTTGGTAGAATTGGTATTAAAGGAAAACATACTACACGACGGAAGCAATTTTTACAAACAAATCAAGGGCATACCTATGGGAGGGAGTTGCTCGTCAATACTAGCAGATATATATCTATCTAAATACGAAAGAGGCACTCATATCCTATCGGAAATGCCCTACTTCCGTTATGTCGATGATGTGATAATTGGGGGCTATGAAAACACCCCATGTTTTGACTTTTCATTCTACCCAAGCGAATTGGACCTTATTGAAAATCCAGAGTGTGAGGACGGATCGGTAAAATTCTTGGATTTAGCTATCAAAAAACACAAGAAATATGGAATATACACAGAGTTACACGACAAAAGAGATTCATACAGGATCAAGGTAAATCATATTATCGATTGGAATTCAAACCTTGCAAAGTATGTCTTCAGAAATATAGTAATTGGACATTTTAGAAGAAACCAAAATTATAATACTTTTAGGAAAGACTGCATTTGCAAATGTAAAAAATTTGCAGATGAAGCTATAAAAAGAAATTATCCAGTCAATTTTGTACAACATTATTACAAATCCTTTTTTAAAGAAAATTTGTAATCTGATTGTTGATATAGAGATTTAATATTCATGACTGCGTAACTATTATCCTGATATTTCTCTGCGCATGAGCAACTTTACTTATATAAAGAGACGTTCCATCGGGTTGGACTAGCGGATGTTTCTTCTTCATGGATTCGTTTACTTCTTTGGTTCTGAGTCTGTTCTGGTGCTTTTATTTTCGCACATTTGGGAGGCTGACCATGGAATTATGTTGGTTCCGTGAGCGTTACCCAGGTTGTAAAAGCTGCTTTAAGCGGGAAAGGGGTGTCGCAATCCACCCCTACCATTCTTATGTAATTCATATGGTCACTCCCGTTCTTTTCTACTTTCATTCATGTATTCTACTAGGGAATTTGAGCAGCATTTGCGCCTCCTCCTTTGTAGTGAATAGTTCTTTAATTTCAGGCTTATTTGGGATATATCCTATTTTGTCTCACTTTATCGTAATAGTATATATATATATATATATATATATATATATATATATATATATATATATATATATATATGTAAATTACTGTCAAAGCCAATGGAAATACACTGATTTTATTCACAATTTTGAATTCAAATATTTTTGTTGCTATGCTAAACAAAGTGATCAAATTTTATTATAGTGTTGCTACCTAATAGAAGCCTCAGTAATATAAATTTCAGATTTTTACTGTGAACCCCACTGGCGATACAGCTTTTGAAAAATCTGAATTTTTTTAAAACACCCACTTTCACCACTGAAAAATTTTTGGAAGGGTTCAAAACACTCCAGTTTTCTCCCCTCAAGTAAAATCTACTGTTACTATAGTACTTGCAAAATAACTTTGGTTTGAGTTAGGGTTGCACCGAATACCATCTTTTGCCGAATACTGAATATTCGGTTAAAATTCTAACCGAATATTCAGCTAAATTTTTTTAAACGTAATATTTCTATTTTATGCCAATTTAAAATAGAATATGTTTCTATTTTGTGCCTTTTCTAAATGCATTTACATTTAACACCCTAAATTTATTTGCATTTACATTAAGTATAATCATTAATTTAAAAAAAAAAAAAAAAAAAAAATAATTCCAAAAGCAAATTAATATAGTACTTAATTTGGTTTATGTTTATCTGCATAAATGGATAATTGATAGTTAATTTTTGATATGTGATAATCTTTACTTCATTTTATGTTATAGAGGATCTTGCATTTGCCTTACAAATACAAACCCAAGTTGCTTAAAATATCATTACAAATTAGAATTACAATTTATTCAAGTGAATTTTTGCGATCTTAGTCTCTTCTATAATGTAACTGATAAATAATTTTATCAAAATTGAAACTGAATAGTCAAATTCAAACATTGCCAAATCCTTTTTCTTTTTTAAAGTGCAAAGGATACTTTGCTAGAATGTCTAGCCGTTCTTTTTTAAGTTGTTGTCACACCTGGTCTTGCAAACTACAACAGAGTAGATACTGATTTCTTATAGCACATAAATGACTATTGGCGTTCAAATACAAAAGTATTATTCAAAGTATATTTTCTCATGAATGGAACGAGCTAGATCCATGAGATTGTCACCAAATTTATCGCATGATATTACATATGAAAACTGAAGATGTTTCTCAACAGTTAATATTTTCTTTTTTAATTTATGGGATTTTTTAATAAATTTATTTGAAAAATGTGCAATATCTCAAGACCAGTTCATGCTAGCAGCGTTCAAAAGTTTGTTAATCGTTTTCTAAGGAAAAATTACATAAGAAATGTCTATATGCGTAACTTTTTTTAAAGGTTTTGATTTTTTGATGATTTTTTCAAAATTTCACTCGAAAACCTAGTGGTTTCCTGAACATTCAATTGTGTTTAAAAACAATAGGCTTCCAGTATTCGTGGATTGTACTTTTTGTACCAAATTTCATTCAAATATCTCCATTCGTTCGCGAGATATCGTCTCCACAGACTCACTGACACACACAGACATCACCCCAAAAATGTTCGATTCGTGATCAGGGATGCTTGAAACGTGCTCTCCTGTCGAAAACTCGAATTCAAATTTTTGACCCCATCACAATACTTTCCTTATACATTATACTATGTATGTATATAAGGAAAGTGATAATTTTTAAATGGTTTTATTTAAGAGTCTGAGTCGATATATTTTTACCAACTCAAATATTGTTACGATGTATCGTCTCAAATCGTGAGTGTACTTCTCAGGGTACAAAAATGAGTCCAGATTTCAGGATTTTATTTAAAAGCACTTATAAGCATAAACAGGAACACTATACAGTGATAACTATCTTACAAGATCGCTAAACAACTGTCAGACACAATAAAACAGTACTTATACCATTGACGCATCTCGCGATTCAATTTAGCTAGTGTCACATTAATTCCTCTCTAACTGAGCGATGACTTCCTTTTATACTTCCCATAGCAATTTAAAGAAAGTGATCGTATCTCCTTAACTCGTCGATATTTTGAGAAAGTTCTAATAGATTCAGAAACTCGCCAAGTTGACGATATTTCATCAGCAGAAGGGCCATTTCTAGTAATTAAAATACACTGTTAATATAAAATGGAAAATTCTGATAATTTCATAGTTTTATTTCAGATGTCGCAAATTCTTATTCCTCTACTATGAGCAAGGAGCTCCCGTATACTTGCTTGGTCTGGAAAAACTTTGTCGCTCTTTGTGGTGTATGGTAATCTGGTTGTTTCTTTTATTTATCCATTTTTGATAAAGGTAGCTGTTGTATTTTTAGAAACCGGTGGATTTTCCTTTAATTTTGTAAGGTGACACTGAGTTATGTAATTTGGTTTTTTCAATTAATGTTTACGACGTTTTTGTAATCTCTTTTTGTTACCTGCTTTATATCCTTGTTTTTCCCCTCTCTCATGGGTCAAATGTGCATTAGCAAACATAAATCTATTTTTGCTGTGACTTTACTGTCTTATCTGGGACATCAATACATCCAGGGTCATCTTTAACCATACCAGAGTCCTTAAAAAAGAAATAAAATATGACCTCTTTCAAATTGTTGCATGAGCATTGAAACAATAATAATTGTAATGTAAAATGAAATCCCTTAATATTGGTCCTTCAGTTTTCTGAAAAGCATGGAAACAATAATAATCGTAATGCAAAATGAAACCCCCTTAAGACGACGCTTCAGTTAGCTTTCATGCCTATGTTAACCTATGGGGGAAGTTCTCCGCAAATTACACATTAGCAAATGAATTATTTAAAATTCTGTTTTTTGCATGTGATTGTAGACAGCTTAATGCATTGATCTCGTTCATCAATTTTTTAAATTTTATTTTAAATATATCTTCAAAGAGTTAATTTGTCAAAATTTCTTAGATAAAACATCACCTTAATTGTTCTATAAAATTAACTATCAACGTTTCAAAATTTGAAAAACAACAATCAATAGCTTACTTCTGACATCCTTTTAAGATTTTTATTTAGATTTTTGAATTAATTTGGGATTAGTGTATTTAATAGTAAATAGTGTTTCAACTGCTGAAACTTCCGATGTTCAGCGTTAGCTACACCTCCTATCCTTCCAGGGGAAAAATGGGGGTGAAAATTCTTGGTGTGGAGATTTGAGGGGTGGGTGGATGATTGACTGCTTGCTTCCTGGTATCTGGGAAATGAACAAAGGGGTATATTTGTTGTGTTTAGCAGGTGTCTTTTGACTTTAGTCCAGCAAAGAATAAGAAGTCTTTGGTTGCGTTACATTTTGTTGTATCAGTACAGGTAATTCGGCTCACGCGGTTTACTGTTTTTCTTCTTGCAAATATTTATTCTATACTTATTTAATGTAAATATTATATTAATTGTGAATACTTTTCAAATTTTAGGATTTTCAAATATAAGAAAAGTCATGTGTTGCCCACATCAGATTTTTTAAACAGGAAATCATACAGCTACGAAATGTGTATCTTAATGTTTTAATTGCTATAAATTATAGTCTCCAATGAAGCGCAAGATTCTTGCACTATGGGTAAATATTCTCAGAAAAAAAATAATTATAGTTTGGAAGACGAAGAGGAGAGGGGTTACACGTTCACCTCACTACCGACCTTTTGAGGCCAATTTTTTGTATATATCTTAGACTAGAGGGTACTAAAATTTTTAAATTATGTTCCCAGAAAAATAACTGGCTATGCTACTAAACTTATGGTCATTATAAAATTTTAGAATTTTAAAATTAAATAATTTTGTTAAGTGAGTAGCCATTTTATGCGTATTTTTGCCCTAAAAATCGAATAGAACCAATATTAAACTTTTAAAATCAACCATTCTTAAAAATAAATTTCAGTTAAGCATTTTTAATGAATATTAGGAATAGGGCATAATTTAAAACAAAGTATGGCAATTATTTTAGTGTAATTCTTTTCTAGAAACCAAATAAATAGACTTCTGGAATACCATAAATAGAAGGTTAAAGGTATAGAAGTTTTTTTATAATGCTGTTAGACTTTGTGAGATGGCATCATTCAAAAACGCTCCAAATATCGCCCTCATAAAACCGAATTCGAGGAGCTTTCCACACCCTTTCTTTCACCCTAATTCCTTGGGAACACTTTTTTATTCTTTATAAAGTTCTGACAATTTTATATGACGCCCCCATCCTCTTCCCTCCCAACATTTTTTATTATGATCTTAAAAATACTGGTAATACTACGAAGGTGGCGGCCAATTTGACTAATCCACCAAAATGTAAAAAAGAAGTAAAATTATATATTATTATGTCAAGCGAATAGTCATTTTACATTTATTTTCATATAATAAAATGAATTACACAACTTTAGAACTGAAAAATTTTAAGATAAAACAGTTTTATGGGCTCTTTGAAACATATACGTAAAGGTTTTTTCGATCTGTAAAATTGTATGGAGCTCAACTAGTACGTTTGTTTTAAAAAAATTTCACTAGAAATTTTTGCTTTACCAAACGAGTGACATTTGTGTTCACTGAAAGTTATTTTTGCCATATTATCTTAGAGGTACATACTTTGATTTGCAAAATTTTAATCTTAAAATAATAGAGTACAAAATAGCTTTCCATTTTATCTTTAAATATACCTTCAATTTTTGCATTGTTTGGCTAGTTAGGTTTCTGTCAAATAGTCGAATCTGTAAAAGTGCAAAGATATAGATATCCAGGTCATCTAATGTTTACGAAGGGTCTGGAAATACAAAAGCACGATGGACAGTTATTATATAAGTCTTTAATAACTATCTCTGTATAAATTGAAACACAAGAATTTTTCTTGCTTGTAAATAATTGACTATATGTACAGAATATTGCAGTATCAGCCATTTTTTCTGCCATGAAATATCCAGCTGCGTTAGGATCTGTCCCTTAGTCGAACCTATATGTGTGCAAATATTGAGTCATCTAGGTCACCTATTGTTTCAGAAGAGTCTGGAAAGACAAAAGCACGATGGACAATTTTTAAATAGATTTTTTTTAATTACTTACTAACTCAGTAGTCTGTAGAAATGAAATAATTTTCCTTTTTTCGCTTACAAATATATTTTATAGTATTATAATTATACAGATACTTTGAACCTTATATATATATATATATATATATATATATATATATATATTTCATGCTTATTTTATTAATGTGTGCTTAATTGCGTTGGTTCAGTATTTTCTTAATTTCATATGTTTTTATGGAAGTACTATCTGTATGGAAGTACTATCTGTAAAAGTGCAAAGATATAGATATCCAGGTCATCTAATGTTTACGAAGGGTCTGGAAATACAAAAGCACGATGGACAGTTATTATATAAGTCTTTAATAACTATCTCTGTATAAATTGAAACACAAGAATTTTTCTTGCTTGTAAATAATTGACTATATGTACAGAATATTGCAGTATCAGCCATTTTTTCTGCCATGAAATATCCAGCTGCGTTAGGATCTGTCCCTTAGTCGAACCTATATGTGTGCAAATATTGAGTCATCTAGGTCACCTATTGTTTCAGAAGAGTCTGGAAAGACAAAAGCACGATGGACAATTTTTAAATAGATTTTTTTTAATTACTTACTAACTCAGTAGTCTGTAGAAATGAAATAATTTTCCTTTTTTCGCTTACAAATATATTTTATAGTATTATAATTATACAGATACTTTGAACCTTATATATATATATATATATATATATATATATATATATTTCATGCTTATTTTATTAATGTGTGCTTAATTGCGTTGGTTCAGTATTTTCTTAATTTCATATGTTTTTATGGAAGTACTATCTGTATGGAAGTACTATCTGTAAAAGTGCAAAGATATAGATATCCAGGTCATCTAATGTTTACGAAGGGTCTGGAAATACAAAAGCACGATGGACAGTTATTATATAAGTCTTTAATAACTATCTCTGTATAAATTGAAACACAAGAATTTTTCTTGCTTGTAAATAATTGACTATATGTACAGAATATTGCAGTATCAGCCATTTTTTCTGCCATGAAATATCCAGCTGCGTTAGGATCTGTCCCTTAGTCGAACCTATATGTGTGCAAATATTGAGTCATCTAGGTCACCTATTGTTTCAGAAGAGTCTGGAAAGACAAAAGCACGATGGACAATTTTTAAATAGATTTTTTTTAATTACTTACTAACTCAGTAGTCTGTAGAAATGAAATAATTTTCCTTTTTTCGCTTACAAATATATTTTATAGTATTATAATTATACAGATACTTTGAACCTTATATATATATATATATATATATATATATATATATATTTCATGCTTATTTTATTAATGTGTGCTTAATTGCGTTGGTTCAGTATTTTCTTAATTTCATATGTTTTTATGGAAGTACTATCTGTATGGAAGTACTATCTGTAAAAGTGCAAAGATATAGATATCCAGGTCATCTAATGTTTACGAAGGGTCTGGAAATACAAAAGCACGATGGACAGTTATTATATAAGTCTTTAATAACTATCTCTGTATAAATTGAAACACAAGAATTTTTCTTGCTTGTAAATAATTGACTATATGTACAGAATATTGCAGTATCAGCCATTTTTTCTGCCATGAAATATCCAGCTGCGTTAGGATCTGTCCCTTAGTCGAACCTATATGTGTGCAAATATTGAGTCATCTAGGTCACCTATTGTTTCAGAAGAGTCTGGAAAGACAAAAGCACGATGGACAATTTTTAAATAGATTTTTTTTAATTACTTACTAACTCAGTAGTCTGTAGAAATGAAATAATTTTCCTTTTTTCGCTTACAAATATATTTTATAGTATTATAATTATACAGATACTTTGAACCTTATATATATATATATATATATATATATTTCATGCTTATTTTATTAATGTGTGCTTAATTGCGTTGGTTCAGTATTTTCTTAATTTCATATGTTTTTATGGAAGTACTATCTCTCTATACTTGATATATATATTTTTTCTTGTTTATAAATAATTTAATATATGCAAAGAATTTTGACGAATGAGCCCCATTTTTCCATCATCCAATATCCGGCCGTGATAGGTTCTATTAAATGGTCGAATTTATAAACGTGCAGTCATCTAGGTCACGGCGTTTTTGAATGGAAAACAGAAAATATTATTTTTCCAACTTATCCTCGAAATAACTCACTGTACGCAACTTTGTTTTATTAATGTGTGCTTTATGACGCAGTTCGAGTTTTTCCATAATTTTTTTTCATATAAGTGTTTATTGAATTGCCATTTTTGCATAAATGAAATCATGACCACGGGGTGCCGGTTTTACTCTTTTTCCTGACTTGTAAGGAAAATCTGGAGCATAAGTTTTAGCGAAAATAAATATGCGGTATTTATGTTTTGTTGTTCTGTATTTGCATGTGCTATTGCAATTCGCCTCGGAAAGACGAAAAACAGTGATATAGGTGTGAAGAAATGCAAATTCTCGAGTACTTCGGCAAGGCTCATGCGGCATATACGTGCGTTAGTGTTGTCTCATCTGTTTCAAACTGATGATGCTATAAAATGCCCTCTAATGCACGCTATTTGAAAAAGAAAATAATCTAAATAAATAACAAGAAGACTATGCGAATTTCTATACCCATCACTCTGGACTGATGGGTATAGAAATATTCATTTTGTTTTGAATTCCAATTTTTAATGCACGCAATTTGCTGTTGCCTCCAAAACACGCATTGAAATTACACCAGCGCATTTACAATAGCATTATCCCCCCTGTATTAGCAAAGATCATTCAGTAGAATAGATAGTAAATCTTGGTGGGGAAAGGCCACCAACGTTTATTGCGTTCTTTTATTTATCTTGTCACTCCAAAGGCATTGCCCCTTTCATCCCCTCAGACAGGGGAGCAAGTCATAAACTAGGGATCCAAGAGCCTTCTCTAGGGTGACCAACCCTCCCCTGTTTCAGATTTTTGGGTTTGGATCCTCCCGCTTCCCCTGTTGACCTTCTATTTCTTTAAAAATCAAGAACGCAAAATTTGAATTATATATTATTCCCACGAAATACATTCCTGTAGAAATTGTAGGATTGGGATTTATTTTCGCTTCGTTTATCGTCGGAGACGTGGACGCGACTGCGTGTCAATCATTTGCGTGTAAATGGAGCAAATAAATAAATGTGCCAAACCTTAATAAGATTTTAAGCATCCCGGGGGGGGGGGGGGGGGGGTCAAATGCCCATACCGAAAGTGTTTTTTCGCTGAGGAGCAACCGATGAACTGATCAGAGAAATCAAAGCAGCTTGCAACTCATTGAGTCGGAGTTAATGATAATAATTAATTATGACCATACTTGTAAAGAGTTTTTATAATTTGCACAAGAAAATGCTTAGTTTTGCAGCATCAGTGGACAAATACCTATAGGTTAGTACTAAGAAACGTGCAAATTTGTATTCCGTATTGTGTCCTGTATATAATTTACAATGTAAATTAACTATTTTGCTTATTATTATCCATTTCATGAACATTTTTTGGAGCGACGCTTCGTTGCGCTGCATCGCATTGCTAAAAATTAATTGAGACTCAATCTCCCAGACGTGCCAACTCTCCGGATTTTTCATTAATTCTCCGGCCTCCGGATTACTAACGAAATTCTCCGGAATTTTTGTTTGAAATGTATCAATTACCCAGACATTGTATAATGATTCGGAAACACCAATTTTTCTCCTTTTTTAGCACTGATTTCTACCATTCCCTGGATCATAGCAAATCCATAATAAAATGCACGGTAATGCCAATCAAATTAACGAAGATTTACGGCCTCGTGTAATGTAAAAGATCGCGACCGCTTATTTTATGAAGTAATAAATATACTATTTCAAAGGTTGTCTAATTCAGCGTAAGTCACTAAAACGTTATTTTCTTCATTTATTTCGCATAAACAGTGCGATTGCACAATTCAGTTTGTTCTCATGAATCGCCGAAAGTACAATAGTATCTTTTTCCATCCATCTCAATCTTCTAAATATTGCATTTTTGATTGATTAAACTAGCATATTTTCATATTCTGATTAATTATTACGGTTAATTTCTTAATTATTTTCACATAATCAGTGCGATTGCCAATTCAGTTACTTCGCGTGAATTGCCGAGAGTACGTTAGTATCTTTTCCCATCCATCTCCATCATTTAAATGTTGCATTTTAGATCGACTAAACTAGCTTATTTTCATATTAAGGTTAATTTTTTAATTATATTTGCATAATACAGAATTTTCTATTTTGAAAAATGAGTATGAACTCTGTGAAGGGATATTTTCCAAAAACTGGTATTAAAGCAGTGATTTAGGCAAATAAAAAGGAAACCATTTTGGCAGGAATATAATTCATTGCTATATTTTGTTTTTTATTAAAGATCAATATTTGTTACTCTCTTTAGTGAAAACCTGTGTTTTACCAAATGTAAATATTTGTTTTCATTATAAAGTAATTTTCACCGGATAAAACCTTTATATATTTTTTGTTTTATAATTTATTATCCTGAAATTTTGTAAAATTGGTGTCCTGAATTTTCATATTCTACCAGTACTAACCCTGATATTTAATGCAGTATTTTTTAAGGGGGGGAAGGCATTAAAATTTAATAAATACATCAAGGATTAATATTATCAAGTTATTTCTTTTTATAATTTGTTACTAACACTATTTTAATTCAAAAGATAGTTAATGAAATTTTTTTTCAGATAAGTTTAAAGCATAATGTACTTAAATAATACAGTATTTAATGTTTTATTTATAAGAAATATATATAATTTTAAACAAATATTAAGTGACATAAGTAAGCAATATATTTGCTACAAAATAGTCTCCTGCCTTTCTGTTTGGAAAGTTGGCACATCTGATCTTCCTTAAATTCATGGCCAAAAGTTGGTCACCCTAGCCTTCTGTCACCTTCTCACTGGCCTATGAGATTAGTGATGGGATTCATTCGAATGAAACAATCGAACATCTCGATAGTTTCAAATCATTTGATAGTCTCGATAGTTGCAAAAACTATTCGATTGCTTTTTGGCCAATAGCAGTGAAGAGCTTTTAGCAGTACGATAGTTTTAAAAGTATCCGAATGAATTTACACGATTGTACTATTTATTGTAGTAATGCATGCTATCAGCCATGGCGATAGTTTTAAAAGTATTCGAAGGATTTTGAACGATATTGTACTATTTATTGTAGTAATGCTATCGGCCATGTATTCGTTCGGAACTAGTTACTGTTTTCCATAGTAGTGTTTTAAAAGTATTCGAATGAATTTAGACAATTGTAATATAATGATATCAGCCATGGCAATAGGCAATAGGATTCATTCGGATTAAGTGATAGTTTTACTAATTTCTATTCAAATGATAGTAGTCATTACTCAGTAGATGGTTTTGGAATATAGTTCGATTGACGATGGATAGTTTTATTTGCATAATTATGAAAGCTATACAAGCGCTTTTTGTATTGTGAAATAAAATCATGTTTAGTAAAGTAAAATCACTGAAATTGTTTTGTTGTGAAGAAGTTTTTTGAACAAGTGAAACAATCCTTTTAGGAGAAAATAGCGAATGATTTTTAAAACTGACAATTAAATTGATTTAAAGCAAACAGTTTGATTTTAATTACGTCAAAAATAATTCTGATGTTTTTGCTAAGGAAATATTAGTGTTTTTGTTAAACATTAATATTTAATTTTAATACATAGTGTAGTTAATAGTTTTTAAAACATTTTTGTTTGAAATAATAGATATTTATGTAAAAAAATCGAATGAGCAAATAAATGGATAAGAAAGGGCAAATGTTTTACTCGTATTATTTAGTATTAATTTAATTTTGTCGTAAAGTCATCTTTTTAAAGAAATAATAAAGTTGTTAGGACACTGGTATTTGTAGCTCAATGCGATAGTGTTCGTCTATTATTCCCGGGTTCGATTCCCTTCATATCGGGATCATTGTTTTATTTTAATTTACGCTTTTTATAGCGACTCTTGTATAATATATTAAATTTATGTAAATGACTAGAGTTCCAAAAAACAAGAAATTATGTGTTTTTTCTTTTTTATTAGGATGAACAATTTTTAGAATGTTAATTTTGAAAATTCTAAAAATGAGCTTTTTGTCTTGGGGTGTCTGCATTATTAGGACGGACTCTAGAAGGGTCTGTACGTACCACCAATATCATTTTTGAAAGAAAATATGAAATATTCATGAAAAGGGGAAATCAAATATGGAGGAAGGCAATAATAGATGTTTGTATGGGCGGCCTGGTACTATATAGAATAAATAAGGTAGATGACATGTGATAGAGGCAAAAAAAAAAAAAAATTAAATTGCAATTTTTATTTTACGAATAATAGAAAAAAAATTATCAATAGGGAAAATTTTATTTGTGAATTCTTACAAATGAAGAGTCTTAATTGAAAAATGAATTCTTTTAAAGTGGTTAACTTTACTTATATCAGATTAAAACTAGGAAATATAATCATTCTGCAAAAAACTTGAAGCAATTCAAAATGTTAAAGTGTATAAAATTATTTTTCCCATCAATGTTTTTCAATTCCCACAGTTTTTCAACAACTCATTTAATAAATTTATTATTAATATTAAAAGGAATAATGCATAAAACTTTTAAAATTCTTGAAAATAAGCTTATGAATTAAGTCGTGTGGCGCCGTCTATTAACGAAAATACAATATTTTTATATTATTAAAAATACAATTCTTAATTAATCCAACATTCTAAATTTTGTAATGATCTAAGTTTGAAATTACGGTGAGTATTAATTTTATGAATAAATTATCTATTATTAAGTATGTTGTTTAAAATGGACAATAAAATACAGAATATATTTTTAATCACATTTTATTTGCAAAATCTTCAAAAGGACCGATGTTTCATACTTCTGGGATATTAGCATATTTCTTTGCATTATAATTATGCATTCCTTGCACTCGTACAAATACATTTTCAGAAAGTATAGATAAGCAAAAAGACAGAAATGTTACAAATTGATTGATTTTATATTACAAATTACTATTTAAAAATATTATCTAATCCAAATTTTTCGATGATAAACGATTTCGACGATTATTAATTACTTGTCCAGTTTTTGAAAAAACATGTTCGGATGGTACAGAAGTAGCAGTACGGTGCAAATACCGTATAAAAATAAAATATAAATAAAACGAGAAAAACCAATAAGCGAAATCAAGTTAGACATGAAAAACAATCTAATAAAGTGACGTGGAGATTGTGAATGAGGAAATAAGCCGTTCTTTTAAGCAGTTAAAAGAATGACTGAGAATAAATAATTAAAATTTGTTTAGATGATTTTACCACCTGCTGTTAGCTCCACCCTCGTTGTCCATGCACTGCTGTAGACACAATACAGACCCGTAACCCCTCTCCCACCCCTAAAATTGCGTAATAGAAAGCTATGGATAGTTTGTAAACTACTACTATTTATTCGATAGTTAAAATTGTTAGATAGTGCCCATCACTATATGAGATGTCAATCATTTTGAAAAAGGAACTGCCCTTCTCTTGAGCAACGAGACTTCTTAAGGGCCTTCATCAGTCGCAAGTTTCAATCTTCACCTTCCATGTTAATGTATGGCCGTTTTAGTGCTGTTGCTAGATAGCATAGCTCCTCCAAAAATCAACCTATTTCAGTTTTGTTTTCAGGATCTCAAAGCTATAGAAATTGAAGTTTGCTTCTAGATTTTATTTTTTGTGTAAATTGTTTTAACAATTTATTGAAGTTGAGAGTCACTAAGAAAAGTCAAAACTAAAAGTTTAACAGTCTTTTATCAATTTGCATTTCATAATACTCCAATTTGAAAAAAGCAGTGTACATGAATAAAATTCTATCTTTCGATAGATGCCTAAATTTTTGCACTATCATAAATAGATTTCCAGCAATTTTTAACTGAAGCAAATATTGATCTGAATAAAAATTGTATTTTGCTTTCTCCCTCTTTCTTATTTCCTTCAGGGGTTGACAGGACTCCCGTGGGGCGACGTTATTTATGGTGTACAGGCACGTTTATGGTGGTCATGAAAGGAAGAAGGGTAAAGAGTGTGAAAATTGTTCTCATGTTACGTTGAAAGGTATTTCGAGTTGGGAGTTTAGATACTGGTCCTTTTTATTTCAGTATGCTTACTTGATACAGAGCGTTGTCTCTTTGTTCATTCTCGAGTTACCTAGTTTTACAAATCACTATTCAAACCAATCACTATCCAAATGAAGCAATCTTGCAGAAAAAATTTACCTTTTGGACGACAGATAAAAGTAAATCTGTTATCACTGGAATCAATAAAATTCATTCCTATTTTTTCCAGGTTCAAGGGCAATTACATATAACAGAAATGAAATACTGTTTATTTGCCCTTTGGACTCCAAAAGGTATAAAAGTTGAAAATTTTGAATGCGATGACAGATTTTGGGAAAAAGAAATGGGAGAGAAAATCACTATATTTTATTATGACTGCCTGTTGCCTGAAATTTTAGATCCGCAGCACACCCGATCAATGCCTATTTGAGATCCGTCATATATTTTAGATGCCATGGAAAAGAAAAGGAATTCGAAAAAAATAAAATTAGATAAGGACGAAGAAAATTGTAAGTAAAAAAAACAAAAAAACTGCCACTGTTTGACAAATTTTACGTTCCTCAAGTTTCTCTGCTTCGTACAACTTACATTTTTCCCATATACATTATTGCCTTGTTTTTTGTATATTACTTCAGTTCACTATCATTCAATGATTTTTAGTATATCCAGGGTTCATTGCACACTTGAATAAGTACCGAAAGTTATTCCATATTTCATACAAATGTCATTTGTTGCAATTTGTTTTGCCTATGAGGCTACTCAAAAAACTGTTTTTTATATGCCCGTCTTTCAACAGCTTTGAGGTTATAGTATAGTCTGTACATGTTTTAAATTATGATGCTTTTTATTTATACATTTTATATACAATTTGCTCAAATCAACCAGTTACATTTGTCAGTATATATATCAAAATACGCATGTGCATTTAATGTTACATTACTATATTTTTCCCATATACATTATTGTCTTATTTTTCGTATATTACTTCAGTTCACTATCGTTCAATGATTTTTTGCACATGTGAATAAGTACCGAAAGTTATTCCATATTTCATACAAATGTCATTTGTTGCAATTTGTTTTGCCTATGAGGCTGCTCAAAAAACTGTTTTTTATATGCCCGTCTTTCAACAGCTTTGAGGTTATAGTATAGTCTGTACATGTTTTAAATTATGATGCTTTTTATTTATACATTTTATATACAATTTGCTCAAATCAACCAGTTACATTTGTCAGTATATATATCAAAATACGCATGTGCATTTAATGTTACATTACTATATTTTTCCCATATACATTATTGTCTTATTTTTCGTATATTACTTCAGTTCACTATCGTTCAATGATTTTTTGCACATGTGAATAAGTACCGAAAGTTATTCCATATTTCATACAAATGTCATTTGTTGCAATTTGTTTTGCCTATGAGGCTGCTCAAAAAACTGTTTTTTATATGCCCGTCTTTCAACAGCTTTGAGGTTATAGTATAGTCTGTACATGTTTTAAATTATGATGCTTTTTATTTATACATTTTATATACAATTTGCTCAAATCAACCAGTTACATTTGTCAGTATATATATCAAAATACGCATGTGCATTTAATGTTACATTACTATATTTTTCCCATATACATTATTGTCTTATTTTTCGTATATTACTTCAGTTCACTATCGTTCAATGATTTTTTGCACATGTGAATAAGTACCGAAAGTTATTCCATATTTCATACAAATGTCATTTGTTGCAATTTGTTTTGCCTATGAGGCTGCTCAAAAAACTGTTTTTTATATGCCCGTCTTTCAACAGCTTTGAGGTTATAGTATAGTCTGTACATGTTTTAAATTATGATGCTTTTTATTTATACATTTTATATACAATTTGCTCAAATCAACCAGTTACATTTGTCAGTATATATATCAAAATACGCATGTGCATTTAATGTTACATTACTATATTTTTCCCATATACATTATTGTCTTATTTTTCGTATATTACTTCAGTTCACTATCGTTCAATGATTTTTTGCACATGTGAATAAGTACCGAAAGTTATTCCATATTTCATACAAATGTCATTTGTTGCAATTTGTTTTGCCTATGAGGCTGCTCAAAAAACTGTTTTTTATATGCCCGTCTTTCAACAGCTTTGAGGTTATAGTATAGTCTGTACATGTTTTAAATTATGATGCTTTTTATTTATACATTTTATATACAATTTGCTCAAATCAACCAGTTACATTTGTCAGTATATATATCAAAATACGCATGTGCATTTAATGTTACATTACTATATTTTTCCCATATACATTATTGTCTTATTTTTCGTATATTACTTCAGTTCACTATCGTTCAATGATTTTTTGCACATGTGAATAAGTACCGAAAGTTATTCCATATTTCATACAAATGTCATTTGTTGCAATTTGTTTTGCCTATGAGGCTGCTCAAAAAACTGTTTTTTATATGCCCGTCTTTCAACAGCTTTGAGGTTATAGTATAGTCTGTACATGTTTTAAATTATGATGCTTTTTATTTATACATTTTATATACAATTTGCTCAAATCAACCAGTTACATTTGTCAGTATATATATCAAAATACGCATGTGCATTTAATGTTACATTACTATATTTTTCCCATATACATTATTGTCTTATTTTTCGTATATTACTTCAGTTCACTATCGTTCAATGATTTTTTGCACATGTGAATAAGTACCGAAAGTTATTCCATATTTCATACAAATGTCATTTGTTGCAATTTGTTTTGCCTATGAGGCTGCTCAAAAAACTGTTTTTTATATGCCCGTCTTTCAACAGCTTTGAGGTTATAGTATAGTCTGTACATGTTTTAAATTATGATGCTTTTTATTTATACATTTTATATACAATTTGCTCAAATCAACCAGTTACATTTGTCAGTATATATATCAAAATACGCATGTGCATTTAATGTTACATTACTATATTTTTCCCATATACATTATTGTCTTATTTTTCGTATATTACTTCAGTTCACTATCGTTCAATGATTTTTTGCACATGTGAATAAGTACCGAAAGTTATTCCATATTTCATACAAATGTCATTTGTTGCAATTTGTTTTGCCTATGAGGCTGCTCAAAAAACTGTTTTTTATATGCCCGTCTTTCAACAGCTTTGAGGTTATAGTATAGTCTGTACATGTTTTAAATTATGATGCTTTTTATTTATACATTTTATATACAATTTGCTCAAATCAACCAGTTACATTTGTCAGTATATATATCAAAATACGCATGTGCATTTAATGTTACATTACTATATTTTTCCCATATACATTATTGTCTTATTTTTCGTATATTACTTCAGTTCACTATCGTTCAATGATTTTTTGCACATGTGAATAAGTACCGAAAGTTATTCCATATTTCATACAAATGTCATTTGTTGCAATTTGTTTTGCCTATGAGGCTGCTCAAAAAACTGTTTTTTATATGCCCGTCTTTCAACAGCTTTGAGGTTATAGTATAGTCTGTACATGTTTTAAATTATGATGCTTTTTATTTATACATTTTATATACAATTTGCTCAAATCAACCAGTTACATTTGTCAGTATATATATCAAAATACGCATGTGCATTTAATGTTACATTACTATATTTTTCCCATATACATTATTGTCTTATTTTTCGTATATTACTTCAGTTCACTATCGTTCAATGATTTTTTGCACATGTGAATAAGTACCGAAAGTTATTCCATATTTCATACAAATGTCATTTGTTGCAATTTGTTTTGCCTATGAGGCTGCTCAAAAAACTGTTTTTTATATGCCCGTCTTTCAACAGCTTTGAGGTTATAGTATAGTCTGTACATGTTTTAAATTATGATGCTTTTTATTTATACATTTTATATACAATTTGCTCAAATCAACCAGTTACATTTGTCAGTATATATATCAAAATACGCATGTGCATTTAATGTTACATTACTATATTTTTCCCATATACATTATTGTCTTATTTTTCGTATATTACTTCAGTTCACTATCGTTCAATGATTTTTTGCACATGTGAATAAGTACCGAAAGTTATTCCATATTTCATACAAATGTCATTTGTTGCAATTTGTTTTGCCTATGAGGCTGCTCAAAAAACTGTTTTTTATATGCCCGTCTTTCAACAGCTTTGAGGTTATAGTATAGTCTGTACATGTTTTAAATTATGATGCTTTTTATTTATACATTTTATATACAATTTGCTCAAATCAACCAGTTACATTTGTCAGTATATATATCAAAATACGCATGTGCATTTAATGTTACGTTACTATATTTTTTCCATATACATTATTGCCTTATTTTTTGTATATTACTTCAGTATGTAGAAGGTTTTTTGGCAACTATTTTCAGCTTATGAAGCAATTAAAACAACTATTTTTATGTGTCCGTCCTATGGCAGTCCTCAAGTTATAATATAGTTTACAGTATGTGCATTTATTAACTAAAGATGCTTTTTTATTTATAAATTTTATACGCAATTTGTTTAAAATCAACCAGTTACATTTTTCAGTATATATGTCATTATTGCCCAAATTATTGTATATTACTTCAGACGGTTCACTATCATTCAATGATATTTAGATGATTATAAAGAGAATGATGATTATAGGGATAGTTTGATGGTTATAGGGATATAATGACTATAGGGAGATTAGATTTCAATCGTGGTTGAAACTTGCATATAAAAATCCTCAGCTTTATCCATATCTATTTTATTATTTTAATATTTTCTTTAGCTACGTTCCAGTCTGGAATATTTTATTTATATCTAAGGGGGAAAAAGTACAGGATGTTTTTTCTAAACAGAAATTTATGATTACTATTACTGATAAACGGATTTTTCATTATTATATTTTTTGATATACAAATCACACTGAAATCTCAACTGTAAAATCGCACTACTATCGTAAAATATTTTTAGTCGTGAATGATAGATCTAGTATTTATTCCATTTGTCAGATAATAAATAAAATCATGGACTCACTTGATAGTCTAGCAAACCTAAATCCTAAACTGATTGTAGCAATGATTACTTTACAACTATGTTGGAAAGGGAAGGAATATTTGATTTGTTTGGCATAAATAGGAAGTTATTATAAATATTATTATTATAAATATTATAAGAAGTTATTACAAATATTATAATTATTATTTATTATATAAAATGCTATCCTTTCCATGTTCAAAATAGATTATAAACTATAAATATAAGATATTTGTAATAAAAAATAACTATTTCCTCTGTTGTAATTATTATTTCAATTTTTATTTAAACTGCCGAACACATTTTGTTGAAATTTTCTTCCTAATTAGAATACTTTCTAAAATTTTCGAAGCAATTATTCCATTTCTTCAATTCGGGTTAAATCTGAAATTAATTGGGTGGGTGATATTATTAATTTTCATTCCTATATGTCCCACGGACAGTCTCAACAACATACTAAAATTTCGTTTTGATGACGTCATTTTTACGGCAGTTATCATGCAAGCGGACAAACAGAATGACAAAGTCATAAACACGTTACAACTATGTTGGAAAGTGAAGAAATATTTGATTTGTTTGACACATTTTCTCAAATGTGATCCTTGTTTTTAACAAATTTCAATATTCATGTCAGAGTTGGCATGATTTAAATCAATTGATTTAAATCTAGATTTAAATCAACTTATTTAAAAAAAAAAATCATTGATTTAAATCAAATTTTTTGATTATGCTTTTTTCTTTTCTACTTTTATAAAATCAATTATTTGAAGGTAAAATTGTAAGGAATTTAATAGTGGCCAAGATCAGGGTTGGCATAATTTAAATCATGCTTTAAGGGTCTAGATTTAAATAAGAAAAATATATTTACAAATGCATTTAATAATTTTGGTAGTTTATGGGTCAATAATCAACATTAGGAAAGTGGTTAATTTCGATAGTGAAGATTTCAAATCTTAAAAGATTTTTAAAAAACAAAACTAATAGTCTATTTTAAACTCAAATAAACTATAGATGCAGGAAAAAAATAGGGGGCAGGGTCTTTTAATTGCATTTTAAGTTAAAAATATTATAAAATTTCTGCTTTTCAAAGACATGAAAAAGAAAACAAATTGAAGTTTTATTTTTAAGTTAACAGACTCTTTTTAAGCTTGTGCTAACAAGTTAGCAGAATGCACATTTTTGAAAGGGAGGGGGTGATTTAAGGAGACCAATTGCTATACAATTGCTATGCATGAGTTAGAAGGAAAAGATTTAAATGTAATTACATATGGGTGTTCTGCCCATGTGTTAAACTTATTGGCAAAAGATCTACTAAATATAACTGTCAGTGATCATATTATACAAATAGTGAAATATTTCCGAAATACTCAATCTTCCTAAGGCTTGGTACAATAGTGAAAGTGGCAGTGCATTAGTTCTCCCAGTAGATGTAAGGTGGAATTCCTATGCTGACTCTTTTCAATCATACGTAAAAAATTGGGTCGAAAATAGTAAAAGTATGTGAAGATGAAGAGCACCAAGAAGACATAAGTTCTGATATCAAAAAAAAAGTAATGGACTTAAATATTAAAAGAAATGCAGAGCAAATGATTGAAGTTTTGAAAGCCATTGCTTGTGGCCTGGATACAATCCAAAAAGAGGACTGTTCCCTTACGCATGCGTCAATGGAAAATTTTGGGTAAAACGTCAGAAAGAGTGTTAGATCAAGATGGAATTAAGAAATATAAAGCAAGAAACCAACTAATTCATGCAGGGCTTTTATTAAGTCCCTCTGTATTAAATCAAGATGACATTTCAGTTAGTGTGGATGAAAAGAATCAAGGTTTAGAATTCATTATGGAAAAGTGTCCAAATCTTGTCAGCGTTGTAGCCAAATTCCAAGCAAAAATTGGCCTATTTCAAAAATCACCATTAATTGATCAAAAAGTTACGGCTACAATGACTGATTACGATTGGTGGAATTCGTTTTATGTAATGGGAGGTAAAGAGAGTATCACAGAACTTGAAATCCAGTTTATCTACCAACTAACAACAGCTGTGGCTTTATCTGCTGGAATAGAAAGACAGTTTTCTTCTTTTGCTTTAGTTCATTCTAGCCTTCGGAACAAATTAGGAGTGGATAAAGCATCGAAACTCGTGTTTTTAATGAAACAATTAAATCCGTAATTAATTTGTTTAAAAAATATTGAAGGAATTCTGATTTTTTTGTTTTTTAAATAAATATAATTTTTCATTATATGAATATTTAATTTGTTCTTTAAATTTTACCATTTACTAATTAATTCATTACAAAATAATAGAATGTCTTTAGATTAAAACATAGATATTTATTTTAAGATAATGAGTGAGTAGAATATACTATATAGTTAACACGTTATTTCTTATAACAAATGGCAGGCAGCACTGTATGTTGCAAAAAAATATAAAAACACAACGTTAATTAAAAATAGAATTCTAAAAAATCAAATAAATCCGATTTAAATAAAAAAAATCAGATTTAAACCAAATAAATCAGATTTTTTTTATTTTTTTTAAAAAATCATGATTTTTTTACCAACCCTGATTCATGTTAAGTTAAAATTGGTGTGATTTATTTTATTATTGTTAATAAAAATTAAAATATACTTTTTATTTCTCCTGTCCTATGTATCATACCTAAAATAAACTATTTAATTAAGAATCGAAAATTTTTCAAAAGGTATGTGTACACTAAACTACCCCTAGCTACAGCAATGATGATTTTACATCGCTGGCTTCTCACGTCGAAGTACATGACTCTAGTCCTCAATATCATCCTCTTTCCATCATGACTAATTTTTCAAAATATAAAATTTTGAAACGTAGAATAGTATGGGGGAATGTATCACATTTGTATGTCCACCCACAATTTAAATTCCTCTTGTTCGAAGTCTGCTATGTTCTGAATCCTAGGATTAATGTTCGGTTTATTGATGTTAGTTTTTTTACGCGAAATGGTCTAAAACTTTGTCTTTTACTTGAAAATTGAAACGTACGAACATAAATTAGGGTTTATTTTAAAAGTAATATTAAATTACCAATTCTGTCAGATATTGGGAATAAAAAATTTTTTATTCTCGAAATCCCGAGATTGCAATCCCTAATTGCATAAATAGGAAGTTATTATTATTATTAGTAGTAGTATTATTAATATTTATTATTATGCCTCTAGTCATGGTGATATAGAATGCTATTCTATTTCATGTCCAAAATGGATTACAAACTGTAAAATATTTGTAATAAAAAATAATTATTTCCTCTGTAGTTTTTTGAAGATTTTACTACCACGCAAAATAATCAACGATGGTTCTTATTCAATATTACACCACCTTGCTGACTGTGGCCTATAGCCTTGTTGGTCTCATTATCGGAGGTGACGGGTAAAGACACATGCCCAGAGTGATATAGTACTCTGCGGACACATACAATGGTAAGGGGAAGATCTCCAGGGGCGGGAATTTGACCCTAATAACTTTTGTCACAGCTCCTTGGGTCCTGCTGTGGAGGAAAGCAAACTGGTTGGTCCGATCTCAGACGGAAAGGAATCTGGATATTTTTTGCGGAGATTCTTCTTAACTGAACCCTTAAATATCGGGTCTAATTTGTCCTCTTCTTCCTTGGCCGTTGAAACCGATTTATTCTTTTGAGTGCAATCAACAGATTATGCAAACCGAGTATTTTTACTTGCACATTATTTTAGAAAGCATGTTGAGCGATTCTATTTAACATCTTTAATAGTGTATGAGCGAGTGAAATATGTATTATTAATTAAATAAAAACAGATTTCACTCCGCTCTTGACTTGTGAAATATGACTTAATAGGTAGAAGACGGTGTTGTTGATATAACATTTTTTGTTACAGCCTGGGATTAATTGGTTTGAAACTTGCAATTTCCATTCAGGAGAGTTTTCAAAAGCTTAGCCTGGTGTCCGCGGAGGGAAGTCAGTATTTTTCTCTCTAGCTATCTCTGGGAAAAGCAGGCAGCCACAGAATACATCCCCCCCAGCCCTGTTGAAAAGAAGGTCGGTTGGGTCGTTCTCTCAATCGTTCTCCTAGGGTCACGTGATGTTTAACGTCAATGCGCACTGCTGCTTGGAGCGCCTACTCGATAGCGGCGCAAAACATTACGTATGGATGGGTTACCGGATTGGCGAAAGAATTGCCACGGTCGGGGTACGCAGTAGTCTATCCATTTTGTTTTTATGCGAATAACATGTAGGCTTAGGGAGGTCGGCTGTAAATGAACGTTGTAAGTTTGGGGATGAAATAAATGTTTGTTATTGAATTCTATTTTCTTCAAGCAAAAGTCTGCGTATTGAATCTGCCATTGAAACTGTACGTGCGTTGTATTAGTATTTAAAGGGAGAAGCTCATCAACGGTGACCGTAGTGAATGGAGAGGATGTGCTTGCTATTTTAGTTCTTCGTGTCAAGCATTTTTTTATAGCAATCTTTTTAATAAACGTTTATTTCCATCACTATAATTTATAGCGTTGGAAAGAAACGTTTTGAGGAGAAATATTTGTTCTTTAATTATGTTTTCATCTACCAGAAATCTGCATAATCAGTCTTATGCAAGAACGCTATTTCAAGAATTTCTTTGGGGGGGGGGGGCAAAATATGGACTAATGTTCTAATTATGTAAATATGATTTGGAAAGGAAAATTATATAAAACACAGTAACTTGGAAATCTTTGGGGGGGGGGGGGGCAAGCCCCCTCCCCCTATATGGCATCTCTGCTGTTATCTGAGTTGTGTATTCTGATGCCGATTGTCATAGCAGTAGTTCTTATACAAATAATATAGAATTTGGAGACTCGTAGTGCAGATGTTTTTGCACAGAATGGAATAAAATTTACATGCAGTGGTACAAACACTTTCTTCACGAGTGTTTTAAAAAAAATAAATAAATAATATTCGTTTAAATAGTTTCATATCTAATATAAAACAATTTGCGCAAACTGCTGCAAAAAATGAATTAGAAAATAAAATTTCCTAAGTACAAAATATAACTAATAACAGATATCAACTGGTTTCAGAGGAGAAAAACGGCTTCCTTCTACAGTGTAAGAACACAGATGCAGACACCTCAGTCAAAGCAAAGGAGATTTCTGTCACCAGAGTTACCTACTATTACAGAAAAAACATAGCATTTTGTAAACTCATATTAATAAGAAAGGCCCAAAATACATTAAAAAGATTCTTAGTTATGTCCATTAAAAGGTGAATATAATGCAAAAAATGATGTATATTCACACTTTGTCTTACATAATAAAGGAAGATGTGTGTGCAAAATGTAGCAGAAAATGTACTCATCGTCCAGCTATGAAATTTTGTTCACAGGCACTTAAGGACTCTGAAAGGTGTACTTTGACATTTTTTTTTTTTTTAAATTTTGAATTAGATTTTCAGTGATCTTATATTTTAGCCTGTTGCACAAATAACTTCCTTAGTGACATTAAATATTATCATAGAGTTTCCATCTCAGCACCATCCGAACAATTGAAGAACTCTTTTTCCAATAACGTTTGAACCGAATCTGTTGGACAAATCCTTCATATTTATTTATTTTTTTTTTAAATTCATCAAAATTTGCATTTTTTGTGATCTGATTTTATATATATATATAGTTGCATTTAAAAACTACGATTAATACAATTCTATAATTTGGCTAAAACTTCCCCATATATCTTAGCATTTCAACAAAAAAAATTTCTCGGTTTCAATGTTTGTAATTTTTTAAGTGATCTCATCCAGTTATCGCAATGGGCTGGCTTGCACTTCAACAAGGATTCCATGTTCTCCCTTTCTGGATTAGATCCATTTTAAAGAAGGGTTTGCGGGTTACGCATATGTGTGGATTCTTGGCATTCAGGAAGCAACTTCCAGAAAGAGACTGGGAATTTTTATTTTTCCTGCTTTGCAGAAAGTGTGTTTTTGAATGTGTGCTTGGTTAATTGAGTAGTAATGGGTATTTATTTATGACCGGGTATTGCATTATAATTTGATATAATAAGATGTATTTATTAATCTATTTACACAGTAAAAGAGAGTACTCTCCCTTTCTCCCTAGTTCTCCCTTTCTGGATTAGATCCATTTTAAAGAAGGGTTTGCGGGTTACGCATATGTGTGGATTCTTGGCATTCAGGAAGCAACTTCCAGAAAGAGACTGGGAATTTTTATTTTTCCTGCTTTGCAGAAAGTGTGTTTTTGAATGTGTGCTTGGTTAATTGAGTAGTAATGGGTATTTATTTATGACCGGGTATTGCATTATAATTTGATATAATAAGATGTATTTATTAATCTATTTACACAGTAAAAGAGAGTACTCCCCCCCCCCCCCCCCCCCCCCCCCCCGAGTTCCAATGCGTTCTGTCAAAATTGCAAAATTTGAAATTCTGTTATAAAGTGAACAGACACCTACAAGTGTTCATGTATATTTTAAGAACATTGCACCTACAAGTATATAAACATTTTTCTCTTCTATAAACTATGACTTACATTATTTCATCACCTGATTTACTGCCAAATTGAACAAATTCATTCTAATCACTTGCTGGCTATGACCTTTAATTAAAGGTTTTTTGTGGTCAGAATCACAAGAACCTGCCAGAAAAGGGTTGTTTCCCATAAGGAAAACAGTGTCTTTCTTATTGTAGGGAATGCCTCTGTCTTTCGGATTTTTGTGATTTTGAACTTGGCACTTGCATTTTAGTCTCATGTACCCCGAGCTAAATTGTATATGAATTTTATATCGGCTATATGGAAGTACTAAAATTGTTAGTTCTCATATAAATTTCCAAAATTTCGGCAAATAACAAGTTAAGTATCTTCCTTGTTTATTAGGGTGTTAAACCAGCATCAGTTCGATATATTCTTGGTTTTCCCTTTCACTTATATTTTTTTCTGTATGCTGCGACAGATTCTATCACTTTAACTGAGGTGGCAGAATCAGTGTTTTTATCCTGAAGAAGAAAGCTCTTTTTCTCTCCTGAAGCCGGTTGATACCTATTATCAGATACTTTTGGCACATAGGAAATTTTATAGTTAATTTTTTGCTGCAGTTTGTGCAAATTCTTTTATATTAGATATGAAATTATTTAAACGAGAATTAAAAAAAAAAATCTTTTTGAAGGCTTGTAAAAAAAAGTTTTTGTACCATTGCAAGTAAATTTTATTCTGTTCTATAGGAAAACATTTGCATTGTAAGTCTCTAAATTTTGTATTTTTTGTTTAAGAACTACTTCCATGACAATCAGCATCAGAATAATACAAAACTCTGATAACAGCAAGGACGTCATATAGGGGAGTGTGTGTGTGTGTGTGGGGGGGGGGGGAATCCTTTCTTAAGGATTTCCAAATTATTGTGTTTCTTGTTATTGTATAATTTTCTGTGTTTGACACATTTCCATCATTAGAACATTAGTCCAACTTTTGCCCCCTCCCCCACAAAAGAAATTCTTGAAAAATTGTTTCTCTAACAAACATATTATGCAGATTTTTGGTTGATGAAAATATAATTAAAGAACAAAATACAACGTTTATTTTCAACTCTTCGAATTATAAGAAATCAAAAAGATTGTGATAAAGAATTCAAGATATGCAAAGAAGAACGAAAAACAAAATAGATGTGCCGATTTCTCCCTTTAAATAGCGATGCAGGACTTCTCTCTGGCAAAACCAAAAACTCAATGGATTAAGGCACTTTCACCTTCTTCCGAATATTCGATTACGTTTGAAATTAATTAGAGTTCTAATATTACCGATTCTATTACTAGTACTAATGTACGTTTAAACGCTCCATCCGTTCGTGAGATATTCGTTCACATACACACAGATATCACCTCAAAAGCGATCGATTCGGCTTCAGGGATGCTTCAAACGCTGTCAAAAATTTGAATTCGAATTTTCGGCCGTGTCAGAATACTTTCCTTATACATTATTCTATGTATGTAGGGAAAGTAAAAATGAATACAAACATTTGAAGGAATGGCAAATCTCTGGATTATTAGTTCTTTTTTTTTTTTTTTTTTTTTTTTTTTTTTTGTCTTCATACGCCCATTATACGTATAGCTGTAAAAAAAAACAAAAAAAAAACCCGACCCACAATTGCACGATTTACATCGCAGAACAAAACGAAAGATAATATTCGATAAGGATTAATGTCTTCTACAACTATCAATATTTAAAACTAGCCGCCTTCGGCGACCAGCCTTTTCGCTACCCTTGAAAATTCTGACCGTGGCAAACTCGCTGGCGCGACCTACCAGAAAGGTGTTGTTGTTGAAACCCAGACCGTCCGACCTACCAGAAAGGTGTAAGGTAACAGTTTGGACGGTCGGGAAGACTACCAGAAAGGTGTAAAGTAACTATTTGGACGGCCAGGAAGTGCCACCCAATTTAGACCGGAACCCAGTGGGGGGAGGCATCCACAAAGTCCGTACCCTCCTTCCCCTACCACGAACCTCTCGGAAGGCCTTACGGACTCGCATGTTTAATGTGATCGTACTCCGCGTGAACACGGCGGCAGTTTTGGCAATGGCGGGAATCGAACCCGGGCCTACCGAGTGCAATTCCCGCGCACTAACCGCAGGGCTACCGCGCCCTCCGGTGATTTTTATGCATAAACTTAAACAAATGTTAGGCTCAAATTTTGATTTTCAATGGCGGGAATCGAACCCGGGCCTACCGAGTGCAATTCCCGCGTTTAAAACATAACGTAATATCACCGCGACAATCTCCATAACTTTCTTTTTATTTTTTATTTCTTCCGTGCCATCGTTCCATCATTTAAAATAACCATAAAATTAAAATATTCATTTAAAAAAATCCATATCGTTCCACCATTTAAAATATCGCAGTGTTCACGCGGAGTACGACTACGTTAAACATGTGGGACCGTAGGACCTTCCGAGAGGTTGGTGGTAGGGGAAGGAGGGTGCAGTCCCTGTGGATACCTCCCCCACTGGGTTCCGGTTTCAATTGGGTGGCGCTTCCCGGCCGTCCAAACAGTTACCTTAACCTTTCTGGTAGGTCCGACGATCTGGGTCCCAACAACAACATGGATAATCGTTGGCTTTGAAACATCCATGTGTTAGGTTCGATGTTTACTATTAGATAGTTTGAGAAAAAGATCGGCGCCTTTTTCCGATAACAGTGCCCCCTTTTTGCCTATAACTAGATATTTCATTATTGGTTTTGTTTGATGTTAGTATTCATTTGCATGTATTTTTTGTTGAGAAAAGAAAAATTGTCATGTGTTAATGCATGTCTGTAGTGGTTCATAATCCATTTTAAATGGACTCTAATTAATCCCAGGATGTGCCAAAAATTACTCTAAATATAGAATTAAAAAAAATATCTATACACAGTATGAATTTCAAAGAACATCTGACGTTCCTTATGGGATGCAATAAATTGCCTCTTTTCACAGTGAAAAAATGATGTATGTATAAGATCTGGAACACAGTGTTTTCTTTAATAGCTGAATTGTGCATTAGTCTTTTTCCCGATGCCAACATGTAAAACTTTTTAGAAGTAACTTATATTTCATGCACCTCAAGATTGAGAATTATCAGTATGAATACCATCCGCAATAAACAATAAAATCCATATATTTTAATAATAAATTCATCCATTGGGCTTCATTTCCGTTAACTTAGCGTTACTTTTGTAATTTTAACGATATTTTCGCTCTTCTCTCGTGAATGGAACGAACTAGATCCACGAGAATGATGTTCACAAATTTATCGCAAATTATACATTTGAAAAGAAACTTAGTTAATACTTTTTATAATGCTGTTGATTTTGTAAGTAAATTTATTTGAAAAAGTGCACAAGAAACAATGAAAAATTGCACAAGAAACGATTATTTACGCAACATTGAGGGCTTTTATGTTTCGACGATTTTTTCAAATTTTCATTCGAAAATTGGGGGGGGGGGGTATTCCGAGCATTCGATTGCATTCGATCACGGGCACACACACATCCCCCCCCCCCCCCCCAAAAAAAGTTCCTTTCTAGTTCCGAGATGCTTAAAACGTACTCTTCTGTCAAAAACGCCCCGAATTTTTGACCCCGTAACAGTATGCAAAAACTGTGTATATAGGGAAAGTAAAACTGGCAAAATTCTTAACTTTAGTTTCATTTATCTATTTAATATTTTATATTTACGAGCAAGCCGACGCGGTGGCCGAACGGTCAAGACAAGCGTTTCCTAGCGATCGTTCGGCCGCCGGGTTATGGGTTCGAGTCCCACCTTCAGGCATGGATGTTGGGTCTTTGGGGGCGGTGTCATCCCAGCGCTGGGGCAACGTCATATGACGGCTAAAAAGTTCACAGTTCTGGCCGGTGTCAATGATGAAAGAGGCAATTGCCTGGCCATTAGAAAATATATATATATATATTTACGAGCAATTTCTTTTGGCACTTTGGAAATGCCCCCCCCCCCCCCCCCCCCCATCGATAAGCATAAGCATCGGATTTTGAATCTCATTTAATAATACTCAATTCTGCACGGATAAAACGGAAATGTTTCAAACCCCGCTGCATGGAATAGTGTCAATTAACCGCCGCACCATTTATAATTTTTATGAATATTAATTTAATAATAAATATTCCAAATGTGTTTGAATATTAAAATTTATAAGAATTTTGACATTTATCGCAAATACATCATCAAAACCCATTGAGCATTAGGATCAGCAAATTTCTATATTTTATATTTTAAAGCGGTAAACTTTTAAAAAAAATCCGCTTTCAATTTTCTATAGAATCTGAATATGTAATGGTGTTGGAATGAGTGCCAAAATAACTGCAAATTTTAAATATTGATATTTGTAGAAGACATTAATCTATTGAATATCTTCCGTTTCGGTCTGCGATGTAAATTGTGCTATTGCACAGACTAATTACTAGTGTCAGTTTAAGTTAGCCGCAATCGTGACTTTAGGACAAAACGGCGCGAATGATGTATTCATTCGAGGACGTGAAAGCGGTACAAAATATGCTATAAACGGAAACCGTATTATCAGTTTTGTAATTATTTGTATAAAGTCTGCTGATTTATTTATCTCGCTGTTGACGCCGCAATGCCATTTATCTTATTCGTTGGCGTCGATATTTCTCGTACGTGGCGCGTCTGCCATTTTTCCTACAACCCTTATCGCCGCGTTGGGAAGTGTTACATTTATCGAGCAAAGAAATAGCGGAATTTGTAACTTGTTCAATATTTCTTTCCATGTTGATTGCCTCATCGATGATTTTTTACTAACTGAATATGATCAACACAAACTCGCATAAAAATGAGCTTTAAATTTTACATAGAAATTATTATGTGCAGTGAATGTTTGATCTTTTCTGGAGTCGACCCTGCTGTCCTCTAAGATGCGGAGGTGAGTCCATTTGTACAAACGGGGGGAGAGCGTTAGTGGTTTGATTTTGCAAAGTTTTTAATTCTTTTTTCCGTCTCTTCGAATTGTTCCTCAAACCACGTCTTGCATGAAATCTTTCATGAATAATTAATTTTTCCTTTCCAAAAACTTCTCTCCAAATAGTATCGGATAACATTTCAGTGATATATGTATTATATTAAATAAATAGATTTCCTTCTAGGAATAATTACTTGTATAGAATTATCATATTTCTGACAATCCAAAAGCATAGCTTCCCTGCATGTCATGTAAATTTATGTAATTTTTTTGTTACAGAAAAAATTAAGAGCAGAGCACAGGGTCGGACTGAATAGAAAATTAGGCCCAAAGAAAAGATACAATATAGGTGCACAGCCATAAAAAAATTATAATTTTAAACCTCTTATATGCATTATACAACAAGATATAGGTATAACATTAATATATTAATAAAATTCAATATTACGGTGTGCAGCAGAGCACCAGCCCGAGTTTTTTTGTTTACATAAAAAGCAACATTATGTTAAAGGCTCTGTTGGGCACCATGTGGCTGTTTCCACCCTCCTGTATCTCAGAAATGTAAAAGAGTTAATTTTTGAATTTTCAAACTGTCATACGGTCAGTCATACAAGACATTATTAATTAAGTTTATTTTGCCCGAGTCAATTTTCTGTATCAATGCGTCAAAAATGGTACATTTTGTTTTTCTATGAAATTTCCGCATTTGCACATAAACTCTCTTTATAAGTTATATGATAAAGTTAGAAGCTTGTATGGCATGTTAAGTATTTCATTGCTACATTTAAGGAAAACCTCAGAAATTTCTCAGTTGTCAAATTTTTAATAACTGGAATGCCTCTGCAATCTTGTAAATGTCACATTTATCAGTTTTTCTCTTAAAAATGGTGACTTATAAAAAAAATTCCACACAATATCTGTTTAAGGTACAGTTTAAATTCAGTATGTTGAGTGTCCAGTAGCAATTTTTAAAAGGGAAAATGATGAAATTTTTTTTTATTTTAAAGTACTTTAATGACTGGTCAAAATCTACATATTTTCAGAATACTTGTATGTCAAATAAAAATCATACGTAGGAAAAATGAAGTGATTTTTAGAAAAATTGATTTGTTTTATTTAGTATTTAGAAAATATACAATTTCATGTGACGTGTCATACCCCAAGAGTGCAATAAACATGTTACTGTAAAAATAGTGAATAATTAATTATAATTTGTGTTTTAATATAGTTTCTAAATTTAAAGTATCAGAAGTAAAATATTATTCCAGGTGTCTTGTGCACATTAATCACTCTCCAAATCCACCCCTGCATGTGGCTCTAACTATTTTTTCAACAAATGTAATTTAAAACAGTGGTTCTTAACCTTTTTAAGCCGCGACCCAAATTTGAGAAATATGTTCATGTCGCGACCCAAAAAAAAGTCAAAATTTTTTCATTGCTTTATTTTAGATCGTATTTTTAAAAAATCTTCAATCCTACGATGATGATTTTTTTTAACTTACAAATTTTTTATTTATTTTTTTTAATAATAAAGATAAACAAAAGTACTTTTCGATCCAAGGAAAATTTAATTGATTATTAATTTTTCCTTGGATCAATAAAAATTATTAGTGTTTTTAATAATTTTTATTGACCAAATTAAAATATATTTATAACTTTTTGAAAATAATTGACATTTTAACTTATTCCTAAAAAAAAAAGAAATATCAATACATATGTTAAGTCTTTTAAATGCAAGTCATACAGTTTTAATGAGAACCTTGTGCTTGAATACATTTTGAAAGATCTTCAAACCTCGGTTGAATGCTTGTCAAGGAGCACCTTATATCTATTTCAGGATTTAACTTGTTCCGGTAATTGTTTTTGATTACACACAGAGCCGAAAAACCAGCCTCACACATATATATGTTGTTGAAAAGGGCAATAATACTTTTAGGGCTTCTTTAACAATTATTGGCTTTTCGGTTTTTAATTTTAACCAGAAAGCACATAAAGATTCAGTGTTTTTGTAGAAATTGTATCGAAGTGCTTGGTCACTTTGTATTTCTATTAATTGTTCTTGAAATTGATTATTATTAACAAATTCCTCATGCAAATCACTTACATCAAAATTAAATGGCATTCGAACCCAATTATATTTGAAAACATCGTCTGCAGGGAAATATCGATCAAAGTCTGCTATTAGTTTTTCTAAATGATTAATAATAATTTTCTGTATTTCAAAATCTGTGATATCAATATTATTGTCTTCAACAAGTAAATTAAGAGTCGGGAATGAAGCAAGTTTCTTTACTTCAACCTTATTTCTCCATAATTTGAGTTTATTTTTAAAACATGTAATTTTTTCAGTTAATTCAATAATAGTATGATTACGTCCTTGCATAGACGTATTTAGATTATTTATTTCAAATAAAATATCTGACAAATAAGCAACTTGAGTAATCCACTTCAACTCGGAGAATTTAGATGCTAATGGTGTTTCTTTTCTCTCAAAAATAATTCGACTTCTGTCCGTAATGATAATACTCTTTGAACAACTTTGCCCCGGGACAGCCATCTAACTTCAGAATAATATAATAAATGTTCGTATTCTGCACCAAATTCGAAACACAGTTCGCGGAAAATTCTACAGTTAAGAGCTCTTGATTTGATAAAATTGACTACCGCAACAATTTCATCCAAAACGATACATAATTCGGGTGATAATTTTTTTGAAGCAAGATTTTGTCTATGTAACAAACAATGAATCAATATAATTTGTGGATTCATTTGTTTTGCTCTTGTCGAAAATCCCTTTTGAGATGCTGTCATGGCAGCTGCACTGTCGGTGCAAATACTGAAACACTGATTCCAATTTAATCCTTCTTCTTTAAAAAACGAATCGACCATAAGAAAAATATCTTCACCTCTAGTTGTTGTTGACATTGGTTTGCAAAATAAAATGTCCTCCTGTATATCTGTTAAACCTGGATACTGCACGTAAACCATGAGTTGAGCATCTTTACTTACATCTGTCGTTTCATCCAGTTGAATACTAAATAAACCAGCAATTTTTATAGCAGAAATAAGTTGATTCTTAATATCAAATGACATATCATTAATTCGTAAACGAATTGTATCATTTGATAATGGTATCTTTTGTAATTTCTTTGAACTTTCATCTCCGCACATGATACGTGCCATGTCAATGGCAGCAGGTTTTATAAGTTTTTCAGCAATATTATGGGGTTTCTTTTGTCTTGCAATATGCCAAGCCACATGAAAAGAAGCAAGTGTAGCATGTTTGGCAGAATTTATAAAACCACTACTACTTGGTGCATCCAAACGCTGTCTGTTTAAATGGGCTTCTTTTCTTTCGAAAAAAGTACGATCTTTTCCCTCAAAGGAAAAATTTTTATGTTTTGCATCAAAATGTCTTTTAAGTTTGTTCGGTTTCATCGATTCATTACTTAATATTTCACTGCACAACACGCATTGCGGCTTGTTCACTCCTCGATCATAAATGCAAGTAAAACCTAATTCTAAAAATGCTTCCTGGTATTCACGTTTTGCCATTATTAGGGTGATTACAATTTTACAATACGCACTGCAGCTTGATCACTCCACTATTAATAATAAGACAAAATTTGTTTCTAAAATGCTTGTATTCACGTTTCACTGTTATTACACGTTTCACTGTTATTCACAACACAATACGCAGAAACGAGTTTTTGACAGAGAGCTTACTGAGTCTGCGCGCACGCAAAGCAATGGCGTGCGTATTACCAACACCTCCTAGAAGAGAAAGCCTCAGGACAGGAATTGGACGTCACTTCCGGAAGGCCATTCGCGAAGAGCGGTAAAACCGAAACATTGTATTAGGGAATAACTCTTCTAGGAGGTGTTGGTATTACTTATTATTTGGTGTATTACTAACTTTTTTGGTTCGACTCAGCGCGACCCAAGAAATATGCTTCGCGACCCATAGGTTAAGAACCGCTGATTTAAAACATGGCTCTTCCCTCGACGACCCCTGCCTTAGTCTAATAAATTTCACCTCCCTCATATTTTGAAGGAAATGACTACATCTAACAATGATAGTATGTATCAACATAACACTATTTTCATCTGATAAAAGTCAAATTTTATGATTTTATTTTCAAGTTTCTATAAAATGATGTTAAAGTTTGATTATTGCATTAAATGTCAATTATAGATTAAGTAACCAATACTCTATTTTTGGGAGAAATGTACAGCATATCAGAAATGAGTTGATTAGAAAAAGAAGAAAATTTGAGCTTTGTTTTCTTTTATTATAAAGAAGCAAAACAAAAACTAATTTGGAACATTTGTAGTATAATCCCTTTTTCACTCTTGCAATTTTAGGTGAGATTCTGGCAATCCCTGCTATGATTTGAAGAACATTTCATTCTGGCAACTCTTTCCGCATCTTTTATCGCTAAGGTAAAAATGGCAACTCTCTCTGTGCCTTTTGTTGTTCTTTTGTCGCCAAGGCAAAAATCGCCCTTTTGTCGCTGTTTGTGCAACAGTTGATCTGTAACAATTCAAACATGGGCCTGCGTTCGCTAAAGAAACATTGCAGAATCCGGTCCCACTGGCTGTCGGAGGTCGCATGTAGTAATAGCTGTTTGTACAACAGGTGTTCTGTGGCTTATAGAGCACAATATGACAATCAGAAAATTTCCTGATTTTTACCTTGGTGACAAAAGAGCAATATTTACATTGGTGACAAAAGACTCAGAAAACTTTGCCAGTATGTAATGTTGCAATTTTTACCTTGGTGACAAAAGAGCAATATTTACATTGGTGACAAAAGACTCAGAAAACTTTGCCAGTATGGAATGTTGCGATTTTTACCTTAACAAAGAAGGGCAACAGACGATGTGGAAAGGGTTGCCAGAATGGTATGTTCTCCAAATCGTAGCAGGGATTGCCAGAATTTCACCTAAAATTGCCTAGAATGAAAAATGGATTTGTACCAAAGTATTAAAATACACTACGTGACAGTGAAAATGAGACACCAAGGAGTGGGTAAAAAATTACCAAAGAGAGGTATAAAATTACTAAAAATGTGCTTACTTCTCCTAATAATTAACTACTCCTAATTAATTTTTAAAAAGAATGTTAGGTTTAAGAATTAAAAAATTTAAATGTCGAAGAATATGAGTTATAGTTAATGCTTTCTTTTTTATTACTTTCTAAATTAGCATGGTAAAAAAAAATGAAATTTTAAGTTTCTCACCTTATGACAGAAAATCTCTCCCAAAATTTTCTGGAAGGAGAGAAATTCTCCCCCTCTTTTCCTGACTTAGTGGAAACCCTGAGGGCAGGTTGGTCCATATGCCAAATCTCAGCGGACAGCCACCTACACTTGTCCATGGTGCACCGGCTGTGATGAAGATGGTTGGATCATGGGAATTCGACACGTTTGAGGGGTGCCAGTGCGACCAGAGCGATGCAATCGCCAGCAAGTGTTGGGAGCCCTGCCCGCCACTTTCATCTCCCTTTTGCAGCACGTGCAGGACACCCTTGATGCTGCCATATCGACCAGGACCATTATCCTCTGATTGGTCATCGGCGACCTGCATTCATTGTGCCAGTTAAGAAGACTGCAATTGACCCAACAGCACAGATGCCTCTGTTTGTATAAGAGTTTGTAATGGTGTCGGAATAGAGCCACGTGGATGGCGGAATGGCACAGGGTCGTGTTCTCAGACGAGTCATGCTTCTGTTTTAGCAATCACAGTCGCCGTATGCGAGTCTGACGCCAAACCTATTTTTTTTACTGTAAAAGTAGTAAATTCATTGCATTATATAAGGGAAGTCATGTGCTGCCCACATCAGATTTTTTATTATTTGTTATGGCATGCTGAAATTTTAAAAAAATGGATTAAAATGTCATTTGTAATGTTGTCAGGATAGCGCCACGTGGATGGCGGAATGGCACAGGGTTGTGTTCTCAGACGAGTCACGCTTCTGTTTTAGTAATCACAGCTGCCGTGTATGAGTCTGGTGCCAAAGTGGTGACAGGTCCAATCCGGCCGCATCTGTTTAACGTGACACCGCACGACAACAAGGCCTCATGGTTTGGGGCGCCATTGCCTACAATATCAGGTCACCTCTGGTCCGTATTGAGGTGTCACCTCCGAGAGCAGAGACCGAAGCACAACTTTTGACATCTCTGCTTGTAGGCCCACTGAGTAGGTAGGTCTTCCAGATCTCAATCGGAGCTTTTGCTATTTGCTTCCCTTTTATTTCTGTGTTCGATGGAAAGGAATAATAATTTGGCATTCATTAAATTTAGAAGTTTAAAATTTTCAACAAATCGTAGAACAAAGTGAAATGTAAGGAAATGCTGCATTTATGCTTGTTCACAAATAATTCAATAATTTACATTAAAATCGGTGATTCTTTGAATATCATAAGATAATCATAAAAAATAAACTCAGAAATTAACTTTCAATATGCTTATTTATTTATTTTTATTTTATTTATTTTTTTGTTGTAAATTGTAAAATGATTTAGAATTAAGTTAAAATACTAGTTGAATGTCATTCATTAACCTATGCACTATAATTTGTAGAAGTTCAGTTTTTCTAATATAGCACATTCCTTTTTTTACTACCACACATTAACAAACTGTAAACAATTTTGCTTAATTATAGAGTTGGAAATACCTCAAGGGCTTTGCAAATTTAATAAAGCTGTATAATAGAATATTTTGACATTAATATTTCATTTACAATTCCATTGAATTGATAATGTAAGAAAGATTAAATTAGCTTTGTATTATTAAAATAACGTTAACTAATATAATGAAATATGCAATGGTAACTTAAAATTGTTAGTTACTTTACTTTTTTCCAAGTAATTTTAACAATTTTCAATAACATAATAACTTGCTACATTAAAAAAATGTGCACAACCTAAACACAAATGGCTTTTTAATCCATTTTTTTTTTAAATTTCAGCATGCCATAACAAATAATAAAAAATCTGATGTGGGTAGCACGTCTTTCCTTATATAATGCAATGAATTTACTACTTTTACGATAAAAAAAAAAGTTAATCCTATAGTTGATACTTATATTCTTTCCAAGATATTGAATTTTCGTCAATTAGTCATCATTTTCATTGATTTAGCGCCATTTTTATCCATTTGGCGAGATTTTCATTAATTTGGCAACATTTAAAAATGTTGCCAAGTTGGCGACATTCCGTCAAATTTATCACCAAAATCTCACCAAGCGTTATGGACGGAGAAATAAGTTATTCTTATAGCAGCATAGCTGCCAACTCTCCCAGTTTTACCTGGAGACTCGCAAAATATTCCAAATATTAGAAAATGAGAAACAAAGTCACAAATTTTGAAATCGAAATTTTCCTCTTCTTTTGTCTAAAAATGCATTTCCCAGCTATCGCGTAATTGGCGCTCGCAAACGGCGATTATTCCCACAGCGTCGCGAGACAGATGATCAATGATTATCTAATTAATATGAGAAAAACGTATTTGCATCGACTAAAATTTTATTAAATTATTTTGTTTTATATACAAAACTATTGTTCAAACGTATTATTAATGAAATGAAAGTATTTTTTGCAGCAGTAGCGCTAAAAACGACGTTTGTGTGCTATCCTCCTTGTATTTCGTTTTATTATGGAACTATTTTTCCACTTTTGCAATCTGTCAGCATCGTCAAATTATTTTATAATTATTTCATATTTTATACAGGAAAACTATTGTTCAAACATAATATTAATGAATTAAAAGGCTATTTTGCAGCAGTATTTCGAAAAACGCCATTTGTGCGCGATCCTCCATATATTTCATTTAATTGTGAAAATAATTTCCACTTTTGCAATGTGTCAGCATCGTCAATTTTTTGTGTAATTATTTCTTATTTTATACAGAAAAACTATTGTTCAAATGTAATATTAATGAAATAAAAGACTATTTTGCAGTAGTATCACGAAAAATGGCATTTGTCCGCGATCCTCCATATATTTCGTTTAATTGTGAAAATAACTTCCACTTTTGCAATCTGTCACCATCATCAATTTTTACTTTCCTTATATACATAATGTATAAGGAAAGTATTGTGACGGGGTCGAAAATTCGAATTCGAGTTTTCGACGGGAGAGCACGTTTCAAGCATCCCTGATCACGAATCAAACATTTTTGAAGTGATGTCTGTGTGTGTGTGTGTGTGTGTGTGTGTGTGTCAGTGAGTCTGTGGAGACGATAACTGACGAACGAATGGACCGATTCGAACCAAATTTGGTACAAAAATCACAATCCGTAAACACTGGAAGCCTATTGTTTTTATACGTAATCGAATGTTCAGAACCCCCCTAAATTTTCGAATAAAATTTTGAAAAAATCGTCAAAAAATCAAAATCGCTAATAAAGTTACGCAAATAAACATTTCTTATGTAATTTTTCATTAGAAAACGATTGGCATAAATTTTAGAAAGCTAACATGAACCGTTCTCGAGATATTGTACATTTTTCAAAAAAATTATGAAAAAGTCACATAAAAAAAAAATTCCTATTGAGAAACATGTTCACTTTTCATATGTAATACCATGTGATAAATTGAGTGACATCATTCTCGTGGATCTAGCTTGTTCCATTCATGAAAAAATATACTTTGAATAATACTTTTGAATTTAAACGCCAATAGTCATTTATCTGCTGTAAGAATAACTTTTTTCTTAGTGCATAACGCTTGGCGAGATTTTGGCGACGAATTTGGCGGAATGTCGCCAACTTGGCGACTTTTTTGAAATGTTGCCAAATTAAGGAAAATCTCGCCAAATGGATAAAAATGATGCTAAATCAATGAAAATGACGACTAATTGTCGAAAATTCAATATCTTGGAAAGAATATTAGTATCTACTATAAGAAAAACTTATTTTTTTACTGTAAAAGTAGTAAACGCATTACATTATATAAGGAAAGTCATGTGTTGCCCACATCAGATTTTATTTTATAATTATTTCGTATTTTATACAGAAAAATTATTGTTTAAACGTATTATTAATGAAATGAAAGGCTATTTTGCAGCAGTATCGCAAAAAACAGCAATTGTGCACAATCCTCCTTATATTTCGTTTAATTGTGAAAATAAATAGTGATTTTTTTATAAATTTATTTGAAAAATGTGCAATATCTCGAGAACGATTCATGCTAACATTCTAAAGTTTGTGTCAATCGTTTTCTAAGGAAAAATTACATAAGAAATGTCTATTTGCGTAACTTTATTAAAGGTTTTGATTTTTTCAAAATTTCACTCGAAAATTTAGGGGGGGGGGGGGTCTGAACATTCGATTGTGTTTAAAAGCAATAAGCTTTAAGTATTCATAGATTGTGATTTTTGTACCAAATTTCATTTAAATCGCTCCATTCGTTCGTGAGATATAGTTTCCACAGACCCACTGACGCACACACAGACATCAGCTCAAAAATGTTCGATTCGTGATGATCAGGGATGCTCGAAACGTGCTCTCCTGTCGAAAATTTGATTTTTCGACCCTGTCGCAATACTTTCCTTATACATTATACTATGTATATAAGGAAGGTAAAAATATACATGCAATATATTAAGATACTAAATCCAGAGAATTTTCCAGAAAAGGTCAGGCGAAATTCGAAGGCCAGATTTGGGCTTACAAAGGACGACACTGTCCATTTTCTGGGGGTTGTGCTCCGGCTTCTACTCTCGGAGGTGACGATTGAGGGCACTATGACAGTCCAACGATACGTGGATGACTTGTTGTGGCTGGTGACACTACCCTTCCTTCAGGGGGTGCCCAATGCTATTTATCAGCAGGATAATGCCCGACCACACACGGCAAGCATCAGCCAACATGCCCTGCAAGGTACCCAGGTGCTTCCCTGGCCACCAATCTCCTCTGATCTCTCACTAATCGAACACGTCTTGGACATGATTAGACATTGCGTGTGCTGCCACCGCCACGTTTAGAACTCTGGCAAATGGTTAACACAGGGAATGGGCAGCCATCCCACAGGATACCATCCGCATTCTCATTGACTCTGTACCTATACGTGCTGCTGCCAGTATCACCGCCCATGGTGGTCTTACAACCTACTGATCAGACGGTCTTATCGCTTAGTGGATAGGTGTATCATGTTGCAATAAGCATCACTTATTGTTCATTGCTGTCTCACTCTGTTTGTCGATTTTCATCACTTTCAGCCCACTCCTTCTTGGTGTCTCATTTTCACGGTCACGTAGTGCTTAATATTACAGAAATTTAAAAAAAAAGTTCATTTAAATGTTATATGAAATTACTTCTTTTAATATACAATGTTTATCTTTTAAAAGCCATAAACTTGCATATACAATTCATATTAAAATTATATTTACCATAGATTTCAACTGCTAGTTGTGAAGATTTGTGATCCTTAATTTTATTATTAGAAGTTAAAGCATTCAATGATTTAAAAAATATTTTCAAGGGATGTTTGTTTATTCACAAAATGTTTTATTCTTCCTACTTTATCTGTATTTTTACAATAGACCCTTTAAATAATTAATTTAATGAAATTATTACTTTTGATCATAAATGATGCATTAATTTATTAAGTTTTAAGGTTGTGCCACTTTGTAAGTTGCATTTAGCAAACTGTGAGATCCATTCTGTTTGGTGCTGCAATCTCATAAAAAAAAAATTGCCATGCTGAAAATTTTTAAAACATAATACAGTTAATTTATTATTTTTAGTGTCAGTTTGGACTGAAAAATTCTCAAATTTCTTTTCACTGTTGGCAAATATGTCTACTTTAATAAATGTATTTTTTTTAAATTGATAATAATACTTTTTCTTAATTTTTATTTTGTTTTGCAGGTATTTCATAAAAAGTGCAATTTTTTAAAAGTGATCGCCAAAGGCAGCTTTCTGCTTCTTATTCTAGGCAAGTGCATTGTGGATCTAATGCCTCTTATATTTGTTCAACTATAAATCTAGTAAGTTGATGGCCTGTTTTCTGTTGCTGTAAAAAATATGCATTGTACAGTAAATGTATGTTAATATTATGGATGCAGGAGGGTTAAATAATCCAAAATGAACTTGACATTATCGAATTAGTGAGTGGATTATCGACCAAAATAAACATCGGTGGTGATGGGTGGCATTGGCATAGCCAAGGAGGGTGTTTACATGTGTACACCATTCCCCTTTGAAAATTTTTCCATTTTTACTTTAGCAGTATATTTTGTATGGTATACATGGCAGGAGAAAAAAGTATGTTTTAATTTTTACTTATCATAGTAAAATACTTTTGCTTTATTATGAGCTGTATCATGATTCTGTAATTTGTTTTTGTTGAAGATCTACTTTGAGCGACAGCACCAAACAAATAAAATATATTTTTTCGTATCACTACCTTTAAAAGTTGGATACAGTAAAATCCATTTATAACAAAACTAGAGGAATTTAATTTCATTTGTGTAAAGTAAAATTCATTAAACATGTTAGCAAAAATTAAAAAAATAAACCAATTTATTTTTGTTATATAAAAAAGAAAAGCTTAATTTAATGCATATAAAAATGTAACTATATGAATGCAGTGTGGTTTCTGTATAGTAAATGTATTCTGTAAATGTAACTATGAGCCTATGTACTTAAATTTACATTACTTTCTAGAAAAGTTCTGGAATTGTTTGCTTTTTTCATTGTGAGACACATTTATTATGAAATCATCTCAAACTTTTAAACTCTTTAGCACATATCTGTTAAGTTTTCTTTACTTTCCACAAAATTGCGAAGATTTGTAAGTGGGTCAATAACCACAGCATTCAATACAATTTGAAGAATGAAGTTTGAATCTGGTAAGTTAACATGACCGCCTTCGCTTGATTCTTCACCAAGCTCTGCAATCACAAATTAGATTATTGGTTAATATGTTAGTTCAGTGCTGCTTATAAGGTTGTCATCAATGGAAATATAGTTGTTGAATTTCAATCATGGCACCAGATCACTGTTGATTGAATTCTTCATCGATGTTTCTGCTTCGACGATGTCATTTTCGTGAACTAGCTCTGTAGTGATGCTGGCTTTCACAAAGTATTTCTTAATTGTTTCTGCCTTTACTTGATCCCATGTGCTATAAAGCATATTTTTAGGTTAATTGTGTCTCATTTTAAGTTAATGTTGAGTAAAATTTGTTTCACTAGACATTTACAGTAGTTCATCTTAACTGCAGAAATAATCCCTTGATCTAAGTGAGGGGGGGAGGGGAGTGATGTTGGGAATGAGGAACAGCAGCTTAAAGTCATGTCGGTTCAATGTGTGATAACACATTGTCCAAAAGAAGCAGCACTATTTTTTCATTTTGTTGTCAAAAGTAATTAAGCAGTCTTGAATCGATTTTGTAGTTTTCTATGTTTTTCCACTGTTCACATATGTTACAGGTTATGATCAAACACGTTTAAAACAAAGTGGGTTCTTTGATTTGCCTACAATAATTGCCTACAACAGTTTTTGGAGCAGTTGGATTTGCAACAACATAAAACGGTCACATGTGTTTTACTTTTTTACCATTGTGCCACGTTTCCTTTTGCAGTGTCAGGAAGCATCTTGTAGGACCCCCTCCCCCTACTTTGTCCATACAAATTCCATACTTCGCTATTGCCAATGTTTTCATTTCCCCTTCGTCCACTTTATTCAACATTTCAAATTTCTCTTGGAGGGTGCATAATTTTCATTTTTTAGAGCTGATCGACATATCAACTTTTATAATTATAACTAAAATGCAGAATGAGCAGCTAAGATCACTAAAAAAATCCCCTGTACAAGTTTTGGCCCATCAGAATGCCTATAACTTCTGAACAACAAATGAAAGTTTATTTCTCTGGATATATGTGCACACAGCCCCTGCAAAAGAGAATCGGGGCAAACAAAAGAGATTGCTTTCATTGTATGTAAAGAAATAAATTTTACCTATAAAGTGAGAAACCTTTCTTTATAAATTATTCACGTGATAGTAATTTTGTTCTAAACAAAATAGAAATGCATTGTAAGAGAACTAAACAATAATTGTAATTAACTTCGCATTAAGTGGCATAATTTTTCTTCTCTAGGAGAAACTGAGATGAGGAGGATGCTTTCTGCATGCAATTAGCTAAATAGAATCGAGATCATTTTACTAAATATTTTAAATATTGGGACAACCAGTGGCAGACATTCTGCAAATAAATAACGGTATGGATGAAAATGAAATGACAGACATCTTCCTATATTATTATAGATAGAAGATAATTAGGTCTTCAACACATGAAAAAAGTATATATATTTTTAAATTTATCAAAATCCATCTATTAATCATGAAGATTCTCTTCAAAGTTTTTTTTGAAAGAGAATTTTTGCATCTTTCTGATAGTGTTAAAATGGAAACCAAGATAATATTTTCAGTTGTAAAATAACTAAACATTTAACTTTTGCAAAATAACTGAAAATCTAGCTATTATAAAATAACTAATTCGAATTTATAAAAGTGCCAAAATGCACCTTTCAATGTTCTGATACTTGCAAATTTCATGGCCGTACATCGCTTAGATTTTCCGCTACCAACGATATAGAAGAACAAACAGATAATCCAACAGTCTTACAGGGATCGCATTCGTCCTAAAATTCCTAAAAGTTTGAAACTTCCCTTGAATTCCTAAAATTAACCTAAAAATTTTAAATCATCCTAAAATTTTGTAATGTTTTGCTGCGGCGCCAAATTTACTCTACTATCGTCCGAATGCATTCCATTCATACGGCAATCGATGTTTAAAAAGACTTCAGAAATTAAAATGTTGTTCAAAATAGCACTCATCTTTTACAAAGACGACAAAAGTGTCAATCACGACAAAATCGCCGATTCTCAATGGTTAAATCCTCTCCGTCCGCGGGCGGTTTTAGTGAAATACGATCGCAAGACGAATGGCGACCCACGTGATCATTTACGACCGGAGTTTGGGGGGAGATTCTTTTGTGGGAGTGGGAATCTCCAGTGCAAGATAACAAACCTAGAAGCCTTTAACCTCTCAAAGAAATAAAATAGAAAAAGACGGGTTCGATTGTTGAATAGTGTGCTTCTTCATATTTACTAGATAAATCACGAAGTTTCTCTTTCTTTGCAAAGTTAAAATTTTCATCAACTATTCTTTGTTGGGAATCAATTGTGTGCAAAAATTTTGAAGAATTTTAGGTCTAAATCCAATAATACAAATATAGTTAGCCAGATTATGATTCTCTTACGCCCCTCATTACGTAATATTTGATCAACATCATGTCAAAACAGGAGAGTAGAGAAGGAATTTTTGTCTGCTGTTAGCAACCTCTCTAGGCATTGATGATATTAAAGAATATCTCTTCAAAAGGATGCATTGCGTAGGGGCCCGGACCACATAGCAGTTTATGAAGAAAAGCAATGGATAAAATAAAATACGGCATAGTAGGGAGGTCCCGCAATTGGATCGCCACGCTCCCCATAAAAAATAAATTAAAAACAATGAAAGAGCAGAAATGTGAAGAATGTTAAATAAACACATTCTCGTTTCCAACAGATAAAACAGTTTTCATTTCTTTTTAAACTTAAAATTTTGTCAAATTATTCCATGTTTAGTATGCATCTGGGATGAAAAGTACCAAAGATTTGAAGTCTGTAAGAATTTTTGCTCATAAACCAATATTTAAAAATATAGTTTTCTGGACTAGAGTTCTTTTGAGCCGCTGGAACTTGTGTATGTGTTTTTGTTGATTCTATCAAAACAGAGGATGATTGAAGGGAAATAGTTGTGTCTAGATTAACGCGTTGCAGTAGCTTTGATGAAATATAGGATAACTTATTTCCCTCATATTATTTAATTACTGCCTTCGGCGACCAGCCCTATTGTTTTTAAAAAAGTTTTTAAACTTACAATACCTTTCTTGCAGTAGCTGTCGATCGTGCACTTCTGCGACGCAAGCCATAAATAACGGGGCAGTTTATAAAGTAACTGTCGATCGCACACCTACGTTACGTGCGCAAGTCACGGCTAAGTGTGCAGTTTATGAAGTGTTGATCTTGTACCTCAGCTACGCGCGCAAGTTACGGCTAACGATGTAGTTCATGAAGTAGCTGGCGATCGCACGTCTCCGTTACGTGCTCAAGTCATGACTAATGGTTCAGTTCATGAAGTAGCTGTCGATCGCACACCTCAGCTACACGCATAAATCGTGGCTAGCGGTGCATTTCATGGAATAGATGTCGATCGCACGCCTTCGTTACTCGCGCAAGTCATGGCTAACGGTGTAGTTGATGAAGTAGCTGTCATTCGCACACTTCAGCTACGCAGGCAAGTCACGGCTAACGGTACATTTAATGAAGTAGCTGTCTATCTCAGCTACACGGGCAAATTACGGCTAACGATGTAGTTCATGAAGTAGCTGTCGATCGCACGTCTCCGTTATGCGCTCAAGTCATAACTAATGGTTCAGTTCATTAAGTTGCTGTCTATCGCATACCTCAGCTACACGCATAAATCGTGGTTACCGGTGCAGTTCATGGAGTAGGTGTCAATCGCACGCCTTCGTTACGCGCGCAAGTGATGGCTAACGGTGCAGTTGATATAGCAGTTGTCAATTGCACACCTCAGCTACACGGCCAAGTCACGGCTAACGGTACAGTTGATGAAGTAGCTATCTATCTCCGCTACGCGCGCAAGTTACGGCTAACGATAGAGTTCATCAAGTGGCTGTTGATCGTTTCCGTTACGCGCGAAAGTTATAACTAACGATGCAGTTCAAGAAGTAGCTGTCAATCGCACTCAGCTACGCGCACAAGTTATGGCTAACGATGTAGCAACATGCGCAATTCACGGCTAATGATGCAGTTTATGAAGTTGCTGTCGATCACACACCGCAGTTACGTTCGGAAGTTATGGCTAACTCATTAAGTAGCTGTCAATCGCGTTTCCAACCGCAATGCGGGCACACGAGTAATAATACAACTGCTGCGTATAAAATGAATCGTCTTTTATTAGCGGGTATATGCAATCCGCGTACGATATATGCAATAACGACAATTCTACTGCATGTAATAACGATATACACGCTGCGCGGGCACATGCAATTTGCATAGATTTGAAATAGCTGTCAATCGCGTTCCAGCCCACTACGAGGGTTCAAGGCTAACAGATAAACACTTTTCCCAAAATAAATTGGCTTTTATTAGCATTATTTGCTTTAAGCCCGCCCGCTGCGCGGGTGCATGCAATCCTTGTACATTACATGCAATAACTACTAACTTATCAGCTAGATTTTTGCTCTTATGGCCGTATTTTATTTTACAATTCTTTAAAAATTTGAAATGTGATTTTGAGCTTTTTGTATTCTTTTTTTGTTAATTATATTAAGATTTTCTTTTTCTGTTTATATAAAGTTGTTTGAAAACTAAACTAACATTTTTCTAACATACATATATATAGTGTGTATGTATGTATATATTTACACAAAAAATGCCTGTGATAAAGTGGCCACTGGATACTAAGTGATAATTTTAATTTTCAAGTCTACAGAGCATTAAAATGAAAAATTAAATAGGAAAAATATTCAAAAGATTACCTTTTTCTTTCAATGTTGTTTGTTTTCTGTATCAATTCTCTTTTAATTAATGAAAAGAACGGTAATTAAACAGTACTAATCATAGAAATAATAAAAATTAGGTCCTAAAATTTTGAAAAAAATACCTTAAATTCCTACCTAAAATTTTTAGAAAATCTGCTATGATCCCTGGTCTTATCTTTAGTCTGTCTTTCTTTGTTATTATAGATAATTTTAAAAATCTTGACTGGGAAATTTCCATTTGGAAGTTTTCTGGTAAACTCGCATCTCTAGTTAAGAGGTTATATATTTTTTAAGGAACAATTTTAAGAATTTATTTTAATGTAGAAAACTATTTTTTTATTATCTCAACGTTATTATTGCTAAACATTTTTTTGTGAAGCCCTCAACTTTACTACTGAAATCTGTGTGAGTAATAAAGAATATTCTTGTTTTTCTCTGATTTTTGTTTTAAGAATTTATTTTTTGCATTAAATATTTGCATAATTCTTCTTTTCAGTCAATGCTCTTGAACTTGGAATTGATGTCTAAAACTGAAGCCACGTGATTTGGAAGGCAATGTGAATTTGAATACATGGACAGGTGTTGCAAGTACCCTAATCTCCCTTTCTTAATCTGTGATAAAATTTAGCTCAAAACTCTTGTGGCGTGCCGGGTGCTGCAGCTTACTCTGTCTCACTGTGCCACTTCTGATCACTATCTAAAATGCCAAACACAAAAATAAACACATTGCCTCTCTGGTTCTTCCATGTTCTGTCAATTTGAGACAGGCAGCAATAGTCAAAGTGCACAATCCATTCTGTCTTTCAGCTTCAAAACTTGGAAGGCATAAGGAGTTTTTGTCTAATCAGAATCAGGACCAAATAACCTCTTAGAGACAGTGTCCCATTGATATATATTATATATATTCAGATTTTTACAAGTGATTTTTCTCAAAAATGCAGACTACTGTACATAAAATGGATTCTGCTTCAAGGTACAATAACAATGATACATCATCTAGTCAGGGCGGCACAGGCACTTTTGTAGGTAGTACCGGTGGGTATCGTGTTAATGGTCAACACAGTGATTCCAGCCGGGGCCTGAATAAGAATTCCTCTTATGGTGCTCAGTTTAACTCCTCGGCTGATAACAAACTTAAGAGCCAAAATTACGGTTGTGACAACAACAGCAATACAGAATCTCCGTATTCCGGTTGGCAGAGTCTCAATGCTTCTGTGAACTCTTCTTCCTCAACAAGCAATTGGAACATTCCAGATGGTAAACCTGTGATGGGAAGAAGCATCCACAGTAACTCTGTGATCAAAGAGGAGAGTATGGCAGTGGACAATGATAGCACATTTTCAGGTCTCATCGGAGCAACAGGGGGCTCCGATGACAAATCAAACAGCAATAATTTTGCAGGAAACTCGTCCCGCTCAATGCACGTCCCTCGGTTAGGCTTATTAGGTGGCGGAGAAAGCTCTCTCACTCAGCCGTCAAACTGGAATGGTAGTCAAGGGCCAACAAGTACAACATGGGGTGGTGTCAACCGACAGAGCATTTCATCAGATATAGCCTCTAATTCAGGTAATTTTTAAGCTTCAAAATTTTGAGTATGTTTCATTTAATGTTACTATTAAGTATTTCTATAACTTTAACCAAATTTCTTCTCAATTGTTTTTGTTTTGTTTTGTAATTGCATTGATTATGTTTTATATTTTAGAGCAGGGCTGGGCAAATTCCATATGGATCTAGGAGCCATTTCATAATTCCTTTATATTGGAATTTTGAAGAAATATTTATAACCCTAATTAGTTTCAATTTTTTAAATACAAAAAATAAAGTAAACAAATACTAATTAAGCAGCCTTTTAATTTTAAATGTAAGCTTACAAAAAATATATAAATGCATATTTCAAATGTTACTTTCTTTCTGGTTTCTTATGACCATGCCATAGCTGCCAACTCTACTGGTTTTTCCAGGAAACTCGCGGGTTCCTGATTTTAGATGAGAATCTCCCGGTTTTGTTAACTTTTTTAGAATTCCCTAAAGTTTGAGATTTCTCAATAAAAATTCCCTGTTAAAGGGAATTTTGATCAAACTTATATCCACCATTTTGTTTCTTCCTTGCATGAACCTAGTACCAGTACTAAGTTGCATCATTTTCACTTTATTGATGGATATTGCTTCAAAATAAATGCAATTTCACATATATAGATTACATTGCCGTGTAATGTAGAAACATCCGTTATCCATGTTTAATTTCAAATTATATGAATTAAAAAATGCACAACATTTATTTCTTTACAGAATATTTCATTATTCATTAATATTTTTGTAAAATATTTATTATTTTTTAATTACAATTTCACATATATAGATTAAATTCCTGTGTAATGTTTAAACATCCTTTTCCATCCATCATTTTTTGATAAAATCTCAAATTAATTAAACAGTATTTTCACATCTTTGCAGTTTACACAAAAATGAAGGATTATGTTTTTTAAAATATGCTCTTTTCCCCTTATTTCCTAAGCAATAGCGTTCCAAAAGCATATTTCTATCTACATTCATTTAATTAATAAAATTAAAATGTGAGAAATTAATACCTTTTGTTTCCCTGAGCCCCCCCCCCTTCATCTAAAATTTCTCTGTTTATGCCACTGATTTTTTTTTTTTTTTTTTGTATACTATGTAAAAACATTTTTCTTATGCAGTAGGTATTTTCAATGTTAAAATGAGTTATTTTTTAAGGAAAGAAACAAAATTTTTTGCATGATATTAAAAAAAATCCCTATTTTTCCCTAAGTGATATTGAACAGGTTAAAAACTGACTTGTAGAGTGCCGTAAAAAATGCTCACTGTGTTATATACTGGATTTTTATTATCTAATGTTGGCTGGTATGCCATGCATATGTCTTGCAGTTTTTGAGTTAAAACACCATCGATCTAAAGCTTTAGCTGGATTAAACTCTTACAGATGGCTGATTTATGTTAATCATCATTAAATCACTTTGTCATCTTCCATCGATGATCTGAATTTATTTTTAATTACGTTTATAACACTAAATCCTTGTTTGCAGCACATAGTCGAAAATGTCAGTACATACGCTATAGACGGCAATTTTCCTGAAATTGGAAATTTTGTCACATTAGATTTAGCTAATTTAAGTTGCTCACTAATTTATTTCCAAACTCTTGAGAACTTTATTACCATAGTTGAGATATTGTATATGATGAAAAGTATTTTTAAATATGCCCCAACACCAAAATTCTAGGTGCATGAGATTTGTCCAGCCCTGTTTTAGAGGCATTGAAACTTTGTGAAATTTTTATATTTGATATATAATAGGCAGTGACTAAGTTATCGCCAAATCTCGCATTGAAATGTGCAATTCTACTAATTGTAATGTAGAAACAAGATTTAGCATGTTTTAGAGTATTTTGCTATTGTCTTCATGATATAATTTCCAAGCATAAATCAATAATCCATTCACTACCGGCAAGTGAAGGAAGAAGTGTTTTCCCGGGACTGCACATAGTGAGAATCATCTGTTACTCCAGACTCAGGCACTTTTGGATGTTAAGTCTAATGCAGTGAAAAATTCGTATTAAATAAACTTTGCTTTAACCCTTTGCTAACGGCAGAGGCATCCACGCTTCAACTGTGAAACTGCTTTGAAGGACGACAGGGATTCACATTCAGAATAAATTTACCCTAAAGGACGACTGACACTAATGTGCATTTTCATGTGGAACGTTTTCGTCTGAATTTGTTAGAATACTATATGGAACTAAATGTCCATTCTAACATTTACAACATATTTTGCTAATACTTGACCTTGGTATGGGGGGGGGGGTCCCTTATGAATCATCATTTCATCTAGAGTGGTAAAACATGGTTTTCTAATATAAATAGGCAGATCATTTCTCACAGACTCTGCTATACTGTAATTGAGTATGTGTTCTCGTTTCAATTTTAGTTTAGTAATTGCGTTATCAAATTATTGGAATGCAAGAGAGTATTTTCTTTCAAGTTTGGGTTTTAGAGAAATGTGTGGTAGGTAATTTATTAGGTTATTTCAGATAAGAGAATGGCTGAGTCAAGATGTTTTTACGTATAGAAGAATATACTAGCATGGTAATCGAACAGGATAGTTATGAAAGTAATACAGATACATAGTGAAGATTCGTGGATATTTGTTATTTTTAATGAACACACAGACAGTTTTTATGAATGCAGATTGCAATGTTGGTCTGTGCATGAATTCATGTTTTGAAATATATTATACGTAAAAGGCGTATTAATTAGTAACAAAGCTATTTTCTTCTTCAAAATTATACATAATCTCTATTAGTATTGAGTACAATCATTTGGATATTTTGTAGCAAATAACAATAAGTATTTCAATCAATTTCAATCACCCTGTGTAGCAAATAACAATTTTAATCAAGTTAATTAATCATTTGAAATTTTCATATTTAAATAAAAGATAATTTGCATGTAGCATTATACATGTAATGGAAAATAAGTATTTCCTTTATTCCTGAAAAAGTAAAATACTGTGTTTAATGGGTGATTTTTAGTGAATTTTTTTCTGGAGTTAGGCTTAGTGCAAAAAAATGCTCCATCCTTTGAGCCACAGTAGTTTCGGAAAGCCGCCGTCCGCAATGGCTTAAAATACATTTACTATTATCACAGAAATATGCGAGTGTTGCATTTGAGGGACTTGACCCCACCATTAAACATGAATCTTGAAAACTTGTTTGTTTTGTTGATTATCATCACTGCAATGCGGATTAAATATATACAAATTCATTTCCTTTAATGAGATTTTGAACTGTTTATATTTAGCCCAGAGTTCAGAAAACAATAGATGGCAGATCTTCGACATTTGAACTCTAATTAACTGTACCAAAAATATTAAGATCATCATCACACACATCGGTGTTCTTCATATAAATTTTCACATTAAAGCGCAACCATTTCATTTTATTCACTTATCACTATGAGTGATAGAGGTGAATAAATGACTCAAAAGTGATATTTTATTCATGAATTGTAAAATATCACTTTCAGAAAAATATTTCACTCTTTTCACCATAATTATTACAATTCTTTTGACTAAATTCTTACTAGCTCATATCCTCCTCCCCCTGAATACCAGCGATTAGAATTCTAAGCCCTAATCCTCTTCTAATCGTACCATTCAATACCCAGGTTAAAAAACACAGAATAGCTGACATAAAAGAAACCATCCATTTAAATCTCTCAGTCGATATGCCTTTTAAATCAGAACTACCACAAGAGCTTTCATGTACGTTTGTTTATACTGTCAAATTAATCAGCATCCTAATGAAAAACTGAAACTGAAATATGTAGGTCAATGTTCTAAGTTCTAATGTAATGTTCTTTGTAAAACTTATGGGATTATATAGTGCCATCTAGTGTTATTTAAAAAAAATTGATCAAAATGTTCCAGCAGCCAGTTGCTTATACATATCAATGGGCTACAGTAGCAGTCTCATGATCGTAGCTAGCTTGGACGCATCGGTGGACCGAGGAATGAGGAAGCTTTCCGTAGCGTATAAGCGTATAAATACGCATCGCTGGTTTTCAAGAGGATAGACAATACCACATACAGTTGTTTCATTCAAGGATACATCCTTTAATACTAGAGAGACTGATAAGCATAAAGTCAAAAATATGAAATAGGCCTCCCAGGAGGCTCAAATTCTAGCTTGTGCGCATTTCATATGTTCAGCTGTGAAGATGAATGATATCCAGGGTGTCTTTGAAACAGCTGTATGCTGCACTATTAATTTGTGCGTAATTATTTTAAGTTTTTCTTTATCCTTTGCACAAAATGTTTTTAATGATAAAACTCTAAAAAAGAACTTGTATGCAATAAAGGCCCAATAATATAGAACTTTGCAAATACAGCATCTAAACAATGTTTATGCAGTATTTGCAAAGATTTTGCATTATTATATAGCAAGTGCTTTTATTTATATATTGATGCATTTTTTGTAATAAAAATGTATTTGTGTGCTGCAAAAAATACATTGTCTGCTCTGCTGGATATTTATTTCCTAATGTTAGTATATTTTTTTTTATGCACATTTATATTAACAATTTAGCACTAGATCAAAAATGTCTTATGTTCACCATGGTCACTGTATGTATTCTCTGAAATAGTAAGTATTGTAGAGAAAGTAAAAACTCTGTGAATAAAGAACATGAGTAGAATTATGCAACTCATTTTTCCACTGTAGTAGCATATATATATATATATATATACACACACACTGGTGGACAATTGCTAAGGACGAATGACACTATCACCCATAGCAACCACAAAATGAAAGGAAGCAAAATGTGGAAAATTCGAATAAGTGCAGGATACAGTAAGAGGTGTGCATATGCAAATTTTTCATTTCCATGCCTGTTCGTCACATGATAGCGCTGATAAAAGATTTAAAGGATTTGGATGGGAAAGGGGGAAGGAAGGATTTTAAAGGATTTAAGGCATGTGGACAGTTGTTGTTCCAAGTGAAAGTTTTACGGGAGAGATTTAATTGACAAACTTGAGATTTTCAGTATGTCTTCCCGATATCACTTAGATGATTTTATGCGTGACTGTATTATTGGAAAGATTGAAGAAAGGCGAAAATAAGAGATGTTGCTAGGGAGTTCGACATCGCCCACAGCGTTGTTTCATGGCTATGGTAAGCATTTAAAACTGGAATGTGTAGCAAGTATCACAGGGGAGATCATACTAGAAGTATGACGTCTGCAGGAGACAGGTATATTGTCCTATCAGCAAAAAGGAACCGGCGCACCACAGCTCAGCAGGTGGTAAATCAGTTTCTTGATACCACAGAACAGCGGATCTCCCGAAAAATTGTAGCCAGACATTTGGGAGGAGGACTGACTATACGCCTGCAAATCTATTATGTGTGTCCCATTATCCAGATTGCAACCTACCGCCCGTTTGCAATGGTGTCATGAGCATCGCAATTGGACTGAATAGGACTGGGCTTGCATACTATTCTCAGATGAGAGTAGGTTCAGTCTGTCATCGGATTGTAGATGCCAATTGATTTGGCGGCGAGTGGTACTGCTTTTTGTCCAGAAAATATCCAGGAAAGGGACCGATATCCAACATGCAGTATCGTGGTATGGGCCGGCATCATGATCAATGGCCGCACGCCCCTACATGTGGTTGCAACTGGGACTATGACCGGCCAACAATACATTGATGAAGTTCTACTGCCTCATGTTCACCTTTTTCGTAGTCCTGTCAGTGATAAATTTGTTTTCATGAACAGTTTTCACACACCATGTTATCGAACACTCGCTGTTCAGAATTTTCTAGTCAACGAGGGTATTCAATGCCTCATATGGCCAGCACGTTCTCCAGATCTAAATCCCATTGAAAATGTTTAAGATTCTTTGGGGAGGCGACTTGCTGGTTGAAAATATCCTTCAACAAACTAGAAAACCCTCATCTGTGCACTGACAGAGGAATGGGATAACTTGCCTCAACAACTGCTGGATAATGTTGTGCAAAGCATGACACGATGTGTAGAATGTTGCATCCCACTCCACGGTGGACATATCCTGTACTGACACCTTTCTCAAAGGTGCCTGTGGTTGTTCATATGCATTTTTTCATTTCTCCGTACACAACATCAAATGAACACTTTTTTCCTTTCAGATGTTTCAAAACCTTCTGTATTTTCCAGAACAATAAGTGATCTTTATTCTAATATCCGAACAGTGTGGCAACAATACTTTATCCTGCTGGGCCTACACCCCCACTTAATTTTGTCCTACATTGCAATTTGTGATCCGTCCTTAGCAATTGTTCAGCAGTATATATATATATATATATGAATCCATTAGATACTTTTTTTGTATATAGACTTTTTTATATGAAAAAATATTTTTGTTGCTAAGTACCTAAGGCAAACAAAATTATTTGAACCATTCCACTTACTCCTAGGGGCACACATGCCACAGTTTGGGAAACACTACCTTCAGTTTGTTGGTTCTGCAATTTCAGTATTAAGTAGCAAGAGTTTGTGTTCAAAATGCTGATGTATGAATTTTATTTTAGAAAATATGCTTGTGGATGGAGAAATTAATTTCAATAGCATTATTGGTGCTACTGGTGGTTCAGAATTCTCGGAGTCCAAACAAAATGTGAACAACTTTAGACAAGAGCATGTTATACCTCCTCCCAGAATGGGCTTGCTTGGAGGGGGGGAAGGCAATATGAATGCGGCATCCAGTGGTTGGGTCAATAGCAGCACTTCTGGAAATGCTGGTTCTGGATGGGGAACAAGTGTAAGGACAAGTACCAATTCTGTCCCAGATTTGTCTTGCTCATCTGGATCTGGTAAGTTCTATGTTTTAGTGTCGTAGTGATAGGTGGTTAGTGTTTTTGTAGTACTTCAGTATATATTTTTGACCTGTACAACAAAATTCACACACCTCAGAGTCAGCGGCCGTCCAAATAGTTGCTCTTAGTCCTCTGGACGAGTCGGACGGTCTGGGTCTTCTACACCTCAGAGTCATGGAATTCTCGATAAATTAAAATGTAGTTCAAGAGGGAAGGTCATGGAAAATGGCATTTGTTCATCAGAAACCTGTAGAAGGCCTTGGTCTTGTTATGAAAGATTTGAATTGCTTTTATAAGGATTGTTTTCCCTATTGTAATTATTTGATTTCATGGTTTTATCATATTGACTCATTTTTCCTGATGATTGTTTGACCAGTTACTGAATTTGAATTTAATTTGCAAAATGACTATATACTACATTTTTTGTCCGGCAGTCCAAATTGCTGCTCAATGCTGGATGAGCCAGACGGTCTACATTTTTTGTCATAATTTTAACTCTGAAAGTTTATAACATTTTTTCTGGAAATGTTGAATGTTATTTCCATGTCTGAGCATGTACCTAGGCATATATGCCAAAAGTTGGACATTTTTTGCAGTTTTCAATGAACATTCATTTTGATAGTACTAATAAGATTTAACTAAAATAGGGAATGTTCATCAAATTTAGGATAACTTAAAAAGAAAATTCAAAATCATCCTTATTACTTTCCTTATATATATATTGTATAAGGAAAGTATTGTGACGGGGTCGAAAATTCGAATTCAAGTTTCTGACTGAGCACGTTTCAAGCATCCCTGATCATGAATCAAACATTTTAGAGGCAATGTCTGTGTGTGTGAAAGTATGTGTGTGTGTGCCAGTGAGAGAGAGAGTCTGTGGAGACTATATCTCATGAACGAATGGAGCGATTCGAATGAAATTTGGTACAAAAATCACAATCAGTGAATACTGGAAGCCTATTGTTTTTAAACGCAATCGAATGTACAGACTCACCCCCCTCCTAAATTTTCTAGTGAAATTTTGAAAAAATCATCAAAAAATCAAAACCTTTAATATAGTTACACAAACAGACATTTCTTATGTAATTTTTCCTTAGAAAACGATTGACATAAACTTTAGAATGCTTGCATGAACTGTTCTCGAGATATTGTACATTTTTCAAATAAATATATCAAAAAATCTCATAAATTAAAAAAAATATATTAACTGTTGAGAAACATGTTCACTTTTCATATGTAATATCATGCGATAAATTTGGTGGCATCATTTTCGTGGATCTAGCTCGTGCCATTCATGAGAAAAGATACTTTGAGTAATACTTTTGTATTTGAACACCAATAGTCATTTATCTGCTATAAGAATAACTTATTTCACCTTCCATAATGCTTGGCAAGATTTTGGCGATGAATTTGGCGGAATGTTGCCAGTTTGGCGACTTTTTGAAATGTTGCCAAATTAACGAAAATCTCGCCAAATGGTTAAAAATTACTCTAAATCAATGAAATGACGACTAATTGACGAAAATTCAATATCTTGAAAAGAATATAAGTATCTACTATAAGAATAAGCTATTTTTTTGCTGTAAAAGTAGTAAAATTATTGCATTATATAAGGAAAGTCATGTGCTGCCCACATTAGATTTTTTGTCTTTTAGCATTTTGCAATCTCACTATATCATTCAATGCATCATTATTCCAAAATAATTGTTGAGTTTTACATCTAATGGCAGAAAGTGGTGTGAAAATGGAAAATGTTGCGATATCAAATTGCCAAGCTTTTACATTTTTAATTCTAGTACTTAATTAATATTTTGTAATAATTTTCCTTATATGTAAATAAATTGTATAACATGTTAATTATAACCCTTCTCCCTATGAATGCACTATACGTAAACCATTCTATATAATTTATAATTGCATCAATTTTTTTCCCCAGGCATTACCACAAAGTATGTATGCCCTACTGTTTATTTTTTTGGTTGAATGTAAAAATTGGCAATTTAGGATTGTTATGAAGGATTTATTATATTACATTATATATTTTTTTAAAGGTAACCGTGAAGCGCAGAATGTATAAAATGTAACAATTTTCATTTTCAGAAACGCTCTATAATGTATTCATAGGGAGAAGGGTTATAATTAACGTGCTGTACAATTTATTTACATATGTGAAAAATTAAGTACCATGATTAAAAAAGTAAAAGTGTGACAATTTAATATTACAACATTTTTTTGATAAAATTTTCCAACTTTCTATTTTTTTAAATGCTGATGTTTAAGTTTGAAATACAGTGGTTTTTTTAAACAGTAAAAATTTTTTTACCCAGACACTTATTTAAAATGTTTCAAAGTAGTTTATTTAGGATATATTACACTCCTACAAATGTTAAAAAACGTATGTTGGCGTCTTTTGACCTATAGCGATCTTTGGTCCTGCGTCTGCACAGTGGGCCAAAGGCATGCATCCATGAAGCAGGTGGGGTGAAACCATGTATGTGCTTGTGCAGCATAGCGGGCGAAGACATGTTTAAGCTCTATATATTTACTATTTTCTACAGAATATACCCATATAAAATGTCATAGTGATACTTGCATTCATTCTTGAGCACTTGTGTATCACTTTACAGATACATATACACATACTGATGGAAATATTCCTAAAAATGTTCGAAATGTGTTCCGAATGTCTTTAAATGCACTTCTTTGTCAAAATCTCGGGTTTAAAAAATTGTTGGGAACTTTCTATACAATAATAGTATGAGAAAATAGTAAAAATATTCTTTAGTTTAGCCAATTTAGATCAGAGATGTGGACCATTATGGATCTTCTGTAATTCCTTTTCCATCCATTTCCATCCTGTATATATTCATATAATTATGTTCCCTGATATATTCATATTTGTATTTCTTTTGAAGGCACCTCTCCTTCAAAACCCCAGGCTTCATGGGCTCAGGCAGCTGGTAAAGGTCTCAATTCTTCTCTTCCTCCGAGCAGTTTAAACGGCAGCAGTATACAAAGTACCAATTCATCATTAACACCAGAGAGTGCTGCCCAGCATGAAAGCGTGTCCTCTACTAGAGACCGCAATGAGCAAGAAAACAGTGATTTGCGTTCGAAAGCAGCTGTTAGTGAAGGATGGGGACAAAATGTAAGTAATTGTTAATATTTTTTCTACATTTGTAAATTCCTGTATAGGCAAAGAGCAGTTTTATCTAGAAAGGGGTTATTTGTAAATTTTTATTTTTAATTAAACATATTGTCCAATTTCTTAGTGGATAAATAGCATTTTTTATTATTGTTGCATGTTTAAATTGCATTAAGTGCCATCCCATAAAGCACTTTGTTTTAAGTTGGCATGTATACGGTACTTAATGACACTAATTATTGACTATACTAGCTGCAGTTTTTTTTAGTAATCACTTTTTTTAACATTATCACTTTTTTCACTTAATCCACAGTGTGGGTACTTTGTCCGCTTCCCAACTGTTGTTATAATAAGTGCCCACTTAGAGGGTGCATAAGTCACTGCTCACTTAATCAATCCAGATACATCCATGCAGCCGGTGTACGTGGATACTATATTCAGTAATATATACATATGTAGGGGTGATTGTGAGCTAGATTTTCTCTGAAATTTAGGGTTTTTAACATTGAATCACCCCTGAATATCCAGAATTTTCTATTTTACTGTCTTTTTTGAAATCATGTGTGATTATTATTATTTTTCCTTTCATTACATCATTTGAAAGTATTTAATTACTATGCCATCTCAAAAAGTCGGGAATTTAGTCAAATATGTCACGAAATTGGTAACAAAGTCACGAATTTTCAGATCAGAGTTTTCCTGTTCTTGCATCTGGAAATTATTTTCTCGCAATTTCAAAATTGGCACTCTTAACACTGCCGATTAAACTAGTAATATTTAGTAGGCGTTGCTTTTAAGCAGCAATTCCAACTGTATCACAAGAGAGATAGAAGATGATTAATGATTTCGCATACTATGAATGGTTCGCATACTATGAATAACAGGACCGCAGAACGATAACACGAAGTTATATACAGGTTATTGTGGTCTAAAGGACTAGTTGCTCATCCAGTGATGGTCTTCATATTACCATTGGACTTTTCTTATTTAACGGTCTTGTGATAATTGTTATTGTCACTCCGGGGGTTGGCTTCAGCCAGGGCTGGCGTCCAGGAGTGCAATGCCGCGGCATTTATGACAAGCTTGTTGACAACTGGGGTGTAAGGTCACAACCCCTTACCGCCATTAAGTAAGCTTCCCGCTAAGCCTTCCTTCTTTTTTCAAATTTTCAAATTCTTTTTATACTTTATATATATATATATATATATATATATATATATATATATATATAAAATCTCAAACATATTAGTAATGAAATGAATTACTATTTTGCAACAGTATCATGAAAACCTGAATTTGTACACGATCCTTGGTATATTTCGTTTAATTGTTGAAAATATTTTCCACTTAAATGCAATCTGTTTGCATAGACTAAAATTTTGATATTTATTGCATGTTGTATACAAAAAGCTATTCTTTAAACATAATTATGAAGTGAAGGGCTATTTTGCATCAGTATCACAAAAGAACTGCATCTGTACGCAATTTATACAGAAAATATTTTTTTCAAATGAATTATGATTGGGTGCAAGCATTTCAATGGGATAAATTGTAATAGGAAGATCTAAGCATTTTTTATAATTCAGTTACAAAATATTTTGTAAAAGTATGCAATTATATCCGTAATAAGTTCCCATTTAAGAATGGAGTTATAATTCATTCTCAAATAGCTGATTTAGAAAATATTGATACTTATGTGTTTCCTAGTGTGAATTTTTTCATATATAGGTTCCCTGGACGTGTAAACATTTTAGGAAGTGATAGACTCAATTTTAGACAATGTGCAGTCCCAGTTCTGTAATTTGTAATTAGAAGAAATTCAAGATTCTATACAATCAGAGCAAAGGATAGATGTCCAATGGGCAAAATTGGGGAAAATACGTAACTCAAAGTATTCCCTTTTATCAAAATTTATGCTTTCTGTCTTAATTCTCCCACACAGCAATGCTGAGTGTGGTTTTAGTTTAGTAACGAAAACTCAAACCCAATTCAGATCATCTCTTAACAGCCATAGTTTAGAAAACTTAATTACTGTTAAATCTAACATGGCATAACCACGCTACATACAAAATTTCTACAGTGATTTCTTAAAAAGAGCAAAATTTGCCACTGTTGCTTCTTTACTGCCATAATTAAAAGGTAACATAATTTTTTTGTATTACTTGTTTGTAAATCAAGTTTAATGATCTAAGAATTTACTTTGAGATTTAATGTTTTATTTAAGAATTTTGTACTTTGAGATGTAATGTACGAGGAGGGCTAGTCAAAAAAGATTGAGAATGAATTTATTTTTTAAAATGCAGATGATATATGGTAGCGAAAAAAAGCTATGCAAATAGCTTGGATATTGTATGTTTTGGGGAAAAAATTGTAATTAAATCTGGCAATGTATTTGGCTGGAATAGAACGTAAATACACGAGCTCTTGATCGCCTACAGAAAATGGAGTCTATAAGGCTTCTTCGGGTGATGAGGTTGGGAAAGCACTCACTCGTCATTTAAGACTTCACAAAACATCACATTTAATAATACATAAAAATTACACATATTTTACAAACTTCCCGGTCGTCCAAATTGTTACTCAAGTCCTCTGGATGAGTCGGACGGCCTGGGGTTTCCACATATTTTACAAAGCATAGGTAGGATTAGCTACATATTACAAACACATCAGCTACTTGCTTCCGTTGCAATCTCGAACTCCATTTTGAATTTATTTATTTATTTATTATTTTTTTTTTTTTGTGTGTAAACAAAAACGAATGTTCTTAAGTCAGGTTGAATGCTGCCATCTACTGTCCTTTTGGGAAAACAGAATGTCTCTTACAATCTCCCCCCTCTGGTTCTGATGTTTAGGCAACCGTCTCAGTGAGAACCAGCACTTGAAGTTTTTCATGGGCGGCCACTTTTACGTGTAGAGGATTCATGGGTTGCACACTCCTCTTGGGAATAGGCTTTCAAGGCAGATGAGTGATAAACTCCAACTGGTACTTGAGGGTTTTCTAAGCTAGCTACTTCGTATGAGGATGGGGATCACTGTGTAAGTATAACATACGGTTCATCCCATTGCAGCATAAACTTTGAACAACTTCCTTTGGCTGCATTACTAATAGGGTGTAAAGTTATGTGCACTTGATCTCCTGCTGTAAATTGTTGAGCAGGTCGTCGCCTTTGATCAACATAATGTTTTCTCTTGCTGCTGTTCCACAATTTCTTTGATCTGTATGGTGAATTTGGCGAACTTTTTAAGATAAAGAGTAATTTCCGGAGCGAAGTTATCGTTTTTAATTACACTTCGAATACCATTGGTCACATCATCTGTAGTGCGAGGTTCTCTGCCAAAATTTAGGAAAGCTGCTGTTTGTCCCGTGGTCTGGCACTTCACCAACCCGTAACAGCCCTCAGTTTTGAGAGCAAAAGATGTGCTATTACTCCACATCACATAATTGTCCCTGGTCAGAAGCACAGTCTTTACTGCTATCATGGTTCCGTAAGTAACACACACAAGTCGTACACCTCAAATCAGCTTTTTCTTTCTTGTTTGTTACAATTACCCTGCTACAATGTAAACAATTTTGGCAAACTTCCATTTGATACTTGTAAAACATTATACTTATTATTCATTCCACTGGGCATTTACTGGGGTCCCATGACCTTCTTATTTGTAACTGCATCATGAATAAACATTTGGAGATAGTGTTATAATCACATTGAAGTTAAGCCTAATGGGATAGTCGGTGATACTTCTTGTAAGCAGAGATGCACAACAATAAATAATAAAAGCACAGGATGTTTCAGTTAAAAAAATACTGAGGGTAAGATGAGCACCACTTGATGGGAGGGTCTGACATCCAATATTTTTTTTAAGAAGATGCGAAAAATTCATAAAAAAAAAGAGAAAATTATATATGAAGCTGGGCCCCTGTTAAATGTTTTTAGAGGGCCCACAATTTGTATGGGCTCCCTCAGACTGTGACCTGACTGCCCTTTTGTTAGAAGACCAGCGTCCTCCTTGCTCTTTTGTGATGAGAAAAATGCCCTGCTTGACCTTTTGTTAAGAGTGCAATGCCTGCAACTTCATCCATTTATTTCCATTATTTATGTATACTGATGCATAGCTGCCAAATCTCCCAATTTTTCCGGGAGTCTCCCGAATTTTGAGGCAATCTCCCGAACTCCCGAAAAATTCCTAAATCTCCTGAATTTTTCCAATAATTAGAAAAAATCCGTACAAAAGGGATTTTCCTAAAAATATCCCTATGCAGACGTGCCAACTCTCCGGATTTTGGTCGGAGACTCCGGATTTTTCATTACTTCTCCGGCCTCCGGATTACTAACGAAATTCTTCGGCTTTATTTGTTGGAAATTTATCAATTAACCAGACATGGTAATAATTCCTCGAAAGCACCAATTTTCCGCATTTTTAGCACTGATTTTTATCATTCCCGGGATCGTAGCAAATCCATAATACAATGCAGGGTAATGCCAATCAAATTAACGGAGATTTACGGCCGCGTGTATTGTAAATTAAGATCTCGATCTCTTATTTTATGAAAGTAATAAACATACTTCTTCAAAGGTTATTGAGCATAAATCGCTAAAATGTTATTTTGTTCATTAATTTCGTATAAACACTGCGATTGCGCAATTTAGTTTGTTCTCATGAATCGCCGAGAGTACAATAGTATCTTTTTCCATCCGTCTCAATCTTCTAAATATTGCATTTTTGATTGACTAAACTAGCTTATTTTCATATTCTGATTAATTATTATGGTTAATTTCTTAATTATTTTCACATAAATAATGCGATTGCGCAATTCAGTTACTTCGCGTGAATTGCCGAGAGTACGTTAGTATCTTTTTCCATCCATCTCCATCATTTAAATGTTGCATATTGGACCAATTAACTAGCTTATTTTCATATTCTGATTAATTATTGTGGTTAATTTCTTAATTATTTTCGCATAAATAGTGCGATTGCGCAATTCAGTTACTTCTCGTGAATTGCCGAGAGTACGTTAGTATCTTTTTCCATCCATCTCCATCATTTAAATGTTGAATATTAGATTGACTAAACTAGCTTATTTTCATATTATGGCTAATTATTAAGGTTAATTTTTTAATTATATTTGCATAATACAAATTTTTCTATTTTGAAAAATCGGTATGAACTCTGTGAAGGGATATTGAAGAAGAATTTAGTAAGGAGTTCTTAAAAAAAGCAAAAAGAGCTACTACTTTATTTTTAAGTAGTAAGAAGGATTGAATTTGACATTTTTTAATTATATAGAACTTTTACGTGTTGTATTTTTACTTACCAAAAGATTTCTTTCATTCAATATTTTATCTGCAGAGAAGTGTTTCTGTGTCAAAGACATGTGAATGATTATTAAACAGTAACCAATGACATTTTTCTTTATGCATCATATTCAGTGTAATGAACATTGTTATAGACTCTGATGAGAATAACTCTAACGAATGTGCTTATTTTTTAAAAGATGTTTTAATTCTTTTGTATTCGTTGAAATAAAATTGTGTTTATAGTTACAATACAGATTGTTTATCATATTTGTCTATTTTTTATGGTGCAGTTTTGTAGTAGAGGGAAAAAACCCCTACTCTGTCTTGAAAATTCCCTTTTATGCTTTCTGTAAAAAAAAGAAATTGTTATCGCGCTGTGCGATTTTTCGATTTTGTCGCGAATTACAAATATTTAAAAATCTCCCTAATTTTCATTTTCCAAGGTTGGCAGCTATGCTGATGTAATTAAGAAATGAAAACTCAACTCATCATTGAGGGACAGTGACAGAAATGACAAATTTATGATTTTATGAAGTCAAACCTATATTTAATAATATTGAAAAATATTTTTTATTGGTGAAAACTGTGTAGAACAGATTGTATTCTAAACAAATACTGAAAAATATAATAGATTTGTAAAATGTATATAGATTACACTACACAGAATTACAAACAAATAATGAAAAATATAATAGATTTGTAAAATGTATATAGATTACACTGAAAAATATAATAGATTTGTAAAATGTATATAGATTACCACCATCATTATCTGGACTGGTTTCTTTTGTTTCAGAAACTGTTAAAGTACTAGAATAAAAAATGCATGTAAGTGTAAAATTGTGAAAAGAAAAAATATGCACAATACATCTGTCCTATTTATAATTTTTTTTTAAACTCAAGGGGCACAAAATTGACAATTATCAGAAATTGCACTCCATCACAAGACAAGTTTAACATCTAATACATATATATTTGATTTATAATTGCAATAAATATGGTTGTAAGAATATTAACTGATAAATGATTCAACACATTACTAATGAATTGTAAGTTGCTTGTTAATCACAATCCCCCCCCCCTTTTTTTCCCCTTGTAGATGTTGTGGTTGTTGATATTTTATGATTTAATAGTCTGTTAATTGATATTTTATGATTTAATAGTCTGTGAATCAAGATACTCCCTGGGATGTCCCGGTCTCACCTCCTCCTGAAAGCGGCAAAGAAACCCAGCCATCCACTGTCTGGCGTGCCCCTGTCAACAATGGAACAGAAGTATGGGAGAACAACCTGAGAATGAATAAGGGCTCTGGTCCACCTGCTCCAGCTTCAACAACTACTGCACCTCCTTGGGGTCATACTCCAGCCACTAATATCGGAGGACACTGGGGAGATGACGACTCTTCAAATATGTGGAGTGGCGTTCCACCGAATAATAATGCCAATCCTGCTAACTGGTCTGATTCAAATTCTGCTGGCAATAACAACAGCAGCAGCAGCAGCAGCAACAACAACAACATGTGGGGTAATTCTATACCAAATGAAAAACAACACTGGGGCGGAAGTCAATCATCATGGGGAGGTAAGAGAGAGTATATATATATATGTGTGTGTGTACCAGTATCTTTTCTTTGTTGAGGACTAAACCTCTTTTATTGATAAGAAGTAACACCAATCTTGGTGGTTTGCATTCTTCTCTACATAGTATTGTATATTGGGCAGTGGTTTTCAACCATTTTGAACCAAGGTCAGTGTTTGAGTTAGATGTTGAAAACTCAAAGGTGAGGAGAGGGGACAGGAAGAGTAAATTCATTGAAAAGCATGATTGTGCAGGTCAGGTATTTTTGGGTATTGCTGAGCATCCTTAGTATTATTTTGCATTCATTTTCATTGTGTAATGGGTAAGACTAATGAGCATTGCCCACTAGCAGGTGGATGCAAAAGGCTGTCCCTGCAACCCCTTGCCACCCTTCCCTGAGAGTCAAAGTAAAAAGTTGCACCCCCTCCCCTGGCTGCTCCCTATACTACCTCTCTGCAAGAGTAAAAATAAGAGTGAAGATAAAAATAGCCCACAGAGAAACTAAAATTCCTGTAATAGAACTCAATTTGTACCCTTTCCCACACACACATTCAATGGGAGTGACCCAAACTCAAGTGATTAGCGGTCAAAATTTCTTTTCAGAACAACATAGAATGTGTAAAATACCCAGACCACTCTCCACTCACCCCTGGAAATGAGCAGCTGTTTGAATGGTCGGAACAGAGGATGTGTGAGATAGACAGAAAATTGTATGCAATCTTTAAAATTGTATGAATGAAAAGCACAAATTACTTTTTTGCATATTTAGAAAGATAAGGATTGTACGCAGTTTGTGACAAATATTGAAAGTAGTCTATAATAGACTTTTGGAAATTTGGGTTTATAGAATCTAAAGCAAACATGTGCATTATACTGTTTGATATTGTTAATAAATTAAGCATGCAATTATAAGCAAAGATCAATTTTATTTAATTGATTAGAAATGTAACAATACAAATGTTCAGTTTGGCCATATAGTTTTTTATTTTTCACATATTAAAGAGAAATAGGGTGATTAATTTCAAAACTCATGTTAAAAATATATAATCATCATTTAAACAAAATTGTAAATATAATCTTATTTATTAATCAATGTTCTAATCTAAAAGTTTATTTTTTAACTGCACAAATTGAAGATATAGTTAAAACCCTCCTAATAAATAGTGATTTTTGTGTGGTTTTAATAAATGATGAATGGGAAAAACTTTGCACATTCCTTGATGATTTGGAAATATGTCATGAGGTGCTATTTTAAAAAGGCACTAGCATTTTTTGATGTCAGAATGCAAAATTCTACTGGGGCTGGCAAGGCGGGTTCTTTAATTTCTGGGTACAGCGGGGTGGACTGTCCTGGGAAAAACACCTAGGAAGAGCCCTGAGCTTGCTTCATATCGTAGTGATACATACTTTTCTTCCAGATGTAGTAAAATTTCATGAACTGGCTGACTTAAAACATGAAATGACAAGAAATGTCTCCACTAATCAACAAGGAAAGATTGTCTATAGTTTATATAGATTTAATTTTAGATTATTCTTAATGCATCTGGTCGTGCCTGTAATCGCAGTAGCCACAGGTTAGGAAATACTGTTTCATAAAGACTGTTGTTTTTTTTCTTCACTTATAATAATACTCAAGAAAACTAAATATGAAAAATTTGTTGTGACCCATAATTTAGTCTGTTTCTACTTTATCTGAACTGAACTTTGTTTTCATATTTACAATTGTTTTGTGTTTTATTATATATAGCTGCTTTCTTACTAATTTTAGATGGGGCTTGTGGCTCGGAAAGTGGTTCTTCTGTCTGGACTTCGTCCAATAAAAGTCGTCCAATATCTAACTGGTCCCCCACTCCTAAGAAAGAAATGCCTCCATCTGGCTGGGAATCACCATCACCACCTCCTAACAGACGTGCTGTTGGAAGCTCGTATGATGATGGAACTGCGGTCTGGGGTAATCCTCAACGACAAGATAAAATCTGTCACTGGACAGACATGCCTTCTGCCAAACCTATTATGAACTCCAACAATGGTATTGTGGGACCAAATGGAATGATGGGAAACATAGGTGGCAAACCACAGTCTGGCCCAGGGATGATCCGATTGCCCACCTCTAATAAAAATGATGGGAATCCTCTCTGGAATAAGCAGGTACCACCACCACCTAATCGTAACTCCAGTTGGCAAGATATGCCCCCTCATCGTAATTCACCAACAGTCAACAATTGGGGTGAAGATAATCACATGCATAATCAAATGAAGAATATGTCTAATATGCAAGGAGCTCCGTATGGAGTAGGCAGTTGGAATGATCAGCCCAACAGTTCTCAACCTTATTGGGGGACCAAACCTAAACCCAATTGTGATTGGGGCATGGGGCAAGTGGACACTAGTTCTTGGCTTGGACCAGCCAAGCAGGTAAATAGCTTGATCACTACTGTTCTTACTGCTTTTTAACACTTTACAACAAAGTTGAAAAGTGTTTATGATTTTGTTTAATTTCGTCATTGCGTAATTGTGGTTTGGATTTACTAAAGCTGTTGAAAGCAGGTTTGAATTCCAAATTTCTTAACACCTACTTATTTTCTATCATATATTTTAGAGAATGGTGTTTTTGTAATAAAAATCTTGTAAAATCAGATTGCAGGGTGTAAATGGTAGATCTCAATCCTGATAATTAAATCCCCCATACTAGTAAAGTGTGATCCTTGGATAGCTCAAGTGATCAAGTTTCGGCTGGCAAAGTGGAAAGTTTGCAAATAGTAGTTTGTATCCATGCCGGAATAGTGATTCTTTTCTTTAAAATATTTTCTTACATATTTAAATACTATGTGTATTACTGATTTTTCAACTAGTATAGCATACCCCGTGGAGTGCTACAGTATGTTTAATTAATTTCATAAATTGCACCTTCTTTTTGGGATCAGAGTGCCATTGCTGACAAAATTTTTGGGCCCCTGTGCAGTAAATATTCCCCCTACTATCTTCTGTTTTACAAGTTAATGATCGATTTTCGTAAACTGTTTATGCTGTTCGAGGTTCCAGGCCTCCTAGTCTCGTATGCAAAGCATCCTTTTGTTCCTTACTGTCGGTGGTCCTACTCGTGGAGGGTCCATTCTCTGTTTATTCATCAGTTGACATACATAGCCTTTCTTTTCCATTTGCTGCCTCCTCAGCAAATTTTCATTAAATTATTGCGTGACCATGACAAAAGATTATAATTTTCTGAAAGGTTGCCGTGAATGTTTTCCCACTACAAATGATTTTTTTCAAAAGTGCAGAGAAGATTATTAAATTATGTTTACTACAATTCACAAACACAGATATAACTAGCAATGCAGAAACGTGTCTCATTAAAATTACGATTGATAGAAAAGTTTTGATTTATGGTATGATTTTATTTCTTATTCTTGTGTTCCTACTCTTATATCCGTGATTACAGTCCAAAAATTTGTATTTTATACAATCTTTTCCCAACAATTTTTTCCTTTTTTATACAATATTTTTTCATTCTTCAGATTGATGTAAATTATTCATTATTTCACGATCATTCTTTTACAATTATATTCGGACGAGCGTATAAAATATTTATTAACATGTGTTAGTATTATAAATGTTTTTATTTTTTAATCTTTATGAAGGTGTATTATGGCTGAAATAAGTTTCATACACCTAATTTTACAGCAATTATGAATTTATTATACTTTATAATAATCTAATATCAGTATCGGATTATATCGGTTCTTCAGTAATCCAGTAGTATTGTTGGGTTACTTTTGGGTATTAATAATTTTAGGAATTTTGTTTTTAATCTAAACTGGTTCAGGAGTCTTATTCACATAGTTATTCTCTTTTCCAATATCCATTTTCCATTTGTTTAGGTTTTTGATATTTCTTCTGTTCCAAATGCATTCCATTTCATAGGTTTTGTGTTAAAAATGGCAAAAGTTCATTCTTTTTAGGTTTTAGCAATTTAAATTGGCTAATTTGTGGTTCTACTAACCCTTTCCGGACGGCAGCATTCAGGAACTGCCGCGGTCCAAAAGCCGGAGTGATTCGCTTCCGAACTGTTCCCAAAGAACCGCAAATTTTTTGTGCTAAGCCTAACTCTCGAAAAAAATTCACTAAAAATCACCTATTCAACACAGAAATCTACTTTTTTCAGGAATAAAAGAAATATTTATTTTCTATTTGATGTATATTTTTCATACAAATCTGAATACAAAATACTCGTTAGTTGCTCCCATTCTTTTATCCGAAATAAACGAATAATTTCACAAAAAAAATACTCTCTTATATTCCTGTGATTCACCAACGAAATCATAACTCTGAAATAAAAATAAAAACCGAAACTCAATTATAAAATTGTTGATGATACGAGAATTGCTCTGTCTGTTTATATTACAAAATGATGTATCATCATTCCAAGTGGAGAAGTAATTCATTCGATCCTCTTCTGCCAAGGTCATGCCTCTGCAAAACACATTGAAGTTAGTTCCACGGACATGTAACGCCATCTAGTAGAAAATTAAAACGTTCCACGTGGAAGCACGTATAAGTGCCACTCTCTGCTTACGGTAAAGTTTCCTCCGTCACAAGTGCGTGCCGTTCGTCCTTGAATGCAAGTTCGCACCTGGCACGTGGGCGTGCCGATCGTCGTGAAAGGGTTAGGGTAAACTTTTCTCAGTCACGAATGCATGCCGTCCGTCATTGAATACAAGTTTGCAGCTGATACGTGGGCATGCCAATTGTCACGAAAGGGTTAAAGAAAGTTGGTAAGGGATTAATCACAAATTAAAATGTAAATGTTTACAGTAAGAGTGCAAATGACTTAACGCAGAAATGTATCATAAGCAAATAATATCTGCCTCTTATCTTTTAACTCTTTCGCGACGGCGACATTCTGGAACTGCTGTGGCCCAAAGGAAGGAGCGCCTCGCTTCCGAACTGTTCCCAAAGGACGGCAAATTTTTTGCGCTAAGTCTAACTCTTGAAAAAAGTTCGCTAAAAATCACCTATTCAACACAGAAATCTACTTTTTTCAGGAATAAAAGAAATATTTATTTTCCATTTGATGTATATTTTTCATACAAATCTTAATGTAAAATACTCTTTAGTTGCTCCCATTCTTTTACCCGAAATATACGAATAATTTCACTGCCGTACATTCCTCCAAAAAAAAAAAAAAAAAAAAACTCATTCCTATGACTCACCAACGAAATCATTAAGCTGAAATCAAAACGAGAACCGGAACTCAATTATAAAATAACTGATGCTACGAGAAGTGCTCTATTTGTTTATATTACAAAACCATGTTTCACCACTCCAAATGGAGGAATGAATTATTGGATCCTTTCTATGCCAAGGTCAAGTATCTGCAAAATACATTGGAGTTGTTCTCGCGAACATTTAACGCCATCTAGTAGACAAATAAAAACGTTCGACATAAAAACACGCATATGTGGCACCAGTCTTTTAGGGTACAGTTTTCTTCGCCACGGATGCGTGGCGGCCATCCTTGAATGCAAGTTCGCAGTCAGCGCCAAACGTGCGGGCGTGGTAACCATCGCAAAAGAGTTAATGGATCTTTGGCATGGATGGAAAACATTTTGAACAAACTTTGTAATCTTTGTATAAAGTTATTATTTCTACACAATGTAGATACTTTTGTACCAATAAATATCAAAATTATTATTTATTTATGTAATCATTGTTTTCTTTCGTAATTTGTGTATAACCCCTGAAACGCTATCTGCTGACATGATTTTTTCCCTGTGAGAACCCTTGTCGATGATCGAAAAGAGGTTTAAGTCAGCATTTTTTCTTTTCATATCTCTGGAACTTTTTATGATAAAATGCTGAAATTTTGTACATCACTTTAGTAGTGTATGGGACACATTTTACTCATTGGAAATGTTTTTGTACGGAAGCCGTATAAAAATTTAAATTTTGTATTTCTTAAAATTTAATTCCTTGAAAATTTTGATCTATTTCATAAAATTCTGTACCTTTTTTTACACAACTTTGTTAATTTATTATATGTCAGCAATAAGATCAATATTTAAGGAATAAAAGACGAGGTCAATGTTTCTGGGACACCCTGTGTATATATAACATATGTGTATATATATATATATATATATATATATATATATATATATATATATATAATGAAAAATTCATAATTTTGCTTTAAGTTTGGTATTAAAAATTAGGGAGTTTTGAAACAGGATGTGCATTAAGGTGGAACAAAAAAAATTTCTGTTTGGATAACTGGTTTTGAGTGGTGTGGAAAAGTTGCTCTTAGACCACACAATGACAACTGTAAAATAATTATTAAATTCAATTTCGTCTTATTGCCTCAAGGCTCCTAAATCTTTGAAAAATAAGTCAAAATTGTGTAATAGAGAAAGGTATTATAAATTTTAAAAATGCAATCACATTGGCGTCATATTGGCATTTATTTGTGAAACTCTAAACAAATTTTAATAATCGGAAACCACATAGGTATAAACTTAAACTGTGAAAGTTGCTTTAATCAATAAATTTTGAAAACGTGCAGTCGAGTAAAGTTTGAGAATTCTATTTTCGACTGTAAGCTACCAAGAATGTACTATATCTTGCCTGGATTTCTTTTAGACCAGAATAAGATCCAGAATTAATTGCTTCACATAGATAGTTCCAATAAATAAAGTTGGTCCATGCTAAAGTCTTTTTTTATTGGTAATTGTTGAAAGAGGGCAATACATTTTTTTAAAAAACACAATATGAAGGTGTTGCCAGTCACTTAGGGATTTACCAATAGGTTCTATAAAACTTTGGAGTCCATCATTTGTAGTGCCATCAAGGTCAGGGCTCGATATAAGATTTCAAAACTGGCAGCAAATACTGCTGTAAGCTTTTAAGCTGGCTATAAAAACTATTCAGCTCATGGAAATTCTAACCATTGAAAAAGATTTCTAAATTTCAGTGGTATATTTTCACTAAACTTTAAAAATATTCAGTGAATAATAGTCATGAAGTGAAATCACTTACTTTGCAAGGTCTTTACAAATGTATATGGAACACTGAAATACATCTTGTATAGAAAGAGACATTTAAATATATTGCAGATGTAAATACACATTTACTTCCTTATTATTAACACCTTTACGAATATATGTCAGTTAGATAAAATTTCCTTTGCTTAATAATTTTTTTGCTAAGAGTGAGATTTGCGATCCCATACATAAATCCATTTGTGAACTGTTCGATCGACTTTAAAATCTGAAAGTGTAAGGCCATCTGCAATCCTAGTGTATCATTAAAAGTAGCCCTTCAGCCACGCTTTACTTGCTTCCATTACATTCATCATCCCTTCTATGATATGTTGATATTAAAGACTAAAATTATTTCGGCATGGTGCAGTAAGTCTTTGAATTCTTCACACCTCAAAATGTGAAGAGTTTTCTAGTACATATTCGCAACAAAGCCTGCCATAAGAAGCAGTGATTGTCACGATGGTTTTAAGGTTGCCACGACTTATCTCGAGGGTGCTTGATTATGTAGTGCAGAATGAGCTTGTTCGCATATAGTGGATGAATCAACCACTTTAATAGCTTTTCAAATTTTCATTCCAGACATCAACTGGCACCTCCTATTGTTTCTGTATTAATCACAGTCTTACTACAGCCAATAAGAACAATTTTGCAATTATTAGTATTATTCTTGTCAAAAAGTTTTGGATTTTTTTTACTTACAATTTAAAGCCTTTTCAGGACAGATTCAGACACTGGTTCCTTTATCAAGCTTTTATGCTCCTTTGATATATAAATTTTCACTGCGAGTCCTCCATGACTAGAGTTTTATCTTTATAGCCATCAAAATATAAACTCATTTTCTTAGATTCAATTATTATGACTGTGATTATTATTTAATAGAGTTCTTTCTTTTTGTCTGGCTCTTTTAATTTTACTTCTGTCCACAACTTTCAATAAGTCACTTTCAGAAACCAAGCCAATGTCTTGGCAATGTCTTGTCAGCCATGGTCTGAGACAATTGCTGCTCCAGCTCTGTCAGGAATGCCACATCTATCTAAAGTTTTAGCAAACATGAAATACTCCTTTAAATTACTATGTGTGATGTACTGTCTAGTGCTGTCTAGTTTCTTGATAGGTTTCATTTGAAGAGTGTTCCTTTCTTACTGGGCATGTTCTGATAGAAGAAATAGCCATTGTATTTTTCCCATAAATAATTCCTGTTACTTCTTTCGATTTATTCCATCAAGGTTTTTCTTTGACGATTTCATATCAATGCTGCCAGTAGCCATCTTTTGGTCAGTGCATGGATTAAGCACATTTTCTTTCTTTCTGTAATTGGTATTTTACTTATTTTTTCACAGTTACAAGAGTCGAAAGATTCACTCTTGCATGTTGATAGGACAAAGTTTTCTCTCTGAATATCTTTATCCTCATAACTTTCGATGTTTCATCTTGATGCATACAGTTTTATAAGTTTCTGTACTTATCATGGTATGTTTATATCTTTTTCACTTCCTCGTGATGGTCTATAATCAAAATTAAAGCCCATTGGTGTCACTAACTAGGTTCTTGTATTGTTTTGGTTTGCCATGACTTTTCCCACAAGTAGCACAGCATTATATTATGTCTTCGCAGATCAGCAAAATATCAAGTAGTAAATCACACCCATGACAAATACATGACACACTAATTTGCTCCTTAACTATGCCATTAAATATCAGGCAGTAAATCACAAACGCATGACACACTAATTTGCTCCTTAACTATGACATTAAGTAACATTTATACACAATTCAACCAATTTCGTTGTTTTGCTTATACTAAGTTATTTTACAGCTATTTGAACTCTCAAAATGCATGGGGGAAGAGTGTTGTAGTCCATTGGAACTCCAATGAAAGTATTTTAGTGATGTCTTAAATGCCCAACCACAGCTGATGTGTTGCAGGTGCAGAGAAAGTGTTCTGATCGGTCATTCAATATGCCTGGCGTTGCAAAAAGCACATCACAACTATTAATGGCCACGTAATGTGAAACATTGGTATATGTTCAAATAATGTGAATTGTAATTTAGTAATGACAAATGGAGTAAATTCATTCGTTTAAATTGATAATGGTAATAATTTGATATTTTCAGGAGTTAAAAACAAAAATTGGGGAAAATGCAATAATTATATGCTTTCTTAAAATGAATAGTATGTATACACGTCAACTAATTAAACTTTAAAACTTTTATATTTCATCAATGACTGCTATAAGTTTCTTAAAATGTTTAATTGTGTTGGGGCAGTATTTTTCAAAGATATTTTATGTTCAGGATCTTGGTTTGATAGAGCAACTTTGCCGCACTTTGATTTAAAGAGAAAATGAACATGGGAGAGCGCTCCACCCTCTAAAGTGCATGTCCTGTTGTAACTTTCTTTAATGCATGTATTCATTCATTCAGAGATTGATGCAACAAAGGGGCTCTGCCATTGTAGATGACATTTCAGAAAATAGTAACCTCCCTATTGATCCAGCAAAAGACATATTTGAAAATTGGACGGATGTTAAAACTACTCCTGACATTGTGGGTCGAAAACTAAAGGTAAAAGAAAACATTCTTAGGATCTTGATTCTTTGGTTTTAAGAACTTTAAGGGGAATATCAGTTTTTCTTATCAGTCATTTATTTTATTTTGTAATATTTTATTATTTTAACACTGATGTTATTCCGGGATCTATTTAATAAAAAAAAATATTCACACCCCTTTCATTATATATATAGGGTGAACGGTTCAGTGAATGACCATTTTACAATAGTTGTTAAATGAAAAATTTATAAAGCTGTAACTGTACAAGTTTAACAAAAGTTGTTTATTTGATTGCAACCTTTGAGGTGTTCGCATTAAGGAAAAAAATATAGCTAAAACAATAAATACATATGGTGATCACAAAAAATTAATAAGCAGCAAAGTAGCAAAAAACCTAGTGAATGACTGATGAAGTCCAGTGAAGGAACACAAAATTGACCAGTGAATGACCAATTTTATTTTATATCAAAATAGAAATACTAAAACATAGTGATGTTCAAATAAACCTATAAATGTTGAAAAATTATAGAAGGCCAATTTGCATTGACAGGCTAACATTTAACAGCCCTGTATTTATCTGTTTCTGAAATAAAATAATTATTCCTTGCAGAAACCAGTTACGGCGGCTTTATGACCTCTTTAATGTTCACAGGATCATACCAAATTTTATCTTCCTGCTCTGGCCACTTCCAGTGTTTTGAGCCACTCATTGACATTGTGCTTACTTCTACTTCTTTGACACTCTTTGCAGTGACCATTCCCGGGAAGAATTCCCCTTCATACTCGACAATAACATACGAATTTACTTGTATGGCCAATGCCTCACTGGCAGCCTCGTCACTTGAACCGTTATTGAAAAAGTTATTAGAGCGACTATCATTAAGAAATAGATCATCCTCATCAGCGCTGGTTACTGGCTCTTCTGGCACATACTTTCTCTTACATTTTAACACTTGCTTTCCTTTTGCTTTAGTAGTTTTAGTTGCTGTTGATTTTTTGCGTGCCTCACGATCTATTCTTCGACGCTTTTTAATTTCCTCTTTTTCCAATTTTTCCTTTTCTCTTTCATCATGAAAGTATTTCCATTTTTGTGATGTGGTTGCAAATGGTGCAGTTTTGGCCCTTCTTGTTTTCTTTTTATTTGAATCATTGATTTTTGGCCAATGGAGATGCTTGTCCCAAATGCTTTCTGGGGTTCTGCACTGCGAGGAATCAGGCTTTGGTGTTGTAGATAGGCCTAAGTTTAAATCAGGGTTTGGAGTTACATTACGTGAAGGAGTAGATGAGGGGATACTAGTTGAAGTTGAAGATGGACTTTCAATGTCAATTTCAATATCATGCACTGGTGATGGGACAATTTCTGTAAGTAGCAAGTCTTGTTCTTGCCGTGCATTCTGATTATCATCATCCATCATAAAAAGCTGCACGTCATCAGTTTCCTGTGCAGCAACCAGTGAAGGGTTGTCCTCATTATGTGTGGGTACTTGCTCTGTTTTTTGTATGTCGACTTTTTGATCTTGATATTTGGACCATATGCGGTACAAAGTCTCTTCTTTCGAAGATGCAATGTTCGAAGTCTCATTTTTTCTTGCTTCTTGGAACATTTCAAGTAGTTCAGCAGGAAGTTCAGATTCCAGCATTTGTAAAAACATGATAGACTCTTTGGACTGCTGTACAACACATGCGCGTGTAATTTCGTTATGACGATTCTTCATGGATTTGGTGAAATCTACTGCTTCTACGTTGAAGGGATAAATGCCACATGCTGTAAATGCATTTTTGATAGTGTTTTCTTTCACTGATGCATTAAATGCCTCCTGAAACAATGGTGTGAATGATAACCGAGTAATTGCCTGGTTACTTTGCTGTTTGAAGCGACTCACAGATTTTCTCCATTCTACTTTCCTTGGACGAAAGACTCCAACATCGCAGACCTGTAGAATATGAGTTGCATTAGGCAAAAGACAGAACAAAAATATTCCTTTTTCCACACAAAAGTTTCGCAATTCCATATTCACATGAGACTTGTGGCCATCAAGTAGGAGCAAAACTGGGAATGTAACTCTATTCTTCTCTTTAACCAAGGGTAGAAACAGTTGGCGACATACTCAAAAAATGTTGCTGCAACCATCCATCCAGATTCACTACGCCCAATAAAATAGTCACTGGGTATCGATGCAGCAATGTCTCTGGGAATCCTTTTATATGGAAAAACCACCATTGGAGGAATAGCTTTCCCATCAGCAGAGAAGTTTGCAAGTACAGTAATACACGCCTTTTCTTGCCCAACAGCATGGAAATTTCTGTATGTTTTGGGGCCAAGTACCTTACCAGTTTGGGGACAACACTGAACCCCTGTTTCGTTGACATTATATATCCTACTTCCATCCAACAGAAGATCAGCACAGTCTTCATCCTTTAGGTAATCTTCTAATTCTTGGAACCAATCTCGGATGTGTTGCTCCGTAACGCTAGCACGTGCTTTAGAGATAATTTCTGCGTTCCTCTTACTAATAGCTGGCCGTCGTTTCAAAAATAACTTCATCCATTTGTCGTCCAGGCCTGTTATCCGTAAATGGGTTCTTTCGCTCTGTCTGAACCATCAGCTTGTACACAGCATCCTTTACTTTCTCAGGGTGCATAGGAAACCCAATTTAGCTTTATCAATTATCCATTCTTCTAGTTTATCTTCTTCCACAGCGGTAAGAATAGTTGGAGGCCCCATTTTCCTTCCTTCAATAGTTTTCCCATGAAGCTTATTAATTAATGTTCCTTTTGGAATGCCGTACATCTGTGATGCCTTATTTTCACTTATTGTCTTGGCACGGACAGCTTGTAAGGCATCCGCTAATTGTTGCGGAGTATAGTTGAAGCGCTTGTAATGTCTGCGTTGCACATTTTTATTCTCCTCGTCTCTTTTATCTGCCATCCTGCAATGTAAAAATTTAGATGTTAGGTATTTGAATAGGTCTTTTAATTTGACTGTAAAGAAACTTCTATTCCCCAGCATTAAATTAGAAGCTTAGTAACATCATCAGAAGCTTTATTTGTAGCTGAAGTAATCTTCCAAGCCCAGTAAATGACTAACCACAGACCAGTAATTGACCACCCTGGTCAATCACTGGCTAGGCATGTACCCTGCTTAATTTTAAGCAAAAATAGTAACATGCTATTTATATTATAAATTTAAAACTTCCCCCCATTAATCTAGCTCTAATAATAAAAGAAGACCAGTGAATGACCATTGCAGTCACTCACTTACAACCTTTTTATTTAGTTTGAAGATTCAATTTTGTTTTCACACTCAATAAACCCTTTCTAGCTAATAAATAAAGCTTCATTCCTGTTAATTTGCGTAAGACTGCAGTTTCCTTACCTTACTATTTTGTAGTAAACTGCGTGAGTAGGCTCAAAGCTTCTTTTCAGACAGCCATCTTTCCCTCAGAACCATGTGACCAGCTGGACCAATCCTAGCTAGTTTCATTGATTACACTCTAAGGAACAAGATGTAAGGTTGGTTTTCATTGAATGGATTGGCTGAAACTTGTTTTAAAGGCATTTGCAGGTAATTTGTCATTCACTGGTATGTGGTCATTCACTGGTAGGGTCACCCTATATATATATATATATATATATATATATATATATATATATATATATATATACATACATACATACATACATACATACATACATACATGGTCTTCCAAAAATATTGACCTCGGCTTTTATTCCTTAAATATTGATCTTAGACATATATAATTAATTACAAAGTTGCATAAAAAAAGATACAAAATTTTATGAAATCGATAAAATTTTCAGGACATTAAATTTGAAGAAATACAAAATTTAAATTTTTATGCGACCCCCCCCCCCCCCCCCCCCCCCCATACAAAAACATTTTCAATGAGTAAAATGTGCCTCATACACTAATAGGTGTATGTACAGAATTTCAGCATTTTATCATAAAAAGGCCCAGAGGGATTAATCACAAATTAACATGTCAATGTTTACAGCAAGAGTGCAAATGACGCAGCGCAGAAATGCATCATAGGCAAATAATATCTGCCTCTTATATTTAATGATGGATCTTAGGCATGAATGAAAAACATTTTGAACAAGCTTTGTAATCTTTGTAAAGTTATTATTTCTACACAGTGTAAATACTTTTGGGCCAATAAATAGCAAAATTATTATTTATTTATATAATCATTGTTTTCCTTCATAATTTGTGTATGACCCCTAAAACGTGATTTGCGAACATGATTTTTTTCCCTCTGAGAACCCATGTCGATGCATCAAAAAGTGGTTAAGTCAACATTTTTGTCTCTGGGACTTTTTATGATAAAATGCTGAAATTTTGCACATCACCTTATTAGTGTATGGGACACATTTTACAGATTGGAAATGTTTCTGTTCGGGAGTCGTATAAAAATTTAAATTTTGTATTTCTTAAAATTTAATTCCTTGAAAATTTTAATCGATTTCATAAAATTCTGTACCCTTTTTTATGCAACTTTGTAATTTATTATGTCTAAGATCAATATTTACGGAATAAAAGCCGATGTCAATGTTTTTGGGACACCCTGTGTGTGTGTGTGTGTGTATATATATATATATATATATATATATATATATATATATATATATATATATATATATATATATATATATATATATATATATATATATAGCCTAAAATTCTCATATTCTCCCCTTATTATCTTATTTTAGCTGTACTTCATTCTCTTGAAATTATATTTTCATCTTTTTATCTTGAAGCTTTAACTGTTGAATATCTCTTTTTATTGTTTTTACGCAGTACAGTTTTTATTACTCTCTTTGGCAACAGCTAATCACATCTTTTCATTTCTGCATATGGCAACATTGGTCTAGCCATATTTTGCTTGTCATGGTTGCACGAATGAAGTGTATTTTAAGGTATTTATGTTTCCTTTATTGTTCCAATCTATATGCTTGTCGTCCATATAACACAAGTTTATAGATAAAATCTATCTTGTGTTTCAGAAACAAGCATTTTTGTGTTCATTTCGAAGGGATATATGGACTTGAAGAGAATTTTTTCGAAATGAACTTAAGCCTAAAGCTCTTCCATGTGCAAGCTTTTTTGCTTGATTTTTTTGTTTTCCTATTTTCATTCCTCATTTTTGAAATTTGTTGATTGTCTTTGTCTTTATGACCTGCATTACGCTTTATTATTTCCTCATTATGTCTTAATTTCTTTTATTTCTTTGTATTTTGTAGAAAATTTTGGAATAGTGTATTATGAGTTACTACATTCTTTCTAACATTGGATTTACTAATTTATATTTATATATATATATATACACACAGTCGAACCTCGATATGTCGAATTTGAAGGGAGTAGAAAAAAAATTCGAGATATTGAAAATTTGAAAAATTTTAAGGAATTCATAAAAGAATATATACATACTAGTCCTATACTTTACACATTTTTTAAAAAATCACTTACTTTATCTTACAAACAGAGAATTGGATATTACCCAAGAAAATGCTGACAACAAATAAAGTGAAGCAATGATTGGATATGAATGTAATGTAATACTATGTACGTACATACATTATTAAAACTTAATCTTGCATTTCTTTATTTGCAAAATAGATATCTATGACAGTTTGGTTACAGCTACTGAATGCTTCAATATCTATCACATTTTCCAAATGAGCTAGGCGGATCCAAATGAGCTTAATTTTGTGGCGATAGTTCACTTTAAAACTCTGAATAATACCTTGGTCCAAAGGCTGTAACTAGAAGTTGTGTTTGGTGGCTTGAAACGAACTTTCACGGATTTTAATTTTGGTACGCTGTTATGCGCTGTATAGTTTTCCAAAAAGAGAACAATATCGTGATTTTCACGGGACATGTTTCTGTCTAGTTCCTTCAACCAATTAGTGAAAATTTCGGCAGTCATCCAAGCCTTATTGTTCGCAAAAGTCATTGGAACAGATTTCATTCTTGAAAAACATCGGGGAGGTCTGGCAGATTTACCTATCATAAGAGGTTTGAGCCTTTCTGAACCATCCATATTAGTGCAAAATAGCAAAGTTAATCTTTCTTTGCTCCTTTTCCCACCATGACATGCTTCACCTTTAATGGCCATAGTTTTATCAGGCATACATTTAAAAAATAGTCCTATTTCATCTGCATTAAACACATTTTTTGGAGCGTATTTTTCTAGATGAAAAGATGAAATGGTAAGATGATCCAAATGGTAAGATGAAAAAATTCGAGATATCGAGAGTTTGATTAAAAAAAAAATTCGGGTTAAAGAGTTTGTTTTACATTAGTTTTATACCGTGCGTGAAGGAAGATGAAAATATTTTGAGATCGAAAATTTCGAGATACCGAGGTTCGACATATCAGATCAAGTCAGATTGCATCATGCATAATAGGAATATTATGAAGGAGGCAATAAAACGGAATTATCCAATTGGCTTCCTGACATGTTATTATAATTCCCTATTTAATACAAAAAAGGGAGAAAATGCTTACTTAAAGGATATGGCAGAGGTATAGAACGATGAAAGTAAAAATAACGTATTACGCATGCGTAAACTGCTTTTATATATAAGGTACTCTGGCATTTGCTGCATTTCCATTCTTTTCCTTCCCTTGCAATCCTGGTTGATTCCTATTTGTTTCTCTGCACTTTTTCGAGTGTTTTTGACTTGACACATATACGGAAGTATGACTTCTGCATGGCATTGGTACCGTGAGTGTTGCCCGGGCATAAAAGCAGCCTTTTAAACGGGAAAGAGGGGTCGCCATCCCTATCTACCATTTTATGCCTTGCATTTGGTCATTTCCCTTATTTTTTCATATGAATCTTATATATATATATATATACACAGAGTTGGGCAAAATACATTTAAAATACAAAATATATTTAAAAAATTTAATATTACTGTGTATTGGAACAAAGGTTCAATGTAAAGCAATATTTATCTATACATTTTATTGGAAATAAACAAACCTTATGTTTGTTAAATATTAACATTGACATTTATAAATGATTAGAGTGTATTGTCATTGATGATTGTTTCGCCAGTGCCGGGTTAAATATGTATCTTATAATATCATAATTTCTTCATTATATTAAGATCTTAAATTACACATTGGCCTGAAAAAAAAAAAACTCACAGAAAAAAATATTCAATTTTAACATCATTTGCTGCAATTCATAAATTGATTTAGCAACTCAAAATCATAACTATAGTACACTAAGCAAAATAGAAATATTTTATATAAAAAAAAAAGTTAATTAATAATTAAAGATATCATTTCTTACCACATTTTATATGATAGAGATTTTGTAAATATTTGCATCTGAAGAGCAAAATATTCCATGTAAACTCTTAGAGGGCTGAAGCAGTAATTCCCAACCTTTTTTATTGGGAAGAACTCTTGAAATATTTAGTAAACTCCCATGGGACCCCTACTTGGCTGACACTTATTAAGTTCCACAGTAATAAATTACAAAATAGCCGTGTAAAGTAGTAGAGTTCGTGAATAATATCTAAATCATACTTTGGAATAAATTATTTAAGTGCATTTATTTTTTTTTTCTCCCTATGTATTACTTTTCTTATATATACATGGTGTCCCAAAAAGATTGAAATATGCTTTAATTCTTTACCTGTGGGATATAGTGGGCAATGTAAATTGCAAAAATGTTGAAAGTAAGGTAGGAAATAAGATTATGTTGATGAAATAATCCTCCCATTCATTTTCAAAAAGTTACACTTTTTAAATTTTTATACGACCCCCTTAAACAAATTGGGTCCATCAGAAATTTATTTTTAATGCAACAAGATCATCAAGAAAACCCGCATATCTGTATCTTTAAAATCAACTGAATTATGATAATGGAAAAAGTCTGACTTATGCCACTTTTCCGTACCATGTGAAAGGCTGTTTCATCAACGAAAATGGGGATCATAAACGAATTGACAATGGAAATTGTTTAGATCAAAAGTGCATTAATATGTCAAAATTTTTTTATCACAAATGCATATAAAGCAGTGGTACTTACTATGCGGTTGGGTATCCTATGTATTATTATCCAGTTTTATCTTTGTGATGTGTCACAAATTTACATTTCTAATTTGATATATGGGCCAACACGGTGGGCGAGCGTTCAAAGCGAGCGTTTCCAAGCAATCGTTCGACCGCCGCGTTGTGAGTTCGAGTCCCACGTAAGACATGGATGTTGTGTTGTTGGGCGCAGTATGTTCTGCCCCCTCTGGTGCGCCTGGGACTACGTCCTAGGATGGCTGGATGTTCTGGCCGATATATAGGCAAATGATGACAGTCATGTGCCTGGCCGTTTAATAAAAAAAATTTGATATATGGTCCCCATTCACAATGTTAAATTTTCAATTAAATATTATAACTCACTCAATTTTAAAGATACAGATATGCGGGTATTTTTAATGATCTTGCTGCATTAAAAATAAAAACTTTCTGAATGACCCAATTTGTCTAAGGGGTTCATATAAAAATTTAAAAATGTGTAACTTCTTGAAAATGAATGGGAGGACTATTTCATTAACGTAGTCTTAATTCCTAACTTACTTTCAACATTTTTGTAATTTACATTGCCCACTTATCTCCAACAGGTGTTATTGAAGTGTGTTTCAATCTTTTTGGGACATCCTGTATAATATAATGTTTAAGGAAAGTATTGTGACAGGTTGAAAATTTGAATTCAAGTTTTCGACGGGAGGGCATATTTCTAGCATTCCTGAACACGAATTGAACGTTTTTGAGGTGATGTATGTGTGTGTGTATCAGTGAGTGTGTGGAGGCGATATCTCACGAACGAAGGGAGGAATTTGAACGAAATTTTGTACAAATATTACAATCCATAAATACTAGAAGCCTATTGTTTTTAAACACAACCAAATATTCTGAAGACACCTAGATTTTCGAATAAAATTTTGAGAAAATTATCAAAAAGTCAAAACTTTCAGTGAAGTTACGTAGATGATCATGTAATTTTTCATTAGAAATGGACTAACACAAACTTTAGAATGCTAGCATAATCCGTTCTCAAGATATTGCACATTTTTCAAATAAATTTATCAAAAAGTCACAAAAAATATTAACTATTGTAGAATATGTTCACTTTCCATATGTAACACTAGCTGCCTTTGGCGACCAGCCTGTTCGCTACCCTTAAAAATTCTGACCGTGGCAAACTCGCTGACGCGACCTACCAGAAAGGTGTAAGGTAATTGTTTGGATGGCCAGGAAGTGCCCCCCAATTTAGACCGGAACCCAGTAGGGTAGGCATCCACAGGGACCGTACCCTCCTTCCCCTACTACCAACCTGTCGGAAGGATTTACAGTCCAACATGTGTAACGTGATCATACTCCGGATGAACACTGCGGCAGTTTTGACAGTGGCGGGAATCGAACCAGGGCCTACCAAGTGCAATTCCCGCACGCTAACCACTGGTCTACCACGCCCTCCACGACAATCTCTATAACTTTTTTTTATTTACCCAATTTAGACCGGAACCCAGTCGGGGAGGCATCCACAGGGACCATACCCTCCTTCCCCTATCACCAACCTCTCGGATGGAATTACGGACCCACATGTTTAACATAATTGTACTCCATGTGAACACGGCTGCAGTTTTGGCAGTGGCGGGAATCGAACCCAGGCCTACCGAGTGCAATTCCCGCATGCTAACCACTGGGCTACTGCGTCCTCAACCCCGTGGAGTTAACAAAGTTTGGTTTAGTTTAATGACATTAAAACTAAAAATGAAATTTTAAGGTACCGCGACAATCTCCATAACTTTCTTCTTATTTATTTTTTTATTTCTTCAGTGTTTAAGCTTTCCATTAATATCATTTAAAATATCCTCATTCCATAGTTCCATATATCCATTTAAAATATCCATAAATTAAAATATCCATTTAAAAAATTCATATTCTTCTATCATTTAAAATATAAATATAATAATTTCACCCAATGTATACAATACATCACCACAATTCAATCCACCATAATTCAATCATTTAAATATTATAATGACCATATGCTAAGTTCTTAATTCTATCATTTAAAATATCACTCTAATCCGATGCAACGGCGTGACGTCCCCCCCATTTCTGGGCGGGGCTGTCGGAGGAAGAATCGGAGCTTTGCTGAGAATTGGGCAAGAAATATAAAATCATGACATCTTTAAAATTGTGATCCTGCGGACAATTTTCATTATTTCTTGACCAGATTGGACTTGTAAAAATGCTAGATCTTTGACCTTTCTGAAAATGTAAATTATTAGTCGAAATTATGAGTAGTTTTTACAATGGGAGGATTTAAAAACGAAAGTTGGTATTTTTTAACCGAAAGTGACTTTTGTTTTAAAATCTTTAAAAAATATTAGAAATCGAAATTGAGATTTGAAATTGATATATTTTTACTCACAATTGTCTGCTCTTTCCGGTGGTGTGATTTGTCTTTTTCTACGACGTCTGGATCATGGAGAAAAAAGGGCAAATAACGTTCGAAATCACATAAAACATTAAATAACAAAAAAAAATAATTAAAATTTTAAAAATTCGTTTCATGTGTCCCCTTCCCACCCACCCCCGGGTCTCTAATTGCCAAAATTCGTAGCTCTCCGACGTGCGGTAGCTGAACGTATAGTGTATAAGACACACAGATAAACAGACATTGCCTTTTATTATATAGATTATGCGATAAATTTGTTAACTTCATTTTCGTAGATTTAGCTTGTTCCATTCGCGAGAGATTATACCTTTGGTAATAGTTTTGTATTTGGATGCAACTACTCATTTATCTACCATAAGAATAACCCATTTCTCCGTCCATAATGCTTAGTGACGTATTTGGCGGAATATCGCCAAATTGGTGACTTTTTAAAATGTTGCCAAATGGACGAAAATGTGTCAATTGATTAAAAAGTCGCCAAATTGATAGAAATGATAATTAAAGGCGAACAATTTGGTGACTAATTTGACAGGATGTCGCTAATGGTGAAAGAAGTAAATTCATTGCATTATATAAGGAAAGTCATGTACTGCCCACATGTTTAATTATTGTTAACCCTTTCGGGACGGCGGCATTTCGAAACTACCTTGGCCCAAAGGACGAAGCACTTCGTTTCCGAAATGTGCCCAAAAGACGGCTATTTGTTTGCGCTAAGCCTAACTCTCGAAAAAAATTCACTAAAAATCACCCGTTCAACACAGCATTCTACTTTTTTCAGGAAGAAAGGAAATACTTATTTTCTATTTGATGTATATTTTTTATACAAATTTTCTTTTATCAAAATATTAAAAATTTTAGTGTATATATGTTTTAGGTACAGATGGATTATTCTTTGGCATGTCCTTCCGATTTTTTAAAACTGTACCACATACATGTGTATTCTTAGACAACAAATACTTTGCAAGTACAGAAGAGGTAAAAAATTTATCCAAATACAAAGTATATCCTTTTCCTAAAAGTTCACTTGGAAATGTTTTCACAACGCGTTCTCCATACCCACCATCAGAGCTTGATAATCCCCTGTCCTTTTCAGTATACACAAGGAAATTCCATTTATAGCCTCATTCCGATTCTGACGATTTATATATTTTTATTCCATATCTGGACCTTTTCGATGGGATATATTAACGAAATCCCAGCCTTCCTTTCCATGAGAACATAAATAACCTAATCATTTCATTGCCGCACATTCCTTTACCCTCCCCCACCCACTCAAAAAAAAAATACTCTCTTATATTCCTCTAATTCAACAACGAAATCAATAAAAGACAAAATTAGAACGAGACCCGGAACTCAATTATAAAATTGTTTATGCTGCGAGAAGTGAGCTGTCTGCTTACGCTACAGAACCATGTTTCATCCCTCCAAATGGAGAAATAATTCATTGGATTCGCCTTGTGCCAAGGTCAAACATCTACAAAATACATTTAAGTTGCTTCCACGGGCATTTAACGCCATCTAGTATACAAATACATTCAAATTAAAACGTTCCATGTAGAAACACCAATATGTGCCAGTCGTCCTTTAGGGTAAAATTTCCTCCGGCCCGGCGGCGTGCCGTTCGTCCTTGAATGCATGTTAGCAGCTGGCACGTGGGTGTGCCGATTGTCACGAAAGGGTTAATAATAAAAGACGAACATTTTTGTTTTATATCTGGCTTACTGATTACCAACAAACAATATTGTTGTTGAGACCCAGACTGTCCGACCTACCAGAAAGGTGTAAGGTAACTGAGAAACAAACAATGTGTGATTTTATGTTTAAATTTTGTGATGATAATTTTTAAATTTTCAATGTTTAAATTTTGTGTTGGTAAAAAAGTTACATTTAATTATTTTATGATAAATGCACGTTTTTTATCTGATGTAATTAAACAAAAATATAATGTAATTTAATTGGTTTGACATTTTCCCTTATTGTTTGATTGTTTTTTTCAAATCTTTTATTTGAAAACTTTGAGTGTTTGGCAAAAGTGCTAGTAATATTCGTTACTGCAAACCATTGAGCTGCTAACTGAATTCCTTGAAGCCTCAAAAATTCTCAGTCTAAATAAAATTTGTTTTCTCAATTAAAATCCTCACTACTTAATCAAGTTAAACTTTCAAAATGCTTTATTGTTTTATTAATAGTTCTTGTTTAAACCATAATCATTTTAATTTTCTTAATTGCAAAAAAAAATGGCAAGTTCTACTGTTTTTGCAAACTTTTGCAAATTCTCCAAGAATCCCTTGCACAAGTTTGCTGAGACTGACGAGTCCACAAACTGAATGCCAAGGGTCTAGCTAAAATATTTGTTAAATCGAGGTTCTACTGCATAAAACTAAAATCTTACCGTTAGATGCATTTAGACATTAGTTGCGACTTCAAAAGACTCACTTATAGCTAAACATTTTGGTTTGCATAAATTGCATTCTGCCTTAACTTTTCCATTATCATCAATATATATATATATATATATTATTTTAAAATATTTTCCATCTAATTTGACACATCATGCACCGTCATAATCCATTAATTCCCTTGATACATTTTCATTACTACCAGAAATATCAGTCATCTTTTACCGTGTCTTAGCAGTCATGACTTGCATTGCATCTCTTATAAAAAAAAAAAATGCTATGCGTAGCGAATTGTTTTTAAGTTCTGTTTTCACAAAGCATATACAGTGATCGCTCACTTATGCGTGGGGACAGTGAGAAAAACGTGCATAAGCAAAAAACCACAAAAGGGAGCTTAAAAGTTGATAGAATACTAGTAATTTAATTTACTTAGTTACTGGTATGAGAATTGATAAGAATAATACTCGAGATGCTACTAATTTGACTTGTAAAAAATTTAGGGTTAGCAGATGAATTGATGATTCGATGCGTACTCTGAAGTCGTATTCTGAAACACAGCTCTTGAATATTATCTTAAGCAGATGTATGCACAGTCAAAAGCCATCTATGAAGTGTTGGCTGGGCCGTGAAAAATATACGAAGTCAGTTCAAAGAAAAAACACTGTTCACTTTATTGGGTGAATAACATAATTAGGCAATTTACACATCCTCGTAATTTCCATGCCGTAAAACTTTAAACAATACTATGTACAAAGGTTTTCGTAGAAACAACTAGTTCGATAGAACTTTCTTGAAGCATTTGTAGTAAAGAATTATACTACCAACTTGCGTGCATTTGCAGCCACCATTGAAGGTATCACACTTGGCAAACAGGATCCAATGGATGAAATACCGGCAAATATTAACGTGACTTCCAAACATTTCAACGCAAGTAAATTTAACACTTAGCTTTATTTAAATGCACGTAAATTCAGTAAAAGCCATCATACTTTAAAAAAATACAGTGCTTTAACTAAACACATCCGACACGTACTGGTCTAAACTGACCATATCAGGGATCTAGACTGATCCAACGATCGACTACTGATGATGGACGATAGATAGATAGAAGATAATGCCTCAAGAAACTTCTGTCTTATATATTCGAAAATGAACTGTTCCGGAAACGCCCCCGAATCTGCAAATGAGATGCATACGCATTGAGAACTGATTTGCATGAAACCTCATGTTGAAAAACGTCACTGTTCATGCCGGTGAACGGAAAGAGTCGTTCATATTAAATTTGCATAAACGTCTGTTATCGGGAATCACAGTGTTTTGAATTTTTCCAACAAAAGTGAAAGATCAATACATTGTACTACATTATATTGTTAATTAATACTATGTATACACTACTGAAAAATGTAAATAAGATTAGTTTCAAAATGCAATGAATTTATTTTTTAATGAATTACTATTTTTTAAGAACACAAAGAAAATGGAAATGCTTACTTGAGTCTTTTCAAGTTCATCAAGATGTGAAAAATTCCTTTACTTCCGAAATTGAACTGAAAATAGTCACGCAGAGTTTCTAATGCTTCTAACACTACTGTGTGAGTTGGAGGAACTTTTGCCGCATCTTCTTCATCATCATTGTCCACCTCTTCTTTGTCACCGCCATTTATTTCAGCTGCAATGTCTCCAATTTCCCGCAATTGAGCTGTGATTAAATTTTCATCTACATCAACGAATTCGTTGAAAGTACATATATCGAGTCCACCAATATGCCAATCTTCTTCGTTTATCAATCACATGAACCTCCCACGTACACCCCTGTGTATAAGGTAGGGGAATGTGTTCTTGGAATCTGAAAAATAGGGGAAGGTCGAGAGGATGCATTCTTAGAAGCAGAATAAAAAGGGTAAAATTCTTGCGATAAGCAACACCTGACTACTTGAAGGAACCTAATTTTTGAACTGAGAAAGTTTTTTTTTTCGACGCGCATAAGTGAGAGGTGCTTTTTATGGCGGCGCATAAATGAATAAGAGTTGTCATTGTTTTCCTATATCCCTGGCCGGGACCACGGAAAAAACGTGCATAAAAGAGAGCTCGTAGAAGTGAAGGATCACTGTAACTTCAAGCTCCCTTCTTCCTTTTTTACGTACATGATAGGAAGGAGCCATCTACCAAACATCATTCTATAATTCCAATAGGAACGCTGAGTAAAGTTTATAACAAACAATTTTTCTCAAAGGCCTTTGCAAACGCTAGACATTTTATTTATTAGCAACACCAGCTAAAAAAGGATGTTTATATTAACTGCTGGAAATGAATTCAAAGATTAGACAAAATATAGATTCACAGTTTTCTTTTTTACAAATTATTGAATTGTGGTTTAAACACGATAGTTTGAAATCTGAAGAAATGTATTTTGAGTATTTTTAAAATACAATACAAAATACTCTAAAAATGTATTTTCAATACATTACCAAAATACTTTAGTTTTTTCAGTTTAAACTACAAAATACAAATGTATTTTGAAAATGTATTTCAAATACATGTATTTTTTATACTGCCCAACTCTGTATATATATAATGTCACATCAAAAACAAACCCTTTTATAAAATTCAGTAAACTCTAGAATATTTGTTTAAAAAATGAAACATTAAAATAGATCTGGAGAAAACTTAATTAGGTATCTTGGTACACTATTTAACTATTGGAATTGTTTCTTGCATTAAAATGTGTAATATGATGACCCAAAAGAAATACTGCAGTGAAAATTTTCCAACTTTCTTTTAATTCAAGAAAAGGTTAATCATTATAAAGAAAAAAGGAAACTAACTGTATATACCAATTTTTGTCTGATTAAGTGACATACTAAATAGTCAAAGTAGAATTATATTTCTTATTTTTCTTCTATTCTCAAAAAATATGCTGCTTTCCCTAATGACTCAATTAAGCCGAATCCACTGAGTGTGTTCTAGCATATGTTTAACGATCGCCCCATTTTCCACGCAAGAATTTTATATGCAATGCCAGAACTAGGTTTTCCAGTGTTGACTTGCGAAATAACTGAGTGCCCTCTTATGAAAAAAAAATTATCATGCCAAAAAGGGGTTTCACATTGTAGTGTAACATGAATAAAATATTAGAATAAATTAATAAATATGAATTTTTTAACTAGAATAAATTGTCCAACTTTTTATATAAAATATTTTGTTAGAATACAAAGATATACACTCAACTTTTTGCCAAACTATAGAATTGTGATATCTTACTATTTTGGATGCCACAGAATAAAAATAAAATAACCTAAAAAATGTAAATTTCAATGTATTTAAAAAATATATGAAGGACTTGTCCTACAGATTCAATTTTTCTGATGGTGTTAAGATGTAAACTGATAATATTTTCATTTGCAAAGGAATGGATTTATGTGAATATAGCTAAACTATCAAAAGCTGTGATTTGAATGGATTCGCACATATGGAGTATGTTCACTGTGAAAGATTTCAAATTAAAACTTAACAAATAAATTGTCGGAAGAATAAAAAATTAAATATTAACAAATACATTACTGATTTAAGGAAGTATAAAAAATTAATTTCAATATATGAGAATCCCAATGTAAAAGAGCATAACAGGAATTAAAAATATTAAAACAAGGTGATCTAAGAAAAACATTTAAATCACCAAAACATATTTCCATAGATTTGTGTTTTATTATTATATGTATCATGGAGGTAAAGAGTAACTCTGTAACTCCAAGATATGTATTTTGTTTTATCACGTTCTTCTAGCAACCATGTAAAAGGGGGGGGGGGTTTGTAGCTTAATATTGGATTCATTTAGAACTTTTGTACAACTTTTTTTTTAACGCTATTTGTAGGAAGCATAGAGAGCATGCACAGTGTAAAAATGGGCGTTTCACCCTCTTAAGGCCGTATCACATTCAACAACTTTTCCGGCAGTTTTTCGGACAACCAACTTTTCTAACAATTTTTACGCAGAGTTGGGGGGAAAACTCGTGTAAAATAAGGTAAAAAAATTGGGACAAGTTTATCTAACCGGTATAGAAAAAGTTGTTCATTTAGGACAATTTTTCACCAACCAGCCAATCACAGATGAGTAGCGGAGGAATCACGTGTGTAGAAAGGTTGGCACAGATTTTACTATATTCTGGTTTGGCGCGAAATCCTCTCGCAAGTTTGAATCTGTGAAGCACGAACAGATAGAATATAATAACAGATAGAATATATTGATATAATAACCTTGCAGTGCGAAGTATTATTTTAGTTTAGATTTAGAATTTTGTTAAGTATTTATAATATTTCTGTGTCATAAAGATGGAAGTAGTCTTGAACTCGAAAGATAGTGATCATGCGAGATGGAAATGGAGTTAATTGAATCAATACGTGAAAAATCATTTTTGTGGAATCTAAAAGACCCACTGTATTTAAAAAGGAATTTGAAGAAACATGCGTACGAGGAAATATAATCTTTACAAACCATCTCTTCCAAAGCAAACAAGAGCGTATGCGAGTTTGCTTTGGCGATATATACATATTTTTCAACAGTTTTCTAAAATAAGCTAACTAAAGTGATTCCATCACAAAACCTAATTTAAATTGCTTTAGAATATTTACTACACTATGGCAATTTCCTCGTTTTAACGAATACAATTATGTTCTCTTTCTCGAATCGTTAAGAAAAAACATCAGACAGAATTTAGAAAATGAATTTTTATGTATGTTCTCCATAGACTTTTTAACACTTTACAACAAAGTTGAAAAGTGTTTATGACTTTGTTCATTCTGTCTGTCTGTCTGTCTGTCTGTCTGTCCGTTAGCACGATAACTGCCGTAAAAATGAGTTTATCAAAATGAAATTTTAGTATGTTGTTCAGACGGTCTGTAGGACCTATGGGAATATAAATAAATAATATCACCCAATTAGTTTTTTATTGAACCCGGGTTGAAAAAATGAAATACATTCAACCCTATGGGACCTAATTTTTCAAACATTTTTTAAGTAAATTTAAAATTCACGAATTGCTTCGAAATTTTTAGGAAATATTCACATTATCCCATAGAATATATAAAAAAAAATTCAGTAAAATATGTTAAGTAGTTTTTTAATTAAAAAAATTATTTAATATAGGGAAAAAAACAAATTCAATTAAATTCTGACTTTGGGATATCTTCCAGAAAGAAAAGAGAGAGATATTATATAATAAATATCTCTCCATTTGTTTAAACGTTTTGCATATGGGAGTGGCTTCATATTTTAAAATAAATTTGGTAGATAACAATTTTTCATTTTTTTAAAATTTTATATAACTCTTCATGATAAATTTAATTGATGGCATTTTAAATGCACTTTCCTACGTCCTAGAGAGTTAAAATTTGGTACACAGCTTAAATTTGTTGAACATTTTATTCGACAAAAATTTGATGGATCTTTAAATATAGATTATACATTTTTTTCGAAATGGCCTGAAAATAATCCCCGTTCACTTCTATAAATCATTGGTGTAATATTGTTAAAAATTCTGATGTGGACAGCACATGTCTTTCTCTGCAGACTCATATTCGTTCTCTTTATTTATTCAATGATAATTTGAGTTTATCTGCACAACATAAGTATTTTAAATGACATTGAATTTACACGTTAAACTTAAATTTGGTTCTCATTTGATAGCTGGACTTATTGTCAAAGGTGGCGTAGCGAAAACGCGAAAAAACTAGAATATCTCAAGAACGGCTAGTCCTAGAGTAATGGGGTTAGTCTTATTCTTTTTGTTGTCAAAAATCACATATAAAATAGGAATTTAATTGATATAATTGAGCACACGTAGTCTTTTATTTTTATATATAACGATTTTTGCTGGCCATTTCGCAAAAATAGCCCGTTCCTTTTTCCCGAATCGTAGTAGAATAACCTACAAATGATTTATATACAAAATTTTGTTAAATTTGGTATATAAATCACTTGTAGGTTATTGAAATATTATACTCCAAATTTTGTTAAATTTGGTTCATTAGTTTTTAGCTAGAGTGGATAAAGGCAATTTCTGCAGCCATTTCGCAAAGAAGGCAGATTCTTTTATTACGAATCGTACTATAATCTAATGAACATCAGGATTTCCCACAAAAAACATACCTACCAAATTGTATGAAATTCGGTCCATTAGTTTTTCAATTAGAGTGGATGTAATATCCACACAGACACACAGAAACATACACAGATACACCCTTACACACACAGACGTCTTCCTAAAAGTAGTTTTTTCGTGTTCTAGAAGTCCCAAAACGTGTAGATACTTTGAAAATTCGAGTTCCGATCTTCGGCACGATTCCAATACTTTGAGTACATACACATACACATATATATTATCTGTGTATCTAAATTCCGTGCCTATGCAATTACAATAGTTGTGATTTTAAATGGTCCCTAAACTTTTATTATTTCTTCAAGGAAGCCTAATTTTAACATATGCAGAATGCAAATATCTCAAGCGATTGTAAGATGAATTACATAAGAATTGCTGAATTTTTTTCACACAAAATTATTTAGCTCTGGAGTCTGGAATACAAGTTATATGAATGAAATATTCATTGATTTTGCATAGAGAATCAGATGATTTATATTTCGATACAGTTTTAAATATTTAAGTATAATAAATTACTGTAGTACTGTGATAATGTAAAATATATTACCACTGAATGAATCACATTTTAGAAATTTTTAAATGAAATTACATTTCAGTTGGAAAGTGTTTCATAATCAATGCTTATGCATGATTGATCTTTCTTGTTTTATCCTTCTATTGCAATACTAAAACAACTTGAAAACATATTCTGTTTAATCTTGAAAATAGTACTCTAAAATAGCACTAAATGCATTGTATGATATAATTAGTTTGTACATTTCAAATATGAAGTTTTGGCTTGGGTAGTAGAGAATCAGCTCAGTAATCGACTGGGCTCTAGTTCGAATCCAAGGGAATCTTAAATTTTACAAGTGCTGCCATCTGTTGCTAAAAATTCAAATACAGTTTTTCTTTAATAATCTGCAGAATTTTTTTGTTTTAAATTTAAGTTCTATATACAAAATAACCTTATATCAGTAAATTTACTTTATACCAGCTATAGATGGAATATATTCTTAATAAAAAAGTGCTTGTAGAAATAGTAAATATAAAATGTGCATGTAAAATTAGACAGAAATCATTGAACATCCTTATATGAGTAGTAGTTATCTTTCGACATGTAATTTTGACCATTTTAGATTAGAATAAAAACAAAAATCAAAGTACTTTGAAATTTTAATAATTTGATTCTTAACATTTGAAGAATTTTTTTATTATTTTAAATGCACATAGACAATTAGAAATTTACAATACATTTGAAAATAATTTACTTTTAATAAAAAAAATAAGTTTATATGTAAATATGAAAAGTTTACTCTTTTAAATTTGAATGCTTATAAAATTTATTTCGAAGTTACTTTTTTGAAAAACATCTTGATGTATAATACTTTATACCAGCTATAGATGGAATATACATTCAAATCTATTTTAAAACATAATTACTCAATAAATATAAATGTAGATAAAATAATTTTTAAAAGTTTACTTTAATGAGAAATATTTTGTACTTTACAAATGAGCAAAGAACATATTCGGATATTTAATATAGATACGTATTTGAAAAAAACCTTTAAAATCAAGTATAAAATGGTAATGAACTTAAATTTGTTTAAGACATGATATTTTAATGACAGCATTCTTGAATTTAAATACTTTTTATGTTTTCTTTTTCTTTGTTTCATTTCAGTTAATATCGGCAATATATCTTTTTAAACTAATTTTGTATCTTAAAATAGAGTGAATATTTTTCAACAAATATTTATTTGCTTTTTTATACGGATGTGTGACAAATCCAAATATTTTTTAATGTTCATTCATCTGTTTAAGCTCCTGATATCTGAAGTAATCCATATAAAAAAGATCAAATCAAAAATTTACAATAGATTTTGTCCACATCCTTTTCGGTTTGCTTTGTTTCTTCTTCTTAAACAGGAATAAACCTAGCGTAATTATGCCAAGGCATATTTGATTTTTCCCTGCAGCTGATAGCAATTTAGTCATAATTACAAAGTAATAAAGGTTACAAAAGGAAGTACTAAGTAAAAGTCTTGTTTTACTGTCGAAGTCGAAGAGAAAACGCGCTGTCTGTCGAAAAGTACATGTACAAATGAATAGTTGTCGCCAAAAGGCGATAAACATACCGCCGTAGTTTTATCATTTAGCACAACTTCTTCAACCTGTCAATAACCCTATCGCCAACTTTTTTGCCGAAAAATTGGGGGGGATAGTTGGTTGCTCCAAAAGTTCTTGAATGTGATACGGCCTTTACAGTTCTGTTCATTGCAGTATTTGAAATTGTGATTCTGCAAATCTGCGTGCAATTTTACATAGGTATGCAACATTTCATCTTCCTATTTATTGTAGTTTTTGAGTAAAAGGGATATCAAAATTCAGGCAAATGCTGGTTTCGCTACGTCAGGAATGGAAAATGACTTCGCTTTGCCCATCTACAAGAAGAAAAAATATATAAATGATGGTTCTGAAATTTCTGTGTACCAAATATTATTATCATACAATGCTTAGATTTCCCACTACAGACTTCTCACACATACACAAACATATTTTTTTATTAAGAGAAGTAAGTCTAAAAATTTTTTATTTGTATTGATTTCAAAATTAGAAATGGACTTCTTTACATCTAATTTAGCACATGCATAATTTTTAATCGCTATTAATGCAAGTTATTGAATTAAGTTACAATACTATACACACTACAAGGAACATCAAACATGTTTTTAATTGGTCTTTACGGGAAAAGTTATTGTAAACGACTATATCTCAAGTTTAGTACCATTTAAATCCTTGTTATTGCTATGTTTTTAAATATTCGCTAAAATCTTCACACTTTTTTCTTGGATTTTATTATCCATTCCTTAGAAATTACGTAAGAAACTGAAATGATCACTATGGTTTTCTAGTTGTTAAACGTTTTATTTAACACCGTCCAAAATCAAATAAAAAGAAATTAAATCTATCTTTTGGCATTTGCAATGGTTTGTCATAATGTTCATATTGAAATTTGTCTTTTTTCTTCTACCAATTTCAACTATAGATGTAAATTTTGGTTCTCCATCTGCATATTCACTAAGTTTGAACTGGAGTAGCCCAATGGTTATGGTGAGAAGATGGTACAAAAGGGTCCGAGTTTAGTCCTTGACTCTGTCCAAAACTATCCCTGTGTCTACATGCAGTAGGGGCATGATAAATCTGTCTGTCCGAAAGTCCTTTTGAGTACGGTTCCTGTGATCATAATCCCCACTGGGTTCTGTTCTAAATTGGGTGGTGGCATAATGTCAGACTTCTACCATGAGTTAGTTGCCTGTGGTCATTTTGGACCTACAGAAGCTGCCTTTTCTTTCCCTTTACTACTGGCTTATGTCTTATTAGCTTGTTATGGCATTCTCTTGACAAGTTAGATTAGTAACAAGTGTTTTTGCTATTTCAAGGACAATTTGAATCTTTGATATTTCAATATGAATTATTTTTCCCTATTCAGAGACAAGTGCAATGTTCCCGTTTTTATCTTGAAAGTTGTTTGCTGACAAGGTTCATTCTATCAAAATTATTAAGGCACAAATAAATTTCTATTCTTTTATTTTTACACTAACTTTTTGCTTCATGTTGTATTTCGTTATGGAAGTTGTCATGATTTATAATTGCATAGTATGTTATCATAAATTCTTGTAGTTGATATCGTTAACGCTGGATTGCTTTCCCAATGGTTGCTTTAATGTTAAGTTTGAATTGTTTTTAGATAATGTGAAAAGAAATTATATAATTCTTGCACAGTTGTAAACTGAAAAAAAAACAGTAATTGGGTTTTACTAGACTTGGGCAATGTGGCAATTTCAACATTGTGATACATTGTTAATCTAAGATCATAATATCACGATACATCATGATGTTAATCACGTGAACAGCACACGGACTAAAAACTGAATAGCAATGTAGGTGAATAAAAAAAGAATGAATTGCACAAACGTACTATTTATGAGAAAAATAATTTGGTTGAGTAAAATATTTTATTTTGACTCACACTATGAAAATAAAAAATATATATTACTCTGATATGGAAATATGGATGCAAACTGATACTTTTGGACTCTCAGTAATGCACGAAAGTGAATTGTAAAATTTTAGAATTTCGAATTCAATATTCTGTATTTCAGCAGTTCCCACTCTTGAGTCATATTTCATAATTAAATATGGCAGTTCCCGTAAATTTGCAGAAATAAGTTCTTTATACTTTTATGGACCGTAAGAATCCTGTTATTAATGTTATTAAACTAAAAAAAGGAGGAGAAATAGGAACTAAAATAGAAAAAAACTTATTATTAACTAAAAAGAAATCAATATAAAACTTACAGGAAAAAAATCTAAATAGGACAAGCTATTTCCCACATAGTCACCATAATCTCGCCTTTCCTGCCCAACTGTGCATTCATAAACTATGTCCCATTCCCTGCCCCACCCCATCACTCCTTTTCCTGTAAACAACCATTACAGTTAACTAATGTCATTACCACGCAGAAGAGCATTCTCCCTATTATCCCCATTCCAGTCAATAATTTACACCCCTTTCCACTCAAAATAAAAGTAAAACATGAAAGGGATTGGAATGCTGACTAAAAGTTGAAAACCTCTAAAGAAAGTTTCTTGCATGATCGAGGTGAATTTGATTGTTGCAGTTTTTGCTGGATTTAAAATACATTTTAAAAACAGAACATTAAGTTATTTTTACATTAAACAGAAAATGCGATAATAATCTGGAGATGATTCGCACTTTGTTAATTGCAAAATTTCATAAAGAGATAATCCACAGATTATATGTATTATATCTATATCCCAGGAAAATATCAAAGTGAAAATCAAAAAGCAAAGTATCTTAGAAGATTCTAATGATTGTTAATTAGTATAAGATTCTTTGGTGCCATTGCATCGAAAAGAAAAGTTAGTGCTGTGATATCGGGAAATCACGATATGTTTATATGACACAGGGAATTTTCGCATGCGCTAAGAAAATCCCAAAACCAAAAGCATCGCTCTCAAGATCGGTGTTTAGCACTGGCAACATTGGGATACAATGATATATCGTGGATTCCAATGTATCGGCAACATGAAAATCTCAAAACTGGTATGGCTATATCGACTTCACACTGGTTTTTCATGATATATCGTTCAAGCCTAGTGTTTACATTGACTTCTGCTATGCCATTTATCATTAAAGTACGGGCAGCAATGGGGAATGTAGAGGCCACTCGAATTAATGTTCAATCCATTTCTTTTCCCTTTCATATTTGCCCTATTGTCATACCTTTGACCACTGATATCCTCAGTGGGAATATTCCATTTTTTCAATAACTTAATTATGGCTTCATATTATAAACCATGGCCTGTAAAGTCAAAACCAAAGTTTTTCCTGATATCGGCTTTTCCATCAATGTAGGAAATGTGTAAAACATATAATATTATGATAAATGTATGATATAATTATTCACCTGTTTTGTTTTACTTGTCACATGTGCAATCCAAAGTCATTGAATAGTGAAAAACCCAGACCAGACGACAGACCCGAAGGCTTACTGTAGCTATATGTGTAGCTGGGAAAGTCATTGAGTAGTGTATAGCTTTTAAAAATTCTATCCCCAAAGAAAAGTTAAATTTGAACTTTAAGAACAAAATCTAAATTGAACATTCTAAAATAATTCAAAATGTCAAAAATTTTGGGAAGTGGCCACCCACCTTCAATGCAGGCCTGCGTATTTATTTATTATTTTTCTTAAATGTTGTATTCCTATTAATCAGACTAAAGATAGAAGTTTATAAAGTAGTTTACACAAAAATTTAATTTTTGTTCCAAAACATTTCAAGAATAATTTGTAAACATCAAGCTACAAAACAAAATTGTGCTTTCCCCACTCAGGTGGTAACTTTAAAATTATTTACTTTTCCCATTTGAAAATATATTTGGGAAACAAACGCTTGCTTTTAATTGCAGTATTTACTTACCAATTTTGACCTATAATTCCAGTGAGCATTAACGGTTACGAAAATTCCAATTATGAACAATTCCAATTACTCTTGGACATCTGTTCTGCTTAACAATGTACAATGGGCCCTTGTCAACTTTCAAGTTTCTCCACCATATAGAACTCTTAACCAGAGAAGAAAATTAATTTATTTTAGTTTTCTGCTTAATATTTAAAGCTCTTCACAATCTGTTAATCTTATGAAAGCAATTTTAAGCCTTTGCTTTTCTGATTTTAATCCATCTGTTTTACCACCTTTACCCACTATGACACCCAACTGAGTAAATTTATCTACATTATCAATGTGTTTTCCCAACCAGTTTATCATTTTTTTTTTTTTTTTTTTTTTTTTTTTTTTTTTTTTTTTTTTTTTTTTTTTAATTTTAACTCGGGTCTTGCCTCCAGTATCAAAGCAGGAATGGAATATGGGGAGACAGTGTCAACAAAAACAGCCTGCTATCAAGTTACTTTCTTCCACCCAACTTAATAAGTGCATGAAGTATTAGCTCTAATGTATAATTAAAGTGAGAGTTGCTTGGTAGCAGGTTGTTTAAGTATCCACTGTCTTCCTAAATTTCATTCATCCTTCCACTGCTTACCTCTATTTATATGTAGGCCAACAATTTCCATATATTTAAAAACATATTTGTCTTCAGTTGCAGATCATCCAACTTTAGGGACATTAGTGCAATGTCGTTTGCAAAATCCTGATCTTCCATTGATGGTTTAAAATTCCATTTGATACCCCCCTTTAGAAATGCCAACCATTACCGATTTTCAGTCGATCTTATAAATTTCTGAACAAAATTACGGACTACGAAAATGTCTGTTTTTTTCCTTCTTTCTTTCTTTTTCTATCCATCTCCATCCTGTAATTATTGCACATTAAATTGACAAAACTTGTTTTTCTATATGTTGGTTTATTATACATGTAAATATTTTAATTATTTTGATACATTTACTACGATTGTGCAATTCAGAGAATTATCCTTTTCCATTCTTTAAATATTACTTATTAGATGGAATAAGCTAGTTTGTTTTCGCATTTTGGTTAATTAAGGCTAATTTTTTAATTATTTTTAACACTTTACATTTAAGTTGAAAAGTGTTTGTCTTTGTTCATTTTGTCTGTCTGTCCGTTAGCATGTTAACTGCCGTAAAAATGACGTTATCAAAATGAAATTTTAGTATATTGTTCAGACTGTCTGTGGGACTCATGGGAATATAAATGAATAATGTCACCCAATTAGTTTTGGATTGAACCCGTGTTGAAAAATTAAATACTTTAACCCCTATGGGACCTAATTTTTCAAACATTTTTTTTTTTTCAAGTGGATTTAAAATTTACAAATTGCTTCAAAAGTTTTAGAAAATATTCAAATTATCTCATAAAATATATAAAAAAAAATTCAGCAAAATATATTCACACTCTTGTTTTACTCCTGCCTAAATAAAAAAAAAAAAAAAATCAGTAAGCATGTTGCTTTATTGCATCACATTATAAATCTCTTAAAAATATAATGATAAAGGAGAAAAAAAAAATCTGAAACTTATTTTTCTCTGACTTCGAATATTCTGAAACTTGTTACATTTGTTTATGAAGTTTTGGATCTACCCATTTTGATAAGACCTCTGAATAGGTGCAGACATGACAAGAAATTATACTGTCTGGGGTTGTGTTTACTTTTCATATGTGATGAATTTTATATATAGTTGGCAGATAATAAAAAATAAGATATAAATGTAGCACTTTGATGCCTATTTGTATGTGCATACTATTTTTGTTTTCACTTTTTTAGAATCATTTAAATATTAATTTTTGGATTGTTGCACTTGATTTATGTAGAACTCATGTGCTGTCCAATTCTGTTAATATAAAGCCCCTTAATTTTGGTTATCAGATATTTCACGCTTAATCCTAGTTGGATGTTTTCTCCAAAAAAAAAAAAAAAAATCTATAAATATTTTAATTTTTGGACAATTTGTGTAAAAAGGGTTCATATATGAACTGTGCCAGACCAAAATTAGTTATGTGCATAACCTCAAAAAGCTGTGTGTGAATTCATTCTGTGTTTAAATGTGTGATCTGTTCTACAAAACAAACTGGGTTGCTTCATTAACTTTGTGCTCTCTTAATGTTTCAGGGTGGGAAGCCTTTGTGTAAAGATATTGTTCATGCTAGCAAGCAGTTCCGGGTTCTTACAGAATGTGGATATAGAGTAAGTAGCTTTACCTTGAAAGTCTATTCTTTTCTATATCTCAAACGTCGTACTTAAGGCTCTGAATCCATGTATACAATTTACCTTTCTTGCCTACTTTCAGAAAGAAGATGTGGAAAACGCATTGCGGAACAACAATATGAATTTTGAAGATGCTGCTAGTAAGTAATACTTAGACATGTTTGGTGTCATTCAAGATATGTTTTATTAAATTCTTGCATAATGAAAGAGGATGTCTGTAGCAAAAAATCAAAGCTTCACAGACAGCCGAGAAATTCGGTACAAGGGTAGCTGAACTCCCGGGGCGATAAACTTTGTCAAGACTTCTAGAGCCTGGTTCCAAAGCTCCTAATACAATTATTGCTTGTACGTTCAAAATACTCCTACAAATTCCTGCTCTTCTGTAATTACTATGATTGCAATTTTTGAGATGAACAGTTACCTATTTAGAAGTTTATATCAAAGACACTAACTTATCATTAAATATTTAAAAAGCAATTAATTCTTCTTTTTATCATCGGTGTGTCTCAGAAAAGTGAACAGTGAAAGATTCTTTGATCCGTTGATTGTAGATACATAGTTCCAATTGCAAAAATACTTTTAATACTGAACAGCGCCATCATTCAAAGCAGAGTTACCTGTATGCTTAAATACACATTATGAATTGATATAATAGCCCCGTTCACATGCACAATTTAAAGCCGGTATCATAGCCGCATTTCGACTGTGTCACCATTCTCATGTCCAAGCGGGGAAAATACCGGTTCGAAAGAGGGTTGAAAGGAGGTATGATTTCCTTCCTTCTTATTTGAAGGAACGAAGCTGGTAGATTGGGGATTTTTACCCACAATTCCATTCGCGCAACTGCGATTTCTTGAAAAACATGGCGGATACTGAGATACCTCGTGGACCTTGTTAACAAATTCTATCTGAAGATTGTACAATAATGATGAATTTATAGCTCGTTATATAATTATTTTGTATTCATTACACGGACTTATTTACGAATTAAACGGATTGATCCTTATTATACATCAGAATTTAATGAACGGAGAATCCTACTGAAAAAGACTGATGCGGGTATGTACATTTTGTTTATTTGAGCTAACTGTTATCTCATGAATTAGAAATATTTGTACCTCGATTTTAGGATAATTTTTATAGAAATGTTTGTTTCTTAATTATAAAACGTATACAATTAAGCGTTAGTTAAAAGTCGTAAGCCAGCTGATTTTCCTTTGAAGCAGCAACTTTAAAATATAATGTTCTGTTTCTTGGGCAAATTTTCTGGATTTATCTAAGTTTTTAACAAATGATAAAAATATTTTCTTTGTTTTATATAAGGAGAATGTATATTAGATAAATCTATCTTAATACTCATTTATTTTATATTGTTAAAAAGGAGTATAATGTGTTTATATTTAAATGAATATATGTTGTTAATTATTGTAAATAAATTATTTATACATTATATTTCAAGTTTGATTATTTTAGTTCTGTATTCTAAGCTTTTACATATCAATGCGAAATGTTCCATAACTTGAGATGATGTTATTATGATGTCAATATTATGATTAGTAGATAATTGCGTTTTATAATTATGTATATCAATAACAAAGTAAAATGTTTCAGGCATTCAAAATAACTTTACATACATACATTTTGCAATAAACTGAACTATGTAAATTAGCTTACAAAATGCTCTTCTCCCCCCCCCCCCTTAAAAAAAAAAAGAAAGAAAGAATACTCCATGATTGCTAGTATCAGAAATATAAATTATTTTTATACATTTTAGATACTAACTATATATGAAGACGATTTTATTTTATTAATTTTATTTTTGGATTACTTAGAGGACCACCTATTTTACATATCAATGAAACATGTCCATCATAAGTATTTTTTATACTGCTATATTAAAAACATTATTTTTAATTGCGGTATTAGTGGTATATGAGATTTTTTGTATCTGGGCCATGCAGTAAGGTCTTATGTGTTTTTAATAAAAAATGAGTTATACCGATTTTGTAATAGTTAAAATGTATTCGGTATAAATATGCATATTTTTTTTCTCCATGCCAACTTCTTATATCGATTTGTCTTGAATAAAGTTTCTTAAAATGGTATAACACTTTTTCCACTGATTCAAGTTTATACGTCATAATTTAGCTTAAAAACAAAGATTAAATGAGAAAAACTCTCTTTTTTAACTTTTAACAATGAATTCTTTAAACAGTTTCATGGAATAAAACTTATATATATATATATATATATTACAATAAGCATATATTTACAGTTTTAAAAAACATATTAAATTTTATTTTGGCATATTATTTTTAATTTGATGTTTTGTTTATAAAGATCCAAGTTTAATTTATATACATTATTTAGATTTAATATATATATATATATATATAAGATTATTTTGTTTCTCATTTCCGCACATTTGTCATATTAAATAGATAAAATAATAACATAGGATAATGAATTAAAAATAATACGCTTTCTAATAAAGCAATTAAAAAAAGAGATATATTGTTTACCAAAAATGAATGTCAAAAGCATTTAAGAAAAATTGGTCCTAGCCCTTTAAGCGGGAGCCCTTTAAGCAAGCCATGGATAAGCGGGAGCCCTTTAAGCAAGCCATGGATATCGCTAGTAATAGTGAGTCACAAGCTATACCTTCTAATGAGACCATTAATATGGCCAGTGAACTTGAGAAAGTGAACAATCGTAGAGATATACTCAAAGATTTGGATAAAAGAATTATGATTGCCTCCGCCAAAGCCGGAAAGACTGCATCAGAAAAAGCCGACTATGCCGAGATGCTCCTGTGCAGAGAAGGACTTGTTTTGGATCTGCTTAGGATGGCTGAGGTATGTAATGTAGGGATTTATAATTATTTCCCTCCTGCACCCCCCCCCCCCCTACTGAACCCGAGACTCCTAAAGTCTCCAAATCTGAACTAAATAAGAAACTAGATAATAATGCTAATTCTAATGATGATTCTGAACCTTTGAACGTGGACTCGGCAACCAATGACGTTGTAGATAGAGTTAGTAAATTAAAACTTGTTAATAGAGACTTAACCAATATGGAATCCGAGAAAACTATTCAACTAAGCAAAAAACGCCAACAGGAAGATGAAAACCAGTCAGACTCTGACGATGGGCAGTGGACCCAAGTTAAAACTAAAAACAGCAGCAATAGAATTACTGTTCATGCTTATAGAGAGGCAATAAGTATCAAAAATAAATTTGAAGCATTTACTAGAAATCAGCCGGATGGAATTGGCTCTGGAATGGAAGTTCCCTCGGACTCTGATCAGAAGCCCCCCCCCCCCCCCCCCCCCCCAACGCCTCCACTCCTTATCAGCGCTACTCAGCCAGATTGGCCGTCAATTCTCTTTTCTTTAAAGCTAATTGCGAAGAATATCTTCCCCAAATTGGAAGGACGCTTCTTTAAGATGTACGCTGATAATGGAGATGAATTTAGGAAATGTACCGACTTCCTTAAGAAGTCGGGTGTCCAATTCAAGACGTTCTCCCTTAAGGAGGACAGACCCCTCAGGGTAGTAATTAGAGGACTTCCCGTTGCTACTGACATTGAAGTTTTATCTTCTGTCATGGATGCAATGGGCTTCAAAGTTTTAAGCAATGTTAGACTTACCCGGAGAGGAAGCAAGAAGCCTCTCCCGCTCTACTACCTTCAGCTAGTGCCCGGGACTAACCCGGAGGATGTATTTTCTATTAGCAACATACTGGGGACAGAAGTAATCTTGGAGCCCTACACAGGCAGAAGAGGCTACGCTTCACAGTGCCATTCGTGCTCTGCATTTTTTCATTCAAGTATGCAATGTTCACTGCCGCTGAGATGCGTGCGCTGTGCTGCGCCCCATACTGCCAAAAACTGTAAGGCTGACTATGTTCTCTGCTGCAACTGTGGAGGTCAGCATACAGCTAACTGGCGCGGTTGCCCGAGGAATCCTGGCAATTCGTCTGTTACCAGTAGACGCAAGGATCCCCATCAGAATAACTTTCCTAAATCAGGCTCCCCCCCAGTATACAGAACTGGGAACCAAGGACGACCATTCCAGAGAGTCAACACGTAGAAAGGGTTTTCCTACGCTTCTGTGCCAACTGGACATATTCAGGACACCCAAAACCCCCCTGAAATTGTTACATTTAGAAATTTAAATAATAAAGCTAATTCTGCTGGCCATGACTTAGATTTTTCAACAAACACCAAAAGGGATTACATGGCACCCAATCCAAAATCGAGCCAAACCTTGGCCACTCCCCCTGGACCTAGCAAGACTCCTCCTCCTCAAGAGGAGAAGCAAATTGACTATGCCTCATTTCTATCGTCTCTTATGACGATGAGGCATACTCATAATAGGGACTTAATCATGCAAGCATTTAGCCAAGCGCTGCCTGACCTTAGAAAATGTACTACGGAGATAGATATGATATTTCATATCTATCAGCGTTACGACGCACTCTTAGGGTAATCCCCCCCCCCCTCCCGTTTTTGTTCTGGCTTCTCATTTTCGCCCCACCTCTCATATCTTGCAATCTCTCAAGGTCGGCTTCTGGAATGCCAATGGTGTGCAATTCAAGCTCGACGAGATGCGTGATTATGTGGTAAATAACAACTTGGACATTTTTATGGTTAGCGAAACTCATCTTGTTTCGCCTGCTGCTCCTGCAATCTGTAATTATTCTGCTTACTACTACCATCGACCCATTGGCCCTGCTACGAATTATATGATCCGTTCTGGCGGCACTGCACTTTTCATCAAAAACAATATTCCCCACCACCGTACGAGCGCCCCGGCATTCTCGAAGCTTGAAGCCGTGCTTGCTACGGACACTATTCCAAATTTGGTCCCGATTACACTTGCTTCAGTGTATATCCCTCCGTTAATTCATAAACGTTCCCTTGTAAAGGATGTTGAAGCACTTATTAGACTCAGCAGTAACATGATCATAGCTGGTGACCTAAATTCTCGCTATTGCTCCTGGGACTCTGCTTCGAATCAGAATGGCGTTACTCTAAAACGATTGGCTCAGTGCGCCAATTTCAGGATTATAGCTCCTCCCACCCCTACTCATTACACTACAGGAAGTTCCCCTTCTACGTTAGATCTGGCTATTTTTCGGAACATTCCTTACGATTATACGATCAGAACTGATGTAAATCTGACTTCTGATCACCTTCCTGTAGTGCTGGACCTTTTCTTTGACAATTTATCTTTGGAATACCCGGAGGAGCTACAAACAAACTGGGATGACTTCAGGTTCATCCTTCAAAATTCTAAAGCCCTCCCCCCCCCCCCCTCAAAATTACCAGCACCGATGACATTGAACAGCGTGTCATTGATATGAATCATGTACTGCTCGGGGCACTTGCTGCAGCCACGAAACCCAAAAAAGCCCGCTCTAACTATCACATTCTAACCGATGATATTAGAGACAAAATTAAGCAGCGCAACAGGTTACAAAAGCTTTGGCAGCGCACTAGGTTTCCATATTACGGCGCATGCTTTCGTAAACTCCATGGTGAAATCAAGGTTATGATTAGAACACACACCCAGCAATGCTGGAAAACTCACCTTGAGGGACTTACACCTGCAAATCACAGTCTCTGGCGAACAGCTAAAAACATGAGAACCATTAAAACTTCAATTCCGTCCCTTAACGGTCCAAATGGACTCGCCCAGACTGCGGAGGAAAAAGCTAATTTGTTCGCAGATAGCTTGGAACTCAAATTTTCACCTCACTTTGATCACAAATTCAGCCACACATATACTGCCACTGAACAAGATTTACAACAGACCAATCACAACGCACTTCAAGCACATGCACCAAACGACTTAGAGAGAATCTCTCTGGCTGAAATATTGCATATCGTTGATGGATTGAAAGTCAAGATAGCCCCTGGATTTGATTGTATCAGTAATCGCATCCTCAAGAATTTACCTGACTTGTATTACTGCTGGATTATTATGCTCCTGAACCACACGTTGGACTTTCGCTTTTTTCCTCAAAGTTGGAAAACCGCTGTCGTCCTCCCTATTCCAAAGCCTAATCAAAATCTCTCGCTAGCCGAGAACTTCAGACCAATAAGCCTTCTGTCCAGTTTCTCGAAAATCTATGAATTGGTGTTGCTTAGACGTTTGGATAGTTTCTGCCGTTCGAAAAACATTTTGATTCCTGACCAGCACGGTTTTCGAACTGAGCATTCAACGCAGTCCCAACTTATGCGTGTTGTTGAAACTATCCATCAAAACGCTAACAACAGACAGTATACTTCCATAGTATTTTTCGACGTGGCAAAGGCATTTGATAAAACTTATCTGCCTGGGCTTATTTCCAAGTTGGTACGACTTTGCATTTCGACACAACTTTTAGCCATCATCAACTCGTACCTCACCAATAGATTTTTCCAAGTACGAGTTGATAAAACTCTCTCTACTGTTCGACCAATCAGGGCAGGGGTTCCTCAAGGAGGCAATCTCAGTCCACTGCTGTATAATATCTTCATCAACGATATTCCAAGCATACCTCAAGTTAAGCTGACCATCTTTGCAGATGACACAGCGCTTATCTCTCGTAGCTGTTCACCACACAACGCAATTAACACTCTCCAAAGTTACATTAAAAATAGCCTTGACCACTGGCTCACCACCTGGAGAATCAAAATTAATGCTTCCAAAGGTGCAGTGTGTATTTTCAAACCTAACTACCGAGAAGACAGTCATAATTACATCCTCAAGATCTTCGACGAAGTCATTCCTCTCTCCCACTACGTAAAATATCTGGGAGTTACTCTGGATGCTCACATGACCTTCCTTGAGCATATTAAAACCAAGCTTGAAAAATCTAATACTGTTTACAGAGCCCTCTCCCCTCTTCTCGGTAGAAAATCCCACCTCTCCCTTGAGAACAAGTTGATTATTTACAAACAGATCATAGCACCTGGCTTTTTGTATGCCTGCCAAATCTGGGGGTCGGCAGCAAAAAGTCATATTGAGAAATTGCAAGTTTTCCAAAATAAAGTCTTGCGTTGCATTGTTAATGCGCCTAGATATGTCCAGAATGAAGTTATCCACCATGACTTAAAAATCTCTGGCATTACAGAGTGTATTGGGCTACTCACTCAAAATTTTTACAAGAAAAACTCCAGTAGACCTTGTTTGAGAGATGTCGATCAGAGCTACGATCGTCCCTTCCTATCTAAGGAAGCGAAGACCCCGACACGTTCTATTTGGCTCAAACGAGACCAAGTGGAAAAAGCGTCGGTTCTTAGTCCCTCAAACAGGTGTCTCCTGGTTTTTCACCCTCTCTGATCAAAGATAGATGGCGCCACTCCGATTTAAGGACTTGGCGTTTTTCGACTCTTCCTTCACGGCCTTGCCACAGGCCAGTAGTACGGCTAGCATTTGCCAATCGCGTTGCGTGTGCACGATTCCCTTAGTCCACGTTCGTTTAAACTTGTATATTTTCTACTGTAAATTTAATTGTAAGGTATTTTATGCAGATCCTGCATTTACATCCTGTAACTAAAATTGTACTTTTTCTACATTGCTGAGGGGAAAGCGAATTGTGCTTTCATTTAGGTCTTTTTCGGAGAAATCTATGTTTGATTGTATATAAACTTAAACTTTATTTGTATTAATTATGTAATCTGCAAAATCTTTAAACATTAACCTGTATATCAGTTTTAAATTTGTTATCTAACTTTTCTTGTACACTGTTGTGTACTGGCTCCCGTCCAATCTGATTGGACCTTGCCTTAGCCCCACCCCCTTCCCTTTGCTACCCTCTTACTTACCAGATCAGTCATCCAAGACCATCTTTCAACTTCAACTACTGCTATAGCAAGTGAACTCCAATACCAGCACCCTCCAAGAAGCAGAGTGCACTGAGCAAGACTCCAACTATCGCACAAACTAAATTATTGCTATTGCTATGGTAGATGTGGGGTTACGCATCAGGTGATGCAGGCACCCCGGAATTATTCGTCTTGGCTTTATTGAAATATCTGCATAAAATAAGTTTGAATAAGTGCTAAAAGTTTTAGTAACTATTTTCAACTAAAGTTGATTTGTAGATGATGAATGAAAAATTTTAATCAATGATAACTATGTTGAATTGGTTTGTATTACAGCCAAATTTTTTTCAGTTTTACTAGATATGGTATGGGTAATATTTTTATAATATGATTCTTTTAAATAGTGGCTATATAAAAAACTGATTTTCTTAACTTCTTACAGAAATAAGGAACAGCATTTAAATCACTATTTCATAACTTCCTACCTTATTTAAAGCATTTTTGCAATTGGAACTCTAGGCCTACAACTGACGGTTAAAATAATCTTGCACTTTTCACTTTTTGTGATACACCCTGTATACACCACCAACTGGTGCCAAGCATCAAATGGCGGACAATCAATTATAGGCTTCAGTGTGCATATGGGTGCTTGAAAATCTGGAAAGTACTTGAATTTTATCTGACCATTTTCATAGCCTTGAAATGTACTTGAAAATTCTAATATGTTTGGTTACGTTTTTGAAAGTGCTTGAAAAAGACAGTGATGAAAATGTTCCTCAGATCTGTGGCATTGTTTTTTTCCCAAGAAGTTCTGCTATTCCCAAAAATTTTCTAATTGACTTTAACAATAAACAATAACATTGTTTGCTATTTATTTTTCATCCCAGAAATGTATACATCTTAATGATGAAGGACTAATTGACAGTTTTTAAAAAAAAATTACCTGGTACTTGATAAGTGTGTTTTCTACATTTTGATGATCTAGTTATTATTTTTATTTTCCTTATATACATATAATGTATAAAAAAAGTATTGTCATGGGGTCGAAAATTCAAATTCGAGTTTTCGATAAGAGAGCATGTTTCAAGCATCCCTGAATATGAATCAGGCATTTAGGAGTGATTTCTGTGTGTATGGGGGGGGGGGGGGGGCAGTGAGTCTGTGGAGATAACTGATGAACGAATGGACCGATTTGAACAAAATTTGGTACAAAAATTACAACCTGTGAATACTGGAAGACTATTATTTTTAAATTCAATTGAATGTTCAGAACCCCCTTAAATTTTCTAGAGAAATTTTGAAAAAAATCATCAAAAAATTAAAACCTTTAATAAAGTTATGCAAATAGACATTTCTTATAATTTTTCCTTAGAAAATGATTAACGGGGTGGCGACAGAACTGGGAAATCAGGGAATTCTCAGGGAAAAGTGATTTTCTGGAAATATCAGGGAAAACTCAGGGAAATTTGCTTCAAATCAGGGAAAATTCATGAGTCGCTGACAAAACATCTGAAAAACGTCCCTGTGAAAACATCTGAACGAGAATTTTCTTTTCTCTTTGTCCCTCCGCGAAACTGCCCTCGTTATGTGAAATTGTTAAACTTTATTCTGATTGGCTGTTGATCAAATGACATCCTAAAATTCCCACTCACAAGCTTAAAATTCCCACTCACCACATGGCGATTAAACTTGAAAAACTGATGATTAACAAAATCCTGATTACCAAGAAAACTGCGTGATAGCATAGGATGGCTATTCTCCCTAAACAAATCTACCTGTGGAGTGAGAAAATCTGTCAACAACTGCTACAATACTGCTACGGCTCTCCAGGGTTGCAAAAAAGCCGGCTAAAATTAATAAAAGCCACTCCGGTGGCTTTTATTGGTTTTAACCGGCTTTTTTTGGCAAAAATTGGCTTTTTTTTTTTTTAAGCGTGAAGGATTTAAATTTTAAATTATACATTTTTAAGTGTTCTTTAACTAATTTTAGAGGTATTTTATTGAGTTAGAATTTAATAAATAACTTTATTTCTCAATAATGAAAACATTAAATATTGGAATACCTGCTAGTGCAAAAAAGCGAGCTAAATTTTAAAAAGGCATACCAACTGCTTTACTTGGTTTACCTTGGCCGTGAATGCATTTTTTTTAAAATGTTATTGCTTTAAATAATGAAATATTTTATTTTAGGACAAGAGTTGCTTAGTGATATATCTTATTAGTTAACTAATTTTAAGGATTTTATTGATATGTAAGAGTCTTATTTTCACTTATAAATATTTAAAATCAATAATCATGCATAAAGTCATTTAATAAAAAAACACTATTTATCACTATTGAAAACAGTATTGGGAATAACTTATGCATGAACTCTTTTGAATAGCATCAAGCTTTTCAAAAATTTATTTTAACAAGTTTTAATTTGAGAACAATTTTTAACCTTTTTTGATTGCTCTCTCTTATTAGCAGTGTGTAAATAGTAGTGTGTAAAAAAATGTTCTTTATTTTTGAAGTAAAATTGATATTTTTCCTTTTTGATGTGTGGTGATTTGTCTGTTTAATTAATTATAGTCTTTAAAATGTGTAGTATATGTAATGTAGAGCTATGCATTATGAGGCAGAGGCTTTCAAAACACCATCTTAGTGTCTAATTTAATGCATTCTCCTCAATGTATATATATTTTTCCTTTTAAACATATTACCTTCATAGTATTTTTCTAGTGGTCGTAAAATCTTGTGTACTTGGTAATATTTAATAGAAGTTTATAAACATTTAGGAGTGCATCAAAGATAAAGTAGTGCAAATTTAATGTCAATTGGCTGTAAACCACCTTTTTTTAGTAAAAGCCAGCTTTTTTTTAATAGAAGCCGGCTTTTTTTAAGTGTTTAAATCCAAAAAAAGCCTGCCTGGCGACAAATTTGGTGGAATGTCGCCAACTTGGCAACTTTTTAAATGTTGCCAAATTAATGAAAATCTCGCTAAATGGATAAAAATGATGCTAAATCAATGAAAATGATGACTATTTGACGAAAATTCAGTATTTTGAAAAGAATATAAGTATGTACTATAAGAATAACATTTTTTTTTTTTACTGTAAAAGTAGTATATTCATTGCATTATATAAGGAAAATCATGTGCTGCCACATCAGATTTTTTTGTTTGTGTGTGAAGTGACATTCTTTATTTATGTTATTTTTCTTCATTGTGCTCTGCTTAAGAGTTTCATAATATTTTCAGCTGAACTGCATTCGATGAGTAATACTAGCGTAATGGATGTCGACTCCTTCACTGGTCGAAAAGTGAGACCTGCCAATCCCTACGATGATATATCGGTTACAGACAACAGCATGGAGTCCAATTTCTCTTCTAATAATTTTCATGGACAAAACAATTTTCAGACTGGCCTTAACTTATCGGGTGTCGGACATTCCTTCAAACAGCAACAATCTAAAGTAAGATTTGCTTGTAACAGTATTTATTTTTACCAACACAAAAATATTTTCCTACCAAACCAGTAAAATTCTTGTGATCTAGCTTTAAAATTAATACCTATCATTTAGCCAAGGTCATCCTCATTTTTATTTACTATATCATTTATAGTGAAAACAAAGAAACTACATAATGTCACGATATTGGCATTTCAGCTTGTAAAAGCATGGCGTCTGAGTGCCTTATCCTCACTTCCTTTATTACTCAAACCTATTGCTGAATGAGCTCCTTAGTCACGCTGTATTTGCGAAATAATTTCTTCCATATAGATTGACTCTTTTAATGTATCACGATGCAAAATCTGTTACATATATCTAAGCAATAAAAAGATGAATTTGTGAGCCAAGAATAGCTCGGCTGAATATTGCACACCATTTTTATTTTCGTGCATGATTTGAATTCCATTTGAGCATGAAATGCATGTCCACTCATGCTATTTATTTTTACTTTGTAGTTAAATTGAAGGCATTTTTTTTTTAGCAAAGTACTGAAAAAAGCCTATATAGTAGGGTTGCACCGAATATTCGGTTGGTATTCGGTATACTGCCTATTCGGCCGAACCGAATAGTAAGAAAAATTTTAAATATTCGATAATTGGTAAAGCACATTTTTTTATGCAATGAAAGTTATAGTATCATAGTGCAAAATTAATTCAAATTGTTACTTACCAATATTATCGTATTTAAAATAAAATTTTAATGTAAAAGTAAACAATCTGATATTAAATTTTGTTGTTTTTTCAATTTTTCTTAAATCTTATCACACCTTAACGTTACTAACTCGTTTAAATATGAAGCAGTAACCAGAAAATAAAATTCATAATATTACTTGTTTAAAAATATAACTGTTAATTTTTTATAAAATATGCAGCTAAAAAAATCAATTATCATTTCACCAATATTTAAAAAAGGTGAAGGTCATTAATATATAAAAAAAGCACTTTGGTGAATATTCAATTTTGCGGTATTTTAATTTCGATAGAGATAGAGAAGATACTGAGGGTGCCATAGGTGTTCCTTTGTATCCATTAAAATGTGTCAAGTAAGATAACCAAAGAATTTCTCTGTGTGTGTGTAGTCAACCCTTCTAATTTCTTTCATGATTTCTGAAGAGAAGATTACTTTGTTGAGTCTTTTGTCACAGGGTATAACTGTTTAGTTATCTATCAGTATCTACTCTGTTGTAGTTTGTTGTGACAACAACTTAAAAAAGAATAGCTAGGCATTCTGGCGAAGTATCCTTTGCACTTTAAAAAGAAAAATGATTTGACAATGTTTGAATTTGACTGCTCAGTTTCAATTTTGATAAAATTATTTATTAGTTACATTATAGAAGAGACTAAGATAGCAAAAATTCACTTGAATAAATTGTAATTCTAATTTGTAATGATATTTTAAGCAACTTGGGTTTGTATTTGTATGTAAGGTAAATGCAAGATTCTCTATAACATAACATGAAGCCATGATTATCACATATCAGAAATTAACTATCAATTATCAATTTATGCAGATAAACATAAAACAAATTAAGTACTATATTTATTTGCTTTTGAAATGATTTATTTCATTTTTTATTTATTTTAAATTAATAATTATACTTAATGTAAATGCAAATAAATTTAGGATGTTAAATGTAAATGCATTTAAAAAAGGCACAAAATAGAAACATTTTCTATTTTAAATTGGCATAAAATAGAAATATTACCTTTAAAAAAATTTAACCGAATATTCGGTATTCGGTAAAAGATGGTATTCGGTGCAACCCTACTATATAGTTTAAACCCTAATTCTAAGATTAGCTGTGCTCAGATCTGAGTGCGGCTCCGATTTACTTAATATACTTTTGGTGTGTACTAATGCCTATCTTTTAGCATTTTAATTTACTTCACAGTAGATTGGTTGAAATAAATTAATAACAGTTGTATCTATTAATAAATAATAACATTTTATTACATTTTTATCCTAGTTGTTGCATCCCAAAAGGTTTGCAGGTTTTACTACTCAAATTCAATTTTAAGAAGCCATATTAGTTTTCCACTATTTTAATGACTCGCATATTCTGTTTTACAGGATTTTATTTACATATCAAAGTTTAATTGATTTGAAATTTCACATATTCGAACTGTGTATTTATTGTTTGAAGTTTGTGTTATTCTGTCTCTCTAAAGTGTGATATGAACTCATCTGACCTTTTCTCAGAATTTTGTAAATTGGAGATTTTTTCAGCACATACTATGGCTGACATGGGCACATATATATTTTAGTCATAAATTCAAGGTACATGCGGGTTCTTGAAAATTGGAAAAGTACTTGAATTTTAGATGGCCATTTTCAAGTACTTGAAAATTCCAGTTTTCCTAGTTAAGTCCTTGAAAGTTCTTAAAAAGGGAGGGATGAAAATGTTCCTTGTATCCGCAGCATTGTGCGTGTGTGTGTGTGTGTTCCCCCCCCCCCCCCCCCCCCCCCCCCCACACACACACACACGCACAGAAGACATTCCCTGGAAATTTTCCTAGCGGTTCTGCTGTTCCCAAAAATTTTCAAAGCAACATTTTTTTTCCAAAAATTTCTTCATCAATAATCAATAAAATTAGTTTGCTAGTAATTTTTCCTTATAGAAGTGCATACAACTTCGTAATGATGGGTTGATCGCCCTTGAAAAAAAATTATATGGTACTTGAAAGTCCTTGAAAAGTGCTTGAAATGTTTTTGAGAGAGAGTGGATACTCAGCCTGTAAATTGACATTTAATTGTAATTGAAAAATGTGTTATTGTAAAAATTTGGAGATATAGGATAGGATGCAGACTGTGGTCTCCTATTTTATATAATTGGACCTTTCTTTGCAATTGTCATTTATATAACTGAAAAAATTGCCAAATGTTCAGAAGTACAAATGATGCATATCGATATAGATTGCTTTAACATTGCCTTTTTAATTTTCAGATTTAAGTCATTCCCGTCCGATTTTTTTTATTATGTATGGATATCGATTCAAAATCTTAAAATAGGCACTAAACTGTATTGTGTATTTGTACTGAATTTAGAGTTCATGTTTACTTGCAATTGCCATGTTAATCGATAAGTTTTCAGTAAAATTGACTCCATTTTCAAAAAATGCAAGTCGAATATGACTCACAAAATTGACCCCCCCCCCCCCCCCCCCCCCCCCATTCGTTTTTCCCCATCTCTTTCACATGCGTTTTGAATATCTGTCTATATGCAACTTATATTTAAAATCAGTATGCATGTTTACAAATATTGTATACCTGTGTATAAAGAATGCAATAGCTATAGTACAGTAACCCAAGCTCATCCATTCAAGAATTTAAATTTATTCCATTGTTGTTTTCAGTATATGTGAACAAGACATCAGCATTTTTGTTACCATTTTTTAAATTAAAATGACAGTTTCAAAAAATGACTCACAAATACAAAAATTGAACTCATTGAACTGACACGAATTCCTAATCCTTGGAATAGTGAACTAACTCATCAGCAAACTTTTTGTGGACATGAAAGGATGGCAAAATTAACTCTAAAATAGAATAACTAGTCTAACTCCAAGTTAAAAAAAAAAGTACAGACTTTGTTTAGCCATCATGTTTTTCCTTGTAATCGTTTAAAGTATTATTTTCAATGTCCTTTCTAGACTTAAAACCTACAGCTGACTTAGACAAGATTGACTAACATGATTTTTCCACTCTGAGAACCCATGTCGATGCATTGAAAAGTGGTTTAAGTCAGTATTTTTGTCTTTTCATATCTCGGGGCTTTTTAGGATAAAATGCTGAAATTTTGTACATCACCTTATTAGTGTATGGGGCACATTTTACTCATTAGAAATGTTTTTGTACGGGGGCTGTATAAAAATTAAAATTTTGTATTACTGAAAATTTTAATCGATTTCATAAAATTCTGTACCTTATTTTACACAACTTTGTAATTTATTATATATGTCTAATATCAATATTTAAGGAATAATAGCAGAGGTCAATGTTTTGGGGACACCCTGTATACACCTATAATTAAATATCAGGATTAGAAAATCAGTTACTTTTAATGAAGTAAATATATCAAAAATGAGAATTGAATACTTTTTATGCTAAAATAATTTTAGAAATAACCGTTTAGCGATTTATGCTGAATTAGACAATTTTTATAGAATCGTATTTATTACTTCCATAAAAAGCAATTGTGATCTTAATTTACATTACATGTGGCCGTAAATCCCCGTTGTCATGATTGACATTGCAGTGCATGTGGCCGTAAAGTAACATTGGCCTAGACATATGCATACCTGCCAACTTTTACGCATTATGCGTAAAATTTATGCATTTTAACTGCACTTTATGCTTTTACGCATTTATTGCTATATTTTACGCATTTCCGTATTTACCTTATATACTCGTGTATAAGTCGAGAAATTTGTGATAAAAAATAACCTCAAAAACAAAAATCGTAAGTCTAAGAATCCTTTCTTCCGGCGAGACAATCCCTCTTAAAACGATGCTGTAGTAATTACGCAATCGCGCACTTCAAAATTCTCCTATGAGTCACTGCCCTCCCGACTACCAGTGTATCAACGCGTCATCAGAAAATATGCATATATTTTCGTTCGATGTTTATCTCTCGCTGGCTTCTGGGATTACGGCCGATCATTTTTGATAATTCTGTATCACGGGTTGTAGTGTTTTTTTTTTTGTTGTTGTTGTTTATTGAAGAGAGTATCTAATAACAACTGTGTTGGGGGTTAACGAAAAAATCAGCTCAAATAAAGTGCGGAAGCCAGATATTGTTTTGATTACGCAGTGGAAATCAATCTAACCGATGGCGCCACTAATCATCAGAATGTTCTTTTGACAAGGGGAATTCCCCTTCTCGGAAGTGGGAAGTACCTTGGAAAGTTTTTCACATGTGGTTTTACGCGTTTCGTATCGTTTTTGCCTGTGTAAAGTCTTTTTCATGAAACTCTTGTTTGGGATGGCTCTTAGTAAAGGTAAAACATATTTTCAATCATTCAAGGAGAGTTATTCTGAAGATTTTCTTTTCATAAAGGCATCAAGAAAAGGCGAAAAATTTGCCTTTTGTGAATTATGTCCGTGTGACTTTATGATTTCACATGCTGGAAAGTATGACATTTCTCGCCATGTAAAATTGGAAAAACATTTAAAATTTGTTAAATGTAGTAACAACAACGTCAAACTTGATAATCTTTTCAAAAGTGACACTCAGTCTAGCGTTATTGGTCTGGGTCTGGGTCTCAACAACAACTCAGTCTAGCGTTATTCGAGCAGAATTGCTCTTTACTGCTTTTCTAGTGGAACATAACGTGCCTCTTGCTGCTGCCGATCATGCTGGTCCACTATTCTGGAAAATGTTTCCTAAGTGTGATATTGCCAAGCAGTATGGATCCGCAAGAACAAAGACGACTGCCTTAGTCAAAGAAATGGCATCAAATCAAATTGAAGGTCTAATAAAGCAGATGCAACTTGGCCCATTTTCTGCAGCCTGTGATGGCGGCAATGATACGGACAATAAGTTATATCCTATTGTTGTAAGTTTTTTTAACCCAGTTGAAGGTTTAATTAAAAATAATCTCCTCTCAATACCGAATTTAAAAGGAGATGCAACTGGAGAAAAAATAAGTATATTAATTTTAAATGAATTTCAAAGAGTAAAGGTGCCTCCTGAGAATTGCATAGCATTCATGGCAGATAATGCTTCAGTTATGCAAGGCAAAAAAAAGGGAGTTGTTGCATTTTTAAAACGTAAACAGGAAAATTTAATAGCCATGGTCTGTTCTTGCCACTTAGTGAATCTTGCATCTGAAAAAGGTGCTGCTGCTTTACCAGTTAAAGTAGATGAATTTCTTGTTGACATTTATTATTTCTTAAATAAAAGTGCAAAAAGAAAGGAAACTTTAAAACATTTCCAGGCATTGTATGACAAGGAGGCTGCACTCGTTGGCTTTCTCTCGGTCGAAGTTTGACTCGTCTCATTTATCAGTGGGATCCTCTATTAAGTTTTTTTAAAGATATAGTCAAAGCTCAAGCATGTAGAGTATCTTTTGGCTTGTCAACTTATCAGATTCCGAAACAAAATTCAAATGATTCTTCAAAAATAAATACTGTAAAAAATGCTTCTACATCTTCTAAAAGGAAAATAGATAGCACCAGTGCTGACATTGAAAATCCATCTAAAAGGCAAGTCACAGGAGAAGGGTGTAAAAAAAGGATGCAAAAGGTATCAAAAGTTCTAAGTAGGGAAGAACATATATTTATGTTTCTGTCTTCGACAGAAAACAAAGCTTACTGCCTATTCTTGTTAAACGTCATACCAATATTTGAAAAAATAAACACATTATTACAGTGTGCATCTCCACTTATACACAAGCTAAGAGAGATTTATCTTGAACTATTAAAAGCACTATTTTGTAGGTTCTTAAAACCTTCTGCTGTCAATCTATTAAAGATTAATTACCACACAAAAGAAAACCAAAAGGAATTACTGTTGGAAGTTCAACTATCGAAGAAATTTCAAAATTATGTGACGAAAGTAAGAAAACTTTCTTTTGCAACATCTTGAAATATTACATAGCCTCTTGTGACTATATTATCAATAAGTTTCCTGTTAATGACGAAATTTTAAAACATGCTGAAGTGGCAGACTTAACAAAAATTGAAAATTCAAAATTTTCCAGTATAACCTTTTTCGTAAAGTTGTTTCTTTGTCTCCTGAAACCAAAACCTGGTCAATTCAATGAGGCCATTTAAGAACTTGAAAACCAGTTTTGTTCTCTGCAGATGGAAGATCTTTCTGCTGTTTTAAACAGTCAGCAGCGTATTGACACTCAGTGGGTTGCAATTGGAAAAATTGTCGGAGCCAATGGACTTCCAAAATATAAAGAACTGTCAGATGTAATTTTATCTATTTTACTTATTCCTCACAGTAATGCTGACTGTGAGCGAATATTTAGCGTTGTTAAGAAAAATAGGACTGTGTTTAGATCAGGATTAAGTAATGAAACTTTAGAAAGTCTGCTTATTCTAAAGACTCAAAACTCCAAATCATGTTATCAGCATGTTTTCAGTGAAGATATGCTAAGCAAAGCAAAAAAGGCTACAGCTGCATCCTTGTAAACTGTACTTTATAACTAGTTTGAAATAAATTTTTATAAGTAAATACTTTTATGAATTTAATATGAAATCTAAAAATATTTAAAAGTATATGCATTTATTATTGCAAATATATGCATTTATTCTTGTTAAAAGTGGTACTTGTACTTAGTTAAATTCATTAAAAATGTCGTTTGCGCCTGTAGTTTAAAAAAATCATAAATGTCATTCACGCAAAATTTTACACATTCCAATTTTCCCAGGTTGGCAGGTATGCATATGGCAATTTTTTGTAGGAAACTAAACCAAATTTCATAATCCGTAGTATGAGGATGTTTTCCGTAGAAACTACAGAGATTCCATAGTAAATCGACAGATCTGCTTATCAACACATGTGCATGCCCACATATCTACACAAGGAATCAAGCACAAAAGAATGAGAGAGAGAAGAGTACTAGGAGCTGCTTTGGCATTGTGCCAGAGGCTCTGCTTGTTTCTGTTAGTAACTCTGAATAAATAAGGCTTTTCTTTTTCATCCTATTCTCTCATACGGCTTTAAATGTTGAACGTAAAATATTTACAGTGGCATGCTGGTTAATCGATTTCTGCTACCGATTGACCTAATCGGGTCAATGTCGAATAAATTTTTATTATATGCCTAGTAGGGCATATAATAAAAATTAATACATGCCCAGTTGGAATTTTTATATGCCCCAGGCATGTCGGGCATTAGATTTTTCGAACCCTAACTCAAAGTAGTTTGGATTTGAGTTTTCTTTTTGTACCCTTCATCAAATTTCAGGGATCCTATTATTTTATAGGGTCCAGGTGGTAATAACAACATAATGAATACAGCCCATGGTGGGCAACAATCTAACACCGGCTCTGTTGGCAATATATCTCCAGCTTTAATTCAGAAAATACTACAGCAGCAGCAGCAACAACAACAGCAGCAGCAGCAGCAGCAGCAGTCGTTTCAGATCTTTAATGTGGTAAGCCTATTTTGGTGTTGCACATGTTTCATTACTGTTCCCTTTGGATGCCCAGGTGTCTGCTATACATGTGCAAATGCTACCAGCAGTGCTTTTACTTCTTTCCACACGTTTATTGTCCACCCCCGCTGTTTCTGTAGTGCTTGTATTATGTCTGCTGTTGCTGTTTGATTTGTATCTGTTACAAGTATGCATGTATTGATTTTTGTGTTATTTCAAATTTTGCATCGAATTAAAAGTAAAGTCATACTTGATATTATTTAGAAATAGAACACACTGTAAAAAATTTTTACAGATAAATTTATATTTTTTTAAATGCCCTGAAATTATGGAATTATTTTACTTTTGCTTGTATTTTAATGCTGCATGAAGTTTTTATAACTTATTCATTTTTCTCATGTTGTTTTGCTATTAATATTCGTGAATATTTCTTACCTCTGTTATCTGAAGGTGCCTCGTGATGATGCTTGCAAATGCTTTTTGTAATCGCCCAGTTTATTTTAAAGTGTACTTGGGAATTATGTATGATGAGTGTGCTTTATTCTAGAATTGCATTTATTGTGTGAACCTGCATGCTTTTGATGTATGGATTGAATTTAAACTTAATATTTCAGCTTTTTTTTTTTTAGTAACGAAGTTCTTGACTTAAAAATAGCTATTTTACTAGAAAAAAATGCCTGTTTTGCAAATAAAAGAATGCCTGTTCATCAATTATCCACAAAATAGGTTTATCAAGAAAACATTAACATTTGTTAATACACACATTCATGAACAAAGCATATCGCATTCAAACATAAATATTATTGGGAATTTATAAAATGTTAAATGAACAAGCAAGTAATTGTACTAACTCTTTTTAATCTGAGAAGAGAATTTGGAAATGCTGTAAACATTGAAAATGAAGTCATAATGGAGAATATTTTAATCGCTTATTTTTAATGAAATGCCCTTAATTTAAATTTGTATGTGTTCTAGAAATAGGCAGGAATCTGTGGGTTTTGTTGAAAACAAAATCATGAAAATTGACGAAGCAAATTTCTCAAGAAATCTGGGCTACATATATATTCAGTAAAGGGTCCCAGTTCAAATTTAGATAGATTTTCAATGTAGGGGAAGGGGGGACATTGTATTTATCTGTAGGCTGAAATATTTCGTTTAAAAATAAGTCATCAAAATTTTTCATAGATTCCAAAAATTTTGACAGAAACTTCATTAGAAATGATGAAAACTTTTGGTTCCTTCCTGAAAATTTTTTTAAAATATTATTATATATACTTGCATATATTAGTAAAACATTTTTAGATTAAAATCGATAGCATAATTGGAAAAGTTGATTTATGCACAGAAATAATTAATTATTTAGCACATTTTGAAGAAATGATATTTGAAACATATGAATTTATTGGTACCCTAATTTCTATTGGTTGTAATAGGATGAACATTAAATTGCCCAAATGAAACTTTTACCTTTTTGAAGGCTGATAGAACTAAAGGTGCAAACATATGAAGACAGAGACATCTGAATTTGGAAAGAAATGTAAAATTTGGAGATGCTAAATTTTAAAATTTACGCTAACATTTTTTATTATTTTATAAATTTCTAAAGGGATGTTCTTGTAGACCCAAATGGTGATGGCCAACTTGCCCCAGAAAAGCAAATATTCACTGTACATTAAGGGTTTTATTAAAACATTTCCTGTCATAGTAATTTTGATGTAGCGCTGATATCATTTTGATTTTTTCATATATTTCCATTGCACTAACATAAAAGCACACTCTTTTCACTTTGACACTGTGGCTACTCAAATCTTTTATCATTTAATTAGTCAATTTTCAAATGATTATGTTCACAGTAAAACGTCAAAATAATTCCAAAAAATTATATTGTGATTTAAAGTTGCAGAAATGAAAACTTTTTCATGTTATTTTCATGCAATTTCCATCATTGGTGACAAATGATTGGGAATTTTTATGCATTACTATGCGCCGACGATCTTGCATATTTCCAATCTGTTATTTTAGGACCTAAAATACATCTGCGTCTAATCTTTGCATCGATTTCCATCCATGTTTAGTTTCAAATTATTTTAATTAAAAGATGCACATTATTCATTTCTCTGTACTATATTTCATTACTAGGTCCAGGCCTATGAAGTGTCCCGAATTTTTCGTATTTAGTTTGAATTCTATCGCTCAGTACGAAAATACAAATGTTATCCTTAAAGTGGCGAATTTCAAAAATTTCCCTATTTCCCCCTTTACTTATTAAACTTTTCCTCTTTTGTCCCCCTCCTGAAAAGTCTAGAGTTCTTGCTTTGTGGCAGTCAACTACACAGAAAGAGAAAAGGAATTGTTGAGTGCAATACGCAAAGAAATTTTTGAACAGTAACGTTCACGCTCTGCAAGACCTCCGTAGCCAGCCAAAGCTATCTGAAACACTCATTTCCTCATCGACCTTTTGCAGTTAAAACAGGGGGTACGCTTAATTCAAACGTAATGTAAACTGTGTGTAAACTATAACGGCATGGTGTAAAGAAATAGTATTCTCACCTTTTAATTTCCTGCCCTTTCCCCATTATGTTTATCAGAAGACAAGTGTGACATAGTATTTCTCATTTTACGGATAAAGTGATTATCATTGTCTATATTTTGCTATCAGCATCATATCAAATTCCCATATAGATGCACACATTTTTCATAAAATAGTATATTTTAGCACTTTTAAATAAAATAGCATATTTTAACACTTTAACTTTAAATAGTGAATTAAATTAAATAAAATGCAAATTTAGGCATATTTTCTCAAAAGTTAAATTTTGCACTTTTTTATTTTAAAATATTGTGGCATGAATTTCTTATACGGATTTGAGCATTTTGAGAACAATCTACAGAATTTGAAATTTTGTTTTTTAAATTACTAAACTTCGCAATTGCTTTAGAAAGACTGCTAAAACTTGCAATTCGCTATTTGTATAAAAAGAAAAGCACTAAAAAATTGCGATAAGACAGTATCCCTTTTTAAACGCTTTTAAATTCTTCACTTCTAAGAATTTGAGCAATTTTAAATTAAATCACACGTTTTTAACAAATTTACGGATTTTTTTTTACTTTTAAATGAAATAGCAAATTTTACAATAAAATATAAAATATATGGTATTATGTCTAAAAATTCTATTTTATTGAACACACTAAAAGACGTTAAAATCACATTGAAAACTTCAGTGCGTCTAGATGCCAAACGTCCATCATCAGAGGCAATTGCGAAAAAAAAAGATGTATTGGCTATTACATCCAATCAAAACCTACAAACATAATTTGCATATTATGAATAGCCAGATTGCACAATGAAAAATATACTCAAAATTCTAAAAGACATTAAGTCTTTTAATGGAACCAAATAAAGACTTTTATTTCATATTTTAAAATAGCAGATTTTAGCTCTATTTTTTAATAAAATCATGAAGTTTAGAACAGATCACTTGAATTGACAAACAATTGCTGTTCTACAGGAAGATTTAGCCTCTGCAATCAACTGTGTGGCAGTGAGTATTTAACCCTTTCGGGACAGCGGCATTCCGAAACTACCGTGGCCCAAAGGACGAAGCGCTTCGTTTCCGAAATGTGCCCAAAAGACGGCTATTTTTTTTGCACTAAGCCTAACTCTCGAAAAAAATTCACTAAAAATCACCCGTTCAACACAGCATTCTACTTTTTTCAGGAAGAAAGGAAATACTTATTTTCTATTTGATGTATATTTTTTATACAAATTTTCTTTTATCAAAATATTAAAAATTTTAGTGTACATATGTTTTAGGTACAGATGGATAATTCTTTGGCATGTCCTTCCGATTTTTTAAAACTGTATCACATACATGCGTATTCTTAGACAACAAATACTTTGCAAGTACAGGAGAGATAAAAAATTTATCCCCAAATACAAAGTATATCCTTTTCCTAAAAGTTCACTTAGAAATGTTTTCACAACGCGTTCTCCATACCCACCATCAGAGCTTGATAATCCCGTGTCCTTTCCAGTATACACAAGGAAATTCCATTTATGGCCTCATTCCGATTCTGACGATTTATATATTTTTATTCCATATCTGGACCTTTTCGATGGGATATATTAACGAAATCCCAGCCTTCTTTCCATGAGAACATAAATAACCTAATCATTTCATTGCCGCACATTCCTTTACCTCCCTCCCCCACCCACTCAAAAAAAAAACTCTCTTATATTCTTCTAATTCAGCAAAGAAATCAATAAAAGACAAAATCAGAACGAGACCCGGAACTCAATTATAAAATTGTTGATGCTATGAGAAGTGCTCTGTTTACTTTACAGAACCATGTGTTTCACCGCTCCAAATGGAGAAATAATTCATTGGATTCTCCTTGTGCCAAGGTCAAACATCTACAAAATACATTTAAGTTGCTTCCACGGGCATTTAACGCCATCTAGTAGACAAAAACGTTCCACGTAGAAACACCAATATGTAACACCAATACGTGTCAGTCGTCCTTTAGGGTAAAATTTCCTCCGGCCCGTGGGCGTGCCGTTCGTCCTTGAATGCAAGTTCGCAGCTGGCACCTGGGCGTGCCGTTTGTCGCAAAAGGGTTAATACAGCAGTTTTCATTAAGAAAAAAAAATATTTTAATGATATGAGAATCTCATAAAGAGTAATTGAAATAGGCACAAACAACATTCAGAAACTCGCAATAGTAAGAGCTTAATGGCTTAACATAAGAATTGCTAGTATTTTTTTTTTTTTCTTGCTGAGGTCCCTACCTTCACAACTATTTATTAAGTTGCTGCTGGCTTTGTTGGGTAAAGAACTTTAAAGGTATTTTATTTTGAAATTCCCATTTTTAGGGGTCCGTGAGGCATTTCAGGTGAAACACGCTTATGTGCTAAATGCTTATGTTACTAAAACTAGTCGTCAAACTTTACTATCTGAGCTAGACCTGAAAATTCGAATAGGTAGTGGCCAATCTATCACAGATTTATTGTAAAATCAATAAGTATGGTTATATATACTTATATGTAATATGAGTATATACATATATGTTTTTGATATTTTTATTTTTCATTTTATGCTCAAACACATTAATAATGAAATAAAGGTATATCTTCTAAATATTGTTATTATTTATTTTGGCACTTAGACTAATTTTAAAACACATTTGGAGTGCATATTAGAATTTGATATATTTGCATTTATATTTTTTTGCATTATAATTTTTTGCACATTTTTTATAATTTTTTGCATTTGTAAGTGACAGCTCTAGAACTAAAGTAGAAATCTTTAGTGAATCCCCAACCCTCTCCAGAATTTGATGCTCAATTCATATCAGACGTTGTGCAAGTTCTATTTATAGTAGATTCCGAAAAATAAATACTTAAAAATTTTTGAGTGAAAACAATGGAATTGAAAATGTTTTGTCCTTATAGAAGTGGGGAAGATAAGTAAATGAAAATGGATTAAACCCATAAAATAGGCATTTATATGCACTTAAAATTTGGATTTTTACTTTCTTTCAAAATGGCACCCCAACTTTTTAAATAACCTTATTTGCTGAAATGCCATGTGAGAGCTTTTATTGTACTTGTTCAATGTTTATAGCTGTTAAAAAAGGTGTTCACACATATATTTCTGTTTATATATATTGTTCAAAAATAGTTTTTTCTTTCAGAACAATGTTCAGACATATGGTAATATGAAGTTCCCCACAAATGCTCAACTTCGCCATCTTGTTCAGCAGATTCAGATGGCTGTTCAAGCGGGTCATTTGAATGCTCAGGTAATTGAAGTACGTTCTTTTTCTTCCACTTTCAATCTTTCCTCTTTCTTCATAACTTTCAAGTTTCTTTACACCTATCACTTTCACTTCACCTACTCTTTGCTGCATTTACCAATTTTATCTAAAATATTAAAATGATTTCCTATGACATTATATATATATTTTTTCATTTAATGTAGATTCATTAGAATTAATGTTCTTACATGTAGAATTTTGCTGAATTTTAATTTTGGGATCAATTTGTTTTAAGAATAAATTCAGAGTAGTCATGTAATCTATATACTATTTTATTTTTCAACCCAGATTTTGATATGTGCTCGTGTAAATACCAAAAATCAGTTATGCCACATGTAGGACTGGGTATTTGGTGCGCCAAATACCTGAAAACATTTTAAAGAACATATCTTGGACATTCAAAAATGTTACCAGTTTTCACGAAGAAATTCCTGATTCCTGACAGATGTTGTACTGCAGACAACAAAAGAACGTCCATGTAAGAGCTTTAACGCACAAACCACCTATCTGCAAACTTGCCACTTTGCCAGAATTGGGCAAAAAAACATTGAAAATGTATTTTCGATACAAAATACATAGGTTCCAGGGCATAAAATACAAAATACCTTTGGAATTAAAAGAATTCCAAATACAAAATACGTTTTTAAAAAAAATTAAACTTTGCTGTTTATTGGACTGGATAGAATTTCCAATGCATTTGTCCATGCATTTTATTAGAAATAAATAAACCTTCTATTTATTAAATATTAACAGTGACATTTTAAAAAGATAAGAACCTATTGAAAAGGTATGATGTAAAAGAAAAATTTTGGATCTAATTTGAAATTTTAAATCTCCGGGGTAATAAAGAAAGAATAAATGACGAAAATTAATGAATCTATGGGAGAACGCATTTTATATAACAGACAAAGATATAATTTAAAAAAAAAAAACAAGAAATTTATGGAGAAACCTTCATTTAAACACACTCTAGAATTTAATGATAAATCCATGACAAGCATTGTCTATAGCCAATCCCTAAAAATATACAGGGTGTCCCACAAAAGGTAAACAGTGGAAGATTTTTTTAACTGTTGGTTGTAGACTCATAGTTCTAATTGCAAAAATGCTTTAATTAAGGTAGGACATTATGAAATAGTCATTTAGCCCTTTCGGGACAGCGGCATTCTGAAACTCTCGTGGCCCAAAAGACGGAGCACTTTGTTTCCGAACTGTTCCCAAAGGACAGCTCATATTTTGCGCTAAGCCTAACTTTCGAAAAAAATTCACTAAAAGTCACCCGTTCAACACAGCATTCTACTTTTTTCAGGAATAGAGGAAATACTTATTTTATTTTTCATACAAATTTTCTTTTATCAAAATACTATTTTAGTGTATTAAAAATGATTACTTACCTTGATTAAAATAGGTATCAGTTAATCAGAAAAAATATTGAAATGATTGTAATGAAATATTTATATAGCTAATAGAAATTATGTACATATATGTACAAGAAAATAGCGTAGTTATTTTCATTAATTAATACACCTTTTGCATATGGTATATTTTAAAGCAAGAATCCATGCACAGACCAACATTGCAACCTTTGCATTCATAATAACTGTCTATGCGCTTTATTTTGCCATTTATAGCCCACGAATCTTCACGATCTGCATCACTTTCATTACTGTCTGGTTCATTTACCATACGAGTATATTCTTCCACAGAAAGAAAAAGTCTCAGCCCAGCCTTTCTTTTATCCGAAATAGATTAATCATTTCACTGCCACACATTCCTCACCCCCCCCCCCCCCCCCAAAAAAAAAAAAAAGAAGAAGAAGAAGAAAAACTCACTGAAATCAAAAGGAAACCCGAAACTCAATTATAAAATTGTTGATGCTGCGGGAAGTGCTCTGTTTGTTTATATTACAAAATCATGTTTCACGAAATATTTCATTGGATTCTCCTTATGCCAAGGTCAAATATCTGCAAAATACATTGGAGCTCTTCCCAAGGACATTTAACGCCATCTAGTAGACAAATAAATTAAAATAAAAACGTTCCATATGAAAACACGCTGACGTGATCCTCGTCCTTTAGGGTAAGTTTTTCCTCGACGCAGATACGTGACAGTCGTCCTTGAATGCAAGTTCGCAGCCGAAGCATGGGTCAACCGTCCCGAAAGGGTTAAATATGGCACCATATTTTTGTACATAATTAAGACAATTAACTTTTCATACAGCCCCTCTATCGAAAAATGTCAAATTACAAAAAAATATTGTCGATACTTAATTCTAGTCAAACTGCAGAGAAAGAAATTGGGTTCTTAAAAATTCAAATTTAGGACGAAATAAATTGTTAGCTTCCTGAACACCACTTTTTTTTGTAATTTTTCGGGGGTGGGATGGGGGGGAGGGTATTTTAAACGATTCCGCAATTCAGTTTTTTTTTTTCCCATGAATTGCCGAGATTACATTAGTATCTTTTCCCATCCATCTCCATCTTTTCAGTAGTGCATATTGGATTGCCTAAACTAACTTATTTTTATTTTCTGGCTAATTATTAATGTTAATTTTTAATTATATTTGCATAATACAATTTTTTTCTATTTTAAAAAATGGGTATGAACCCTGTGAAGAGATAGATGTTTCCCAAAAACTGGTATTAAAACAGTGATTTATGCAACCATTTTGGCAGGGATATAATTCCTTGGGGTTTTTATTATTATTATTAAAAATCAATATTTATTATTCTCTTTAGTGAAAACTTGTGTTTTACCAAACATAAATGTTTGTTTTCTCATTATAAAGTAATTTTCAACAAATAAATACTTTATATATTTTAATATTCTACCAGTACTACCCCCTGTAAGAAGTTTCTAATTGGTGTTATTGTCCCCACAATATCAAAATTTAATTATCTATAAGGAAAGGTTAAGATATCTTTATTTCATAATTTAATGTTTGTAGTTTGAAATACATTATTATTTCAATAATAAGTTATTGAAAATGATTCCCAAAAGTGCATCTATGCAACACTACCAGTCACACCCTTGTGTTTATAATTCAGTTAACTGAAAATGCATCAAATCTTAATACTATCCATTGTTATTTTGATTATGCCAGGATACTAGCAATCCTATCCAATATTAAATTCTTAGCAACGTCACTCAAGGCTGGGGCCCATTGCTAAAATATATTTGTAAACTGCACTGCAGTATTAAGTATTTTATTATTTAATGTAACATGGTGGCGACAGAACCGAGAAATCAGGGAAATTGATTTTCTGGAAATATCAGGGAAAACTCAGGGGATTTTGCTTCAAATCAGGGGAAAATTTGGATATTTGTTTCGCAAGTCGCCGATCTTCAAATTCCTGTGAACACATCCGAACGTGAACACATCCGAACGGGAATTTTCCTTCCTCTTTGTCCCTCCGCGAAATTGCCCTTGTTCTGTGGAAGTGTTAAACTTTATTCTGATTAGCTGTTGATTAGATCACATCATAAAGCTCACCACATGGCGATTAAACCTTTCGTGATGGCGGCATTCCAAAACTACCGTGGCCCAAAGGACGGAGCACTTTGTTTCCAAATTGTTCCCAAGAAACGGCTATTTTTTTGCTCTGAGCCCAACTCTCGAAAAAAATTCACTAAAAATCACACGTTCAACACAGCATTCTACTATTTTCAGGAATAAAATGCTAGCGACAGGGAAGTATTTAAGAAAATTTTTGCCGCCGTTTCCCCTTTCCTTATAACCAGACGTGCTGATGTCACTGTTGACAGAGCAGAAGTTTAGCAGAGGGTAAGATGCAGTTGTAAAGTGTTCTTTAATAAAAGGCAAATTTGTCAAACACAAACATCACTTTTATTATCGTGATATCCATTGCTTAAGACATGGTTACAAAACACTGTAACGTCGTTGCAAAGCCAAACAGTATGTACAAAAAATGAGCTAGCAAGCTCATGAAAAAGGTTAATAAACAGTTTATGACTAGGCATATACACTCTCAGTTACTTATACTGTTGCTATAACATTGGTAAGTAGAGAAAAGCTGCATTACCACTAATGCCATGCTTGTTTACGAAGCCACCATCGTCAGATCACACGTCATGGCATTACACTGAGTCCAAGACCGCGAAAAATTAACTTGGTCTCTTTAAAATTGAAAGAGTCAACACTAGAAACATTTTTTCGCACTTTCATAAATAAAACTATCGGAACTTGACTCATACTTTTGTATAAGCAACTTAGCTAAAAACGCTAACATACCGCAACATACTCAAACCGAGTATTTACTAAGCATCGGATCATTCGATCATACACCATTTCATCGAACAATAAGTCAATGTTAAGACCAATTCAAACATCCATACAGTACATAAGTACATCCATACAATTACATAGATCCATAGCAGTTTTAAAAAATACAATCCTTCTTTACGTTTAACGTAAAAGAAATTTTCTCCCTCAGGAGTTTTAAATCATAGTACACCTTTGGCTGCAGTAAAAGAATAGCCCTGCTCTTCTAATACAGATGTGGCCAACAAGTTTCGCCGTAATTTTGGTAAATACATAACATTATTTAGAACAATATTACTTTGAGACCATGTCATCCAACCATAAGTCAACGTTAAGACCAATTCAAACATCCATACAGTACATAAGTACATCCATACAATTACATAGATCCATAAGTAACTGAGAATGCGTCCTAGCATATATATACAGTGATGGGTACGCTCCGGAACACAACCGTTGATGGCAGCGCCCTCACGATATGCAAATCAGGATGCGCACGTGGCGAGAAGGCGATTTGCATGAATGGTATGTTCTGTTCTTGTCGCGAGTCGTTCATGGGAATGGTAAAACCATTCTTAAAATGAAGACACGTTCCCGTGATAACTAGAATCGCGACAAAAACAGAACCAAAGTTTCCAACAATCGGCCCCCTCATGCAAAACCCTAAATATCGGTGAACGTGCTATCAATCAATGAGTTTACTCTAAAAACATAACAGCAAGAATGTCAAGTTTTTTAGTATACAGCTAAACCATAAAGTATATATATCACTTTCATGTTAACCAAAAAAAAATTTATCATTGAAAGAAGCTTTTAGATATCATCGAAACACCGAGTTCCAAAGAATTTAGTATAACTATCAAAATTTTAAGTATAATTATCAAATTCCATATTTAAGGTTAAAAATTTATTGTAAATATCAAATTCAAGTCTTCAAGAAATTTAGGTATAACTATTAAATTTAACTTTAAGATTAAAAATTTACTATAAATATCAAATTGTAGAAAATTTTATGTATAACTATTAAATTCAATATTTAAGATTAAAAAAATTTACTATAAATATTCAATTTAAGTTATAGTTGTTCATTATCTCTGTCCAAGACCAGTATACATTATTAATACAAACAGCAGTGACGCAGATAATGAAAGATTTTTTTTTCTTTCTGTATTGTATTCATATAAAAATTTAAAGAAGTTATTTTTCATCAATGAATCATAACCAAGTGTATGATAACAAGGAGTAAACACACAAGTTATACACATAAGCATAGTTGTCTTATGCGAGAATTGAACACATGAATATATATATATACATTCAGTGTAATGTGAAATTTTTTTTTTTAAAGTTCATTGTAAACAATGCACATATATATACTCTACATACAAGTATCTGTATCAAAGAGGGAGGAGTAAATTATACGATATCCTATTGTACAAGAAAGAAAAATTTAGAAGTTACAATTTTAATCATTTGTGTTTTTGAAAATTTGTTTACAAAATTTTAATGCTCTATCCTTGGTCATTGGCTTTGTAAAATAATCTACTACGTTTTCTTTGGTATTTACAAAGATGATCTTAAAAGATTCATTCTCAACTAAATTTCTTAGAAAATGATATTTTATGTCAATATGTTTGGTTCGGTTATTCTCAATTGGGGAATTTGAAAAATTAATTGCAGCTTGGTTGTCACAGTAGATTATGCTATTATTTCTGTTAAATTTTAACCCTAGCTTCATACATTCCTCAATGATATTTTGCAGCCAAATAATTTCTTTCGCAGCTTCTTCCAATGAAACATATTCTGCTTCCATCGTTGACAGACTAACACACTTGTGTTTAAATGTACGCCAAGAAATGGGTACTCTATCTATTAGAAATAACATACGCCCGAGTGACACTCTGTCATCCCTATTGGCGGCAAAGTCCGAATCCGAGTAGCAATTTAAATTTAAGTTACCAATGCCTGATAAGTTTAACATGTAATTCTTTGTTTTTTCAAGATATCCCAAAAGTTTAAGTAATGCGTCCCAATGTTTCATGCCTGGATTCTCTTGGAATTGAGACAGGATGTTTACAGCGTAACATATGTCTGGTCTAGTTCTACTTGATAAATAGGCTAAACATCCGATCAAACTTCTGTTTGAGAAATTTTGCATTTGTTTTAATTCTTCATCATTCATTGGGCAATCATTTTTGCTCAATGTGATTCCTTTTGTAATAGGGAGTGAAGAAATAGGATATTTGAATTCTTTAAACATTTGGTAAACTTTATCAATAAACTGCCTGTGATGTTTAAAAAATTTGTTATTGGTTTCAGTAAATTCCACACCTAACAGTTTTTTGACCTTTCCTAGTGTTTTGATATCAAATTCTTCCTTTAGTAAAGAAACTGCATGATCAACATCACCCTGATGTTTTGAGAATAAAACTATGTCATCCACATAGACCAACATTAATACTTTGTTTTGGTAAAAATATGCACAATTGCACCATTTGAATTTGAAGAAATTTAATTTTCTCAAAGTGTTGTCAAGCTCATTATACCACTCTGCCGCTCTGATGTAGGCCATATATTGCCTTTTTTAGCAAACAGACATAATTTTGTTTGTTTTGATCGACATTTCCAGGTGGTTGTTTCATGAAAACTTTGGCATTCAATTTAGCATAAAGGTATGCTGACTTGATGTCCAATTGAAAATTGCAAAAAAAGCTCTTATTAAGCTAAAATTTATACCGGGGCTAAATACTTCGTCATACGAATCCTTCTTCTCTTGAGAATATCCCTGAGCCACTAAACAGACTTTGAATCTCTTCACTTTTCCATTTTCATCCCTTTTGATGGTGTATACCCATCTGGATCCGATTACTTTTTGTGAGATGGGCGCAGGCACTAAGTCCCAGACACCCCTCTCTTGCATTATTGCTATTTCATTATTCATGGCTTCTTGCCATCTTTGTGAGTGCGGAGATTCAATTGCCGACTTATAGCTTTTGGGAATTATTATTTCTATGTTGCTTGCCTCTGGCCTGGATTTGATATCTTTTTTTTCTCTGAAGTTGAAAAAATTTTGGTCATAATGTATGTTAGACTTAGCACAGAATTTTTTAACGTCATTATGACTTCTCAGTCTTCTTCTATCACCCTTCACTGAATAGTAAACATCAGTTCGAGTTCCATCAGGCCTAGGTATGGCTTTCCGTTCCCAGTCAATGTCTGAGCAGGGGTTCAGACTGGAATCAGCAGGAGAGACCTCTTCCTCACTAGTATGACTAGTGTCATGGCTCTCACCTGCTTCTTCCTCTGACTCACCATCCAAACATCCTGATCCTGAATCCATCGAGCGAATAAATCTCAATGTCTGTCGGGTGAAGTTTCTAGAATAACTAGGGTCCAGGATGCCTTCCATTTCCTCAAAACGGACATTGCTTGTCTCTGTCACTTTTCTATCCTTCACTGGAAAAATTCTATAGCCCCTGCTATTTTCAGCATATCCTACCATAACTCCCTGTTGAGCTCTTAGGTCTAGCTTTTTCCTAAGCTGTTTTGCCATACCAATGTAAGCCTTACATCCAAAAATTCTGAGATGGGATACAGCAGGCTTCTTCCCATAATACAACTCGTGTGGAGTTTTTACTTTAAATTTATGGCAAATCCTGTTTTTTGTATAAGTGAAACATAGGATTGTCTCTGCCCACATTTTGTCACCAATTTTACTTTGATTAAGCATTGCTTTAACGCAATCTAAAGCTGTCAGGTTGAATCTTTCAGATACCCTGTTTTGTTCGGGTGTATATGCATTAGATCGCTCATGCTTAATTCCTAATTTTTTCAAAAAAAGCTTTAAACTGACCGTGACAAAATTCCATGCCGTTATCAGTACAGATGCACAAAACCTTTTTGCCTAATTGTCTTTCCTGACAAACTTGAAAATCCTGAAAAACTTTGAACACATCTGATTTTTGTTTTAAAATAAAAGCAAACACCTTGCGGCTAAAATTATCTGTAATAGTCAAAAAATATTTGTTTCCCCCCAATGAAGCTACAGGCATTGGACCACAAACGTCCATGTGCAGTAATTGCAAAGGTTTTGTAGATCTAATCCTGCCTATTGGTTTGTATGAAACTCTCTTAGATTTTGCAAGTTTGCAATGAATGCAATTTACTTTTGCATACTTCAACTTAGGGAGTCCGTTTGCCATGGAAACTTTACTTGTTTGGTGCAAGTAGTCTGAGTTAATATGGCCATATCTTCTATGCCATAATTCAGTTTTATTCAGAATTTCAACTGTTGAACCACCAATTTTGTTTGACTTTGATTTTAAATCAGCTTTGTTTTTCCTATTACTCAAGTTAGGCCTAATTTTGTTTTGACTATGACTATCTATTGCAGGGGATTTTCAAACCTGTTTAGAACTTTTGTCCCTATCCTGATCTCTTTTACGGCCCTCAACATTACTACTTAAATTTTTAGTTGAGTACTGCGGTTTTAAAAAATGCAGTCCTTCTTTACGTTTATCGTAAAAGAAATTTTCTCCCTCAGGAGTTTTAAAACCATAGTACACCTTTGGCTGCACTAAAAGAATAGCCCTGCTCTTCTAATACAGATGCGGCCAACAAGTTTCACCGTAATTTTGGTGAATACATAACATTATTTAGAACAATATTACTTTGAGACCATTTCGCCGAACCATAAGTCAACGTTAAGACCAATTCAAACATCCATACAGTACATAAGTACATCCATACAATTATATAGATCCATAGCAGTTTTAAAAAATACAGTCCTCCTTTACGTTTAGCGTAAAAGAAATTTTCTCCCTCAGGAGTTTTAAACCATAGTACCCCTTTGGCTGCACTAAAAGAATAGCCCTGCTCTTCTAATACAGATGCGGCCAACAAGTTTCGCCGTAATTTTGGTGAATACATAACATTATTTAGAACAATATTACTTTGAGACCATTTCATCCAACCATAAGTCAACGTTAAGACCAATTCAAACATCCATACAGTACATAAGTACATCCATACAATTACATAGATCCATAAGTAACTGAGAATGCCTCCTAGCATATATATACAGTGATGGGTACGCTCCGGAACACAACCGTTGATGGCAGCGCCCTCACAATATGCAAATCAGGATGCGCACGTGGCGAGAAAGCGATTTGCATGAATGGTATGTTCTGTTCTCGTCGCGAGTCGTTCATGGGAATGGTAAAACCATTCTTAAAATGAAGACACGTTCCCGTGATAACTAGAATCGCGACAAAAACAGAACCAAGTTTCCAACAATCGGCCCCCTCATGCAAAACCCTAAATATTGGCGCACGTGCTATCAATCAATGAGTTTACTCTAAAAACATAACATCAAGAATGTCAAGTTTTTTAGTATACAGCTAAACCATAAAGTATATATATCACTTTCATGTTAACCAAAAAAAAATTTATCATCGAAAGAAGCTTTTAGATATCATCGAAACACTGAGTTCCAAAAAATTTAGTATAACTATCAAAATTTAAGTATAATTATCAAATTCCATATTTAAGGTTAAAAATTTATTGTAAATATCAAATTCAAGTCTTCAAGAAATTTAGGTATAACTATTAAATTTAACTTTAAGATTAAAAATTTACTCTAAATATCAAATTCAAATTGTAGAAAATTTTATGTATAACTATTAAATTCAATATTTAAGATTAAAAATTTACTATAAATATCAAATTCAAGTTGTAGAAAATTTTATGTATAACTATTAAATTCAATATTTAAGATTAAAAAAATTTACTATAAATATTCAATTTAAGTTATAGTTGTTCATTATCTCTGTCCAAGACCAGTATACATTATTAATACAAACAGCAGTTACACAGATAATGAAAGATTTTTATTTCTTTCTGTATTGTATTCATATAAAAATTTAAAGAAGTGATTTTTCATCAATGAATCATAACCAAGTGTATGATAACAAGGAGTAAACACACAAGTTATACACATAAGCATAGTTGTCTTATGCGAGAATTGAACACATGAATATATATATATACATTCAGTGTAATCTGAAAAAATGTAATGTGGATGCATGCACGACGAGAAGGCGATTTGCATGAATGGCATGTTCTGTTCTCGTCACGAGTCGTTCACGGGAACGGTAAAACCATTCTTAAAATGAAGACACTTTCCCACTATAACGAGAATCGCGACAAAAACAGAACCAAGTTTCCAACATAAAGGAAATTCTTATTTTTTATTTGATGTATATTTTTCATACAAATTTTCTTTTATCAAAATATTAAAAATTTTAGTGTATTAAAAATGATTACTTACCTTGATTAAAATAGTTATCAGTTAATCAGAAAAAATATTGAAATGATGGTAATGAAATATTTATATAGCTAATAGAAATTATGTACATATATACACAAGAAAGTAGCGTTGCTATTTTCATTAATTAATACACCTTTTGCATATGGTATATTTCAAAGTATGTACCCATGCACAGACCAACATTGCAATCTTTGCATTCATAATAAGTCGTTATGCGCTTTCTTTTGCGTTTTGTAGTTTGCGAGCAAACTATACATCTTCTTCGGAGGTCTTTTTTACCTGTATCAGAGCACAATTTTGGAAAATGTCTTCCAGTTAGACGGAGAGGAGAGGGGATGAGATAACTTCTTCTTCTGGACTGTTCAGGGGTAAAGAACATTTCAATAAGTTGCTCTATGAGCTGAAGACGAAACTGCAAGATTGGGGATTTTTTCCCTTTCTTATTGTCAAAAAGACTATAAGCATTCAATATTGCAATATCTAGAAAGCCAAAAAATAATTTTCTGTACCGTTTGATAGTTTTTCTATAAGCTGGATAATGCGTTAGAGATGCATCTCCAATACCCCCCCCCCATATATTTGTTATATTCCAAAATACAATTTGGTTTTAAAATGTTTTCGGATGTTTTTTCCGGTCTTTCTTTCCAGAATTTTGCATTTTGTCAGTATGAAGAGTTGTTAAAATTAAGACATCCTTCTTTTTATTAACACTTTACAACAAAGTTGAAAAGTGTTTATGACTTTGTTCATTCTGTCTGTCTGTCTGTCTGTCAGTCTGTCTGTCCGTTAGCACGATAACTGCCGTAAAAATGAGTTTATCAAAATGAAATTTTAGTATGTTGTTCAGACGGTCTGTAGGACCTATGGGAATATAAATAAATAATATCACCCAATTAGTTTTTTATTGAACCCGGGTTGAAAAAATGAAATACATTGAACCCTATGGGACCTAATTTTTCAAACATTTTTTAAGTAAATTTAAAATTCACGAATTGCTTCGAAATTTTTAGGAAATATTCACATTATCCCATAGAATATATAAAAAAAAATTCAGTAAAATATGTTAAGTAGTTTTTTAATTAAAAAAATTATTTAATATAGGGAAAAAAACAAATTCAATTAAATTCTGAATTTGGGATATCTTCCAGAAAGAAAAGAGAGAGATATTATATAATAAATATCTCTCCATTTGTTTAAACGTTTTGCATATGGGAGTGGCTTCATATTTTAAGATAAATTTGGTAGATAACAATTTTTCATTTTTTTTAAATTTTATATAACTCTTCATGATAAATTTAATTGATGGCATTTTAAATGCACTTTCCTACGTCCTAGAGAGTTAAAATTTGGTACACAGCTTAAATTTGTTGAACATTTTATTCGACAAAAATTTGATGGATCTTTAAATATAGATTATACATTTTTTTCGAAATGGCCTGAAAATAATCCCCGTTCACTTCTATAAATCATTGGTGTAATATTGTTAAAAATTCTGATGTGGACAGCACATGTCTTTCTCTGCAGACTCATATTCGTTCTCTTTATTTATTCAATGATAATTTGAGTTTATCTGCACAACATAAGTATTTTAAATGACATTGAATTTACACGTTAAACTTAAATTTGGTTCTCATTTGATAGCTGGACTTATTGTCAAAGGTGGCGTAGCGAAAACGCAAAAAAACTAGAATATCTCAAGAACGGCTAGTCCTAGAGTAATGGGGTTAGTCTTATTCTTTTTGTTGTCAAAAATCACATATAAAATAGGAATTTAATTGATATAATTGAGCACACGTAGTCTTTTATTTTTATATATAACGATTTTTGCTGGCCATTTCGCAAAAATAGCCCGTTCCTTTTTCCCGAATCGTAGTAGAATAACCTACAAATGATTTATATACAAAATTTTGTTAAATTTGGTATATAAATCACTTGTAGGTTATTGAAATATTATACTCCAAATTTTGTTAAATTTGGTTCATTAGTTTTTAGCTAGAGTGGATAAAGGCAATTTCTGCGGCCATTTCGCAAAGAAGGCAGATTCTTTTATTACGAATCGTACTATAATCTAATGAACATCAGGATTTCCCACAAAAAACATACCTACCAAATTGTATGAAATTCGGTCCATTAGTTTTTCAATTAGAGTGGATGTAATATCCACACAGACACACAGAAACATACACAGGTACACCCTTACACACACAGACGTCTTCCTAAAAGTAGTTTTTTCGTGTTCTAGAAGTCCCAAAACGTGTATATACTTTGAAAATTCGAGTTCCGATCTTCGGCACGATTCCAATACTTTGAGTACATACACATACACATATATATTATCTGTGTATTATCTGTGTATCTAAATTCCGTGCCTATGCAATTACAATAGTTGTGATTTTAAATGATCCCTAAACTTTTATTATTTCTTCAAGGAAGCCTAATTTTAACATATGCAGAATGCAAATATCTCAAGCGATTGTAAGATGAATTACATAAGAATTGCTGAATTTTTTTCACACAAAATTATTTAGCTCTGGAGTCTGGAATACAAGTTATATGAATGAAATAATCATTGATTTTGCATAAAGAATCAGATGATTTATATTTCGATACAGTTTTAAATATTTAAGTATAATAAATTACTGTAGTACTGTGATAATGTAAAAGATATTACCACTGAATGAATCACATTTTAGAAATTTTTAAATGAAATTACATTTCAGTTGGAAAGTGTTTCATAATCAATGCTTATGCATGATTGATCTTTCTTGTTTTTGAATAAAATGACATTCACACGATCCTTTTGCACTGCTGCAATTTTTCCTTTGCGTAGAGGTACAGATGGAAAATTTTTTGGCATGTCCTTCCGATTTTTTAAAACTGTACCACATACATGCATGTTGTTACAACAAATACTTTGGAAGTACAGGAGAGGTAAAAAATCTATTCAAATACGAAGTATATCCATTTCCTCAAAGTTCACTTAAAAGTGTTTTCACAACACGTTCTCCATACCCACCATCAGAACTTGATAATTCCGTGTCCTTTCCAGTATACACAAGTAAATTCCATATATATATCCTGATTACGATTCTGACAATTTTTATATTTTTATTCCATATCTGGACCTTTTCGAGGGGATATATTGACGAAATCCCAGCCTACCTTTTCATGAAAACAAAGATTTATCAATGCACACATTTCTTCCAGGAGTGTATATAGATTTAAATTTTGAAACTAATGCATCTAACATGGGTTTCAATTTATCTAGTTTTGGGGCATTACTATCAAGAGTAAAATAAAGGTAACGTAATATTCCTATAAATCGATCGCAACTCATAACTGAATTGAAAAAGGGAGTACTAATAATTGGATTCTTAGAAAAATACATTTTAAGATTTGGTTTTCTGACAATGCTCGTCAAAACTACTAGTGCAAGAAACACACGAAATTCGTTTTCCTGTTACAGGTGTAAATACATTTGAAACAGGTGGAGTCTTCGATGCGGAAGGAGAGAGGAGATTTTTCTCCCATGTTTTCTTTGCAAACTCATTAGTTGCTTTTACGATAAATTCTACTAGTTCATCATCAAAAAATATGCTAAAAAAAATCAAGTTCCTTATCTAAATTAGGCGGCATGATATTGTGATTTATTCCAGGTATGTTCAAAAACTCCAAAGAATTCAGATCTTTCAAATCACATGTCCAAACATGATTCGAAAAAACAGCAACTGAAGCTGGCGGCGTTGTAATAATAGTACGCTCAGAATCTGAAGAATCAATTGCATTTTCAGATTCATCATCAGAGATAACACTGTTCCACGAATCTTCACTATATGCATCGCTTTCATTACTGTCTGGTTCGTTTACCATATGCGTATATTCTTCCACAGAAAGGAAACGTCTCAAACCAGCCATACTTTTATCCGAAATAACTTAATCATTTCATTGCAGCACATTCCTTTACCACCCCCACCCCCACCAAAAAATACTCTCTTAAATTCCTGTAATTCACCAACGAAATCATTAAAAGCTAAAATCAAAACAAGTCTCGGAACTCAATTATAAAATTGTTGATGCTGCGAGAAGTGCTCTGTCTGTTTACTTTACAGAGCCATGTTTCACTGCTCCAAATGGAGAAATAATTCATTGGATCCTCCTTATGCCAAGGTCAAGCATCTGCAAAATACATTTAAATTGCTTCCACGGGCATTTAACGCCATCTAGTAGACAAATAAATTCAAATGAAAACTTTTCACATAGAAACACCGATACGTGCCACTCGCCGTTTAGAGTATTTAGAGTTATTTAATGCAAGTTCGCAGTTTAGAGTTATTTAATGCTCGCCGTTTAGAGTTATTTAATGCAAGTTCGCAGCCGGCACGCGGGCGTGCCAGCCGTCGCGAAAGGGTTATGCTTGAAAAACTGGCGATTAACGAAATCCTTATTACCGGCCAAACTGTGTGATAGCGTAGGATGGCTATTCTCCCTAAACAAATCCACCTGTGGAGTGAGAAAATTCTGTCAACAAAATATTGCTACAGCTCTCCCATTGTTTTTCCCCAACGAGACTATCGTAATTTATTGCATTTGCTACCGAGAATGAGTGCAGTCCACATTCCTACCCTACCCCTCCCCATAATAACTGATGTGATTTACGACATACCGGAGTGTAGAGTCTTTGCTGTGCTCTCTACAATGAGCATGGCAAATAATAATTACTGCCCAAATGGGTTTCCCTATTTTTACATCTGACTCAAATTAAAAGGATTCCCGAAAGCGGATGCATGAACAGAATTAAAATCACTCGCTAAAATAAAAATGGTGCTTGAAACTCGTTCCCGCTATTTCGTGCTTGTGAATTTATTTATTGGTTAAATATTCATTATAGCATATTTTTCACAATGAAAAATTAAAAGAATTAATCTATATGAACGAGTTTCAGGAATACGCTGCTGCTCGGGGCCGGCATGAATAAAGGATATCAACCTTGGGGATGGGGGAATGCTTTTCTGAGCTGAATTGCCGATTTTGCAATGTTATGTATTATTGTTCTACTTTAACCTACATATGAATAGCCCATAAACGACGATATGGAAATTATGAATGTGTGTAGCATTGGCTAAAATAACGCGTTTGAAGGATACTATCCCAGACGTACTTCGGATTAATTTTAAAACTTTATCACGAGACCTTCATAATTTTTTTAATTTCGATGTACAAGAGTTTTTCGTTCAGATTTCCTTTTAGAAATTATACCCTGTTTTAAGTTATTAATCTCTCATCGACGATGTATGCTTTCCTAAAATGTTTGCTTAGTTGTATTTTCAGAAATGCTAACTGTTAACAATAGCATTAAACGCCATCTAGTAGACAAATTCAAATTTATTATAAATTCAAAGTTAAATCGGTTCCATTTTCAACTTACATGCGGGGCCAGGGGTAGTTCACGGCCTTTTTCCCGTTGATCAGAAAATTCGTGTATTCCAATAAAACGGCATGTTTCTAGTGATATAAAACACCATTTTTTAAATTCAAAATGTCGAAATATTAAAGAAAATCAAATTTCTTCAAAAGGATAAAGAATTTATTTGTTATGAAATAAACATATTGGAAAAATTTTTAAATAAGAGTTCATAACGTGCGTAATATAACAGGGAAAAAGGCCGAAATATCGTGATCGCGATGGTTACAGTAAAAATTAGAGTAAATGATCAAAATATAAAACAAGAATATTAATTTATTAAAATTCGCCAAAAGTCGTTTGTAAAACACTCGAAATTAAAGAAAAATTAATGGACGGGCTTCTTAATAAAAGAGGAATAAATAATAGTGAATGCTTGATAAGGTTGGAAAAGTAAAAAATAAAAAGATCAATATGAGAAAACTTAAATGAATTTAAAATTGCCTCAAAATGTATTTGAATGCTTCATGATAAATGAATTTTTTTGATAATGTATTGAAAAACAAATATTATAAAACACCTGCTATAATGAAAATCATTGGCAAGATTTTAAAAAAATTACATGGTTAAAAAAAAATTAGTGAATATAAATGTTTAAAATATTTAAACAATGGATAAATGAGAAATTTAAATTTGACAAACCTTTAAGAAATGGAAAAAACTGTAATAGTGACAATAACTTATAGAAAAGAATTAGTTTTAGAAAAAAAAAAACCCCAAGTTTTGAAAATTCATTAAATGTTTAAAATGAGAAGATAGCAATAATAAATGCATGTTAACAATATTACTCATTAATAAATTAAAATATTTCTGTGAATTTGTCTTTGTTGCTGTCAAATAATAATAATAAAATTTTTATTTTGCCAATATCTTAAATGTTCCCCAATTTTTAAAATCCTCCTCCGCCTCAACATCGAAATAATAGATTCTGTAAAAGTAGATCCGCTAAGGAGTTTTCTTGCCAACAGACATATAGTGATACCTTGATAAAGTACTCATCAGTTCAAGACATGGGGAGAAGGATTGGTTGTTTGAATTATGTCTACTGTACAATAAATCTATTATAAATAAGTACTAGGTAATAAGAGCAAATTTCTAAATTATTTTAAAACATACTTACAATTTAATTTTGCATAACATTAAGCAACTTGAAAACCATCGCATGATGTAATGTAAAAACATGTTGAAATTACTAAATTATTTTTACTCGCTTTTTTGCCTCTTTACGTGAAAAACTCATCCAATGTTTTGTGCTTCAAAGTTGATACTCTGTTTTTTCATGCTGCTTATCTTACACAATATATTTAAATGTTTTATATTCATCTATCCGTCTATGAGTTTTTAGTTAGTCGAGTTTATAAGTATGATTGGGAAATTCTTTTGCCAACAGATGATTGAAGAAAATCGGGGAATTTCAAAGAAAAATACTCTGGAAATCAGGGAGTTCTGTTTTTAAGATTCTGTAGCCACCCTGTGTAACCAACATTTGATTTGACTCATGGTTTTGCAATAAATACTATTGTATTGTAGCCATTTTCGTATGACCTGTTCAATTTTTTTGTTTCAGATTCTAAATCAGGCATTAGCACCACAAACTTTACAGTTTTTGTATCAGCTACTGCAACAAATCAAAGTTTTAACTCAACTGCAGCAGTCCCAGCTCATCAATAGCAGCCATATATCTAAACAAGGAGTGCCTAATACAAATCTTCAGATTAATGTCCAAATTGCTCAGACCAAACAGAGAATCAACAATCTCCAGAATCAAATCTGTGCCAATCAAGCACTGTACCTGAAACAGGTAAGGCGTTTAGTTTGAACTTATGAACCAAATGAAAGATTATTTACCGATTTTGATTTTATTCTGTTCAAACCTGACTGTAGAGCTGCTAACAAGTAACCTTTTAGGGGTGTTAAGCCACTTTAAGAAAATAGAGGGTTAGGGGATTCCTAAGAAAATATTAATATTTATTTCTGGGATGGAATCATTCACTGGGTATGATCTGAAGAACACCCACCAAGTCAAGACTGCAGACTGTTTTTGGTACAGACAGGGTTCTTGTGCACTCTGGAAATCGGGAAAACCGGGAATTTACAGGGAATTTGATTTTTAAGTGGATGGACTAAAATACCAGAGAAATTGCAGGGAAAATTGACTTTTTATTCAAACTTCTGGAAAAACCAGGGAATTTTCAATTTGCCAACCTGCTCACAAAGATGCCGATTTTCCATAGTTTGTATAGGAAACTTCCTCATACTGCGGATTACGAAATTTCCATAGTTTCCTATGGAAAATTGTCTTCTGTGAAGGTCAGTGTAAATTTACGGCCGCATGCACAGGAAATGTCAACATAACAATGGGGATTTACTTCCGCATGGGCATTAACGCCAATCAAATTAACATGGCAATGGGGATTTACCGCTACGTAGAATGTAGATCTGTTTTTATTTTTTCATGCATGTAATAAATGTACTTCTTAAAAGTTGTTAAATTTATCATAAAACACTGAACAGTTAATTTTATAATTATTTTTGCATAAACAGTGCAAATACGCAATTCACTTTATGTTCCCGTGGATCGCCGAGAATCGGTTAATATCTTTTCCCATCTATCTCCGTCTTCTAAATATTGCATATCAGATTGACTAGCTTATTTTTATATTCTGGTTACTTATAAGTTAATTTTTAAAATATTTTTGCATAATACATATTTTCCAAAAAGTGGTATTAAAATAATGATTTAGGCAATAAAAAAGCAACCATTTTGGCAAGGATATATTAAAATTGATATATTGGCATCTATAAATACATTGCTATATTTTATTTTTTATTAAAGAATAATATTTCTTATTATCATTAGTGAAACCTTGTGTTTTATCAAACGGAAATGTTTGTTTTCAATATAAAGTATTTTTAACTGAATAAAAACTTAATATTATGTATTAATATATATATATTAATACATAATTATACATATGCTTAAATAATTTTTTGTATATGCATTTTTGTGTTATGTGAGCATATATATTTCATTTCTTAACCTGACTACTGAAAAAGTCTTAAAACTACTGATATTTTCTTGTTTCACTACTGAAATTTTCATCCGCTGAGTGGCATCACTAACATGATTGAAGCCGTTAAGTCTTGTGATCATTGAGTCATAAATAATTCCTTTTATGCATGATTATGCAAACTTTTGTCTCATGCTACCATAGAAAATATGAAATTTCACTCGAATTTCAAAAAATTCTATCTAGTTCTAGACTTTTCGATAAAGCCTGATATAATGTTTCGTGAAAATCCATCGGTATTTATGGCAGCTATTGTGCACACTAGTCAACAGATGGATATTTCTCTAAAATAGTCAAATTGTGTTCAGAAGGTCCTAAAACATGTATTGGCATCAATATCTTGAAATAGAAAATATTCCTGAAAATGATACTTTCTGTTCTATAGCATGAAAATGAAAAAATACCTATTGATAATCATGTACAAACAGGAAGTAATACCTATCTACCTACAGAATAAAAAACTGCTTTCTTGCAAACCAAAATTAATGAAACAACAAACATTAGTTTAAATAACAAAATGATAAAAAAAAATGTTTTATTAAATATTTTTTTTAATGGGGGTTAACTTAACTTTTTGTCATTTTTTTCTAAAAAAAATGTTTTATAATGTATTTAGTTGATATTAAGTTTGAATTCTATCCAAACTCTAAAATCCAAAATTGTCGAAGTCCAGATTTTCGAGGTTATACTATATATGCAGATAAAATTGTATACAAAAATTAAAAATTTTCAGTTATTTTGAATGTTTTTTTTTTCTCACTGTCATGTATTCATGGTAAATATCAGTTAAATCGAATTTTTTTTTTTTAATTGGCTTTATAACAGTAGTATGCAGTACTTGGAATTTTGAGGAAGGCAACAAGGAAATCCTGGAAATCTCGGGGAATTTCATTTTGGAAAATGGGCATGAACCCTGTGCAGGCCATAATTTATAAGCAAGTCGGCCGTTCCTCCAGATTAGCACTGTCTTCTGTTGAAGAATCTATCACTTCCACTTCAGATAAACTAGGGTCTGTATTAACTTCACTATAGAATGCATTTTGGAAATTTCTCTTACTCGACTTTAGTTTAACATCAGAATTGGCAGATTTCTGCTCCTGACTGTTGATTTTGCCATTTGTAACACTTTCAGATGTGCCAACTGTTAGGAAAAACAACAGCATTTTGTATTTCCCGCAATATTTAGCAAAAGTTTGCTAAAGCTATTTTGATTTCTGTGTGTATTCACGTTGCACCTGCATAAATTTGCACGGTTTTCCCCTTAATTGTGGATATACATATCATTTATCATTCAGTTAGTCAATTTTCACTCAAGATTCCATTCACAGAAACATCAAAATCATACTTAAAAACATTCATCGCAAAAGTCAACGAAACCTTTTCGTGATTTTTTTTTATCATTGACGACACGGCAGGACAGATATGATTGGCAATTTTTTTTTTATACATTGATTTTTTATTTACTAACAAGTTTCTAATTTGGTTTATTGTTATCTAAGTACATCCATTTCTTAGTTTCAGCTTATTTTGGTTAAAAAATGCACAACAATTATTTCTTCCTATTATGCTTCCTTATTAATTCGTATTTTCATAAATATTGATTATTTTTTATTTACGATATTACATGCATCAATCACTTTCTCCTCTTTAACAGGTCCCTTCTCTCTAATCTCGCCGATTTCATTTCAGAAAGCATTCTTTGGTGTGTTTTTCGTATAATTTGAATCTTTTATATCCTAAAGGTGTCTGTAATTTGTTAAAAGTTCTATTATTATTTTTCCATCTCCAGACTTAAGAAATTCCTCCCGGAAATTATGCTTTAGGCCCCGCCTTTCTAAAATGCCCCTCTTTTCTAATACTGCTGAGTTCATTCTAAGAAGCATTATTTCATGGGGGGGGGGGTCGTATAATTTGGATCTTTTATATGCCTCAGGTGTCTGTAATTTGGTAACAGTTCCATTATTATTTTTACATCTCCAGACTTTAGCAATTCTATTCGGGTTTAGTGCCTCCGATTTCAGGAAGTATTCTTTAGTGTGTTTTTTCGTATAATTTGGATATTTTATATCCCACAGGTGTCTGTAATTTGGTAGAAGTTCTATTATTTTTTCAATCTCCAGATTCTAACATAATTGAGCTGCTTCAACGTGTTTGCATTACAGTCGCCATCTTGAATGCAAATGAAAAGAGGAATGGCGGAGCTTAGTGACGTCCAATTTTATCGTCCTCTGATTGGGTCGCCGCTCAGAAATTGAGCAATTTTTACTGCCAAGTACGAACGAATTTGGGCAATTCGTCGGCAATATTTCTTCCCATTGAAATGTATAGTGTTGCTGAAAAATCGCTGGAAGGAATTGCTCTGTGTAATAACATCATTATGTGATAATGAAACATCCAGAAGCTTCTATTTTCAGGCATGAGATTCTTCCGCTTTTTTGCTTTTATCCTAAAAATTCTTTTTTTTTTTTTTAAATAAATAAATAAATTTTTCTCCTCGAACAAAGTTCCGTTTTTCAAAGAAAATCGCCGAGAGGATTTAAGCAGAGGTATTATCTTAATTGAGCTTCGGCCTACAACTGATGAACATTGTCTGCCGTCCTATTTTTAGACGCTGCGTGCTGGGGGTAAAAGAATAAATGTAGCTTGTCACACGATAACACGAACGTTCTCGTGTGACAAGCTTCTGGTACTCCCAGCACACAGCATCCAAAAAACGGACGGCAGACAAGACTTGTCTTTCTAACCTGGAAGTGGAGGCATAAAATACCCCACAGAAGGGGGGATCAAAAACAAGTCGTAAATTTTTATCTCCATAATCACTGTGATATATGTCATCATATATGTCATTAATATATATGTTGTCATTGGACTCAAAGGGGAAACAGAGGAAAAAACTTCGTGCAGCACTTGAAAATCTTTTGTTTTACTTTTACCCCTTTCATGACAGTATATCGGAAAATTCCGTGAAATCCATACATCCCACTATTCAATTCATATTCCCTGCTTGGCTGAGAGTCCAAAATTATCAGTTTGCATCCATTTTCTTCTTCTAATGATTTCATATCAGAACAATAGACCTAATTTATTTTTATAGTGCGAGTAAAAATAAAGGAATATTTTATTAAACAACTTATATTTCGCTTAAGTTATAAGATTGTGCAATTCAGTCTTTCTTTTCAGGCTTAGCTGAGAGTACACAATTCCCTTTTTCCATCCATCCCCTTATTATTGCACATTAACTTTACTACACTAGCTTATTTTCGTATTTTGGTTGATTATAAAAGTTACCTTTTTAATTATTGTCATATAAATAGTACGATCGTGAATTTTTTTTTTTAATATTCATATAAATCGATGTACGATCGCGAAATTCAGTTGTTGTTTTCATCCTTGCGGCCGTTTCCGAGTGTGCGCAATTATCCTTTTCCATCGATCTCCATCTTCCTATTGTTGCACATTAACTTGACTAAAGTAACCTATTTTCATATTTTGGTTGAATATAAAGACTATTTTTTAAAATTATTTTCACATAAATAGTACAATCGTGAAATTCAAATTTTTTTTATTTTTTTTTTCGCTTGTATTACCATGAGTACATATTTATCCTTTTTCATCCATCTCCATCAATCTCAGGATGCAATCACGGATTCTTAAGTACTTTTCACATTGAGACATACCATTTTTTATTTGAAACAATTAAAATAAATAAGTAAACAAATGCAAATATGTATTTGATTTTGAAATTTAACATAATTTTTCAAAACAAAGAATAGAACTCTAATGATTTTTTCTTTCCTTTAACTCTAATTTAGCCATTTCAAATGTTTGTAGTAAAATAATTTTTAAAAAAACTGAAGAATGATATGCAGACGATTTATTTTTTAATTTACGTATTTACAATACAACCCCAAAATCGTATTTACAATACAACCCCAAAATCTGGACGTTTTCCAAATTTTTGGAGCTCCACCCCAATGTAATTTTCGAGTTACCAAAATGTAATTTTATCATTTTGTTTCGTTCACACATTCTAAATTATTAATGTGTATACAGGGTGGTGACAAAACCGGGAAATCTAGGGAATTCTCAGGGGAAAATGATTTTCTGGAAATATCTGGAAAAACTCAGGGAATTTTGCATCAAATCAGGGAAAACTCTGGAATTTTGTTTCGCGAGTCGCCGATCTTCAAATCCCTGTGAAAACATCTGAACAGGAATTTTCCTTTCTCATTGCCCTTGTTATGTGGAAGTGTTATGTGGACTTTATTCTGATTTTGATTTTTATTCTGACCTTGTTATGTGGATTTTATTCTGATTGGCTGTTGATCCATCTAGTTTTTAGTTAGTTGAGTTTATGAGTATGGTTGGGAAATTCTTATGTGAACAAACAGATGATTGAAGAAAATCGGGGAATTTCAGGAAAAATACTCAGGGAATTTTGTTTTTAAGTTTCTGTAGCCACCCTGGTATATTTTTTCTTAGAAATTTCTTTTGCCCTATTTTTTAGATTAAATAATATGTTTTAATTGATTAATTTAATTTTTGCCATTATTTTTACTAAAAATAGTGCTTTATAATGTATTTAGTTAATATTAAATCTGAATTTTATTCAAATTCTATAATCTGGAAAAATCGAAAATCTGGAATTGGCAAAGTCCGGTTTTTCGAGGTTGTACTGTATTCCCAGTATTATTTCTATTCAATGCAACTAAACTTTTTTTAATATTATACCAAAATAAAGAAGATTAGAAATCATTCAGTGAATCACCAGCATGTTTAGTTCTGAATTGATGAATTAAGAACACGTAACTGGTTGTGCATTATGGTATTTCTAACAAATAACAAGCTTTTCGAATGAACAATGATTTATGCTCTGTGTAATAAAAATACTGCAGAAACTGCTCGGAATTTTGTACAGCAATACCCAAACTTAAATTTCACTTACATTTATTTGTCGAATAATGAGGAGATTAAAAAGTACTGGTTCATTTCATCCAAGACTTGGCCCTGGAAGAAATCGTTTGTACACTGAGGACCAAGAAACTGACATCGCATATTTTTCTTTCAACCCATGAATAAGCATTCAAAAGGCAAGTGAAACTTTGGGACTAACTAGGATGTCAATTGCTGGAACACTTGGAAAATACCATTGGCATCCATTTTGTGTTCTTGGACTTCAAATACTTCATCCCTCCAATTTTGACCGGCATGTAGCTTTCTGCAACTGGTTGTTAATTCAACAAGACATCAATTCGAACTTTGTTAAGAACATTCTGTGAACTTATGAATGTTTGTTTACGAAAGATGAAGCAATCAGTACTTGCAATGATCATTATTGGGATAATACAAAATCCTTTTTTTGTCTGTGAAATACATCACCAGAGAAAGTTTTCTGTGTCTGTATGGTGCAGAATTTGGAATGGAAAACTGATTGGTCTGGTGGTGTTTTATGAAGGGACTCTTACAGCTGAGAAATACATGCAGCTTATTTTAACGGCACTGTAATGGATTTTATGGAGATGACAACATTATTGCTTCTAAAAAAACATGTATTATCAACAAGATGGCGCACCTGCACACCAGGCTATAATTGTGACAAACTGGCTTAACGAAAACTTTGATAAACAGTGGATTGGTTTGAAAGGAGCCACAGAATGGCCCCCCCAGATCCCCTGATTTTAACCACTCTGGATTTTTACTTATGAGGTCGTCATCGAACGCTAGTTTATAATACTCGCCCACTGAACGCAATTGACCTTAAACAAAAGATAATTGATGCTTGCAACTATATTAGTAGTGAAGAACTCCAAAATATTTATAGAAGCATTATTAGAAGAGCTCAGTTATGTATTGGAGTTGAAGGAAAACATTTTGAGAATGCTTTGTGAATTGTATTTCTAGTATTTGTAACAAAATTTGTCCCTTTATATCAGTGGTCTTCTATCAATGTATGCATATTTTACTTATGTGCCCCAACCGCGTAGTAGAGTCTGTGTCAGGGCCGATCCTAGCAGGTGTGCAGCGCGTGCACCGCACGCGGGCGGCCAAAACAAGGGGCGGCCGCAGGCCGCATTTAGTTCTATCAATCAAGCAAAATTTTTTAAAACTTATAATAAGTCGAATAAATATGCTGAATTTTAAATAGTTACTGAAAAATCAAAATAAGTTCCATAGTTTAAGAAAAATAGAATGTTAGTGCACAGTGTGTTGGTCCATTGTCCATTAATGTCTACTCTTTACACATATCCTTCATTTGATAGCAAAATTCGTGGCAGAGCCGGCAGTACGGCACAGAAAAGGATACCAAATTTTAAATTTCTATCTAAACAAATAACCAAGGGGCATATTTTTGAGACGCTTAAGGATGTTTCATTCCACTGTGCGGCAGCTTATTTATGTATACCACGGTCGGCACGCGGCTCGCAGATCAATGGTCAAAAGAAACTTTATTTTAGCGGTCTCCTTTGTAGATTAGAACTGAATTATTTCGGCAAAGTTAACCCTTTCGCGACGGCGGCATTCCGGAACTGCGGCGGCCCAAAGGACGGAGCGCTTCTTTTTCGAACTGTTCCCAGGAGACGGCAATTTTATTGCGCTAAGCCTAACTCTCGAAAAAAATTCACTAAAAATCACCCGTTCAACACATCATTCTACTATTTTCAGGAATAAAGGAAATTCTTATTTTCTATTTTATGTATATTTTTCTTTCAAATTTTCTTTTATCAAAATTTTAGCGTATTAAAAATGATGACTTACCTTGAATAAAATAGTTATCAGTTAATCAGGAGTGTATATATATTTAAATCAGTTATCAGGAGTGTATACAGATTTAAATTTTGAAACTAATGCATCTAAAACGGGTTTCAATTTATGTAATTTTTGGGCATTAATCAAGAGTAAAATGAAGGTACGTAATATTCTTGGCCTAACATTTTAACGAAAAAAATATTGATTTATTGGTAAAACATGGTCCCAAACAAGTAGCAAATTTTAAATTTCCGGTCGATGAGAGTGGCAGAAAATTTAGCTGTTCATATTATAACAAAATTTTAGTGAACGGGAAGAAAATAAATCGCGCGTGGCTCTGATATTCCATAAAACTAAATCGTATTTTTTGTTTTGCATGTAAATTGTTTGGTAAAGATAATTCAACACAACTTGTAAGTACTGACTTTTCTGATTGTCGTCATTGTTTGGATTACCTTAATAAGCATGAAAATACTCTAAAACAAACTCTATAAGATCGTGGTGCAAATTAAAGACGAGGCTGGAAAAAAATTGTACTATTGACGAGCATGTGTAGTATTGACGAGCATGTGACGAGCATGTTTACAATCGAGAGAAAAAGCGATGACCCGCCATCATTGAAAGAATGATTGCTGTAGTACAATTTTTAGCCAGTCAAAATTTGGCATTCAGAGGAACTAGTACGAAGTTGTATCATAGAGATAATGGTAATTTTTTAAAGGCAGTGGAGATGTCGGCCAAATTTGATCCAGTTATTTCAGAACACCTTAATAATGTCAGTAAATACAAAGATAACAAAACACGTATTCCACACTACTTAGGGCTGTATTTTCAAAATGAAATAATTAATATTTCAGACGAATCTATTCGTAATGAGATAACACGCAATGTCAAAAAAGCCAAATATTACACTATAATTCTCGACTCTACACCAGATATTAGCCACACAGAACAAATAATGTTTGTAATTAGATGTGTGAACAACACTACTGATGGTAAGATAGATATTTTAGAATTTTTTCTAGGATTTTTTCCAGTAACTAATGCCACTGAAGAAGGTCTGTGCAATTTTCTATTAGAGAAGCTATTACCTAGTCTGCAGCTCGAAGTTAAAGATATACGGGGTCAGGGCTACGACAATGGATCGAACATGAAGGGGAAAAATATAGGGCTCCAGAAACGGATTCTCGATATCAATCCTAGAGCATTATACGTGTCGTGTGCGGCTCATACATTAAATCTTGTCGTTAATGACGCTGCCAGCTCCAGTGGTGAAATTTCTGGTTTTTTTTATATGGTACAAGAGGTATATAATTACTTTTCTGCGTCCCCATATAGATGGGATTTACTGAAAAAACACATGAAAAGTCTAACTTTAAAACCATTAAGTGAAACAAGGTGGGAAAGTCGTATCAATGCTATTAGACCTCTAAAAGAAGACCTAAAAAACATTATTACTGCATTAAATGCCTTAATTGAAGATACCACCAGAAACACGAAAACAAAAATGGGTGCTGAATCAATAATTAAAAGTCTTGAAACATTTAAATTTTTGTGTTCAATTTTAATTTGGCATAATTTATTATCAAGAATTGATGTATTGAGTAAAATGCTTCAAAATCTTAAATTAAACATCGCGGAATGCATTGAAGGCTGAGATAATCTTAAAAAAATATTTAGTTTCCCAAAGATCTGACGATAATTTTAAAATATTTGTCGATTCAGCAACAACACTTGCTAGAGATTTAGGTATTGATCCCGAATTTCCCATGTCGAAGCTCAGGAAAAAGGTCCGTTTATTTGATTACGAGGGCAGTGATGAACTAGTTTTAAATCCCTTCCAGCAATTCAAGACTGCTTTCTATTTTGCAATTCTTGACCACGCGATCTCTTCGGTAAATGAAAGATTTACCTTATTATCTGAGTGCCATTCAATATTCTGCTTTCTGTATGAGTTTCACAACATTTCTAATGATGATCTCATGAAAGCCTGCATGGACTTAGATATTAAGTTACAGGTACAGGAGGAAGGAAGTATTGTGAAAGATACAGATGGTATACAACTCTTTAAAGAAATAACTTCATTCAAAGATATTTTTCCAGATAAAAAACAGCCAATTGAGATATTAGAAATTATAGTAAAAAATGATCTCATTCCCTGTTTTCCAAATTTTGCTCTAGCAATAAGAATTTTTTTAACCTTACATGTTTCTGTGGCTTCAGGTGAAAGAAGTTTCAGTAAATTAAAAATTATTAAAAATTACTTGAGAAATAATATGACACAAGAAAGGCTTTCAGATTTGGGCATCATCTCTATTGAATCCGAAATCTCTGAAAAAATTGATTTCACCGAAATTATTAACAAATTTGCTTCTCAGAAAGCCAGAAAAGTTATTTTATAGTTAATTATTAGGTAGTCTTTGTAGAAGGACTGATTTATATACTTTGCGTTTCACGAGATTTATGCTTTAGTACTTTTTTTTATTGGATTATGTTTTCTGAGTAAATACTGTTGTTTTGCATTTCTAATTATAAAATGTCTATTTTTATTTCAAAGGTAATATTTTTGTTTGTTTATTATTTTGTTAAAGTATTTTGTCGCTATTATAACCTATTAGCTGGCCAAAAAATAAAGTTTTGCACTTCAAATTTTATTTGCATTTTTATTAATGTTTTACTTTTTAACACTTAACAACAAAAATGAAAAGTGTTTATGACTTTGTTCATTCTGTCTGTCTGTCTGTCTGTCCGTTAGCACGATAACTGCCGTAAAAATGACTTTATCAAAATTAAATTTTAGTATGTTGTTCAGACGGTCTGTAGGACCTATGGGAATATAAATAAATACTATCACCCAATTAGTTTTTTATTGAACCCGGGTTGAAAAAATGAAATACATTGAACCCTATGGGACCTAATTTTTCAAACATTTTTTAAGTAAATTTAAAATTCACGAATTGCTTTGAAATTTTTAGGAAATATTCACATTATTCCATAGAATATATAAAAAAAAATTCAGTAAAATATGTTAAGTAGTTTTTTAATTAAAAATTATTTAATATAGGGAAAAAAACAAATTCAATTAAATTCTGACTTTGGGATATCTTTCAGAAAGAAAAGAGAGATATATTATATAATAAATATCTTTCCATTTGTTTAAACGTTTTGCATATAGGAGAGGCTTCACATTTTAAAATAAATTTGGTAGATAACAATTTTTCATTTTTTTTAAATTTTATATAACTCTTCATGATATACTTATTTGATGGCATTTTTAATGCACTTTCCTACGTCCTAGAGAGTTAAAATTTGGTACACAGCATAAATTTGTTGAACATTTTATTCGACAAAAATTTGGTGGATCTTTAAATATAGATCATACATTTTTTTCGAAATGGCCTGAAAATAATCCCCGTTCACTTCTATAATTCATTGTTGTAATATTGTTAAAAATTCTGATGTGGACAGCACATGTCCTTCCCTGCAGACTCATATTCGTTCTCTTTATTTATTCAATAATAATTTGAGTTTATCTTCACAAAATAACAACCATAAGTATTTTAAATGACATTGAATTTACACGTTAAACTTAAATTTGGTTCTCCTTTGATAGCTGGACTTATTGCCAAAGGTGGCGTAGCGAAAACGCGAAAAAACTAGAATATCTCAAGAACGGCTAGTCCAAGAGTAATGGGGTTAGTCTTATTCTTTTTGTTGTCAAAAATCACGTATAAAATAGAAATTTAATTGATATAATTGAGCACACGTAGTCTTTTATTTTTATATATTACGATTTTTGCGGGCCATTTCGCAAAAATAGCCCGTTCCTTTTTCCCGAATCGCACTAGAATAACCTACAAATGATTTATATACAAAATTTTGTTAAATTTGGTATATAAATCACTTGTAGGTTATTGAAATATTATACACCAAATTTTGTTAAATTTGTTCCATTAGTTTTTAGCTAGAGTGGATAAAGGCAATTTCTGCATGGCATTTCGCAAAGAAGGCAGATTCTTATTCTTTTAGTACGAATCGTACTATAATCTAATGAACATCAGGATTTCCCACAAAAAACATACCTACCAAATTGTATGAAATCCGGTCCATTAGTTTTTCAATTAGAGTGGATGTAATATCCACACAGAAACATACAGAGATACACCCTTACACACACAGACGTCTTCCTAAAAATAGTTTTTTCGTGTTCTAGAAGTCCCAAAACGTGTAGATCCTTTGAAAATTCGAGTTCCGATCTTCGGCACGATTCCAATACTTTGAGTACATACACATACGCACATATATTATCAGTGTATCTGTGTATTATCTGTGTATCTAAATTCCGTGCCTATGCAATTACAATAGTTGTGATTTTAAATGATCCCTAAACTTTTATTACTTCTTCAACGAAGCCTAATTTTAACATATGCAGAATGCAAATATCTCAAGCGATTGTAAGATGAATTACATAAGAATTGCTGAATTTTTTTCACACAAAATTATTTAGCTCTGGAGTCTGGAATACAAGTTATATGAATGAAATATTCATTGATTTTGCATAAAGAATCAGATGATTTATATTTCGATACAGTTTTAAATATTTAAGTATAATAAATTACTGTAGTACTGTGATAATGTAAAAGATATCACCACTGAATGTATCACATTTTAGAAAGTTTTAAATGAAATTACATTTCAGTTGGAAAGTGTTTCATAATCAATGCTTATGCATGATTGATCTTTCTTGTTACTCTAATACAGGTAGATGAATTTATAACGTCAACGTTAAGTATTAGTCAAAATATGAAAAATTCTCTAGAGGGGCGGCACATTAGGTCTTTGCACGCGGGCGGCCGACGCCCTAGGATCGGCCCTGGTCTGTGTAATGCAAGTAACTTTTTGAAAATTAATGGGAGGACTATTTCATTAACATAGTCTTATTTCCAACCTTACTTTCAACATTTTTCCAATTTACATTGCTCACTTATCTCTAACAGGTAAAGAATTAAAGTGTGTTTCAATCTTTTTGGGACACCCTGTATAATATCAAAGAAGTACGATGCTTTGAATACTGGTCTTATCTTAAATACTTAATTTGCATGTCAAATGATAACTGATATAAGGATAATACTTGATTTTTGCCCAATTTTGTATGCGTATTTACTAATTCTACAAGCTTTTTTTTTTCAATTAAGAAAATGGTAGAAAATGTATTTTCCATCTATAGATGGTATAAGGTTTCCCCCCCCCCCCCCCGAATTAACGCCAAAATAAATGTTTATAAACAAGTAAACTTAAAAATAATTTATTAAAATTGGGTAATATAAACCTTGAAATAATTTTAAACAGAAGATTCTGTAGATTACTAAAGAATTTTGTTTGAGTATTTTAGCAACAAATGACAGCACAAACTATAAAATTTAGGTATCTGCTTGGATTTGAACCCGATATCATTAAGCCTGCTTTCTACTGGCCAAGCTAAACTTTTACGTTTGGAGTGAACTAAAAAATTATATACTGCTAAACTTTTAATGCTGTTTCAAAGAGGAAGTAGAATATATTTTCAAGTTGTTTTAATTTTGTTCCAGAAATGTGTGAGAATTTTTCTAAATTCTGTCCTATGTTTATTTACTGATTCAAAAGAGAAAGATAAGATAATTGTTTGTTAAAACAATGAAATTGTCAAATCATAGTAAGTATTCTAAGACAGTTTTAATTAGGACCCTTTGTGTTTTGGGATAAAATCAGTTTAGAAACAATGCAATCGCCAAAGCAGGATCACAAATGCTGAATGTATGCTTTTGTCTCAATTCACAGAAAGGCAAAAATTCTAAAATATGTTGATACTGTAAACAGAGTTTCCCCCCAGGATTAAAAAGGAGCAGGGTGCTGTTACCAGAAAAAGGGCACATATTTTTTATGTTTGAATAACATTTATGTTTGGGATTTTTATGACGAAAATAGAGCATTGTAAAATAAATGTAAATATATTTTCCTGTTTTGTAGGAAATAGGATCAAGATTGTGAATATATAAAATTAATTTCAATTTTTTAATATTTTGAACTTATTTTTTGAAAACCATAAAGTATTTGTCCGAGCAAGTGTTTTTTTTTTTTCTTATTTTCACTCGAAATATCTTCTATACCATAAAAGACATATAAATAGTAAGGGTAAAAATATATATTAGGAAGCTTAGTTGCTAAATCTGTATTAATATTTTTAAAAAGTGCTTATGGTTTTCGAATAATCGTTTTGTTGAGTTGAAGAAGAGTGAAAATTTCCCCTCAAAAACTAAACCTGCAAACAACAATGCAAGAATATAGCTCTTTGAAACCCCTACAAGTGTATATAATTGGATTTTGGATGAGCCCTTTGTTTGTGAAGTATAGTGGTTATAATTTCGATATTTTAGTATTTTAACCTGGGTTTCCCAATGTGTGGGAAAGCTTTAATTTACTTAAAATGTTACTACTGTTTCAGCTGAATCTGTCACTTACTCCTTGGTGAAATATTTGTGCATAAGTATGAGATAATCTTATTTTGTTTAAAAAATGAGGACATTAAATGAACTTGGAGATTCTAAAAATGCGTAATGTTTGGTTAGGTTTGAACAAAAGAAATGAAAATATACATATTCAAGTACATATTTATGTGCCGCCAGGCAAGTCTATAGATTATAGGTCAGGTTGATTTCAGGTCAGATAAGTTTAATTTATATACTAAAAAACAAGTTCGTAAAATAATTTTATATTTTAACCTGAAGTCTATGGTCTAAGCATCCAGATAAAATTGTTGTGAAAACTAAAGTACTAACTAGCTATAAACAGTTAGCGAGTCATTTGTAGCACTTTGGAATCCTGTAAACAATATAAATGAATCTGAAAAAATTGAATAGCTTTATTGAACTTTATTTTACAAAATGTTATTCATTCAAAACCATTTTGGCTTCATCGGACTGGAGCCACCACCACTGAGGTGTGAAAATGTTTCTTTTGTTGAGAACAAATTTATCATTGAATAGATGCTATTTCTACATCCAATGCAATTATAGTCTTGAGCAGTTGGGTTTATTAGCAATTACAATTATTGAATTTATATAAATTTGGAGTTTATTAAATTTAAAAAGGAGGATATTAAATTTTGATTTTTAGTATTTTCTCATTAGTCAATGAGGTTTGATGATTTTAAGGGATAAGATATATTTAAACGTTGAAAATATTTGTTAATTGTTTGTTGTTATATATTGATTGGGGGGTGGGGAAACCTGATTTAAATAACTAAATAAAATTCTAGAAATCCCCATATAAAGAAAGTATTGAACAATGGATTGACAAATGTTTAGCTGCTAAGTTAATCATTATTCCATGGAGCAGAGTTTTTAATAATGCAAGTTCGTGTGTCTACACAGCATCCGTATCTTTAGCCGTAAACTCACATAGTGGGCGAGTACGCGAACAACAACTACTGCATACCTCCCTAAAGCGGGCGTATCGTTATTAAATGAGCTTGAATATTATTATTGTTGCATGCGTCCGTGGAGCGGGTCAAAGACGAGTCCGCTAATATGAGGGGGGGTTATTTTGTGTTTCAAATCTGCTATGCAGATGTTGTGCAGCGGGCTAATCTGTTAATCCACAAGCCCGCATAGTGTGCGTGTTCATAACATGTGACACGATTTGCACACATCTGCACAAGGTATATATCGTTATTGTATGTGGATTACATAAACTCGTTAAAAGAGGGCACTTAATTTTGTAAATCCGCTATGCAAATTAAATAGGTCGAATCGTTATTGCATTTAGCGGAGTTATCATTATGTTATATATAACGCGTACTACATCCATCTGCGTAGTAATCGGGTCAGGGTCGCTCATACAAATTTCTGGGTTACCCTTCATATTTCGTTTTCCTCTTTTGTACATTCTTCATGTCTTCCCCTCCCTCAAAAAATTATTGGGGGCCCGACCACTTAAATAGCGTCCGAACCTCTTTATGGATGGCCATGGTCAGATACACAGTCAGTAGCTATTACATGACCTGCATTGAGAGTAAATCCGCTACGCAAATTATATATGTCCGTGTATCATTGCATGGAGCAGAGTTTTCATTATATTGTATATACTCGTAATGGTCAGATCAAGGCCGCCCATACAAATTCCTGGGTTCCTTTTCATATTTCATTTTTCTCTTTTGTGCATTTTTCATGTCTTCTCCTCCCTCAAAAATTGTCTGGTCCAATTGGGGAGTCTGGGTCCCATCACTTGAGTGATGTCCGATCCTCTCTAAGGGCGGCGGTGGAAAAATACACAGTCGATATCTATTACACAAACAACAAATAGGAGTACTTTTAGCCGTTACTTTCACGTGTAGCGGAGATACGCAGTCTGCAGCAAGAAAGCATATTAAGAGAATTTTCAAAATGCCACTAGACTGGTAGCTAAAGGCAATTAGTAAACAATATAAAGAAAATAAGCTCTCCCATATTTCATTCAAGCGGACTAAAATCATCTCTCTAATCTAACTTTTCTCCCCCACCCTTTCTATCATCCTCCGGTTTTGACTGAATCCGCAGGAATCAACGTAAACATCTTCCAGCAAATGGCACAAAGAACCCTAGTCCGGAAATCTATATTTTTAAATATTTGTTTTAGAGCAAATATGCATACGGGGTTTACATTTACAGAATTTTATAACTCAAATGCATATCAAACATGAAATAATTTAACAAAAATTTAAGTTGAAAAAGAAAACTGTTTTGAAAGTTTTTATCAGATGGAAGAAGGAATTTACGTGCTTATTATTCCTCTTTCCGTTTTGTTTCTTTTGTTGGAGGAAAGAAGTGATATGGGGCTGTCAATCTTCTTTTTATTGGCACTAGATCACCCTTTTTCTTTCTTTGAAGAAGGAGGGAGCAGGGTGGGTGGGAGAGAGAGAGATAGACAGGATCAAAATTTATGGTAATGAATGCAGAGAAAGGGCTCTGGGACTTATCTGAACTGGCTGGTTAAATTTCGTTTGAGGACAGACATTGATCTCGTAACAAAAGGCTAAACAGGGGATCTGATCTGCTAAGAAAAGGGCAGGGAGGGCGCTTTTCTCGTACAAAGGGCAAGGAGGGCGCTGTTCTGGTAAAAAAAAAAAGGGCAGGCAGGGCGCTGCGCCCTTCCAAAAGTGGCTGGAGTACTATAAACTTGCAAGCTGCTGGTGATTACCAGATTAAATCGATGAGACCAAAATGGTTATATTAACTTATATAATAATTCATGTATATAAAATGTTTTTGGAAGAGATGATGGCACTCACAGTTTCAGCACAATAAATGTTATAAATACATGCTCATAATATGTAACATAATGACACATGAGCATTTATAATGCTGTAAAAATGTATGACCTTAAATAAACTACAGTGATTTTTACTCCGTATTTGATTGTTATCGATAAAAGCTAAAGTATGATTCCTGGTAGTAGCTGCTCTCTTTCCCACTAAATTTTCACTTTTACTGTGTGGTTGGTTCTCAGCATTTTTTTCTCTTTTGATATTGTGGGTATAGACTACATCCCTGTGTATTGTTGAAACATTCTGAAGCATCCATTTTCATCCGTGTTTAGTTTCCAAGTTAATTCAATTAAACCATGCAGAACATTCATTTCTATGTACTCAACATTCATTTCTTCACATTCTTTCATTATAAATTCCTATTTTTATAAAATGGTTATTTTTATACAATTTTGTGAGTATAATTAAAACATCCAATTCCCCCCAGCTTACTTTTCAAATTATCATTGAATTTGCTAATAGATGGCGATAGCTGTCAGCCATGAAGGAAGAATGGCCAGATTACTTGTGATACCAAAAATTAAACTTCAAAAATACTTTATAAAAATCATAATGCTAATCAATTTTTTTGTATTGCAATTTAAAAATCTGAGACATTTTGAACATACTAGAAGTATATATATTTTAAAAATTCATGGAAATTTGTATGTTAATGGTAAGGATTCCATTCAAATTGTGCTTGAAAGAGAATTTCTCTATCTTTCCGATGATATCAAGATGGACGCTCTGCAATACTATTTTTGGTTTCCAAGGAAGTCATTTGTGTGATGTAAACATAAAATAACTAAAAAACTAATTAGAATTGGAAAAATTAGCTCCAAAGTGTATTGTTCTATGTCATGCAATTGCCTTGTACCAAATGCCTGTTTGCCAAATTTCATGGCCAGATTTTTTACTACACATGATGTAAACAAACTGACATCTTCCTTTACTGTGAATAGAAAATGGTTTACATCAGCAACACAAAAAAGTATATATATTTTTTAATTTCGCAAAAATTTGTCTATTAATAATATGAATTCCCTTGAAAGTTTGTTATAAAGAGAATCCCCCCCCCCCCCCCCCCCCCCCCCCCGGTGGTGTTAACTACACAATAATATTCGGCCGCTAAGGAACTGATTTGTGTGAAAATCACTTGAAATCTAGCCAGATTTCAAGTGCTACTTTCTATATAACGTGCTAAAACATAAAATAATTAGAAAACAAATTCAAATTTAAAAAAAAAGAAACCTCGCTAGGGCACTTAGTTCAGTTTTCTGAATTAGGACTCTTAGATTTTTTGCTACAAACGGCACAAACAGCTAGACATCTTTTATTATTATTTCCAATGGCTGGGGCACATGAACAAAATACAAAAGTAACAAATAATGAGAACAATGACAAGAGTTCAAAAGATAACCGAAGGTTATCGATCCTAATATCTGGAAGCCTCAGTAGCAACCTGGAGGACTCCAGCGCTGCAGGTGGTGTTTGTCTGTGGGTTCATCACCATCACATAGCAAGCAGCTTCAATAAAAATACCAATACAGTACAAATGTGCAGCAAGGCAGTCATGCCCAGTTGGCAGATGAAAATCTTTTATTATAGAACAAATTGCCCAGGTCCAAAATAGGTATGTATTTGCTAATAAATGGCGAAAGTAGTCAGCCATAATGGAAGAATGGCCCTAGACCTAAATAATACCTTGTAAAAAAATTTAATTACTGAACGGATGGATCAGTTCAGGATTTTGTTGTTTTGGAGCAGTGTGCAGTGGTAGAATTTAGAGAAAAAATCACTGGTCCATTTTTTGTACCATGTTATGTTATGTCTAAGGTTGCCAGCTCAGCAGTATAACAAAATTTCCCGACTTTTTCGAGTTTTTAATCTTTGTAGTGCAACCTTTGTAACCAAGTAACTCAAACAATAAATATTGTTTTAAGGTAATGTTTGTTCTATGAGCAAAGGAGTTTGGAACCACCACTGCAACAGTCTTTAAAATATGCATAATAGAATCAGTATTGGTGTTTCTTGCTACTTTATAACAATTTTTCTTTTATTTTTAGATTCCTCAACAGCAAAATCCCCTTCAACCACCTCACCATGTTCCCCAAGTTCCCGCTTCAGACATCTTCAAAACTAACATGGAAGCCATGCCCAATCTGCACACTGAATTCAGAGATCTCACTTTGAAGGATATTCCTCCACAAAATACCCAGTCACGCCTCAATCAGTGGAAGCTGTCGTCTAATGAAAAGGATGAAAATCCCATGTGCCCTACAGCTGATTTAAACACTTTAGGTGGTATTGCCGATTTCAGTCGAGCCCCTGGATCTATTAATTCTAAAGCCACTTCTAATGTACCCAGCTCTGGATCTGCATTGCATCATCCACTCTTAGACCAAAATGACAGCACATGGTCTGGACTCACTGGACGCAGTCATGGAGACTCAGTTTGGCCTGAAGTAGTTTCATCTTCTTCCGATAGTACTATTGGAACCAGTTCTTCAGCAACATCCAATATGGGCAGTGGCCAGCCTTCAGACAACAAGGACTCCACTCCTGTATCCGGTTCTTCTCATCCTTCCTATAATTTATCCGATCTGGTGCCTGAATTTGAACCAGGAAAGCCTTGGAAAGGAACCCAGCTGAAGAACATTGAAGATGACCCACATATAACTCCTGGAAGTATTGCCAGATCACCCCTTTCAGTTAACAATATAAAAGAATCCAATCTGTTCTGGCCATCCAAGAACAGTCCAGCCAATCCTATTAATGACGCCACTGGAAGCCTAACTTCGAGCACATGGGGATTCAATCCTGCCTCCACTTCCGGACCTAGTGGGTGTGTATACCTTTATATTGTTCAGTTGAATCTGGATCAGATAGAATTGATAATTATTAAGAGCTTAATTATACAGGGTTTGAAATAGGGCTTGAAGTTTGGGGGGGGGGATTTAAAAATCCAGGATTTTTATTAGTAAAATGTAAAACAAGGATATTTTTATATTGCAAGAGGCTTTCAAAATTGATATTTAGTATTTTCAACCTTGATTTGAAAATTATCAACTTTATTTTTTAAATAAATTGGAAGCCCCTTTTTATGATTGAAAATGAAAAGCAAAGAGGAAAATTATGCTATTATTTTGTAAATTGCATAATTTTAGAATAAAGTACATTTTGAATAATCTATATTTACACCTCGCTAAGCTAATGTTGTTCAAAATAAGTACTTTTAGTAAAATTAAGATAAGAAGGATTTTCATTTTTAATTGAAATTAGATATTCAACTTTTGGTGCAAATATATCAATTCTAATTTATGCTCTTAAAATGTATTTCTAATGAGCCTTATAATTCTAAATGCCTAAATAAATAAAAATGTTATACTTTCATTATCCTAAACATATATCTCAATTTTATTTACAATATGTTTAAAAAGTAACATTCCAGCATAAAAAGCACAATAAATGTAAAAATATCAGTGGATGCTCAGGCAGCTCAATGTAAAAATATCAGTACTTAGCTCAGGCAAATATTGAAGAAATAATGGCTGATGAAGAATTGAATGAAGATAATTTAATTAACATGATTCGTGAAACAAACAAACATGATGAATACAATGATTCTGATGAAGAGCAATCTGAACCAGTTGCGTTCACAGCAAGAATCATAAGCGTAGGACTTGATTTGGGAAGAAAATTGGGCAACCATTTCGTACAATATGATACAAATGTTGATCGAGCTCTCCGATTCCAGCTAGACCTTCGTAAATGCTTAAATCAATATGAAGAGGTCTATAAAGATTTAAAAAAATAAACTATGCAATTGTTAATTACCGATTTCATGACAAAGTCTTGTCAACCCGAGATCTTGCCTAATTCGTCAACCATTGAGCCAGAATCGCATCAAGAAAGCTCAAGTGATGAAAGTGACATCATACCTATCAGAAAGAAAAGACTGATAGTACATGAAAGTGATGACAGTGATTAAACTTATAATTAATTTTTAAGGGTCTTTTTGTTTTTTTGTTCTTTGTTCCTAATGTAAAATAAATTAAATATGTTATATTACTACATTCATATGTTGTTTTATAAACTAAGTATAATTTTAAGTTTTCTAAGATGTCTTACTTTTGTTTTACTTAAATAAATGACTGAATCATGCACATGTTGGGGTTATTTTCGTTTTACACGATTTTACTTAGCAAAATCCAAGATTTCAATTTACAGGGTTTTGTGCAGAACCTATCTTCCGTGTAAATCAGGGGACAGGTGTATGTATGTATATATATATATATATATATATATATATATATATATATATATATATATTCTTAAATGCATGCTCTTTCAGTTCATCTTCTGATTCTTTTGGAACAGATCGCCACAACAGGTATGCCACCCTATAGGGAAAACCTGGAATAGAGTTTTTTTTCTTCCATTTTAAGGCAAGCAGTTTAACATTTGAGCCAAGTTTCTCAGACAGTTAGATAATGCACAATTTGCTTGTATCCAAACAAATATAATTAAATGATTGTTTTAAAAGTCAGCTAGCAGAGTGGCAATCCTTAACAATTTGTTTAAGAAAATTGTTTACATTAATCATTTTTGCAAAGCAAAAGGAAAATAATTAATTTATTCAAAGGGAAAATCCCACACTACTTGCTACAGATACACAGGTCTGTGTATGATTTATTTTTGTCAAATAGTAATATTTTTTTCCCCCTTCTATTAGCTCAAGTGTTAAATCCAGCGGTGCGAAATCCGGTTGGGGATCAGACTTTGGAACAGGTTCTGATTTATGGGGCTCTGCTTCGAAATCTCGCAATCCACCCCCAGGAATTGCTAATCAAGGTAAATCTGAAACATTACTTTAGCTTTATATCAAAATCTATGTTTTGACATTAAATGTGTCATTCATGTTCTGGCATTAAATGTGTCATTCTTATATGTTCTGACATTAAATGTGTCATTCTTAATTCATGTTCATTTTTAAGGAATCCATATTGATTATTTTTTATTATTATTATTTTTAGGATGGGAACGGCCTCAAAACTCAACTTTTCTCATTCTGAGAAATTTGACTCCACAGGTAATTTGACTCCCATTTGTGTTTAATGTGCTAGATTAGACTGAAATGAACCTTGTTATCTGAAATGTCGGCAAAATTTTAACATGCTTCTTTTCATGTTCTGAATAAGTGGCATGCACAAATATTGGTCTAAGGATGTGGGGCATAACTAAGAGCTTACTTATTGGTTTTGACGTGAGTATAGTCAAACTGGGATCCTTTGTGTGCAGATCACTGATCTGTACTGTGTGTATGCTGATGAATACATGTTTGTCAAAAATATGTTATCCCTGCCCAAAATATAGTCCAATTTGAGAAATAAAGTGCTATGCTCAAAAATATTATCTCCCTTTAATTTTAGCAACTAACTATACAGCAATTGACGGCAGTAAATAGAGCTCCAGGTCCATTCCATGTCAACGCAACCCAGTCGACACTGGTTTTATTTTTTAACTTTGCTATTTTGTTGTCCACTCTATGCAAAATTTTAATCCCCAATTATCGTTATGTTTTTTATTTATAAAAATTTGTTGGAAAATCTAGTAATTTTTCATAATTCTTGACACATTCAAACGTCTGTATATTTTGACCTAATCAACAGATTGCTCAAAAATCAAACTTATTTTGTAGCTTAAGGTATGACCCAGGGTTAGAAAAATCAAAAAATTTCTACATGCTCTTCCGGCATGTTGTCCAAATATATAGATGCCCAAGATAAAATTTTACATCATTTTCCTAATGACATTTTTCATTGTTGATAGCTCTGGCACCCATGAAAGTAAATATATTAATATTGCGCTCCTTCTCTGCTGTAAATGCAAAACTCTCTGTTGGCGGGTTTGGTGTGCGCCTACCATACCAAAAAATAGTTACGTTTCTGTTTGGATCGAACCATTCAGTAAATAAATTATATTTTTAAAATAAAAATCTACAGTCCATTTAAACATTGCTGCACAGAGACCATATATGGACACAAAATAGCAAATAATAGTAAATGTACTTGAAACAAAATCTATCTGTATTTCTTTTCAAGTCTTGAAATTCAGCAAAATAAAATGTATAAAATCATATGCACATTAGAAGATGTTTAGTTAAGAATGATAATGTTCATTTAAGAATTGTAATCAGTTATGTTTTGTGTGGGTTTCCAACATTTATTGAATTATTTACATTGTTTAAAAAGCTAAAAAAAAATTTATAAAATTATATGCGCATTAGTAAATGTTTATAATTAAGTATAACGACGTGTATTGAAGAATTAATTAATCAAGTATGCTTTTATGTGGTTTACAGCATTTTTCAAATAGCTGCTCATATAACATATATTTATTTAGAATTTTTTTTACTATGAGGCCCATAGTTTTCCCAACTTGAAATTTTTGTGCAGTAGAGATAATTATCGTATCAACAAAATATATTTTTTTGTAGTTCAAGGTCAAATCAAGTGACCATGAAATGAAAAATATCATTTACAGGATTGTGTTCATTTAAGAATTGTTCAATCAGTTGTGATCAGTTTTTGTTTGGAAAGTAACGCTGATGTAAGTAGAGGGTTTGAGCTGGTAATCTCTGAACTCAAATGATTCTTACTTTCCTTTTATTACCTTCTTTCTTTTTCTTACTTTCACACATTTGGAACCGGTTTTTGCTTTTTGCTTGTGTGGCCAGTCACGGGCATATCAGTTCAAAGAGTATTCAAGAAGTTTATGATACGATGTACAAAACAAAGTTAAGAAACTCAGTCTGACAGTGAGTTTTTATGAAAAGGTGTTAAAATTTGTAGTAGCAGTTATGTAAGATTTTTAAGAAAAAGTGCTAAAATTCATAATCTTTGAAAAGAAGTTTAAAAATTTGTCATTTTTGAGAAAGGGTGTTAAAATTCAAGAGTAATGAAACAATTTGTCCTAGTTTTAGCATTTAAAATAAATTATTGTAAATTTTAACACTTTTAAATAGCAAATTTTGGCACTTTTAAATTGCATTTTGTATTTTAGTGCTTTTAAATTACCGATTTATGATACAATGTACAAAACAAAGTTAAGCAAATCAGTCTGACAGTCAGTTTTTATGAAAAGGTGCTAAAATTTTTAATAGTTTTAGTATTTGTTCGACTATATCAGAATATGTCTATATTTTGGAATTTAAATCCAAATAGAATAATTTAGCATAGCAGAGATAATGCAGCGACAAACCTTGATGAATGTTATTGTGCAATGAAATAAATACAAAGCAGGTTAGAAGAAAAACTCAGTTCACTTTATTTTGTGAATAAATAAATCATGTCGGGCAAATTACACATCTTGGTAAATACTATGCCGGAAATAAACAATACTTTGTACAATAGAGCTCATAAACTCGTGTAGACTTTTAGTAAATAGCAGAACTTTCCTGAAGCATTGGTAGTAATAAAATACTCATACTACCTCAATCACTTGCGTGCATTTGAAGCCACTATTGTCGGTATCACACTTGGCCAAAAGTTCCATTGGTCGAAGCACCGGTAAACTTTTTTGAGACTCCACACAGTTCAACGTAAGTAAAATTTAATGACTTAACACTATGAATCTGCACGTGACTTAAAATTCGTTACAAATAGCCATCATACTGCAGAAGACAAGTCAAAGTGTTATTTAACCAAACACATCTGACTTTAACTTGCGTAATGTACATACCAACTAAGAACAATTATATTTGCATGAAACAGCATACGGGAAAACATCACGGTTCACTCCCGAGAGCGAAATGAGTTGTTTACAAGAAATTTGCATGAACGTTCATGGGAAACGTGAATCGCGATATTTTCATTCGTTTTTCCAACAATTTGTAATAGACTTTTTAATATAAAGTTGCATATTTTCGCACTTTTAATTAAAATTGCAAATTTTAGAGCTCTGTCTAAAAGGTCGTGAATTTTAGTGCTATTTTAAAGAAATCACACTTTTAGTGTTCTTTCTCAAAAATTTTGTGTTTTAGCACTTTAGTTCTAAAGAATCAGAAATTTCGGTGCTCTTTCATAATTTTTACAAATTTCATAAAAATATTTTTTAAATGTCACAGATTTCATGAAAATGTTTCATAAAAATACTATTTTGTAAAAATTCACCCTTAAAAATTAATTATAAGTTTAATCACTGTCATCACTTTCATGTACTATCAGTCTTTTCTTTTTGATAGGTATGATGTAACTTTCATTACTTGAGCTTTCTTGATGCGATTCTGGCTCAATGGTTGACGAATTAAGCAAGATCTCGGGTTGACAAGACTTTGTCATGAAATCGGTAATTAACAATTGCGTAGGCTTTTTTGCTAAATCTATATAGACCTCTTCATATTGATTTAAGCATTTACGAAGGTCTCGCTGGAATCGGAGAGCTCGATCAACATTTGTGTCATATTGTAAGAAATGGTTGCCCAATTTTCTTCCCAAATCAAGTCCTACGCTTATGATTCTTGCTGTGAACGCAACTGGTTCAGATTGCTCTTCATCAGAATCATTGTCTTCATCATGTTTGTTTGTTTCACGAATCATGTTAATTAAATCATCTTCATTCAATTCTTCATCGGCCATTATTTCTTCAATATCTGCCTGTGCTAAATCTTCAAAACCTTCTCCTATAGTATGGGCCAACTCAGTGATCTGAGAATATTCATGCTCTATTAGTGATTTATCATTCCACTTACAACAACATCCAGCCATATTGCTTTCCAGCAGGCTTTGATCATTGATTGTTTGATCTGAGTGTATGACAGTCCAACATGCTTAACACAATCTAAAATTGTGAATTTCTTCCAAGCATCCATCAGAGTAAGAGATTCATCATTCTCCATTTGTTCTAAGATATACCTGAAAGTTTGCTTGATGTACAGTGCTTTAAAAGTCGAAATTATCCCTTGATCTAACGGCTGTAATAAGGAAGTTGTATTCTTTGGTAAAAAAAACAACTTTGCATTTTCGTGTTGTAAATCTGAAGGATGACCTGGTGCATTATCAATTAATAGAAGAGCCTTAAAAGGCAATACCTTTTTAGTTAAATAATTTTTGACATCTAGAACAAAGAAGTTATGGAACCATTCATTGAAAGCTATGGCAGTGACCCATGCTTTTCTATTAGCCATCCAATAGACGGGAAGATTTTTGATATTTATTCCTTTGAATGATCGTGGTGATTTTGATGTGTTAATCACCAATGGTTTCATCATCTAATCGCCAGAAGCATTGCAACAGAAAAGAACTGGTATACGACTTTTCACCACTTTATGACCACTAGCTGATTTGTGAGCTTTGGCTATAAAGGTTCTTTCCGGCATTTTTTTCCAGAATAATCCGGACTCGTCAGCATTGAAAACCTGATCAGAAGTGTAGGAGTTAGCGGCAATGATTTCAGCAAGTTTTGCCGGATATTGTTGTGCCGCATCCGAATCAGCAGATGCACTTTCACCTTTCATTCTCAGATTTGTTTGAATCTCTCAAACCACCCATGGCTTGCGGAAAAAGATACCTTCTTTTCATCGGACGAAGCCGGCGGCAACTGATTCTTAAGTGATTGATAAATCTTCAAAGCTTTATTTGTAACAGCATTGGTATCGATCGGGATTCGCTTTTGAGTTTGGTCTTCTATCCATATCACTAAAACTTTTTCCGTATTTTCCATTGTAACATCTCTAACATATGAAGTCGTACTCATACTGCTGCAGGGAGTAAAATTTAGCAACATCTGTTACTCTTTCTCTATTACGTTGACGGTCTAATATTTGAATTTTAGTTTCTAAAGAAATAACTTTTCTTTTCATTTGATTTTTCTTCAAATCCTTTGACATTATAGAACCTTAACAAATTTACGCAAACTATAAAGATGCAAGAAAATCTATAAATGTTGAAAACCTACCAGTTCAAAAGATAAACGCACAATAATGTAAGCTTTGCTGCTAAAATGTTTCTGCACTATGTACTTGCATGAACCAGATAGTTTTACTATTGTGAAATACATAGGGGATTTCCCTATTCAGGGATTATTCCCCTAAATGTATATATTTTACAACACCGGGAATCCCCTGTTGTTTTCATCAGTGTTACCAAAGGAATAAAATTCAAAAATGTCATCACATCTTTGTATAGGCGTATATGGAGCGGAATATAAATTTTTATCCATTTTTTGAAATCTGTTAATTTATAAACCGTGTAAAAGCGAAATCATGTAAAACAAGTGCCATGTAAATCGGGGGATAAGTGTATAGCTCATTTAGTCTTTTTGACTCAGTGCTGGTTGATGAAGATGTTCTATTCTTGTGTTGTACGTAATTATGTTGCTTAATTTTTCCTTAACTTTCATTTTATTGCAGTGTACCTTTAACAATATGATTAATGCTCCCATTTCATATTTATTTACATCAGGACCGATTCTTACAAGCTCTTTCAAAATCTGATTTTAATCAGATAAAAATGTTAATACACTTTATTTCCAGAAATTTTCAAGATTCCCCTTTCCTTGCTTCAAACTGCTACAAAAAAGTTTTATTTCTGTGAAGTGGCATTCAATATGCCAATTTTTATGCTACACATTTATAAAATTTGTACTCCATGTCCAGTTTTATTTCTCGGAACTCATAGCATACGAAATGGAATCTTTGCCAAAAAGCACTATACGACTGTTAGATCATTGTGTTTCAGGGTGACCACAAACCTGGAGTTATCGGGGAATTTGATGCTTCTGGAAATATCAGGGAAAAATCAGGGAATTCCGTTGATTGAAAGTCTGGGAATACTGCAAATTTCTGCAATGTTTTTTCATTTTTTGACCATATAGTTTTCTTTTAGCTGAATAGACAATTCTTGTTCGTTCCATGATGTCACATTTTTCATCTTGCATCACAAAACCCATCACTCATCTCCTTTAAATATACTTCTGCTGAGGGAGAGTTTTCATCAACAGGTGACGTGACCTCAATAAGCATCCTTCGAGGGGGAACATTTCAGGGAATTATTAGGGAAAAATAAGGAAAATATTAAGGAATTTCAAAATGAATTTCTTGTGACCAACCACCTGTGTTTGAAAACTATATTTCTGTGGAAAGGCATTGATGGGTGGGTGGAAATCAAAAGTCCTACTTTTTTAATATCGGAGTTCCTTTTTTTCTTATCTTGAAAAATGGAGTGCAATCCCCACAGTTACAACTTTTTATTGTGCCTCACACTCTGGTCTGGCTCAAATGCCATTTTAAACTTCTCTTATTTTATAATATGTTTATATGTAATGCTTGAAAAGCCATTTCTCTACTTATCCAGATTGATGGTTCTACATTGAAGACCTTGTGCATGCAGCATGGTCCATTGCAAATGTTTCACTTGTTCCAAAATGGTGGAGTAGCTCTTGTCCGTTACTCTACGCGCGAGGAGGCATCCAAGGCTCAATCAGCCCTCAACAATTGTGTACTGGGTAACACAACAATGCTGGCTGACATCCCGAGTGATAGCGAAATTCAGCAGTACCTTCAAGTGTCTTCTGGTCAAGCCAATAACACCACCTGGTCTTCGTCACAAAATGGGGGTGGATCCACCACTTACCCTGGTGGTTCTTCTGGCTCCTCTGCATTTTACAGTAGCTCTGGGACTGCAACCAATAGCAGCAACTGGAATGGAAATGCCGCCACCTCTCAGCTCTGGTCTTTCTCTAATTCTAGCCTTTGGGGCTCGTCTCAGCCAAGCAATGATCATGATGCAAGTACAAATCATATGAATTCCTACCTTCCTGGTGATCTGCTAGGTGGTGAGCCCATGTAGAGAGAAACCTGGTCATAAAAATATCCAAATGCACTGAAGGTCTTAATCCTCTCCCCTTGCAGGTCACTTGCCTAAGTGAAAGAAAGGTGAGCGGATAGTTGCAGCGTAATTGGGTCTAGATGCCCAGAGTCTTGCTTTAATGTGATATGAACACTTTAGTGTTACAATAGCCATGTTGCTTCTTCCAGTATGTGTAATTGTCTCTCTGATTACTTGAACTCGGATTGCATATGCTCGAATGTGATATTTTCTCCTGGCTATTGTAACATTGTATTAATTTTTTTTTTCTTTCTGACCATTTGATTGCCTGATTCGAGCGCTCTGGTTAATGCTCGGTTACAATCACAAGTTAATACTGAAGAGAGCAAATCAAACCACTACTATTAAAAGTATTGAAACTGTCTCCAGTATTCTAAGTGCCACAGGAGAAAAAGCCTTAAATATTATTAAAAAAAAAATATGAAAATTCTGCCATATCAGTCTGTTTTGGTGGATTATCGAACACATTCGTAGTCATCTTTAATTTTAAGTACCGTTCTCAATCTCTGTTTAATAACTCTCAGCTCAGTGATATACGGCTGTGTCCTGAGTTAAAAAACTATGAGCAAACCATGTGTCAATTATCAGCTTTTTTCTTCCCCCTATTTTTTTATGTTTTTCTAGAGAAATGTTTATTTGAGATTTTGTGTATTTGTCAAGTTGTTGCTCTAATTTAAACGTTATTATTTGTGCTATTTTATTGAATCCGACAGTTCTTTTATTAGAATGAAAGTGTATATTAATATTGTGTCAATGTTTAAAAAATTGTAAAAAGGAAAAAAAAAAGTTAAGTTTGATGTTACTCTTATGTGCTATGTTTGAGGAGTCTTTCTGGTAATTACTGCATTTTAATTGTGTAAAAAGTGCATGTTAATAAGTGACTTAAATGTTTATTTCACTGTCTGACTTGTAGATATATTCTAAGCAGGAGGATATGCTTCTCTCCTTGGTCGTGGGGATATCATGGATCAAAATTGTGAACATTTGTGTTGCAGATATTTAGATTGGGTTTAAAAAAAAAGAGTGCATTTTGCACACAGGGATTTTGAGAACTATGTCCTCCTTCGTGTGTGTCCTTATAACTGTGTATATTGTGTAGTGAGAGAATCCATTTAAAAAGAAAAAATTGTGTGATAAAAGTACATGTATCTGTTTCGCTTATGAATAACAAAGTAAATATGAATATCAAATAGCTGAGTTTTGGGAAAACTTTTCCCACCCAGTCAACTGTGAATGTGATCAATAATATTGAGAAAAAAAATTAATTAAAAGTGCATTTTGTGTAGTTTTGTACCTGGTGCTAATGTTGGTGAATGGCAACATTCAGAGGGTGCAGTATATCGATTGCCTTTATATCCTTTTTGAAATCTGTGCACCGTCTCTGGGTGGCTGGCCATTTTCCATGCCATCAGCACTCCCGATAGCTTGCCAAAGTTCACCTTTTTCAATGATCAAATCAGAGAGCTTGCTGCTAAATATTTTATTCTTTCCCTTAGGGATGATACATTGTAAAAGGAAAAGTGAATCCAGTCGATCCGTTTTTCTTCCACGGCAGAAAGTGGCCAAAATGCATTTGCATTCGCTTTCCTTTTGCGTCTGTGGTTCTCAAAACGGGTACGTCTCTCCTGCTTTCTAAAATCATTCGTTCAGTACTCGGTGTGAAAGTGAATCGACGTTTTCCCGCATTCCACTGGATATTTAATTTTGTTAGGCAGGGACATCGCATGGGAAAAAGGCAACTGGAAGCGAATGTTTCATCCATGTTTGTGCAATGGGTGTACATACCTGGCAAGTGAGCAAAATTTGGGAACCACTTTTTTTTTTTTTTTTTTTTTTTTTTTTTATCTTCCTTAAATGGATCGTTGTGTTTTTGGCATAGCAAAAGTTCTTTGTTTCTTGGTCTAAGGTATGTTACCCCGGTGATGAATAGTGATATACTTTTTATCTGATTGCAATTTTTTTGTGATGTCAAATAATACTCATTTTTTCTGTGTGTATATTTGTTTTCCTTGATATGTATTCTTTGGAGTGGTCTTGTTTATGTAAAAAAAAGCACCTGGCTATCATGAGTCAAGGATGTTGTATTGTTTGAATGGAAGTAACTAGCTTTTATAAAACATATCAGTGTTTTTATTTGTCAAGACAAATCCCTATGTGCAGTTCCCCCTTCCCCGTTTGAAATGTATCCCACCTTTTATCCACTTCTAGCCTTGTGAGTGCCCTAGCTGTTATGAAAAGTTAATATATTTTAGGAAAGTAGAAAATTTTATTATTTTTGTTTTATTCCCACCCACTCTTAAAAATGTCCAATTTTACAAACACTGTATAGAACAAACCATCTTTGCATCCATTGTACTTAAATAGTTTGACCCTAAGTGTTTGTGCTAGAGGTTGCCACACATTTGACTTCCCTTGTGCCTCTGGTGCTTTGGTTTTAGACCAAGCAGGTTGCTGCCTGTGTTGTAGGCCCAAAGATCATCTCTGTGCCATTTTAATTGCTGCTCTACTTCAGCAACATATATATATATATATATATATATATATATATATATGTATGCATATAGAGATATATATTCACACACTCGTATACCTTATTTAATCAAAATGAATTTAGTTTGCTTTCCATGCACAAATATTTAAAGAGTGGCTAAAGCAAACTGTCTGTGGCAAAGTCCATCCTTTACTTTGAATCATAAGTTTGTAGAGCAAAATTAACTTGCATCATTGCCTTACGATTGGACGAAAAAGAAATTAGCTTTGCATCCCATTGCTGAAAGTAAATCTCTGTATATGTACATAAATCTGTCAGTATGTGTGTTCAGTGGAAGAACATTGGGCTAGCAAATAGTATGGGCAAGCTCTACCGTCCACGCTTTACCATATCGATTTTTTCCCTCTTCTCCCCAGGGGGGGGATTTACATCCCACTATGTATCTTCATGATATATGATTTTTATCCCAGTTATGATATGATGATGATGATGCATTGTGCTTCATTATTTTAATTTACACCAATTGAATCGATGCATACTAATTTTGTAGTAATTTGGAAAATAAATTGATTATATTTCTGATATGTATATTTCCTCCTTTGTCACGAGGGCATCTGCAAAACTCTTATTTTATAAACCAGGATTAATTAAATTCTGACATTTGTGGGCCCTAATGGACCATGTGTAATCCGTAAATCCTCCCCTGCGCCTGTTTCTTCCGTCTTGTTATGGTGCTAGGTCAAAAGTGGGACCTGCATTCTATTCTGGCGTTCCTCATTAGTGTTCATGTTATTTCTAAGCTTCTGTATTCTATCGGAAACGGATTCTTACAGGAGTTAGATTAAAAAGTTTTTGTTGTTTGTGTGATTCAAGTTGATATTGAGTCCTCCTTATGCAATATTGAAGCATTGTACAGAAAATGCCTTACTCTCCAAGGAGGTAAAAAAAAAATATTTTTCAGTTTCATTTTTCACCTCATGACTGCAATGCCATGACTCAATCATTATATCTCCAGCACACATTGCAGATGTCAAAAGGTATTTTTTAAAATCTAGATTAGTCTGTAGTTGTCGGGCATTTGTTTCAATCTAATATTTTTCTTCTGCAGTACTTGTTAAGTTTCTGAAGTGTGCTAGTTTTTGCATTGGCCCAGCCAAATGTTCTGAAAATTATTTTGAAAACACGGCCCTGTTTCACGCACGGACCAAACTTTATTTATTCACTACTTAGCAATAGTTTTGTGTTTTTAAAAGAAAAAATATGAATTATGTGCTTCAAGAAATGGTTAAGTATTTACTTCCACGATTCAGTGTGCTCAGGAAATTCACAAAAAAAGGGGATACAAAAAAATATACAACTCTTGCCTTTTCCCTCTGCATAGGTCATTTTATGCAATTTTTACTGCATCTTAAAAGAAAAATCAAACAATAACTGACATTTTGAAACGGAAGTAGTATTTTTGCACTCTTTAAAATGCCTTGGTCAATGCATTTCCTTGATTTCTCTTTGGATCTATTTTTGTGCGAAGGTGAGTGCAAAAGTAATTAAAATTCAAGTATTTTTTTACAACTCGAGCTCAGAATGGGATTCAATTTGATCATTAGTAGTATTGTCTTTAGAAGCCTGTCCCCTTGATTTTGCATACTCTGGATAAGCTAGTGTAACATACTCTTTGGATGAGGGTCAATATGGAGTCAGTACCTATTTGCACACACTTCTAAGTCTCAACTTGTAAACAATGTGATAAATCATACTCTTGTATCTCTATTATTTGTTGTTCCCAATGAAGGTGTTTTTACAAAAGCATCTGTTATGGCAGTGCATGTTCCAATCCATGCACCGTTTTTTTAATTGGCTCTTATTTCTTAAATTTTATTTTCAAATTTAAGTTAATTATTAGAGTATCTACAATTATTTTAATGTGTATATATAAGTATTTTATTTCTATACATGTTATTAGCATCTGCTTTATATCAAGTTCAAACAAATGAATTATTAAACGAGTGTTATGTAAAAAAAAAATACCTGTGCCACAAATTTGTTTTTTATGTTCTGTCAATGAATTGATTTTGTATGACTGTTTTGGCAGCTGCGTCTGTAAATACGAAATTCTTTTTATAAATTGTTTTCTCAGGAAGTTTTATTGAACCCAAATAATTTGCAATATCGTGAATAATTCTTAAACTTTGCAAAATGTTATATTTAAAAATTTGAAAGGAATGGTACTCGAGCTTAACGCACATTTATTCCGGTGAGTGTTCACGAATCTAGTGATCATTCCATTCACTCGCCAGTCAGATATTGAAGAATATTTATATACTTATGCAGTAGACCTGAAATGGTTCACAATTCTTGCTTCAGTAATAGGCATGTATTTGCAAAGGGCTCTGGGTCTCAAACTTGCTTCTGAGCTTATACAATGTTATTCAAAACGGACTTTTCTGTATGTGGATGTAGCTTTTTAATTTAATAATTTGTGTGATTGATCCCTTTGTAGCTATCTACCTAACGTCAGTGATGTGGAGCATTTCGCATAAGCATTTATACTAGCTGTAAATTTCCAGCGAATCATTCCAATGTTGCCAATTCACTCTTTTTAAAAACTAATCCATCAAAGTGACGTGTTTTTCAAAATCATTTTGCAATGGGAGGTGAACACGACGTAATGGTCATTCTTCGAAATGAAGCTGATAATCAGCACTTGATGATAATAAAAGCATTGTTGACCTTTCTTTTTATTTTCACAACTGAAATGGCTTGGTTTTAGGAAATGAGGTGTACCATTTTCAGAATGAAGGTCGTAATATCTGCTTTCATCATTAACGTTGTCAATAGAGATGCTGCAGCAGAAATTAACAATGTTATCCTCCTTTATGTTGCCACCAGTGGTAGATAATCAGCTTTGCCCTAAATCTTTTCATACTATGCTAAATTGTAACATGATAAACTCAAATTGTAGGTAAATTTTTCAATGCTAATGTTGTATCATTCTGTAACATAATCAATAGGCTATCATTAACATGGATTTTTTTATTTTAACATAAATGTTTTGTATATTACTCAGGTATTCCACTCATTTCCACTCAAGTCTTTTACTTTTTACCCCTCTCTAATTTCCATTATTTTGCACCATTTCTAGAAATTTCTGTTTTTCTTTTCCATAATAATATCTCTGTTATAAATTCCTTTATTTGGAAGCTGCAGCTCATTGGATCATTGATCTGTTATGAAAAACATTCATTTTAAAATTATTTTCTCATAAATAATGCGATTGCACAATTCAATTTATTCTCCTGCATTGCTGTGAGTCTACTAATATCTCTTCCATCCTCTAAATATTGCACATTAAATTGGCTAAACTAGCATATTTTCCTATTATGGTTAATTATTAGTTAATCATTCGTTTTTAAATTATTTTCGCATAAATTACACTATTTTATATTCTACATTACTGGGAGTATACTAGTATATTTCTTCTATTTATCTCCATCCTCTAAATTTTGCACATTAGATTGACCAATTACTATATTGTGTCATGAGATAATTCTATCACAAATTTTTCCACTTGCACAGTTTCTCCCTTTTTTGCAATTTTCTCAGTCTCGTGCCTCATTACTTCTACGCAACTGCTTTTTTCCTTCCTTCAAACATTCTTATCAAAGTAAGACACAGTGTCAAATGTAACTGAAGATTCCTATTCCGACTGTGTAAAAGCACGTGTTGCCCTGGTAAAGGATTATTCAAATTTATTAAAAAAAAAAAAGAAAAAAATCCTTTCGGAACCATAGAGGTTGTTTGAATTATTAATGTATTAAAATGAGAACACGCAAAGCAGTTGTTAAAATGGAAACTTGACATAGAAATGTACTTGTTGTAAGAACGGGAGAGCTGCCACTGGTTGCCTTTGCATGGTCACTGGAGGTTTAACTGAATTTTGAAATAACTAAGCAATAAATAATGTTTTCAGCAGTAGGGAAATATTGTAGAAATGCAGCAAAAATATAACATTAAAAGCACAGGCACTGATTATGTTTGCAATATTTATATGGGTCATAAATGGCTCCACCTGACTGATGTTACATGAGAATTTCTTTTCAGAACAATAAATGCAATAGTGCTCATACAGGGTTTTGGTGCGGAATTTATAGAAGAGGTCTAATATTAAACATAATGTTAAATCTGAAAATGATCAGTTGCACTGGAAGATCTAAAAAAAGTTATTTGCATGAACTTCCTTCCGGGAAAGTACATAGCAATGCTTTAGAGAACATATATCTAGAGCTGGCGGCAAAAGCACATAGATCAAAAACAAGGATTTTGAAATATTGAGGAAAGAAATTTGATACTTTCAGGAGAACGTTTTGTTTTTAGAATACAAAGTTAATTTTTATGGAGTTTGTTATGCATTTATAAGCTAAATAAATAATAACTTAATTTATATTTTTTACCTCCCTGCAATCCGTACAAAATTTAATAAGCATTTCTTTCTTTAACATTTTAGGATCCTAACTGACTTATGTGCTTTTCCCACAACAATGATTATAAATTTCTTAAATCAAATATTAAAAAAAAAAAAATTGGAATTTTTGCCATCTCTAGATATATATATTTAAAGTTCACATCTTAAGAACAAAAGAATTTGCAATGTTTTATTAATACAAACTTTACACAATCTAATCATCTTTTGAATTTACTATATTTCTTTTGGAAATCGAAAATTTAAGTAGGATATACTTTTTTCTGGAAGAATTTTCCAAAGGTTGATTCATTTGATTTAAAAGTTCACATCTTAATTTAGTATATGAAATTATACCGTCATTCTGAAATATTTCTAATTGTATAAAATAATTCTTCACATCTTAAGAATTCAATTCATCAATTCATTATTGAATTAAAGGTTTACATCTTAAGAACAAAAAAATTGGCATTTTTTTATTAATGCAAACTTTTTAATTTCACGCAATCTAATCATCTTTTGAAAATCGAAAATTAAGTAGGATATATATACTTTTTTGCTTAATCAGTCTGAAAGAATTTTCCGAAAATTGATTCATCCGCTTTACAAAGTTTAATAAAATTTGTCTGTTGAGATTTTGAGGAAGTTAAGATTTCTTCCTCTATTTCCACCCATCTTGATTCTCATATTTTTCATAAAATTTGTATCCAGAGAAAACAAGTTATTTTTTTTTTCCCTTCTCACTGAGCATAAATTTTATGGCACAAATGCTGTACACATGGAATGAAGCAAACACCGAATGATTTTCCAAGTGGACCAGCTGTGCAAAGAGACTGATTTAAGACGTGCAACTGAACACTCTTTCCCGACACCCGTGCAATTGACCATTTTAATAGAAGGAATTATGAAGGCATGCAACTAACTTGTGTCATTCATACAGTGGTGGACAAAAGAAACTGCATCCCCTGTGGGAAATAAAAAAGTGTCCTGCATTATAGATTAAAGTCCAATAATCCTAAATAATATCTTTCCAGGGTGTGTCATTAAATAGGAGAAATCAGTCACGAAAAGCATCCATGCAAACTGTAAGGACAGCTTAAAAATATCTTCTTGATCCTCCTCGCACTGCAATTACAACCTTACAATGGTCTGGCATAGAGTTAATTAAATTCTTAGTGCGCACATGGGATGCAGTGTATGTGAATTTATCTTAATACTCACAATAACCGAGATTGTAGAAGGAAAGCATAGTGCCAAAGCAAAACTATTTTCTGGTATGGGCTGCTTATGTTCCTTTGTCAAAACCTCATGAGTTGTGTCCAAAACTATTTTTCCTGTAAGTTTGAGACCCTTGTCTTTTCTAATCAAAAGGTTAATGTTCCAAAGGAAATGCTCAAGTGTTCAAAATTTTCACTCCTGTAGTATTTTTCATAGCAAGGCTAACACTTATCACTGTATTTAATACTTTCATTTGCTTCTTTCCACAAAAAATGGACTTTTCCTTTATAAATTGTTTGCTAGTAATATTCATCATGTAAGTTTTTGTTGATTTTTGTATGCATGATATTTCCAAAGAGATATTCAATGCTTTTCATTGTTTTATACTTAGTGCATCATATCATTATGTGAAATCTTTGGCATTGTATACTTTTAGTATTAATTTTGTGTTTTTTAAAAGAATATTTATCTAGTGCAATTACTTTATATATATATATATATTTATACCCATAGTATAATGAACTGCTCACTGATGATATTTAATGACTTTGTGCCAAACCAATGAATTCTAACAAAAACCATTTATTTCGTATGGATCCCGCCATTTATCTTCAGATGTTAAATTCTCTACTCTTACTTAATGAAAATATGTGCTGTACTGCTCGGTGGACTTGAGCTCGGAGAATGGGAGGGGCAATAGTGGCATCTTTTGCAGTATCAAAGTCCTGCCTGTTTGTCGTCGGATCTTAAATGGTGAACGCACGTCCTTTGTGATAAACGGCACCGACCCAGGGGTCGGGATATCCGCTCTATGCATTTCCATTACCCGCCTAGTCAAGATCATAAAAAAGGAAGTATACAAAGTTTAAAAAAATATATATTTTATTTTATCCAGCAATCACTGACAAGCCATCTCAACTATTTCCGAAGCCCTCCAACTCTGTGTCAAAAGAAAACATACAAATAGTCGTTGGTTTGTGAGTTCCAAAATTTTCAAATGTGCCTTTTCTCAAACAAATAATCTCAAACATGAACACAACGAACCTGCTGTTAGGAGAAGGTGGCAAAAACAAAAATACAAAAATAAAAATTGGCTATTTCCAAGCCTCCCGTGGTTCTTTAGCAACTTTTTATTTTATTTATATTTTCTTGTACACGGTTTTTTTTTTGTTTTTGTTTTTTTTTTGTGTCAGGCATTCCATTTGTCAATGAATTGCGCTATGAATTTTTCCCTGCTCTAAATCACGGGGGTTGCTGGTCCAGTCTGTGTGCACTTTTTGCCAGTAGTTAAACAATTCCTGTTCAGCCAGGTAGTTTTGTCTCAATGCATACCCATTCCTCTTGTGATGGGAAAGGTCTTATTGTAACATTGAAATAGTGCCACTGTTTGATCATGTGACCAATGTATTGTATTAGTTTGTATAGATTTATTTGTGAGGGCAACTATGGTGTAGCCAGTATTTTGATCCCCTTTAAAAATGCTTTTCATGATGCATGTTAATATGTTCCTGAATTACATGCGCTGATTGTACAGCTAACTTTGTGTATTGGTGTTCTTTAAACATTGTAAGCATTAGTAAATTGTATATGAATGTGGTTGTTTTTGTTGCTCAGGGTCTATCTTATAATGTGATCTGAAATTATGTTGAGCATTATTAGATGAAATCGTTCCTTTTAAGATTTAAAAATAAAATAAAAAAAAAATGAATGTCATGTAGTACTAGCTTTAGAAGTGTTATGTACAGAAAATTGAGTCAGTGGAGCTGCTTTTGTTGGTTTGGGAGATGGCTCTCTTGGTGAATTGAATGCATGCCATCTGTGGTGTTGAATTTGAAACGCACTGCCACTTTTTAAACTTCCATTGCTTAATGAGTTAGTGGCCTCAGAATTATTCTTGCCACAGCAGTCATTCAATTCACAAAGGGTGTTTGGGATATAATGATAGTCAAATAACATTTTTGCAGCTTTATATATATATATTTCATTAATATATATAAGGCTAGCCTTGTAATTTTTGCTCAGATCATGTACAAGACAGTGATTTTAATGTTACCACCTGTGCAAAGAAATATTGTTCCTTTGACAAATATATATATATTCCTGCTTTATTATGAACAGACCAAAACCATTGTTGCCACTAAAGTCGACGTGTGTTTATAAATGTACTACTAGAATTTTTTTTTTATTATTATTTATAACAAAAAGTCTGTTTGTATTTTGAAATGGAGTGATGGTATCTTCTCGACAACAAATGCTAATTAAAAGGGTTACAAAGCTGATGTTTATTATTCCTGATCTGATCGTCCCTGTGATTTGTGCACTTAGCAACCACCAGGGTACAAAAATGAGTAAAGAAGTCTGGTTCTCAGGTTTTTGCATCTGGAAAAGCATGCATCTTAACTAAGAGTGTCAAGTGTTAACGATGACCAAAGGAAGGAGAGACTTCCGGGCTCCCATTTTTTGAGCTCTTTAGAAGCAGCCCGTCTTAGATCCAGGGGGGAATAAATCATTAAATTTCATACATTCCTGCCTCTGAGTATTCCTTATAAATCAATGGCCTTCACTTTCAGGAAGTCTCTTGTTCCTTACAATTTCGTTGTGATGAGAATACTTATGTGATGTTAGCAGATTTTTGTACTGTACTGGGGGTAACTTTCAGCATTAAAGGTTTGTGTAATCTGTAAATAAGTCTTGTCTTTCCTTTTTTTAACACACATTGCCTTTCATTATGCTATAAAACAGACTTTTGCTAAAGGATGTCAATACAGAATCCGTGCGATTTGGCAGGTATATGTTGCATTCCGTGTTTAGTTTCAAACAAGAAAGATTAATCGTGCATAAAGCATTGATTATGAAACACTTTATTTAACCATCTCTAAAATGCAATATTTTTAAAATTATGACAATACAATCTATTATATTTGAAAACGTCATCAAAATAAATGAGCTTTATTCAAATAACATCATCGAAATATAAATTGCCTGGCTCTATAAAAGCAGTGAAATTTTCATTCAGTGGTTATATTTTTAAAATCATCACAATACTACAATAATTTATTTTACTTAAAATCATGGAGGTAAAAGTACTGTATAACTTACATTTTCCATACGTGAAAATCAGTCTTCATTGTAGAAATAATCAAAGTTTGGTGATCATTTAAACTCACAAATATTATAATTGCATTGTCACAGTATATAGATGCACAGAAAAAAAATAAAGTGGTTTTAGGACGGATGCAACACTAAATATAAATTAAAAAGAACTTTAGAAATCATGATTTTGACACAAGATGGATGGCAATAATCATTTAAACTCAAATATATTGTAATTACGCTGTTTCAGAATATACATGCACAAAAATTTAAAGTGGATCACGTGATCTCTTCATATATGGGTTTCATTATTATTTTAATTTTTGTGTAAAAACCTACCAAATATATTTTGCTGAAATTTTTTTTATATTTTTTATGGGATAATTTGTACATTTCCTAAAACTTTCGAAGCAATTTGTAAATTTTAAATTCGCTCAAAAAATATTTGAAAAATGAGATCTCAAAGTTCTATGTATTTCATTTTTTTAGCCCGGGTTCAATCCAAAACTAATTGGGTGATATTATTCATTTATATTCCCATAGGTCCCACAGACTGTCTGAAAAACATACTAAAATTTCATTTTGATAAAGTCATTTTTACGGCAGTTATCGTGCTAACGGACAGACAGAATGAACAAAGTCATAAACACTTTCAACTATGTTGTAAACAGTTAATTATGTAAATTAAAACAAAATGCACAACATTCATTTTTTACAGTATGTTTTATTAATTAATATTTTTGTAAAATATTTATTTTTTAGATTCAATTTTGCGTGTATAAATTAAATTTCTGTGTAATATTTAGACATCCTTTTCCATCCATCTTATTTTTCATAAAATCTCATTAATTAAACAGTGCTTTCAAATTTTTGCAGTTTACATAAAAATGAAGGATTATTTTCTTTAAAATATGCTATTTCCCCCCTTATTTTCTAGGCAATAGAGTTCCAAAACCATTTTCCTATCCATATTCTTCTAATTAACAACTGAACCTATTTTGTTTCAGTGAACCAAAAATTTTATCTTTGTTTATGCCACTATGTAAAAACATTTTTCTTATGCAGTAGGCATTTTCAATGTTATAGTGGGTTATTTTATGGGGGGAAAAACCATGCATTTTTTGTGTGATGTAAAGGAAATCCCTATTCTCTCTCCCCCCCCCCCCCCCCCCCCCCCCCACACACACACAGTTATTTTGAACAGGTTATTTGGAGAGTGCCATAAAAAATGCTCACCATTCTATCTACTGGATCCCAACAGAAAATGATGTGCCAATAGATTTCACCTTTTATAAATTCATAAAAATGTGAATTGGCAGTTGACTGGTCGTTTTGCAGATGCTAGAAACAACCCACCATGAAAGCAGAACTCCATTTTGTAGTCTCATCAGCTTAAACTGTTCGCGAAATTCAAAGACTGATACATAAGCTATATAATGAAACTTGTGTGTTGATTCTGCTTTAAGTATTTCTCAAATCTAAGTAGCGAAGCAGTCTTTTTATCTGTAAATCTTCTCCCGTCATTCGAATCAGTTATAGTTAATGGAGTGGTTCAAGAAGAAATCGTCAAACTAGCAAATGGAGACAGACTATTTTTATTCAAGGTTCAAAACATATTGAAAAAACTGCTTGTCAAATGTCTGTGAAACATTTTTTCAAATCTGAGTGGGAGGTAGAAACAAAGGATTAATTTGCTAAAATAATGCTTAAAGATATTGTACTTGAGTAAAAATGACTTCAATTGGAAAAAGATGTTTTATGAAAATATGAAGATTGGCATCACCCTATATCCAAAGAGGACACCTCTGGGGATTACAAATTTTTAAATGTTGGGGAAGTTGTCAAAGCAGTCCTCACCCTGTTTCATGGCAATTCTGATATACAGGAGTAGTGTGTGTGAATGAGAGAGCTGGACCACAGCCATAAACCCTCCATTAAAACCACACCCACTTTTAGAAATGTAATGGCTCTATTTTATCCACACCATTGTGATTACACAATGGTGTGAAACCTCCCATTAAATCCACACCCACTTTTAGAACGTAATGGTCCTATTTCACACCATTAAAATTTCCACCCACTTTTAAAAACAATGGCTCGTAAAACCCCCATAAAAACCGGACCCACTTTTAGAACGTAATGGCCCAATATCACCCACACAAATTCGACTATACAATGGCTCTCAGACCTCCATTGAATCCCACCCACTTTTAGAAATGTAATGGCTGTATTTTACCATTAAAATTACCACCCACTCTTAAAAATAATGGCTCACAAAACCCCATAAAACCCGAACCCACTTTTAGAATCCAAAGGTTATTTCTTATCCATAAAAATCTACAACCCCTCTTAAAACGATGGTATCGAAACCCCATTAAAACTACACCCCTTCTAGAAAAGTGATGGCTCTATTTCAACCATACAAATTAAACAAATCAATGGTATCAAAATCATCCATTAGCAAGGTTCTAGCGCAAGCACCTCCCGAGAAAGTGATGGCTCTATTTCGACCACACCAATTTTCCGGAGCGAGCAAGCGAAAAGTCGTTGGGAGGGAAGGTACCCCCTTCGGCGAGCACCCCCTTTTAAATGAAATAGGGCCTCAGAAGAGGACGGTTACATGGAGTACTTTAGATGTGATATAGACACTATTAAAGAGGCATTCAGAACAGAAGAATGTGTCCTTCGAACTGAGGACCATTAATTATCTTTTAATAGTTCGAAAACTGTTAAAAGATTATGATCGCCTACTCCTTTATCGCATAGTGACCGTGAGCCAAGGTATGGACACCATCTTCCAATATATGACGTTTGTCATCTTTTCCTGATAGGGCAATCTTATTGACTTGTATGGAATGAATCTCATGCTTTGTGCTCCTGATGAGATTCATGGTTCTATGCTGTACTTCTTGCTTGAATAGGCAGTTCTTGTAGTCCTCGAAGGATATCCTGTTTTTCACGACACATTTCTTTACTCCTTTCGACTTTTTCACCAGGTCAACCTCAGTTTTACAGGCATACATCTTAGATCTTAAGCCAACGAACTCTTCTAAGATCTTCCCTGCATTTTCATCCTTCATCTTCCCCAAGACCTTTTTATTTACTCGGGGCATACCATACCTATTGTTTTCTGGATAATCTGATGTGTCAAAGTAGTCAATCAATCCTTTCATATCCTCATAAAAGTCCTCGGTCTGTATGTCATAGATGTAACTGTCAGTGTCCATGTACAATAGCTTGATATCGCCCCCGTATTTAGGCTTCATAAGATTATAATGGAAGTCATACATCAGATGCTTCGATAGATCTAATATACTCATGCCGACGTATATTGGCTTATTAAAAATCACTTTCGTCTTGTTCATATGCACGGCGGCTAATCTTTCGTCAAAAATGGTCCTTCCCTTGAAGTTGGGCTTAGCAACTAGCTTCTCCGCTTTCTGGGGATCGCATACTAGCCTAATATCGAGTCGTTTCCTGATATTTTCCATCGTCTTGCCAAAGACCGAGTTGTTCATAAGTTTGAAGAAGTCTTTCTCAAAGTCGTTGGTTGCCTTGGTCCTCATATCAGTGTTCAGGTCTATGTACCTCTTCAACCAGGGAGACTGCTGAAACTCCAACACTTTGTGCACCTTTTTGAGCTTCACCCCCAACTGCAACAGTTGCTTCAAAACCCTGTAATGAACCACATAATGCTCTTTGTCATAGAGGGTCGTCAGTAGTTTTGGCTGTTTTGAGCCATCGGGCATCCTGCTCTCAGGTGCTAGAGGTATGTCTGAATGGAGGTTGTGCAGATGGGTCGGGTACTGTAGGTCGCAATCTACGATGTATCCTTTGTCTGAGTCATCCTCTACTTGGGTCACATCTGACACAGTGCTCCACTCGAAGCCACCATGCGGTAGGTATTGACTCATGGCCCATCCGTAGAGGTTGTTGGCGTCAAGGTACATCAGGTAGTTAGACTTCTTGTTCTCGTCATAGTCCCTCATGTACTTGTTGTTCGCCCTCCCATATCGGTTACAGCACTGAGAGATGCCTCCTCTGGTCCCCTTTTCTAGCATGAGTATCATGTCATAGTCTGTCAACAGCTCTAGCTCAACCTCTGTGATTTTGAGCATGGCGTCCCACGAGAGTCCGGGTGCAGTGAAGTACCATGCAGGATCCAACTTATAGGTCTTTAGACAGACATCTCTAAAGTGTTCCATGATGTCGGCTAGGATGAGTACATCAGTCTTCACATACAAATCGGAATATTCACCCAATGTCTTAATGTTGAAGGCCTTCCATACCCTTTTAGCGTGCTCGTAGTCCTCATCCTTTATGTGTGACTCATTCAATTGGTTGTAAAAGTCTTCTTTTGGGGGCAGCTTGGTTTCTTCGCATTTGTCCCACGAGTCCATGTAATCGTATGGATAGACGCCTTTTCGGGTGACGAGGTCCAGTTTGTCCTTGGGGAAGTACTTGGCTGTCTCCCTGAACTCCTTTACGTTCTTCGCAAGACTGTCGAGGCTAGCGGCCATGAACTTGAATGAGTCGACAAACCTCAACTTTATACCAGGTACCTTTACTTTCTTCCCATCGCCTACTTCTACAGTTTTTGCCCCGACCTCCTTACTGAAGGAAATGTACCTCTCCTCGTTGTTCGGGATGACGTCGATATCACCTTGGTCTCTACCGAGCTCCTTTATGAAGAGATGGGCGTCGTAGCCAGATAAGTTGTGGATAAACACTGGAATGAACGAAGGCTCTTGGTACTTTAGGTTGCAAAGGTTGTGAGCAGGTCCTCTGTAGTTCGATTCACATTTCGCCGGATTGAGAAGATGGTCATGATCTCTAACTTTTCGGAAGTCTGGTTTATCCTTGGGTGAATAGGGTGAAGGTTTCTTCCTGATATCTTCGTCACAGATGTGGCAAACATGGGTCCTTTGGAAATGCTCTTCATCTTCGGTGGTCATTTTGATGGGTTGCTTCTTATCATAAATGTTCTTTATCGCTAGCGCCTCAGTCTTCACTGTATCAAAGAACAGCTTGGTGGCATTGGGTCCTCTGTATGTGATTGGTGCCTTATAGTCTGCGTGTTTATATTTGATGTAGACAGTGAAGCTCATAGGTTCATGCTTTTGATATTTATGTAAGAATGAGCTGTCTTTTGTAGGGCAGCAGGTGTTTATCTTGTTTGTCAAGCACTCAAAGTCTCCATACATCACAAAGGGTAATCGTAAAGACCTTTGATAGTTTTTGAACCGCAGAGATTCGTTCTCCTCGGGCATTACAATCTTTACTGGTGTATTCTTCCTACAATCCGTTTCATGAGCTTGGAGGTCCTCTTCGGAGTAATAATACAGCAGGCATCTCTCACAGGTGAATATCTTTCCGTTGTGTTTAGTCACTTGTCCGCTTATCAATTTGGAGAGGTCTTTTATCCAACAGTAATGACTGTTTCCTTCCTTATTCTTTATGTACAGCAAATTGATGTGTTTGTCTTCCTTATTTTTAGTGATTCTCAATGGGTAAATATCATTACCTTCGTATGAATATATGTTCACCGATATGTTATTCAACTTTTCGAACCTGTTAAATACTCTATCTTCCATCTTCACTGGAAACTCGATACCTTCGAAATTTAGCTCATTATCATATGGCTTATATTTAGAGACTCTATCTACGTGATTATCAGCTGGATAAATAGCGGACAGTATCGCCCACTTAAAGCACTCGTTATCATTTTCATTTTTCACGTTAATGACTGCCTTTTTATCTTTAATTCTTTTCGGTAAATCAATGTAGGATGATCCTCTCAGTGGGTTGTATTTATTGATCCTCACCTCAAGGTTTTTAATTCTAACAAGCGTCCATCCCGAACCCTTTGCAACAAACTCCTCCATTTCTGTCAATAATTTTTGGATAACCGATCTGTAATAAGCTACCAAATCAGTTGATTCTAAGATGACTGCGTTTTCTGTTTTGAAGTTTTTCTCCATTTCTATAATAGCATCGTCTTTACCCTTTTGATAGTCACAGAGGAATTCGAAATTAACCTTCAAACCATGCAGCCTCTTTATGTGTTTAGTGATGAGTCCCCGGACTAGTGACGCCACATCGTTCAAAAAGTCTTCGGGAAGCATCAGGTTGTGTTCATTTTGGATGTCGTACGTCTTCAAGCGAGATTCAAAGGCTGTATTAACTTTGTGGAGGGTGTAGAGCCTTCTCTCTCGCGTATCTAAAAACAGGTCTGAATCAAACCCGAAATGACGGTTGAACAATACGCTTTCTATGTATGCTATGATGTCTGCCCTCCTTCCTAACCTGGAATAGCCTCTAATGCCATGCGTTCGACAAAATTCCCGTAGTTGGGGGAGAGTCATGTGATGTAGTCGATGCTCCACCCTTCCACACTCTGGGAGAGCGGTTGCCTTCTTTGGTTTATAGTTTAGGTGCCCTTTAGATTGTAGGTGCTTATTCATGCTTGATCCCTTAAATAACTTACCGCAACACCTGATCTTACGCACTCTGTTCTTCTTTGGCTTGCTAAACAAGTCATTGTGGAAACTGGAAAAGCCGTTATGATATTGAATAAGGTCGACCAGCTCCAACTTTTTAAGTTTCGAGTAACCTCGAATATTATTTTCACGACAGTAGCCTTGCAACTGTCGAACGGTTTTAGATTGAAAATCCATTTTGTCTTTCTTTAGAACTACAAATCGTTTCTTTAAATGCTTTTATTACTGAAGGGGTATACTTTAAACGATTCAATTTTTAATGAGTATTTCAATCATTAAAAATATAGTCATATCTACATCTATTAAATTATGGAAGGGCATGTCATCGTTGTCGGTCGATCGCTATCGCTATCACTATCGCTGTCAACCTGATATATTGAAAAGGTTTCGTAGAGGTTTCGAAAAGGTGGTTTTTTTACCACGAAACCCTCTAATGGTGTACAATAATATAAAACCCTGAAGCCAACATATAATCTTAATAATCTTATTTCATCCCTGGTCAAAATCATACCAACCCTGGGTATATCATTTTTTAAAAATATAATTGAGTTATTCGACAAACGTATTAGGATAGATTTCCCGTGCTCAGTAATGTCAGAAACCAAATATAAGCCATCCACTGACTCAAAGTTATCAGTACTCAAATCGTTTAATTTTTTTACAATACGATCCATATTCTTTATTTAAAGGAAAAATATATTCAAACTTGAGGAAGGTAACAAAGGGTATCTAAACATTTAATGGTTGATCAACCATTAAATGTTATTATGAATATAAAAATTTATGGTTCATTTTTGTCCAACTCGGGTTGTATGTCGACAGGTTCATTCTTATCCAACTCAGGTTGTATGTCGATAGGATCATTTTTACCCAACTCGGGAGGTATGTCGATAGGTTCATATTGTACCACAAATCTATTACATATGTTTGTCAGAAGGATGCAAACCAGCTTTTTAAAATGGAGTTCGTAAAAGGTATCTGAGAGCAAATGGGCTTTATAAGTCATGAGGTGACAAAGATCTATACGATCCAGATTTTTCATAATAAAATCTTCGTTAAAGGTTTGCCATTGAACAATTCTACCCCATTCAAGGTAATCTGCAAATTCCGTCATAAAATCTTCAGTGAGCTTTTGTTTGACGCAAATGAGTTCCATATCGATTTTGTCTATATGCCGACGAATAAATTCTTCTGAGAGTACTTGGAATTGAGAAACCATTCTCCAATCTAATTTGGAAGCATGCTTATCCAGGAAGGGTTCTGACATTATCTGATATCTGGAAACTACTTCCCAATCTAAATATTCAGTATTTCTGTCCATGAAATCCTCTGATAAAACTTGATATTTGGATGTATAGTACCAGTTTAATAGACCTTTGTGTTTTTCTACAAAAGGCTCCGAAAGTTTCTGATACTGAGAGATGACCATCCAGTTTACCAAACCTTCGAATTCTTCGATAAACTCTTCCGATAAAGTTGTATATTGACTTATGAGCGACCAGTTAACATAATTTTTACTAACTCTGATTTGTTCTTCCGACAAACCGCTTTTAGATATTTCGTTCCACGCCATTTATTCTATGTACAATTTTTTTTTACGGCAGCTGGAGTGTCCACTTGATTTCTTCAATTTTTAGAAATGGTTGAACTGTGAACTCAGCATCACATCGTAAGAAAATTTTTAATTGGTCATCTTTTTTAACCTCTCCGAGAATTAACACGAATTCAGTGGCTACTTTTATCTTGTGAACGTATTGCTTGTTATTAATGTATAACTTAACAACGATTAATTCATCGATTATCTTTTGAGGATCAAGGTACAATCCCAGTCTAAAAAAACCGTCCCGAGAGAATTTACAATCTGAGTTCAAAGCATCACCGGAAAACTTCGTAAAAATAACGGCATTCGCATTGGTACTAGGTCTAATAGTTATGTATCCTGATGTGGTGGTTGCATAACATACTTTATTGTCAACATAGTTTTCCAAGTACTTTTTATTAACCGCATTCATGTCTTCAATAGGGTCAGCGACATTGCCTATCCTTTTACCTTTAGCGTCAATGGGTCTTCTATCATGTAACCTCAGGTACTTCTGATCTAAATCTTCCAGAATTTTTGCTATCTCTTCTCGGAGTTCAACCCTCAGCGTGTGAGTGACGGTAGTGGAGTTACGAATTAACTCAGCTTCCAGATAACTTTTAGTAGTTACATCCCGACTCTCAATCGGTGTCTGACAGTTTTTCAAGATCTTATTTTCCATATCGTAGTTACCGTCGTGTGTGAGTTTAAACCCTATGCCTGGAATACCAGGAGGTCCTTGTTCTAATTCTTCATCGAAAAGCGGGTAGTAGGCAGCCATTTATTTAAATATAAAATAATTTTTATAGTCATGGACTATAAAAATTAAAAATGGACTATAAAAATGGCTTATAATTTCAAAGTCTTGATCATGGTAATATTTTGATTGTTAATATTTAAGAGGCATTTCTTGTGCTCTTTTAAGATGAAGTAAAAAACATAATCTTTGGGGGCAGCGTTCCTTAACCTCCAGTTAAACTCAATCATTAAGTTATTCGTATCGGTATAGTTTTGATGATGAGAGAGATTAAAGCAGATGATTGGATACAACTTACCAAAATTCGAATAATTGACCATACAACCTGTTTCAGACGTGATGGTGTTGAGTCCAGATTCCAAAAAGGCTGTGTATAATCGATTATAATCACTTTTCTCAAAATCCATCATGTAACTGACAGTTGGCACTTTTACATTGTTGATCATTAACCAACATTCCGTCATATCTAAGTTATCAAACAGCATGTTATTGTGCTTCGAATTTTCGTATCTTTCAGTGTACTGAGGAATTACGTACAAAGATAAGACTTCATCAGAAGTAGCTTTTATGGTATAAGAGCCGCTAGCGTTTTTATAGAAAATATTAGACTTTACTATGCTGTGTTGGTTCCAGTTTATTTCTACATCCTTATTCGATAACTTTAATTCGTTAAATATTGAAGCCGCCGCATTTTTAAATCGTACGTAAGGTAGCCAGAGTGATAAATCTTCTACAACGACTTTATAGATCTTATGTTGCTCGTTGGTGTACAGCATATTTAGACTGTGATTTCTCTGGAACTCAAATTTGACTTGGAACCCCGTGATTACTTTTTTATATTCACGGAAGAAATCAAACACGTACTTTAGTGGGATCCATATAGTTACAACCTTGCTATTTTTAGTGAATTCGCTTCTTTCTGTAAATCCCTGGTTATGGTTCTCATTAATTCTGAATTTTTCGAAAAACTCAGTAATCTTTGTGGTATCTACTAACGTGCCATCATATTTCAAGCGTTCTCTATCAGCTGTGTCCGACGTATCAGTGTAGAACAGCATATTTGTAGCTTCGGCAGAAGAATAGTCAGGCGTAAAATGTATTAAGCCCAACACTTGTCGCATAAGAGCGGTATAATTAATGTTGGATTCTATTTCAGTGGTTCCTAATGTAAACCTGTTAGCATTGATCAAACCACCTCCATTCACGAGAGCTACATTATCATTCACTATGGCAGTACCATCATTGTTAACAATTTTCAATTTTTGCTGTAAATAACCGTTAGAGTATAAAATGTTGGCGTTGGTGTCTTGAATAAAGAAATGGTAAGAGGCATTTTCCATAGAATTATCACTATTTTCATGCCTTACCTCTCTATATTCGAAACTTTCGATGTCATCATCGTAATAATAATTGGTGCTGTTTAATTCAAATATTTTATTCATTTATTATGAAATAAATTTTTTTTCTTCTCCTCAATTTAATAGCTATATGGCTATTAAATCGAATTTAGATAAACTTTAGTCCAGCTCCATGTTTTTTCTGCTTTGATAATATCTCCTTTATTTTATCCTGCACATACTTACCTTCTAATTCGGCCTCCTGCAGGACGTCGGAAAAGAACCCTCTTCCTTGTATCTTCTTACTCTTTCTTTGAAGTCTGTGTTTATTCATTTCTTTATTATAGGGCGATAAAATTGTATTGTACTTCTTGCTTATTGAGCGGAATTAAATCACCTCTATGATTGGTTACTTGCATTCTGATTCGGTAAACACTATCCATTCGAACAGGGTAAAACAGAGGTTTGTCAAATGATTTTATAATCTGACTACCTGGACGATTACTGTTTGTAAATGAATAGATGACGTTTGTAGAGTTGAAACCGTTGATATACGCCCCCTCTGCGACATCGCAATGTATATAAATGTTATCGTTTCCCCCAGATAAGTCAGCAATGTACTTTCCTACTTGTTCAAGCTCTTCGTGGATTTTAGGCTCGAAACCTATAAGTTTATGCAGGTTTTTGGTTTTCGTTAAATCGATCTTATACCCGTCTTTTAACTTAATGGCTATTCGTTGTCGTTCCTCCACTATACCGAATTGTATCGGCGGATCGCTTCCAAAAAAATTAATCATGTAACGATTCAGCCCCTTGATAGTGTAATTTCCATCTGGTATCGTCAAATTTAACCACTGCTGACCATCAAAGTATGATAATTCCTCATCTTTGATATTGTCCCATGAAACGTACATCGAAAAGGACTGAAGGGCAATCTGTTTAAAGGTGAAAGGTCTAGTGTATTCAATCGTAAAATCTTCTGATTTTTCCGCGTTTTTAGAATCTAATATCAATAGAACCATTTTATTTATAGAGAACATTTTTTTCATTGAAGTCGCTGGGTTCTTGGGTAAAAGAATATAGCACATCTACAACTGGCTTACCCTTGTTTCTTTCACGAATGTACTTCATACAAAAGTAGCCGCATTTGACGGAAGCAGGGTGCTGTAGAAAGCTCGAGTTACACCCGATATTTTTCTTTCCAGAAGTCAGTAGATACTTCTTAATGTTAGGATGAATTTTGTATACGTGTTCTCCAAAAGGATCAAAATACTCAACAAAGTTATTTTTAGGATCGTTATAGTAGCAGACCCAGTGCGTACCAGGTCCTGTGACAATGTCCAGATTAATAATACCGTTTTCAAACCGACTCATCTTTTTAGGCAACAGATCGGAAGTAAAGACGCCCCTAAACCCCTGTTCATGTTTCATATTTTGTTTAATTACTTCGTCTGATATTCCCAGTTTTGATAGACGCCCTTTCCAATGGGTCTTTTTTTTACACATCCAGATCCTGAAATTTTTTCCAAAGCTTTCTTTGCTCCATATCCAGCCGCCCCACTTGCAGCACCTAGTGCTAAAGCCTTGGCCCCAGCAATTAACGCAGGTAATAGAAAAGGTAGAAAACCACCCGTTTTCTGGAGCTGCGTCTTACTGATAGTGATACGCTTCCCCTTCCCAATTTGAGCTATCTGTGTTCGAGTTAAATGTATATCTTTGTTGGGGGCTTTTGTCTTATCTATTTGTAGAGATACTTCTTCTCCTTTCTGGTATGCAGATTTTAGCTTAGCAATCTGATGATCGCTTAAATGTATTTTAGTTTTTATGTAATTACTCATTTATTTAATGAAAAATTTTTGTAGTATTGTTTTACTTGCTCGTTGGTCATAGTTCCTTCTCTCAACAATGCATCCAATAAATCGACGACTTGATTGTGTAACTTTTTACTTTTGGACCCTTTACATATCTTATCAGTCAATCGGGCTAAAATTTCCATTTTGTCTTCTACTCCTTTACCGATATAAATTCCTTTTCTTTGCAAGTCTCTGAGTCGATCCCGATAATCTCCTAACGTAGTCATATGATCTCTCAAATAATCAGCCTTAGCTAATAAGCGATCTTCTCTTTCTTCATCCTTTTTAGTCATTCGAGACATCTGACTCATAATGTTTCCTTTTTGACGAGACATTTTTAGGTAAGTATCATTTACTTTACTCATAATTTCTTGCAAAGTTTCCTTGGTCTCATGGTACAATTTTGAGGGTCTTGGAAAGTTATTTTTCTCTAAAAACTCTACATCCAATTTTTTATCAAAATCATAGACTTCTAAAGGCGGTTCAATAGCTAGAGGAATGTGATCAACAGCATCTTTTATAGCCTGAATATTCTCCTTTCGATTAATTTCTTGTTCTTGTAGCTTTTCAGTTACAGGCTTGTGAAAGTCCGATAGTGCTTTCTGGATACCTAATTTTTGCTCAAGTTGTTGTTCGTTGTTTTTTCTAATTTCAGCCTGAAGCTTATAAACTTTAAGTTCATATTCAACTTCCTTTCTTAATTTCTTATTTCGTTCTTTTTGTATAGCATTCATCTTTATTATTATGCAAAAAAATTTTTACTTAAGCAAATTAAATTTTTACTGAAGCAAATTTTTAACATTAAATAAAGATGATTCAAATTAAAAATTATACAGAAGCAGAAGAACTTGTCGATGCAAATCAACATTATTTATTACCTAAACACCCTTTCAGACTTCTAATCGCTGGAGCTTCAGGTACTGGTAAAACGAACTTATTGTTGAATTTTATATACGACTATCTCGAATTTGATAATTTGTTCGTTTGTGCAAAAGATATGTACGAACCCAAGTACGGTAAACTGAAAGAAAAGTACACAATGTTTGAGGGCGTGGATATTGACTCGATAAAGTACCCCAAAAAGAAGAAGAAAATTATCCTAGAGTTATATGAAAGATTCGGCAAGAAAGGAACTTTATTCTCCTCTGATACAAAAGAATTTATAAAAGTGGATGACCTGGACCCATCTTGTAAAAATGTTGTTGTCTTTGATGACTGCATGACTGACAAGGACCAGAGGAGCATAGAAGATTTTTTCATCAGAGGTCGGAAGAAAAACGCCTCAATCATTTATCTTTCTCAATCTTATTATAGAACACCCATTGTTATCAGAAGAAACTGTAATTACTTGATATTTTTTAATATTCAACCGAGGGAGATTCAACAGATCATAAGAGAGATAGATGGTAGTTTGACAAAAGAAGAATTCAGTAGATTATATAAAAAGTGCATGCAACAGCCGTATGATTTCTTTATGCTTGATTTAGTTAATCCGGCTCTGAGATATCGGAAGAAATATTTCACCCCTATAAATAAAGATGGAAGAATACTTGCAAAAGAAAATTTACGTATATAGAAAGAGCTACCACCACTACCATAAAATTAGTGTCACTATGACCGTTAGCAAGTTCGTTTTAAGTTCATTGGGTTTATCAGCTTTTGTACTTGTTCCCTTAGCTGCTCTGAGCTTAAGCGTCGGTATTGTTGAAGTTATTGATAAAGCTTTGAATATCGCGGAAAGGAAAGAAGAGTACAAACAGTCTTACAAGTTTTACAAACAGCTGCTCAATTCATACAAATCGAATACCCTATCAGAAGAGGAAGTGTATAAGCGAGAGGAGGATTTCATCAATAATTTAGTCTACTTACCCAGAGAAAAATATATGAAACAAACCCTGCTGAATGGATATCAATTTGTGAGTAAATAATTTTTTATATATAAATAAATGTGTGGTAAAAAGACTTGCAAGAAAGGAAAAGGTGTTGTTAACGCAGCAATTAATAATTTACCGTTTGAAATGCATCTGCCAGGGCATCAATTTACAGGACCAGGAACTCAACTGCTCAGAGGAAAAACTAGACTGAACCCCGATTTAACATACAAAGAATGGAGTAAGCCTATTAATAGGGTTGATGATAGTGCCTATAAACATGACGTGTGCTACATTAAAAACAAAGATACCGAAACCAGAAACAAAGTGTGTGACTCAAACATGATTAAAGAATTGGACGACATTCCCAATCCAAGTTTTCGTGAAAGGCTAGATAGAGCTGTTGTGAAGCCTATTATCAAAGCAAAGAAGACATTTGGAATGGGCTCAAAAATATATTGTCTCAAATGTAAAACACACACCGACACTAAAGATGAACAGCATGTCACCTCTAAAAACGCTAGACCAATGTTGAAAGGTATTTGTGTGGGTTGTGGTTCTAAGAAGTGCCGTTTTTTACCGCTGAAGGGGTAACTGAGAAGGGTTGCCCCGAAAAGGTTTATTACGATCCCGAAACAGGATTTTGTGGCATAAATGTACTGAGCAGAAAAACTGGTTTAAGTCGAAAAGAAGTCTCGGATTTTTTACACCGACAGGATGTATACACAAAGCATAAACCACTTATCCGTAAGTTCAAAAGAAGGAGAATTTACGTGTCACATATCGACGACCAATGGCAAGCTGATTTACTGTTTGTCTATAAATTTGCGAGAAGTAAGTTTAATGATGGTATCAAGTACATATTAACAGCTGTTGACTGTTTCAGTAAATATGCATGGGCTGTTCCTCTAAAGGATAAATCAGCAGAAGAAGTAACTCAAGCATTTAAAAAGATCTTCAAAGAAAGAATACCTGAAAGGGTTCAAACAGATAAGGGTTTAGAGTTCGTCGGAAAAACAACTCAAAAATTATTCAAAGAAAATAATATCCAATGGTTCACAACAGAAAATGTTGAAATAAAAGCTGCTATGGTTGAAAGATTTAATCTCACTCTTGGTAATAAAATAAAGCTCTACTTGTGTGCAAATAACACTGAAAGATACATAGATGTATTGGGTCAATTAGTGAAGAATTACAACAACTCATACCACAGAAGTATAAAAATGACTCCTGTTGAAGCCAGTCTAGAAGAAAACAGTAGTGAAGTCTACCGCAATTTGTTTAAAGAAAAGGTCATACGTAAACATAAATACCAGGTAGGCGATAAAGTAAGAATATCTATATATAAGTCTACCTTCAGAAGGGGTTATCAAGCAACTTTTACAGATGAAATATTTGTCATTTCTGAAGTATTAGAAACCGACCCAATCACTTATAGAGTTCAGGATTTAAATAATGATGAGGTTAAAGGCACTTTTTATGAATATGAATTAGTAAAATATGATAAGAAAGACAATGTGTATAAGATTGAAAAAATCATCAAAAAGAAAGGGGACAAATATCTAGTTAAATGGTTAGGTTATCCTGAGACTAGCTGGATTGATAAAAAAGATTTAGTTGATTAATTTTTAATAGCTTATTCGGCTATTAAAAATTATAATCACTTATCGGGGTCATACCTCAGCTCTTCGTGACATGTTGTTCAGACGTATCAGCCGTTTTTTTAATTTATAGGGTAAAAACTCCAATTTAATGCTTCGAAGATGGTTCTGCAGATTTCTTCATTCTGAATAAGCGTCTTTTTGAGTTTAGGTAACTTAACTAGAAGGCGTGAAATATAGATGTCGTAACCTCTTTTCCGTAACATATGGTATAAGATATAGTCTTTGCTGATTATGTTTTTTCGCTCTGGGTACATCTCCTCATATTTATGGATATAAGAAGAAAAGTCGTTCAAAAGCTCTTCTTCTTCAAAGGGTAGGTTATGCAAACCTAACCATTTAGCCAGATTTTTCATTCGATGTTTTCGCCTCTGTTGTTTCTGCATGTTTAAATACATATCGAGATTATTGATAGGGGGTATATTTGGATTATACCTCAGCTCTTCGTGACATGCTTGGCAAATGTACCAGCCATCATCATTTTGAATTACATATTTGTGTTCACATTCATGAGTTTTCAAGTCTCCGTCTGAGGTAACTTTATTGTCCAGACCTAACATTCTTGTTAGTTCCAACATTTCCTTCGAGTCTTCGATCATTATATTCTTTTATAAGTTTGACAATTTTTTCAAACTGATCATGCAACTTTTTTAAAGATTTTTTCACTTCTGAAATGTCATCGCTATAAACATCTAATTGAACATACTGATAAAGAATTCTATAGCGAAATATCTCAGACTCAATTTCATTCATTTATATATATCTTTGTTTTCTTTAACTCAGATAAAATACGAAGCAGTATTATTTTCCGCTTGGAGAGTTTCGACCTTGTTTTCTACTTCCTGCTTTCATAACGTCTGTAGCGAGCGCTGACCTTGACTAACATCTCTTCCTCTTTAAAGAAGAGTTCTCTCAGAGGTAGAAATAAGCGGAGATTACGAGAATCAAAGGGAGATGGCAGCACTATATGGATAGGAATAGTATTTATTTTTCGCGATTGATTTTAAGCGTTTTATTCTATATTTTTTAATCAGATAAGCTATAGTGATAGATATTTTGAAGAATTATTACATTATAAGAGGGAAATAACTTGTTTAAAGTGCTATTTTTGAAGATTTTCGTCTGTGGTGTAATGGTTAAATTAAAGGTATGTGTATATTTAGATGGGTACCCATGGCAAACGGTTAGCGCGCAGACCTATTAACATCTAGGTCCCAGGTTCAAATCCCGACCTCTCCCAGGTTGTTAATCAATCCGGGTTGATGGTTTATTGAACTATACCGAGCCAAAAATGACATGTCAGCTTGCTTTAGTCGTTGTTCCAATAAAGCAAGCACTCATCGATAAAAAAGTGGTGGGCGGGCCCGACGCTAGGCGTCAAAGTCTTACAGTGTTGTCCTTATATGTTGTTTGTAAGCCTCAGTGGCGGTAGGCTCAGAGTGTATTTGGTCTTGAATTCGGCTCATCAAGAAGGGCCCCTTGGTGGGTCGAATTTGAGATTGAATATACTCTGAGCCTACCGGGGGGCATTTTGCAAAAATTTTTAGGAGTTATGGTGGAGTCATTAAAGTAAGTTCTCGATCTTGGCCTAGGCGAGGGGTCAACAAGACATGGAGTTAGTGATCCGGACCGCGATTTAATAAGACAGGGAGTGGGACTGGGTTGTTTGATGCTGGGTTGTCTGATGTTCTGTTTATCGAGGATCAGCTGTATGATAACTGGTTTGTTCTGATTTCCCGGGTTGATTTGGAGCTGCAGGGCGAGTGTCTTCAAGGCATCTTTTTTCATCTTCTTCAACTGATTCTCTGTGTACACCGGGGCACAGACAACAGGGGCAACTGGCTCGGGGTCCATGGGATCTTTGAGCCACTCGTTACAATATGATGGTCTTCTTGCCAATTGTGGCCGCGGCACGGCCGCAAGGGCATCCTCACACTCTTTTTGCAGCTGCTTGTACACAGGGCCGTTCTTCTTTATCGTCCGGCCAGTTCGAGGATTGACAGTGGGGTTACTCATCCATTCTTGACAGTGTGCTGGCTGAAGATCCAGTGGGTCCCGTGCAGCCTCGCACTCCTTTTCGAGCTGTTTGTAGACAGGGCCATTGACTTTTATCTCGTAAAAGTTGCCGCCTGAAAATCGGTGTATATTTTTTAATGGTTATGATACCATTAAAAGAAAATTTATTGTTCAAATTTAAACATTTGCCCTGGTTGTGCTTTCCCGACATCTTTAGCTCCCAAATATACAAAAAATAGAGGTTTAATCTCATTAAGCTTCATATAGTCGGACGCATTTTCGTCGCATCGTTTCGGCAGATACAAATTTGAGCCGTCTTCTAACTTCACTATTAGTTTATTACCATATTTGGTGGTGATCTGTTTAATTTCCATGACAGGGTATTTTACGTCGATATTGAGCTCATGCATCTTCTTGAAACTTCCTTCCAATGTACTAATTGCGTTTAGTTTGTTCAACAGTTCCATGGTTTTTGTTCTTTCTCAACATTAGAATTCTTTTCTTTAAGTGCTTAAAATGTTGTTGGGGTATCATTTTTTAACGGACCCGCAGATTCTAAAAGGGGGTGCTCGCCGAAGGGGGTACCTTCCCTCCCAACGACTTTTCGCTTGCTCGCTCCGGAAAATTGGTGTGGTCGAAATAGAGCCATCACTTTCTCGGGAGGTGCTTGCGCTAGAACCTTGCTAATGGATGATTTTGATACCATTGATTTGTTTAATTTGTATGGTTGAAATAGAGCCATCACTTTTCTAGAAGGGGTGTAGTTTTAATGGGGTTTCGATACCATCGTTTTAAGAGGGGTTGTAGATTTTTATGGATAAGAAATAACCTTTGGATTCTAAAAGTGGGTTCGGGTTTTATGGGGTTTTGTGAGCCATTATTTTTAAGAGTGGGTGGTAATTTTAATGGTAAAATACAGCCATTACATTTCTAAAAGTGGGTGGGATTCAATGGAGGTCTGAGAGCCATTGTATAGTCGAATTTGTGTGGGTGATATTGGGCCATTACGTTCTAAAAGTGGGTCCGGTTTTTATGGGGGTTTTACGAGCCATTGTTTTTAAAAGTGGGTGGAAATTTTAATGGTGTGAAATAGGACCATTACGTTCTAAAAGTGGGTGTGGATTTAATGGGAGGTTTCACACCATTGTTTTTAAAAGTGGGTGGGTTTTTTTATGGGTGATATAGAGCCATTCCATTCTAAAAGTGGGTGTGGTTTTAATGGGGGGTTTCACACCATTGTGTAATCACAATGGTGTGGATAAAATAGAGCCATTACATTTCTAAAAGTGGGTGTGGTTTTAATGGAGGGTTTATGGCTGTGGTCCAGCTCTCTCATTCACACACTACTTACAGGGTGTCCCAAACAGATTGAAACTCACTTTAAATCTTTACCTGTTGGAGATAAGTGGGCAATGGAAATTGCAAAAATGTTGAAATAAGACTACGTTAATGAAATAGTCCTCCCATTCATATTCAAAAAGGTACACTTTTTGAATTTTTATATCGCCCTTTTACACACACTTTTAAAACATTTTTTAAATGACTCTTTATAATGATGAAATTTTTATGACAAATTGGGTCAATCGGAAAATTTTTATTTTTAATACTACAAGATGATTTTAAAAAAAAAACTGCATATCTGTATCTTTAAAATTGAGCGAGTTGCGTTTAATTGAACATTGCGAATGGGGGACTCTATATCAAATTAGGAATGTAAATGTGTGACATATCACAAAAAAGATAAAACTGGATTATAATACATGGGATACCTAACCGTGTAGGGAGCACCATTGCCTTATATGTTCTCTGTCTATGTAATGCTTTATTTAGATGCATTTGTGATAAAAAAAAATTTTGGCACACATTAACGTATTTTTGATCAATTTCCATTGTCAATTTGTTTATGATCCCTATTTTCACTGATGAAACAGCCTTTCACATGGTATGGAAAAGTGGCATAAGTCAGATTTTTTTCCTTTATCATAAATTCATTTGATGTTAAAGATACAGATATGCGGAGTGTTTTTTTAAATTATCTTGTTGCATTAAAAAAAAAATCTGATGTGGGCAGCACATGACTTTCCTTGCAGACTTATATCCACGTTCTCTTTATTTTAATTAAATTTAATTCACTTTTCGTTCTCATTTGGTAATTGCGCTTATTTTCAAAGGTGGCGTAGAGAAAATGCGAAAAAACTAAAATATCTCGAGAACGGCTGGTCCTAGTGTAATAGGGTTGGTCTTATTCTTTTCTTCGTTAAAAATTGCGTATAAACCAAGCATTTGATCGGTATATTTGAGCATACGTAGTTTTTTATTTTAGATTTTGACGATTTTTGCCGGGCCATTTTGCAAAAAAAGGCAGGTTATTTTTTTTCCGAATCGTACCAAAATCTAATCAACACCAGGGGCGACTTATCTATCGAATTTTGTGCAATTTGGTCCATTAGTTTTTCAGCTAGAGTGGATACAGGCCATGTCGCAAAGAAAGGAGAGTTCTTTTATCCCGAATCATACTAAAAACTAATCAGCACCAAGGTCACACCTAAGTGACTTACCTACCCAAGTTTACGAAATTCGGTCCATTAGTTTTTGAATTAGAGTGGATACATACATTGCACAGACGTCACGCTAAAAATAGTTTTTTCGTATTCTAGAGGTCTCGAAACGAGTAGATCCGTCGAAAACTCGGAATTGCGATTTTCGGCAGGATTCCAATACTTTCCCTATGCGTTACCATGTATTGCAGAGAAAGTAATAAAAATTTTCTGATTGAATTTGTCTAAGGGGGATCATATAAAAATTTAAAAAGTGTAACTTTTTGAAAATGAATTTTTTAAATATATATATATATATATCTATATCAAATGGCCAGGCACTTGACTCATCATCATTCACCTTTGTCAGCGGCCAGAACGTGAACCATTTAGCCGTCCAAGGACGTTGCCCCAGAGGGGGGGCGGAACACAAACATCCATGCCTTACGTGGGACTCGAACCCACAACGCGGCGGTCGAGCGATTGCTGTGAAAATGAATGGGATGACGTTAATGAAATCATTAACGTAGTCTTATTTCCTACCCTACTCCAATAAGTGCAATTTTAACCCAAAAAGATGCTTTGAAAAAATACTTATCTTGGACTGTTGCTTAAAATATGTATTACAGGCTCATTAATAATATGCAACCTACATGGAAAAGGAGAAATAAAAACGGGGGGTGGAAGAGGAATTGAAAAGAAAAAAAAAATTATTTTTCAGATTATTTCTCCCAGCAGTCGGAGAGAAAACGCGAAAATGAAAACACATTTTATAAGAATATTTGATCTTCTTGCATACGGAGCAGATGTGGCAACACTCGCAAGGAAGTTTAGGGTGAGAAACCACCTCCTGATCAGGCTATCCGAAAAACTGCTCCCTCTGAGAAAGGATATATTGCAAAAATGCTTTTCCTATATTTAATAGATATATCTTAAGCCTACTTCAGTTTGAAATGGTTCCTCATTTTTACTCTATTATATGAATGATTCTTTATATTTCTGAAAAATATTAAAATATATAAGTACTGAAACCGCGATTTCGATTTATGGAAAGACACCTTCATAATATTAAATATTGAAGGTGATCTTCTACCTTATAAGAATAGGCTGCTGTCAAAAGCAGTGTTGGTTTAAGGTTTCTGGGGGCCCCCATGGAAAATTAAGTCGCATCACATGTCAATTTAAGGCAAATAGACATTTGTGTAATATTTCCTTAGAAAATGATTGAAACTTTAGAACGCTAGCATGAACCGTTCTCGAGATATTGCACATTTTTTAAATAAATTTATCAAAAAATCCCATAAATTAAAAAAAAAATTATTAACTGTTGAAAAACATGTTCACTTTTCATATATAATATGCGATAAATTGGGTAGCATCATTCTCTTGGATCTAGCTCGTTCCATTCATGAGAAAAGATACTTTGAGTAATACATTTGTATTTGAACGCCAATAGTCATTTATCTGCTATAAGAATAGTTTATTTCTCCTCCATAACGCTTGGCGAGATTTTGGCAATGAATTTAGCTAAATGTCGCCAACTTCTTTTAATGTTCCCAAATTAACGAAAATCTCGTCAACTGGATAAAAATGACGATTCAATATCTTGGAAAAATCGAATATCTTGGAAAAAATATAAGTATCTATTGTAAGAATAACCTATTTTATTTTTACTGAAACGTGGTAAATTGATTGCAATATAAGGAAAGTTCTCCCCGTTCATAACGCTTGGCGACATTTTTAAATGTTGCCAAATTAACGAAAATCTCGTCAAATGGATAAAAATGACGCTAAATCAATGACTCATTGATGAAAATTCAATATCTTGGAATATAAGTATATCTACTATAAGAATAATCTTCTTTTTTTTTTTTTACTGTAAAAGTAGTCATTATATAAGGAAAGTCATGTGCTTCCCACATCAGTTTTTTTTTTTTTTTTTTAAATTTATGATTTACAAAAATATGTTTTCTATTGTTATAGATAAAATATGATTGTATTATAACTTTTCAAAATCACAGATACTGTATGGAAATATTAAATTGCAGCTGCTGATATATAGTATTAAATATCTTTGTGCATAGAATATTTTTATATATTTCTAAATTTAAACCCTTTTTTAACCATTTTATTTAATATATATATGACTGTAGATCTAACGGAAGTACAAATACTTTTAAAAGTCCCTGGCCCTATTATTCTAGATTAAATGTAATATTTAAGAATAAGTTTAAATTTTTCTAATAAACATCGCCGAAGATGTAGAAAAAGTATTAAATATTGTTGAAAAAAGGGTTATCTTTCCAAATACCAAAATCTGATGTGGGCAGCACATGACTTTCCCTGCAGACTTATATCCACGTTCTCTTTATTTAAATTTAATTCACTTTTAGTTCAATTTTCGTTCTCATTTGGTAACTGGACTTATTTTTAAAGGTGGCGTAGAGAAAATACGAAAAAACTAAAATATCTCGAGAACGGCTAGTCCTAGTGTAATAGAGTTGGTCTTATTCTTTTCATCGTTAAAAATTACGTATAAAACAAGCATTTAATGGATATATTTGAGCATACGTCGTTTTTTATTTTAGATTTTTGCGAAAAAAAGGCAGGTTATTTTTTTCCGAATCCTACCAAAATCTAATCAGCACCAGTGTGACCCACAAGCGACTTATCTACCGAATTTTCAACTAGAGTGGATACAGGCTTTCGCGAGCCATTTCGCTAAAAAAGGCGGGTTCTTTTATCCCGAATTGTACCCAAAACTGATCAGCACCAAATTCGCCCACAAGTGACTTGCCTACCCAGTTTTATGAAATTCGGTCAATGAGTTTTTAGTTAGAGTGGATACAAAATCTGCATAGACGTCACGCTAAAAGTAGTTCTTTCGCATTCTAGAGGTCTTGAAACGCTTAGATCCGTCGAAACCCCGAGTTGCGATTTTCGGCATGATTCCAATCCTTTCCCTATGCATTACCATGTATTGCAGGGAAAGTAAAAAGAGAAATGCTGCCATGGTCGAGACCTTTTACGTCGGATTGAAGCTGGTGAGAAAATTGTTCAAATTTGTAATGTTGTAAAAATGGCGCCAAAAGGTCTCATTCGCGATACAAAAGGAGAAATTAAAACACATTCGCTATCTGCTGCACCAAAATTAACTCACCAAAGAAGCAGCATTATGGAAAAATTATTAGATATGGGGATTGAAGACAATAATCAACGAAGGATGCCAATGAGCCAAATGACTCTCCAAGAAAAGGCAAAAAGTATTTTCGACGATTTAAAGAAGGGGGATACTGATGAATCTGTGAAAGATGTAACATTCCAAGGAATCCGAGGTTGGCTTGAAAAATTCCAAAGTCGCCCAATTTGCACAACTTAAAAATGAAATGTGAAAGAGCTAGTGCCGACGATGAGGCAGCTAAAGAATCTCCCAACAGTTCGAAAAGAATTATTGAAAGAGGTGGATACCGACCTGAACAAGTTTTCAATGTGGACGAGACAGGATTCTATTGGAAGCGAATGCCTGAAAGAACTTCCATTTTATAATATGAAAAATCTGCATCTGGATAGAAGGTGTCAAAAGAACGATTCACTTTGCTCCTGGGTGCTAATGCTGCAAAGGATTTTAAGCTGAAGCCACTTTTAGTATATCTTATCGAAAATCCAAGGTGTTTTAAAGGGCTGAACAAGAAACAATTGCCTCTCATTTGGAGATCCAACAAGAAAGGTTGGATGACTAAGGTTCTCTTTGAAGACTGGTTTCAAAATTACTTTTGTCCAGAAGTAAAAACATATTTGAAGGCCAATAACTTGAGTAACAAGGCATTGCTCGTTTTGGATAATGCTCCAGGGCAGCCGAATTATCTGAAGATGTGGAAATTGAGTATCTTCCCCAAAATACAGCAGCTCTGATCCAGCCAATGGATCAGGGTGCAATAGTCACTTTTAAGGCTTATTATTGACGCAGAACTTTTCGTAAACTTATTCACGAAGCCGATGGTGAATCTTCGATAAAATAGTTTTGGAAAAACTACAGCATCAGAGATGCCGTAGACAACGTTAGCGAATCGTGGAAGGAATTAAAATCAACCACAATGAACCACGTTTCGAAAAAAAATATGGCCCGAATGCATAAAAACTAATGAGCCTAAAGTTAATTCTCTTTCTGAAATGCGACAAAACATAAACAATCTTGGTTTTGAGGATTTGGAAGGTGATTTGATTAATTTTCTAGATGCTGACAGAGAATCTCTTTCAAACGAGGAACTCAAAAACAGAAGCTGCTGTTTGCCAACAGCTAACAGCCCAAAACTTATTTCGAGCAGGCAACGAACATCCTTCTTCAAAATGATCCCGACGGAGAAAGTGTCTCAGCCATTGCCTGTTGCAAGAAGAAGCAGAAAACGTTGGACCAATATTTTACACTGGGTCAATCCACAACAGCGCAAAGTGACTGAATCTTCATGTTAATGTTCGTCATCAGACTTTTATTTTTATGGAAGCATTTTTATAGGAAATAAAAAGAATAAAATGCTTTATGAACTAAAAACTATATTATTTTACTAGCCGCCTTTGGCGACCAGCCTGTTCGCTACCTTTGAAAATTCTGACCGTGGCAAACTCGCTGGCGCCACCTACCAGGAAGTGCCACCCAATTTAGATCGGAACCCAGTGGTGAAGGCATCCACAGGGACCGTACCCTCCTTCCCCTACCACCAACCTCTCGGAAGGACTTACGGACCCACATGTTTAACGTGATCGTACTCCGCCTGAACACGGCGGCAGTTTAGGCAGTGGCGGGAATCGAACCCGGGCCTACCGCTAACTTCCTGCGCGCTAATTTACAATTTAAAATGACCATATGCTAAGCTCTTAATTCCATCAACCTCGTTCCATTGTGCCATCCTTTAAAATATCCATTTAAAAAATCCATAGTTTTCCATCATTTAAAATATAAATATAATAATTTCTACAATACATATGCTAAGCTCTTAATTCATTTAAAACCGGAAGCGCGGGAAACGGAAAGGAAACACTAATTCAGTTTTTTATTGTCCCACCCATCGCTATGCATATTCAGAACTAGAGCTCCTTACTACCGGCTGACTTATCAAGCATATTGAAGCCCACCACAGGTGGAAGCGCAATCCATTAGTATTAGCTCTATTCGCATTTTCACTTTAGGAAGTATTATTGAAATAATTATGGGTGGTTGTTCTGTACCGAACTGCTTTAGTCATTCTAGAAAGGGTTTTGGGCTATTTCGCTTTCCTAGAAACGAAGAAAAAAGAAAACAATGGCTAATAAATAGTCGGCGCGCTAATTGGATACCCTGTACTGGAGCATACTTGTGCGAGATAAGTTCTGCAATATTCTAATTGAAACTTCTTTTTTTATATAAAGTATTTATTTTAAACTCTTATTTTATAATTTCTGTAACTGTAATGTGGATTATTAATAATTTTTAGTTGTTATAGTTTTATCTTAGGACACTTGGTTTTGTAATGTAAACATCACCTTGAATGCATTATACTGTCTTCAAAACCTAGAAGTAAATTTACTTCTAGAAGTTTTACTTACTTTACTAGAAGTAGCTTCAAATTATACATATATATATTAAAGATTTATTCCTGTTACACCAATATCTTTCAAGTTTTATACACCTTGTTGTATTTTTAGATCATAATGAATCACAGAATTGGTGAATTCTACTATCAACAAACTGTCGCCAAGTGGAAAACTTGCCATGTTATAGTAATTATGAAAACATAAGCTAAAATGGTAAATAAATCGAAATACGTTTATCATAAAAGATACTTAATGATCAAATATTATCTTTTCGAAAAACTGCTAAAAAAATTATGTTCAAATGACACGAAATTACTTTTAAACGGCAACCGATTATTTTATCCCAAGTCGACGTTTGGCGCCAATCATTTGATGTAAACAGTGGCGTTCTGGCTTTCCCTTATAGGATTTTTTCAAAAGGTACTTAAATTCTTTTGTATCTTCTATATAATAAAAGGCAATGTCTGTGTGTCTGTCTTATACACTATACGTTTCGCGACCGCGCGTCGGAGAGCTACGAAATTTGGCAATCGGAGACCCGGGGGGGAGGGAAGGGGACACGTGAAAACCGATTTTTAAAATTTTAATTATTTATTTAATGTTTTATGCGATTTCGACCGTTTTTTGCCCTTTTTTCTCCACGATCCAGACATCGTAGAAAAAAACAAATTACACCATCGGAAAGAGCAGAGAATTTCGAGTAAAAATATATCAATTTCAAATCTGAATTTCGATTTCTAATATTTTTTAAAGATTTTAAAACAAAAGTCACTTTTTGCTCAAGAAAACGATTTTTGGTTTTTAAATTCTCGCATCGTGAAAAGTACTCATAATTTCGACTAATAATTTACATTTTCAGAAAGGTCAAACATCTTGCATTCTTACAAGTCTAATCTGGTCCAGAAATAATGAAAATTGCCTTCAGGATCGCAATTTTAAAGACGTCATGATTTTAAATTTCTCGCCGTTCCGCTCGGCGTGACGCTTCGTTTCTCCCCCGCTGAAGCAGGGAAGGTGGTGGGTGGGGACGTCAAGGTGGAGGTGACGTCACGGTTCTGTATATGCATAGCGATGGGTGGGACAATAAGAAACCGAACTAGTTTTTACTTTCCGTTTCCCGCGCTTCCGATTTTAAATGAAATAAGAGCTTAACATATGCACTGTAGAAATTATTATATTTATATTTTAAATGATGGAACGATATGGATTTTTTAAATGGATATTTTAAATGATGGAACGATGGATATTTTAATTTTATGGATATTTTAAATGATGGAACGATGGATATTTAAAATGGTGGAACAATGGAATGAGGATGATGGAATTAAGAGCTTAGAGAGCATATGGTCATTTTAAATTGTAAATTAGCGCGCGGGAAGTTAGCGGTAGGCCCGGGTACGATTCCCGCCACTGCCAAAACTGCCGAAGTGTTCACGCGGAATACGATCACGTTAAACATGTGGGCCCGTAAGTCCTTCCGAGAGGTTGGTGGTAGGGGAAGGAGGGTACGGTCCCTGTGGATGCCTCCTTCACAGGGTTCCCGTCTAAATTGGGTGAATATAAAGAAAGTTGCGGAGGGCGAGGCAGCCCAGTGGTTAGCGCTCAGGAATTGCACTCGGTAGGCCCGGGTTCGATTCCCGCCACTTCCAAAACTGCCGCCGTGTTCACGCGGAGTACGATCACGATAAACATGTGGGTCCGGAAGTCCTTCCGAGAGGTTGGTGGTAGGGGAAGGAGGGTACGGTCCCTGTGGATGCCTCCCTCACAGGGTTCCCGTCTAAATTGGGGGAATATAAAGAAAGTTGCGGAGGGCGAGGCAGCCCAGTGGTTAGCGCTCAGGAATTGCACTCGGTAGGCCCGGGTTCGATTCCCGCCACTTCCAAAACTGCCGCCGTGTTCACGCGGAGTACGATCACGATAAACATGTGGGTCCGGAAGTCCTTCCGAGAGGTTGGTGGTAGGGGAAGGAGGGTACGGTCCCTGTGGATGCCTCTCCCACTGGGTTCCGTTCTAAATTGGGTAAATAAAAAGAATGTTATGGAGATAGTCGCTGGGGGCGAAGAAGCCCAGTGGTTAGCGCGCGGGAATTGCACTCAGTAGGCCCGGGTTCGATTCCCAAAATTGCCGCCGTGTTTACGCGGAGTACGATCACGTTAAACATGTGGGTCCGTGAGTCCTTCCGAGAAGTTGGTGGTAGGGGAAGGAGGGTACGGTCTAAATTGGATGAATAAAAAGAAAGTTATGGAGATTGTCGCGTAGGGCAAAGTAGCCCAATGGTTAGCGCGCGGAAATTGCACTCAGTAGGCCCGGGTTCGATTCCCAAAATTGCCGCCGTGTTTACGCGGAGTACGATCACGTTAAACATGTGGGTCTGTAAGTCCTTCCGAGAGGTTGGTGGTAGGGGAAGAAGGGTACTGTCCCTGTGGATGCTTCTCCCACTTGGTTCCGGTCTAAATTGGGTGAATAAAAAGAAAGTTATGAAGAATATCGCGGAGGGTGAAGTACCCCAGTGGTTAGTGCGCGGGATTTGCACTTGGTAGGCCCGGGTTCGATTCCCAAAATTGCCGAATAAAAATAAAGTTATGGAGATTGTCGCGGATGGCACGGTAGCCCAGTGGTTAGCGCGCGGGAATTTCACTCGGTAGGCCCGGGTTCGATTCCCGCCATTGCCAAAACTGCAGCCGTGTTCACGCGGAGTACGATCACGTTAAACGTGTGGGACTGCAAGTCCTTCCGAGAGGTTTGTGGTAGGGGAAGGAGGGTACGGTCTCTTTGGATGCCTCCCCCATTGGGTTCCGGTCTAAATTGTGTGGCACTTCCTGGCCTTCCAAGCAGTTACCTTACACCTTTCTGGTAGGTCGCGCCAACGAGTTTGCCACGGTCAGAATTTTCAAGGGTAGCGAACAGGCTGGTCGCCAAAGGCGGCTAGTCTATATAATAAAAGGCAATGTCTGTGTGTCTGTCTTATACACTATACGTTTCGCGACCGCGCGTCGGAGAGCTACGAAATTTGGCAATCGGAGACCCGGGGGGGAGGGAAGGGGACACATGAAAACCGATTTTTAAAATTTTAATTATTTTTTTATTTATTTAATGTTTTATGCGATTTCGACCGTTTTTTGCCCTTTTTTCTCCACGATCCAGACATCGTAGAAAAAAATAAATTACACCATCGGAAAGAGCAGAGAATTTCGAGTAAAAATATATCAATTTCAAATCTGAATTTCGATTTCTAATATTTTTTAAAGATTTTAAAACAAAACTCACTTTTGGCTCAAAAAATCAATTTTTTGTTTTTAAATTCTCGCATCGTGAAAAGTACTCATAATTTCGACTAATAATTTACATTTTTAGAAAGCTGAAATATCTGGCATTCTTACAAGTCTAATGTGGTCCAGAAATAATGAAAATTGCCTTCAGAATGGCAATTTTAAAGACGCCATGATTTTAAATTTCTCGGCGTTCCGTTCGTTTCTCCCCCGCTGAAGCAGGGAAGGTGGTGGGTGGGGACGTCAAGGTGGAGGTGACGTCACGGTTCTGAATAGAGCGCCTTTGCTCTATATAAATTATTATATTTATATTTTAAATGAAGGGACGATCTGGATTTTTTAAATGTATATTTTAACTTTTGGATATTTTAAATGGATATTTTAATTTTATGGATATTTTAAATGATAGAACAATGAAACAATGGAATGAGGATGATGGAATTAAGCATATGGTCATTTTAAATTGCAAATTAGCGCGCGGGAAGTTAGCGGTAGGCCCGGGTTCGATTCCCGCCACTGCCAAAACTGCCGCCGTGTTTACGTGGAATACGATCACGTTAAATATGTGGGTCCGTAAGTCCTTCCGAGAGGTTGGTGGTAGGGGAAGGAGGATACGGCCCCTGTGGATGCCTCCCCCACTGGGTTCCCGTCTAAATTGGGTGAATATGTAGAAAGTTATGGAGATTGTCGCGGAGGGCGCGGCAGCCCAGTGGTTAGCGCGCGGGAATTGCACTCAGTAGGCCCGGGTTCTATTCCCGCCACTGCCAAAACTTACGCCACGTTCACGCAGAGTACGATCACGTTAAACATGTGGGTTCGTGAGTCCTTCCGAGAGGTTGGTGGTAGGGGAAGGAGGGTACGGTCTAAATTGGGTGAATAAAAAGAAAGTTATGGAGATTGTCGCGGAGGGCGAAGTAGCCCAGTGGTTAGCGCGCGGGAATTGCACGCGGTAGGCCCGGGTTCGATTTCCGCCACTGACATGGAGTACGATCACGTTAAACATATGGGTCCGTATGTTTTTCCGAGAGGTTGGTGGTAGGGGAAGGAGGGTACGTTCCCTGTCTTATACACTATACGTTTCGCGACCGCGCGTCGGAGAGCTACGAAATTTGGCAATCGGAGACCTGGGGGGGAGGGAAGGGGACACGTGAAAACCGATTTTCAAAATTCTAATAATTTTTTTATTTATTTAATGTTTTATGCGATTTCGACCTTTTTTTGCCCTTTTTGCCCTTTTTTCTCCACGATCCAGACGTCGTAGAAAAAAACAACTCACACCATCGGAAAGAGCAGACAATTACGAGTAAAAATATATCAATTTCAAATCTCCATTTCGATTTCTAATATTTTTTAAAGATTTTAAAACAAAAGTCACTTTTGGCTCAAAAAAACGATTTTTGGTTTTTAAATTCTCGCATAGTAAAAAGTACTCATAATTTCGACTAATAATTTACATTTTTAGAAAGCTGAAATATCTGGCATTCTTACAAGTCTAATCTGGTCCAGAAATAATGAAAATTGCCTTCAGGATCGCAATTTTAAAGACGTCATGATTTTAAATTTCTCGGCGTTCCGTTCGTTTCTCCCCCGCTGAAGCAGGGAAGGTGGTGGGTGGGGACGTCAAGGTGGAGGTGACGTCACGGTTCTGAATAGAGCACCTTTGCTCTATATAAATTATTATATTTATATTTTAAATGATGGGACGATCTGGATTTTTTAAATGTATATTTTAACTTTTGGATATTTTAAATGGATATTTTAATTTTATGGATATTTTAAATGATGGAACAATGAAACAATGGAATGAGGATGATGGAATTAAGCATATGGTCATTTTAAATTGAAAATTAGCGCGCGGGAAGTTAGCGGTAGGCCCGGGTTCGATTCCCGCCACTGCCAAAACTGCCGCCGTGTTTACGTGGAATACGATCACGTTAAATATGTGGGTCCGTAAGTCCTTCCGAGAGGTTGGTGGTAGGGGAAGGAGGATACGGCCCCTGTGGATGCCTCCCCCACTGGGTTCCCGTCTAAATTGGGTGAATATGTAGAAAGTTATGGAGATTGTCGCGGAGGGCGCGGCAGCCCAGTGGTTAGCGCGCGGGAATTGCACTCAGTAGGCCCGGGTTCGATTCCCGCCACTGCCAAAACTTACGCCACGTTCACGCAGAGTACGATCACGTTAAACATGTGGGTTCGTGAGTCCTTCCGAGAGGTTGGTGGTAGGGGAAGGAGGGTACGGTCTAAATTGGGTGAATAAAAAGAAAGTTATGGAGATTGTCGCGGAGGGCGAAGTAGCCCAGTGGTTAGCGCGCGGGAATTGCACGCGGTAGGCCCGGGTTCGATTTCCGCCACTGACATGGAGTACGATCACGTTAAACATATGGGTCCGTATGTTTTTCCGAGAGGTTGGTGGTAGGGGAAGGAGGGTACGTTCCCTGTGGATGCCTCCCCACTGGGTTCCGGTCTAAATTGGGTGGCACATCCTGGCCGTCCAACCAGTTACCAGGCCCGGGTTCGATTCCCAAAATTGCCGCCGTGTTTACGCGGAGTACGAGCACGTTAAACATGTGGGTCCGTGAGTCCTTCCGAGAAGTTGGTGGTAGGGGAAGGAGGGTACGGTCTAAATTGGATGAATAAAAAGAAAGTTATGGAGATTGTCGCGTAGGGCAAAGTAGCCCAATGGTTAGCGCGCGGAAATTGCACTCGGTAGGCCCGGGTTCGATTCCCAAAATTGCCGCCGTGTTTACGCGGAGTACGATCACGTTAAACATGTGGGTCTGTAAGTCCTTCCGAGAGGTTGGTGGTAGGGGAAGAAGGGTACGGTCCCTGTGGATGCTTCTCCCACTTGGTTCCGGTCTAAATTGGGTGAATAAAAAATAAGTTATGAAGAATATCGCGGAGGGTGAAGTACCCCAGTGGTTAGTGCGCGGGATTTGCACTTGGTAGGCCCGGGTTTGATTCCCAAAATTGCCGAATAAAAATAAAGTTATGGAGATTGTCGCTGATGGCACGGTAGCCCAGTGGTTAGCGCGCGGGAATTTCACTCGGTAGGCCCGGGTTCGATTCCCGCCATTGCCAAAACTGCAGCCGTGTTCACGCGGAGTACGATCACGTTAAACGTGTGGGACTGCAAGTCCTTCCGAGAGGTTTGTGGTAGGGGAAGGAGGGTACGGTCTCTTTGGATGCCTCCCCCATTGGGTTCCGGTCTAAATTGTGTGGCACTTCCTGGCCTTCCAAGCAGTTACCTTACACCTTTCTGGTAGGTCGCGCCAACGAGTTTGCCACGGTCAGAATTTTCAAGGGTAGCGAACAGGCTGGTCGCCAAAGGCGGCTAGTTAGGAATAAATATATCGTTTGCAATATAGATTTATAAAATGTATTATTATTACTAAGATTTTAAATGTTATGACTGTACATACACAAGTTAATAACAAAATTTAGTAATTATCGTTTGCAATATAAATTTATAAAATGTATTATTATTACTAAGATTTTAAATGTTATGACTGTACATACACAAGTTAATAACAAAATTTAGTAATTATCGTTTGCAATATAGATTTATAAAATGTATTATTATTACTAAGATTTTAAATGTTATGACTGTACATACGCAAGTTAATAACAAAATTTAGTAATTATCGTTTGCAATATAGATTTATAAAATGTATTATCATTACTAAGATTTTAAATGTTATGGCTGTACATACACAAGTTAATAACAAAATTTAGTAATTATCGTTTGCAATACAGATTTATAAAATGTATTATTATTACTAAGATTTTAAATGTTATGACTGTACATACACAAGTTAATAACAAAATTTAGTAATTATCGTTTGCAATATAGATTTATAAAATGTATTATTATTACTAAGATTTTAAATGTTATGACTATACATACACAAGTTAATAACAAAATTTAGTAATTATCGTTTGCAATATAGATTTATAAAATGTATTATTATTACTAAGATTTTAAATGTTATGACTGTACATACACAAGTTAATAACAAAATTTAGTAATTATCGTTTGCTATATAGATTTATAAAATGTATTACTAAGATTTTAAATGTTATGACTGTACATACACAAGTTTATAACAAAATTTAGTAATTATCATTTGCAATATAGATTTGTAAAATGTATTATTATTACTAAGATTTTAAATGTTATGACTGTACATACACAAGTTAATAACAAAATTTAGTAATTATCGTTTGCAATATAGATTTATAAAATGTATTATTATTACTCAGATTCTAAATGTTATGACTGTACATACACAAGTTAATAACAAAATTTAGTAATTATCGTTTGCAATATAGATTTATAAAATGTATTATTATTACTAAGATTTTAAATGTTATGACTGTACATACGCAAGTTAATAACAAAATTTAGTAATTATCGTTTGCAATATAGATTTATAAAATGTATTATCATTACTAAGATTTTAAATGTTATGGCTGTACATACACAAGTTAATAACAAAATTTAGTAATTATCGTTTGCAATATAGATTTATAAAATGTATTATTATTACTAAGATTTTAAATGTTATGACTGTACATACACAAGTTAATAACAAAATTTAGTAATTATCGTTTGCAATATAGATTTATAAAATGTATTATTATTACTAAGATTTTAAATGTTATGACTATACATACACAAGTTAATAACAAAATTTAGTAATTATCGTTTGCAATATAGATTTATAAAATGTATTATCATTACTAAGATTTTAAATGTTATGGCTGTACATACACAAGTTAATAACAAAATTTAGTAATTATCGTTTGCAATATAGATTTATAAAATGTATTATTATTACTAAGATTTTAAATGTTATGACTATACATACACAAGTTAATAACAAAATTTAGTAATTATCGTTTGCAATATAGATTTATTAAATGTATTATTATTACTAAGATTTTAAATGTTATGACTGTACATACACAAGTTAATAACAAAATTTAGTAATTATCGTTTGCAATATAGATTTATAAAATGTATTACTAAGATTTTAAATGTTATGACTGTACATACACAAGTTTATAACAAAATTTAGTAATTATCATTTGCAATATAGATTTGTAAAATGTATTATTATTACTAAGATTTTAAATGTTATGACTGTACATACACAAGTTAATAACAAAATTTAGTAATTATCGTTTGCAATATAGATTTATAAAATGTATTATTATTACTCAGATTCTAAATGTTATGACTGTACATACACAAGTTAATAACAAAATTTAGTAATTATCGTTTGCAATATAGATTTATAAAATGTATTATTATTACTAAGATTTTAAATGTTATGACTGTACATACACAAGTTAATAATAAAATTTAGTAATTATCATTTGCAATATAGATTTATAAAATGTATTATTATTACTAAGATTTTAAATGTTATGACTGTACATACACAAGTTAATAACAAAATTTAGTAATTATCGTTTGCAATATAGATTTATAAAATGTTTTATTATTACTAAGATTTTAAATGTTATGACTGTACATACACAAGTTTATAACAAAATTTAGTAATTATCGTTTGCAATATAGATTTATAAAATGTTTTATTATTACTAAGATTTTAAATGTTATGACTGTACATACACAAGTTAATAATAAAATTTAGTAATTATCGTTTGCAATATAGATTTATAAAATGTTTTATTATTACAAAGATTTTAAATGTTATGACTGTACATACACAAGTTAATAATAAAATTTAGTAATTATCGTTTGCAATATAGATTTATAAAATGTTTTATTATTACTAAGATTTTAAATGTTATGACTGTACATACACAAGTTAATAACAAAATTTAGTAATTATCGTTTGCAATATAGATTTATAAAATGTTTTATTATTACTAAGATTTTAAATGTTATGACTGTACATACACAAGTTTATAACAAAATTTAGTAATTATCGTTTGGAATATAGATTTATAAAATGTATTATTATTGCTAAGATTTTAAATGTTATGACTGTACATACACAAGTTAATAACAAAATTTAGTAATTATCGTTTGGAATATAGATTTTTAAAATGTATTATTATTGCTAAGATTTTAAATGTTATGACTGTACATACACAAGTTAATAACAAAATTTAGAAATTATCGTTTGGAATATAGATTTATAAAATGTATTATTATTACTAAGATTTTAAATGTTATGACTGTACATACACAAGTTTATAACAAAATTTAGTAATTATCGTTTGGAATATAGATTTATAAAATGTATTATTATTACTAAGATTTTAAATGTTATGACTGTACATACACAAGTTAATAACAAAATTTAGTAATTATCGTTTGCAATATAGATTTATAAAATGTTTTATTATTACTAAGATTTTAAATGTTATGACTGTACATACACAAGTTAATAATAAAATTTAGTAATTATCGTTTGGAATATAGATTTATAAAATGTATTATTATTACTAAGATTTTAAATGTTATGACTGTACATACACAAGTTAATAATAAAATTTAGTAATTATCGTTTGGAATATAGATTTATAAAATGTATTATTATTACTAAGATTTTAAATGTTATGACTGTACATACACAAGTTAATAATAAAATTTAGTAATTATCGTTTGGAATATAGATTTATAAAATGTATTATTATTACTAAGATTTTAAATGTTATGACTGTACATACACAAGTTAATAATAAAATTTAGTAATTATCGTTTGGAATATAGATTTATAAAATGTATTATTATTACTAAGATTTTAAATGTTATGACTGTACATACACAAGTTAATAACAAAATTTAGTAATTATCGTTTGCAATATAGATTTATAAAATGTATTATTATTACTAAGATATTAAATGTTATGACTGTACATACACAAGTTAATAATAAAATTTAGTAATTATCGTTTGCAATTTAGATTTATAAAATGTTTTATTATTACTAAGAGTTTAAATGTTATGACTGTACATACACAAGTTAATAACAAAATTTAGTAATTATCGTTTGCAATATAGATTTATAAAATGTTTTATTATTACTAAGATTTTAAATGTTATGACTGTACATACACAAGTTTATAACAAAATTGCCCTTCTTTAAATTTTCAAGTCAAATGTGTCGGATAAAATAACCCTACTTCCTTTCCTTTTGCTACTTTTGCAATGACAGTGAACCTCGAATGCTTCTCCCGCTCCCCTTCACAAAATTATCAATTTCGTTTTAATTTCCAACAGAACTACAGTATTTTAGCAGAAACAGTGGAAATTGAAAATCCTTCGCTTGGATGTGGTTACAATTTTGAAATTTAAAATGTATTGTAATGTTTTCAATAAAAATGTGTGTTGTACAATAGCATATCATTTGTTGGGTGAGACTACAGAAAAATATTTTTACATTCTGTAGTAACCGATATCTCATAAATAGGAAGAAGAAATTAATTGAACTTTTCATAACGTATTGCGTTCATTGGTACTAATGCTTATTGGATGTATAATTTTGGCAATATTATCTACAAGGATGTTTCTGTGTGGTCAGTGATTTTTCATGAATGAATCGAGAAAACTGGTTAAAAATTTTAATATATATATATAGCGTCAATTTCTTTAATATATACATATAGCTTCAGATTATATATATATATATTTATATATAATTTGAAGCTAGTTTCTTCTAGGTTTGGTAGAGAGTATAATGCATTCAAGGTGATGTTTAGATTACAAACCAAGTGTACTAAGAAAAGACTATAACAACTAAAAATCATTAATAATCCATACTACAGTTACATAAATTATAAAATAAGTGTTTAAAATAAATAATTTATATAAAAAAGAAGTTATAATTAGAATATTATAGAACTTACTTCACATAAGTATGCTCAGTACCGGGTATCCAATTATCGCTCCGACTATTTATTAGCCATTGTTTTCTTCTTCGCTTCTAGAAAAACGAAATAGCTTAAAACCCTTTCAAGAATGATTAGAGCAGTGCGGTTCAGAAAAAGCACCCATAATTATTTCAATAATACTTCCTAAAGTGAAAATGCGAATAGAGCTAATGTTAATGGATTGCGCTTTCAGCTACGGTGGGCTTCAATATGCTTGATGAATCAGCTCGTATATAGAGGAGCCTTCCACTAATTCGGTTTTTTATTGTCCCACCCATCGCTATGCATATTCAGAACTAGAGCTCCTCTACTACAGGCTGACTTATCAAGCATATTGAAGCCCATAGGATTCCATACTACAGTTACAGAAATTATAAAATAAGTGTTTAAAATAAATGCATTACATAAAAAAAAGAAGTTTCAATTAGAATATTGTAGAACTTAGTTCGCACAAGTATGCTCCAGTACCGGGTATCCAATTATTTATTAGCCATTGTTTTATTCTTTCTTCGTTTCTAGGAAAGCGAAATAACCTAAAACCTTTCTAGAATGATTAGAGCAGTTCGGCGCAGAACAACCACCCATAATTATTTCAATTATACTTCCTAAAATGAAAATACGAATAGAGTTAATGCTGATGGATAGCGCTTCCAGCTACGGTGGGCTTCAATATGCTTGATGAGTCAGCTCGTATATAGAGGAACCTTATTCAGAACCGTGACGTCACCTCCACCTGGACACAAACCGGCGCAATTGAAAGGCGTGCTTGGGGGAAATGGGAACTTCTCTCGGCCGCCGATGAATTTTAAAATCATGACTTCTTTAAAATTCCGATCCAGCTGCCAATTTTAATTATTTCTTGACCAGATTGGGCTTGTAAGAAAGCCAGATGTTTGAGCTTTCTAAAAATGTAAATTATTAGTCGAAATTATGAGTACTTTTTACTATGCGAGGATTTAAAAACCAAAAATCGTTTTTTTGAGCCAAGAGTGACTTTTGTTTTAAAATCTTTAAAAATATTAGAAATCAAAATTGAGATTTGAAATTGATATGTTTTTACTCGCAGATGTCTGCTCTTTCCGGTGGTGTGATTTGTTTTTTTCTACGTCGTCTGGATCGTGGAGAAAAAAGGGCAAAAAATGGTCGAAATCGCATAAAACATTAAATAACAAAAAAAAATAATTAAAATTTTAAAAATCGGTTTTCACGTGTCACCTCCCCCCCCCCCCCTCCAGGTCTCCGATTGCCAAATTTCGTAGCTCTCGGAGGCGCGGTCGCGAAACGTATAGTGTATAAGACAGACACACAGACATTGCCTTTTATTATTTAAGATAAAAAATTGGAACAGATCCAATTGAATTTGCATGGGTTTGTATCAAAATAATTGATTCGCTATACGGCTTTTCGCTTTACGGCCAACTTTTCCGGAACGTATCTAGGCCGTAAAGCGAGGTACAGGTGTACTTTTCCTATACATTACCATGTATTGCAGGGAAAGTAAAAATCTGATGTGAGCAGCACATGACTTTCCCTGCAGACTCAGATTCATATTTTCTTTAATAATTCGTTAAATTGAGTTTAATTGCACCAAATAACACTAAATTTGCATTTTTAAATCAGTTTTTGTCTTTATTTGGTAACTGATTTTTGCGAAATCGGCGTAACAAAAATGCAAGAAATCTCAAATATCTTGAGAACGGTTAGTCCTACAGCATAATGGAGTATATATTCTTTTCCTCGTCAAAAATTGCGTATGAAACAAGAATTTAATTGATACATTTGGGCATACGTAGTCCTTTTTTTTTTTTAGATTTTGGCGATTTTTGCGGACCATTTCGTAAAAAAAGGCAGCTTGTTTTTTTCCGAATCGTACCAAAATCTAATCAGCACCAGAGTATCATCCTACAAGTAACTTATATACCAAATTTTGTGAAATTTGGTCAATTAGTATTTTAGCTAGAGTGGATACATGAAATTTTTACGTGCCATTCCGCCAAAAAAGGCGGGGTCTGTTTTTACGAATCCTACCAAAAACTAATCAGCACCAGGGTCTCACCCAAGTGACTTACCTACCAAATTTTATGAAATTCGGTCCAGTAGTTTTTTAGTTAGAGTGGATACATACATTGCACAGACAGACACACACACAGACGTCACGCTAAAAATAATTTTTTCGTGTTCTAGAGGTCTCGAAACGTATAGATCCGTCGAAAACTCGAATTGCGATTTTCGGCATGATTCCAATACTTTCCCTATACATTACCATGTATTGCAGGGAAAGTAAAAATGTGCTGTGGTCAGCACATGACTTTCTTTATATGATGTTTATAGTAGATTCTTATATTGTTTCCAAGATATTGAATGTTTTTCAATTAGTCGCCATTTTCATTGATTTGGCGTCATTTTTATCAAATTGGCGACATTTTTGTCAATTTGACAACATTAAAAACTATTGAATTAGGTTATTCTCATACATGACTATTGGCGTCCAAATAGAAAACAAAGTATATTTCCTGGTCAATGGAATAAGCGAGATCCTCGAAAATAATGTAAATAAATTTATCCCATAATATTACATGTAAAAAGAAAACATATTTCACAATAGGTAATATATATATATTTCTTTATTTTATGTGATTTTTTATAAATTTATGCTAATGTCTGTGCCAATCGTTTTCTAATGAAAAATCAAATAAGAAATTATTATTTATGTCACTTTATTGAAGGTTTAGGGATTTTTCTAAATTGTATTCTAAAGTTTTGAGAACTTCCGAGCATTCGATTGCGTTTAAAAACAATAGGATTCAAGTCTACATGGATTATAATTTTCGTACCTAATTTCATCCGAATCACTCCATTTGTTCGTGAGATATCGTCTCCACAGGCTCGCGCACACACACGCAAACATATACTTACACACACATAAACACATACATCACCTCATATATGTACCATTCGTATTGAGGGATGCTTGAAACGTGATAACTCGTCGAAAACTCGAATTCGAATGTTCGACCCCGTCACAATACCTTCCTTATACATTGTACTATGTAAAAAAGGAAAGTAATTAACTTCATGTATAATTATATGTTGTTTAATGAAAAAAGTGTATGTATTCCCATTACAATTTGCAAAAATTTGATGTGGCCAGCACATGACTTTCCTTATATAATGCAATGGATTTATTACTTTTACAGTAAAAGCAAAATAGGTTATTCTTATAGTAGATACTTATATTTTTTCCAAAATATTGAATTTTCGTTAAATAATCGTTACTTTCATTGATTTAGCGTCATTTTTATCCATTTGGCGAGATTTTCTTCGATTTGGTAACATTTAAAAAAGTTGCCAAGTTGGCGATATTCCTCCAAATTTGTCGCCAAAATATCGCCAAACGTTATGGAATATGGGTTTCGTCCAGAAAAGAGCACCAGGCGCGAAGCGCCTTTAATCTCCAATCTCTAGGTGTGGTTCTTATCTTCATACTGTGACATTATTTCATTTGCCCATAGTTGGAGGTTCGAGGTTTTTGATTTACTGTTTTTATTATTTGACTTAGCCCCTAGTGTGGCAGTTTGTTGCACATTTAGAGTTTGAGTAATTTTGGGGAGTTGATGCAGTTCTAAGGATTTCCTATCAATTTGGCAGTTTAAGGTTTAAGAACATTTTTTAGAAAACATTGATCGAGTTTTAATTTAATATCAACTATTTAAGTTGGGACTTACCTAATTCCGATTTTCAATATTAAGTACCGCGCGGGGTCTCTTACGTGATTTGGCTTTGCGATGATCATAGTCATGCAGATTGAATAGTAGTTCATTTGGAACAGATGGCAGATTTTTATAGAATTTAAGCGCTAGCTTTTTAATTTGGGCTCTAACAGTTTTTATTTTGAAGTCTTTCCTAATTACCGAGTTTCTTAAGTATCTAGGAGCTTTCCTTATAATCCTTAGGGTTTTGTTTTGTTTTGTCTCTAGTAAGTCTATAGTAGTTTTACAGGCATATCCCCATACGGGTGCTGCATACAGCATTCCCGGGCGGATGACCGATTTATAAATTAGGAGTTTATTTTGATAACTTAGATTTCCGTTTCCTATCATTGGGTATAAGGCTCCTGTGGCCATATACGCTTTTTTGATTAAGTTCGTTACGTGCTGTTTCCAGGTTAGGTGGGAATCTATCGTTACACCTAGGTATTTAGTAGATTTTTCCGCTTTTAGGGCATGGTTGTTTATGTACAGAGGCGGCGGAGGTTTACGTTTTCTAGAGAAATAAATCCAATGACATTTATTGGGGTTTAATTTTATTCGCCATTTTTCCAGCCATGTTTGAAGTATGTCTAAGTGTTGTTGTAGCTGTCTGTGCATTACTGAGACGTAAGGATGTTTTGCAAGTATCGCACTGTCGTCTGCGTAGAGTGCCAGCTCCGTGTCTAGGGTCCTGGGGATGTCATTTAGATATATGTTAAAGAGTGTCGGGCCCAGGATGGATCCTTGCGGTACACTACTTTTAATGAGCTTGGGTGTAGACAAGTTATCTTTTACTCTAACTTGGAAGTGTCTGTTATTTAGGTATGAGATTAAAAGTTTGACAAGTGCGTCAGGGACTTTTAGAGTGATCAATTTGTATGCTAATCCACAGTGCCACACTTTATCAAATGCTTTTTGTATGTCAAGAAAAATCGCAGCTGTGGGTGTCTTACTATTAAGTCCAGAAGATATGTACTCTACCACTCTCAGCAATTGATGAGTGGTGGAGTGTTTTGGCCGAAATCCAAACTGCTCCGGAATGATAATATCATTCTCACTAAGGTGCGTGTTCAGTCTATTAAGAATTATTTTCTCAGTAATTTTACTAAGTGTCGGTAGTAAGCTGATTGGTCTGTAGTTGGCTGGAATTGTGGCATCCTCACCAGGCTTATGGATCGCTATAATTATCGCTTCCTTTCACTCTTTGGGGAAATAATTTAGTTTTAGTATTTTGTTTATTAGGGTGGTCAAGTAAAATATTATATTTAAGGGTAGGTTTTTGACCGCAATATTCCTGATTTTGTCGTGCCCTGGGCTTTTACGGTTTTTAAGGTTTTTGATGATATCAATTATCTCTTGCGGGGTGGCTGGGTTAATCTCAGCCGTGACCGGGGAGTTCCTGAAGTTGTTTAGAGTTTGCCTAACCATTCTTAGGGTGTCCTGAAACATTAGATCGTAGTTTGGTTCAAATTGCTTTTCGTAATGCCTAGCAAGCGCCTCTGCTTTTTCTTCGTCTGAGTACGCGATTTTAACGCCATCTATTAGTGGCGGGAGTTTAATTTGAGGTTTTCTGAGTCTTTTAGCGAATTGCCAGAGCGATACGTCTTCTGGGCTAAGGGATTCAATTAACTCTTTATACTGTTGCTGCTTTTCTGCGACAATTTTATCCCTGACTTTCCACGTGAGTCTGTTAAGCTCCCTTTTGAGGGTAGGGTCTCTATTAGCCTGCCATGTCTTACGTATTCTGTTCCTTTGCCTAACTAATTGTTTGACATGGTGGGAAAGTGTGGGCATTTTTGGTGACTCACGATGTGTTGTGGCAGAGGCAATAGCGCTCTTGATTTCTGTTGTGAGTGTGTGTGTGGCAGAGTCAATATCCGCCGTGCTCATAATGTTGGGTACTGCCAAGTGCGGCTCAAAAAGTGCTCTTTTGAAAACGTTCCAGTTCACCCTGGACGGAGAAATAATTTATTCTTATAGCAGATAAATCACTATTGGCGTTCAAATACAGTATTACTCAAAGTATCTTTTTTCATGAATGGAACGAGCTAGATCCACGAGAATGATGTCACCCAATTCATCGCATGATATTACATATGAAAAGTGAACATGTTTCTCAATAGAAAATATTTTTTTTTTAAATGCGCAATATCTCGAGAATGGTTCATCTAGCGTACTAAAATTTATGTTAATCGTTTTCTAATGAAAAATCACATCAGAAATGTCTATTTGCGTAACTTTATTAGAAGTTTTGATTTTTTCAAAATTTCACTCGAAAATTTAGTGGGGTTTCTGAACATTCGATTGCGTATAAAAGCAACAGGCTTCCAGTATTCACGGATTGTAATTTTTGTACCAAATTTCATTTGGATCGGTCCATTCGTTCGTCCGTTGTCGTCTCCACAGACTCACTGACACACACACAGAGACATCCCCTCAAAAATGTTCGATTCGTGATCAGGGATGCTTGAAACGTGTTCTCCCGTCGAAAACTCGAATTCGAACTTTCGACCCGTCACAATACTTTCCTTATGCATTATTGTATATAAGGAAAGTAATAGTGAGCGATGAATATCATTCTCGTGGATTTGTCACGTTCCTCTCACGAGAGAAAACATACATTTTGTATTTTAATTTTCATTTATTAAATACCAATGTTATTTTGATTTTGCACATGCGTATAAAGACATTTTATACAAACAAAAAGGTCGAAATAAAAAAAAAATTTTAATCGGTGACATAAATAAATGAGTCAAAATAAGTATTTTCTAAAGAAATTATATGTATCGAATTATAAAGATAATTTATCACGATGTGTAAGGAAAGTTATATGTAATACTTTTTCAATGATGCACACGATAACTCGAACAAACTGACCCAGTCGAATGGAAGTGCTTACGATCATTTCAATCAAGGAATAACTCTCAATTTTCCCATCCTATTTTTTAAAATCGGAAAAAGTATAAAAATGTTAAATATTATTTCTTATGTGCTTTTTATTTAAAAGCGAATGTCATCACTTACAGAATATTAACATGCGTCGTTCACGACTTATTGCATACCCGCCTGTTTTCAACTAATATCATTCCCGCGCTCCATTTTTTCTTGCCCAACATATCGTGGGCATAATACGCCTTAAATAAGCACAAAACAAGCGAGTCACACGTAAATGAAAACACTCAAATTCGCCAAAAAAGGTCTTTTACCTCGGAAGTATTTAATTTACGCTGTTTTGGGTCGGGTGAGCTAAACCACTGAATATGCTTCCCGTTTACTATGTAATGCTTAAAGCAAACGCTTTCTGCTTTTTCTTTCAAAACTGATCTCGTATAACGTAAATGAAACAAAAATTATTCCATATTTAAATGGTCTTGTGAATTTGCAAAACAAATCAACAATAAAAAAAAAAAAAAAATTTCAAAAAATAATGGCTATAAGCGAGCTTTCGTTGAAGTAAAGTGAATTTTTTAGAGAACACTTATAATATTGAAAGAATTTCAAAACATAAAAATGTATCTTTTAAATTCATGAATTTAAAAAACAGAAAATAATATAACACTCGTCTAGATCAAAGTTCGCGCATAAGCCACCTGTTCTGTTCCTGGAAGCTGCGGTGGATTCACGATACATATCATCTGCTGAGATAAAACCGAAATTTCAACGGATCATTTACTTTAAATGTTCATTACTATTAAACTAAATGGAATTTAAAAAAATCCTGTCGAGCCGAGTGTCTGTGGACTCTATACCGAATTTCGCGGCTGACAAAAGCTTCGATTTTCCGCTACAAGACACCTTTTATAATGCAAGATTTGTGGTTTAAACGAGGGTCGGGTTTGACACGAAAATCAAAACTTTTTGGATCGTCTAATCAAAATACCAACTAAATCAAAAATCCATAGCTATGGAATTGTAAATCAAAATTCTATTCAGTCGGTTTTAAATGTCTAGCGCATATATCCTGCTGTTTATAGTTTGTAACCTCTGTTTACGCATGTATCCAGTTACTCCCCCTAAAATGAATTCAAAATTCTATCCAGTTGGATTTATTGGATTGGACTTCCTCCTAATAGAATCCATTTTTAGGTATGTTTCTCTTTTTTTTTCATATTTTATAAGAATACATTTGAAAATTATGTACTGTTTTTGCAATGGATCACAATTATATCGAGTGGGGAGACTCATGACGTCACGAACACAGAAATTGTATCTCGGCTTTTATACTTCACAGTGATTCGTTCAAGCTATTTTATACTTCGCAGTGATTCGTTCAAACTATTCAGCCCCATGGTCATCGAAGCATCCATAACCCCTTTCATGCATGATTATGTGAAATTCTGTCCTATACTCTCATATTAAGAAATAGGACATTTTCAGTTTTCGCTGGAATTTCAAAAAATGCTATCTAGTCTAGGTTTTTCGTTAAGCCGGCATGGTTGTCGAGTGGTCAAGGCAAGCGTTTCCGTAGCAATCGCTCGACCGCCACGTTGTGGGTTCGAGCCCCACGTAAGGCATGGATGTTTGTGTTGTGGGCGCAATGTGATCCGCCCCCTCTGGTGCGCCTGGGGCAACGTCAATGGGCGGCTAAAGGGTTCACAGGCTGGCCGCCCTAATAAAGGCGAATGACGAAGGTCAAAGTGCCTGGCCATTTGAAAAAAATGGGGGGGTTCGTTAACAAAGATAATTTTGTGAAAATCGTATACCCCCAGACAAACGGACATCACTCTGAAAGTATTGAAAGTGTGCTCAGGATTATATTATGGTATGGGAAAGTGGACATGGCGCCTTAAAAATATATTGACTTGAAAATCTCGAAAACGAAAATTTTCATTTATGCTATATTCTGCAGTGTATGAGGAAATAAATACGGGATACAGTATAGACTCTTTAAAAAATAAAATAAACCCGATGCTGATCTCTAGTTTGAACTGGGAAAAAAAAATCATAATATGTGTATTCCCAATTATCAAATATGCAAACTCTTTGTAAGTATTTGTAACCAGAAATAAATGAAAAAAATCATAATATGTGTATTCCCAATTATCAAATACACGAACTCTTTGTAAGTATTTGTAACCAGAAATAAATGAAAAAAATCATAATATGTGTATTCCCAATTATCAAATATGCAAACTCTTTGTAAGTATTTGTAACCAGAAATAAATGAAAAAAATCATAATATGTGTATTCCCAATTATCAAATACACGAACTCTTTGTAAGTATTTGTAACCAGAAATAAATGAAAAAAATCATAATATGTGTATTCCCAATTATCAAATACACGAACTCTTTGTAAGTATTTGTAACCAGAAATAAATGAAAAAAAGTCATAATATGTGTATTCCCAATTATCAAATATGCAAACTCTTTGTAAGTATTTTTAACCAGAAATAAATGTTCGAAAATGAGCTCTACACTCCAGTGACAAAAGTCTGTTCTACCTCTCGTTCGGCGTCACTTGGCATGGACTCAACAAGTCTCCAGCTCAGCCATGCTGCGTGCTTGTGGGAGCTGCTGGAATTTGGACAAATCGTGTGCTGGAATTGTCAAGAATGCTCCTCAAACCAGTCGCTAGTAATATGAGCCCGGCGTCACGGAGCATTGTCATCCATCGTTATTGGGGTACGTGAAGTCCATAAACGGCTGCAAACGGTCGCCAAGTAGCTGAACATGGCGATATCCTGTCAATGACCGGATCGATTAGATCAAAGGACCCCAATCCATGCCAAGTAAACATTCCCCACATCATTATGGAACCACCACCAGCTTGCACAGTTGGATCCATATCCTTGTTCCAGGGACGATCCTATGCCCCCCCCCACACACTAATTTCTGAGTCGGCAAATCGTCACATTAAAAACAATATTTGATCTTTCATTGGATCAGCTGAACAATTTTACGTACGAAAAAAAAAACCGCAATGTTTTTCCTTCATTTCAATACACTTAGCAAAGCAAAAGAAAGCCACCAATTATTCTAAAAGTATGCAAATATCAAACTACAATCATGACAAAGTGAAAGAGGAACACTATTCTATTCAAGCTTTGTAATTAGGAATTATAAAGTGATAAATGGTCGCTGTGTGAAAACTTTGGACCCTGGTAAAATCGGACGTGAAGAGTTTTTCCTAAAATTCGTATTTATTAGATTAGATTTGAAAACAAAATAAAGTTGTATTCCTTTTATCGGCGAGAATTTTCAGCTGTTTTGAAACATTAACAGCATCAACAAAGAAAAATTTAAAGAAATGTTTCGATGAAATAGCCCATTACATAATTTATTGGGTCCACCCATGTCAAGAGAAACATGCAGCATTGCATACATTGAAGAAGCATCTCCGATATTTCCTCCAGATTGCAGAGACCGCATCACAGATTTACAAGCCCTACAAGCTGAGTTGGAAGCGGATCACTATAAAAATACAGATTCCTTAAGTTCAATAATGGATAAGGCCGAACGATTCGAACACATACTTCCTTTAGCAAATATTTTTACAGATTTTCACTTACGACTCCAGTAACGGTGGCCTCGAGTGAAAGACTTTTCAGTAAACAAAAACTAATAAAAACGTTTTTGCGTTCCAAAATGGCGGATGGCAGATTAGACGCTATGCTGTTACTGAATAGAGAAAAAGACAGCATTCAACTCAATTCTATGGCATCTTTACCAACACTGAAACGTCGAAGAATTTGCGTGAAATAAAGTAAATTTAGAACATTTAGCATTTGTAATCTTTTAGAGGGAGCTTTCCAAATGTTAAACTAGTAGCTAGTACTACATAATAATGTGTAGCTAGTACTACATAATAATGTGTAGCTAGTACTACATAATAATGCAAGATATACAGATGCTGATTTCTCTACCAATCGATTTTCTCCAAATTTGGTACGATAATAAAGCTTAGGTACGATAATAAAGTTAGCTTTGGTACGATAATAAAGGGTTATGATATGGCTACAACATTAACTCATTTAGAATCCCGATCATGTACTTAAGAACCCATCCCAGAAGGATTTGAACCCCCCCCCCCCTTTTGGAGTCTTGTGAGGCATTTGGTATGGCGTTTTATACACGAGGTCAAATCTTTTCATTAACCGCACAACTGATTTTCATTTCTTGTCGTTTTCGAGAGAAATGCATTTGAAATTTGGCATTTTGATGAATTATAGTGACGAAACTATACCTCTATTTTAGGGGTCATTTTTTCTCTATTCAGCATAAAATTGTAACCATAAATCAGGGAGAGATTTAGGATGGTGGCCCATGGTGCCTTTCTTTTGTGTTGAAAAATAACATTAGCTCTGTGGGGAACAAAGTCGAATGTTGGGCTCCTCCTTTTAAAGAATCTGTTGGCAGCCACTGCCAGAAACGAATGAACCAAAATTTGGGAGGGGAAAAACACCGTGCCTATTCACTCGTGTCCTTTCTTAGAACGAATTTGAGGATATTATGAATGTTTCCTATTTTTTATGTATTAGTTTTTTATTATAATTAGTTTAATTCTAATTATTAGCGAAATGAGTCGAAAATTTTCAATTTGCAGTCGGCAATATTCAGACGTACACCCCCACGAAAATGACGCTTGATCGTCACTGGTTGGATTCATAGCCTCATGGGGTTTGCGCCACACCAGAACGCGACCCATCAGCTCGTACCAACTGGAAACGTGACTCATCAGACCTACCTTATTCCAGTGATTTACGGTCCATTTGCATGAGTTCGCATGAGTCCAGATGATGTGCTGTGAGCATGAAGGCTGAAAGGACCTTTCTAGTCTCCATGGCTCTGAGTAAAAGCACTCGAGTCGGTTGTGAGGATTCTATTATTCATGATTATTGTATGCTAATTTTACTTTTTATTATGCAAATTTATGTACGAAACGCCTGAACTCTGTTTTCGAGAATCACGTACTCACGACTGGCCAGGACTATAAAAGAGGCAAACGTTAGGCAGAAGATAGATTGGAATTCGTATTGGTATCCAAGCGAGATGCAAGTGTATATCGCCGTCGTCAGCTTCGACTGTTATCTTTATACGAGAGTGTGTGGTTATCCTGTTCAATGAATGACAGTACGCAACGAAGAATTTCCTCTACAATATTGTGAGTATAGATATCTATGGTTTAATAGTTGATTAATATTGCTAATTCAGTTCAGTAACGAAATGTTAAGGTTCAGTCTAAGTATAGATATATGATAATGCTAGCTTGTAAATAAATATTCTGTGTATGTAATTGTATTTTGAGTTGTCGGCAAAGTTAGCTGGAATAAAGTATGTGTTTGTCAATGTTGTAGATCATTAATGAAACTGCACACTGGTGAATCAAAGGCATGATTTTAGGAATAGATACGTAGAAGTAACTTTACACGGTCTTCTGCTGCCATATCCTATTAACGCCAAATTTCGCTGCACAGACCTCACAGATGCACTTGTAGTAGATTGGTCCAAAAAATGACGATTTTAACTTTTTTTTATTTTCTCCAGTCTCACCCTCTAAATTTGTTCCTGTATAGTACAAAACAAAGTTAGGAAAGTTTGAATGGAAAAAAAAATATTTAAAGGTAGCTCAAGGCTATTGAAGTTTCACGATTGCACGTTAAATTGTGTTAATACTGACTCAGTGATACCAAAATGATAGAATTTTAATATTAAATTGATCAATTAAATTTTATTTAACACAAAGGCAATTAAGGCATACATCTACATTCTACACATATATGAAGTTAAATACTAATTTTAATTGAAGTTTGAGTAGAGTTATTAATTCAATTTGTTAAGTCGTTCTTCCTGCTATCAGGATAGGCTTTTCGATGGTCCTCCACAACTTTCATCAAAACCTGAAACTGAGGTTCACTTTGAGTAAGCAGTCCAGTGTATTCTTTTACCAAAGCAATACCTCTCTCGGCATGATTATTTACTACATTTATAGCCTGCACACATTTCAAGGCATTGCAGTAATCAGAATTAGTGTTCCAGTGTTCAAGGTCTACATGGAGGAATCCATGTGGTATATTCATTTCTTTGAACAGCTCGAAAGACTGTTTGGTAGCAAATTCTTCAAACTTCTTTTCATGAAAAGTTTCAAGGGAAATTGTTATCTTTTTCTCAGGACTCTTCGTGCCTTTTTGATTTTTTAAGGCTTCAACCACCTTCTTTTTTGTTAAAATAGGTATGTGACTATCGAAAAGGGACAGTGCAGAAAGATCTTCTGACAAATACCACAGATGTTTTGCCAATTTCTCTGATGCAGCTTTTGAAATAGCTTGATGTATCTTTGAATATTCTAACAAATTATTCATCAATTGAAAATCATTATAGGGTGAGGTTTCTGGTACTGAAGCAGTCATCCACGCTTTAAAATACACTCTGACTATGAAAACACAGACATCGAGAAAACCATTTTCTTCCTTTTTTGTTTTGTAAGCTTGAATTGGGATTTAAACATATATATCTTCAAAGAATATATCACCTTAGATATCCAACGAGCATGGTGCATTGCTCCTGGATACTTAAAATGAATTCCTCTGGCAGGTGTCCCTCCAAGAAAAATAACAAGTTCGAGAAATTCTCGACAATCATCTCTTGTTATAAGTGATAATTCTTGTCTAGCAGTGAAATTTAAAATATCATTTTTTACATCTTGCACAAGGGATAAAATATTATCATCTTTCACACCTGCTTCAATTTTGTCTCTATTTGGGAATTCCCAGAAATCTTGGAAACGTTTGAATAAAGGTACTTCTGGACATGAAGAAGTTCCTAAAGAAATATGAAATACTTTTCCAATGACAAACTCCAGGATATGATGCCGGCAGGCAAAAGAAAAATTCCCCCACCAACTTTTTTTCTAAAAGAGAACAAGCACCTTTATCCTTTCCACTATTTGCGGATGTTGTATCAAAGCTCATTCCAAATACTTTATCAGCAATATCCCATTCTTTCAGAGCTTCGTAAACTGCATGGGCTTGTGCTTCGCCTGTTGCTGAAGGAAGTTTAGCAACAGAGATTAACTGCGAAACCCCATTTCCAGACACTAGAACTGGTAGTCTGTCTGTTTTCTCTTTGGTGGTTAAAGTTAATTCTGGTAACAGTTTCCCATCCCAGTGAACAATCAGGGGAACATTTGTTTATAGCCGTGCTTTTATTTTGTCGGATTGTTCAATTCTATTTCTGATTCTCTGTAGACGAATTGAACTTCTGCTCAGGCTGATATCTCTCATCTCGATGCCCAAACTTTTGGCAGTTTCTGCAACCACAAACATAGCTTTTCTGTCAGATACTTTTGTCCTATCTAGAGCTGCTGTTAATTCTAGCGTTATGATGTTGTAGCGACTGTAACGTCCTTTCTTAGCTTTTGATGGACCTGGACCCGGACCTGGTGTTGCTCTTTTAGCTTCAAACAATTCTACTGCCTTTTTAGTATCATTTTCATCTGAGCTAGTTATAAAATCCAATGCTGCTTCCTGCGAATCTGTCTTGTTCTGTAATCTTTTCTTCAGGAGGCTATTTTTTTTATCAGCAAGCACTTCTTTCTGAAAAAGATTTCTATTAACATCAACACCAATCATTGATCCTCGTCTTCCATCTTCTCGCTGAGCTAGCAAGAAATCTCTATCCTGAGCTATTTTTATTATGTCAAATGCATTGCCATGGGCAATATCAAATAAATTATTTAATTTTGAAGAGAATGCACTCTCTTTGCTCTTTTGATTAGGTGCTTTACGTCCTTTGTTCTTTTTTAACCATCTCCATTCTTCAAATAATTTCTCTAATATTTTCTGACAGTACTGGGGATCCCGCATGGAAATTCTCGCTTTCACCCAAAATTTTGCTATCTCAGTTATTGTGGCCTTAGATGCTTCTTGCACTGTAGATTTCAACTCAGTATGGTGATGAATAAAAAATGACAATGCCATACCTATTGAAGGCAATTTATTACCACTGAGTTTATTAATAGTATTTCCAAGAAGGTAAATTTCATTTTTAGATCTTGTTTCCATGGTTTTGGTTTCATACAGCTTTTAAGAACAAGCAAACAAAGTACTAAACAAAACAAACGTAAATCAAATGGTTGCAGTTAAGGTTTGCAGTTAAACTTAATAAAACAAAGTTTAAAAATACTAAATAGTATAATTTAGAAACCAAAAAAATATTTTACAACCACTGCCAACTCAATAAAGCAAACATAATTTAAAAAACAATAACCTGTAACTGAAAATCGGGTGCTGCCATCTATGAGAGGTAAGTGGAGTATAACACATTATATCAACTTTATACAGCTGAAATTACTTTTAAACAAACTAAGCATTTACAAATGGTCTAATTTTTAATATAATATATATAAACAACTTTTAAATATCGTAAAATAATTTTTATATATTGAGATGAGAGAACGACAAAATGACCACAAATTATGAAACTTGAGCTTCATTGAGATACCTCTAAATATTGTTTGTGAGTGATTAAATTTTGCCATAATTACTTTTAGATATATTGGAACAAATTTGGAGGGTGAGAACATGAAAATTCAAAACTTCAAAATTTTGGACAACTCTAACTTGTAGTGCGTCCCTAATTGAATGGGGTTGTCAGTTGACGCAGTGTTGTTCGTCTGCCAGCACGGGCGCTTCTGATCGAGTTCCTTTCTGGACACCTTGGGAGTAGGTCGTTTTTGCGATGAGCTCCGGTCAGCGACCCTGTGCTTTGCTTTTCCCACGTGTTTTGATTTGCGACTTGTGTTTTTTCAATAGTATATGCGCATCTTCTGTCTCTTTGTGGCCTCTACTATTATCGATATTACCTTTTGAAAAGTATGCTTCCTTTTCTATGCTATGGAGGGAATTTCATTTGAATTGGAGGTTGCTTTCAAGGATCTCCCAAGGACAGATATGTCCAGCCCCATTTCGCCAGTAGATGACTCTTCCACGTGCTCAGAGACGGTAAACATGGACTCTACTGATCTTGTGAATAGTGTTATTGCTAGTTCAACCATTCTATCGTGGGTGAATATATTAAGAAACTGGTATCCAGTGTCTGTGCTAATAAGCCAAGCCAAGACGCTTTCTTACGGCCTTCCTGGGACCGAAGTTCCTCACGGCCACATCGAATGTATAAAAATCCACTGTAGATGGTTTTTTCAGTAAAAGCAAAATGGAACAGCATTCATCTTCGAGAGGTTGCTGTATAGGAATCAGAGGCGGCTGGTGTTGTGCCGCCTTCGTCTTGGAGTGGCTGCTGATGGCTGAGTGCTGAGCTGTGGCTGCAAGAGAGGGGGAGGGCGGGGCCAGGGATACGAGCGGTCCAATAGAAAATCACCAAGGTATTGGTGAATGAGAAGTCCAAAGTTTACAGATTGAAGTACAAAATTGAGATTACATAAGAATTTAAAATTTTTAAAATACAAGGTTAGGATTAAGAAGTAAAGATTGAATAACAAGTTTAAGATTTACAATTAGCAGATGCAGTCAGAGATAATTAGAAGTTTACAATGAAAATTTAATAAGTTTAAGAGTTACTGGATTTACAGTTTAGTTTAGTGACCTGAAAAAGAAGGCCCTTTTCAAGCACACAATATTTTAAAATTTAAACACAGATATTTGTTTATTTACAACTAACGATCAGCTTGTGCTGATTCACTACTAAAGAAAAGACCGGGCTGGCAAAAAAATTCGCGAGCAAAGCAGAGTCATTGTTATCATGGACTGAGAGCTCACCGAGGAGGACGAATCAGGTTTCTCCATTTCACTCCGGGTTTGCCAGGGCAATTCCGAGGTGAAATAGTCATCAGTCGCCGCCCGGCGGGCTAGGTTAGGAAACACCTGCCTGGGGCGTAGAATATCTGGGGTGCTTTCACGGGGGCGCCGTAGGTCCGGAAAGAAGGTGTCTAGGCCTTCTTTTCCTAAGACAGGAAGGTGTGGAAGTGTCGTAGCTACTATCCACGTTTCTCAGGCAGGGTTTGCTAGTGTTTTTCCTGAAAAAATTTAGTGAAGTTTTCCGAATCTGCCCAGCAACGTGTGGGACTTTAAGATCGTGGTGTATCACCTCGTTCTGTACAAACCAGGGTGCATTTACAATGCAGCGTAACACTTTATTTTGAAAGACTTGCAGTTTCTCTATGTGACTTTTTGCAGCCGACCCCCAGACAGGACAGTCATACAAAAGCCAGGTGCTATGATTTGTTTGTAGATGATCAATTTATTGTAGAGGGACAGATGAGATTTTCTACCAAGAAGTGGGAGGAGGGCTCTGAAGGTTTTATTAGCAGATTCAACTTTCTTATTGATATGCTCACTGAAAAGCATTTTGTCGTCGAGAGTGACGCCTAGATACTTGACAGATGATAAAAAGGGGATCGGATCATTGAAGATTTTAAGGCGGTTTTCGACTATTCTCAGCCCATGTTAAAGTATAAGACATTCTCTTGAACATAACCACTCAATAATGCGGGCTCAAATCTCTTTGCAGTTTGCAGGGGGTGATAGAATGGAATATGAAGCATCTTTTGGCAGAGAAAAATACGAGGAAGGTTAATAAAATAATAAACTATCAATTAAAAACTGAGACAAACTAAGTAATTTGTAGTTTTTCAATTCTTCAATAGATGGCGCAGTTGTGCCATCTCATAGCTATCAGGATGCTTTGCTAACTGTTTACTGGTTTCCTAATCTAGTTAACTTCAATTTTCCTCTGCCAAAAGATTAAGATACCAAAGTTTTATCATTCACACCAAACTTTTTGACATTTTATACCTTAATTAACTCTCACATATGTTCATCAGATTTACAATAGCCGGCCATTATTGCAGCCAATGCTTGTCAAAATTGGCTTAAAACCAGTAGAACGGCAACCCTAGCTCAGAAAGTAAACACGAACGTTTTAGCTGGACAAAGCTTTTCTACATAAGGGTAAGTATTATATTTGATACATTTTCTAGCACTACTCCATTTCTCAATTTATGTCTTATAAAGATTGAAAATTGTTAAATCTTACAATTAGTAATTTTTATAGAAGTGAAACCTTATACTATTATTTTAAATTTATGTTCTGTTACATGAAATTGAAGATCGATGTCAGACAGATCTTTCGGAATCAATGAAATGCCATAAAACTAATGATCATACGATAACGAGATCTTGTATTAAAATTTATCTAAAACAGTAATTTATATGAACAAGTTCATCGTACTAATAGTTATTTTCACATCTCAATCGATGGTCTGCAAACTCTATAAATATGGTAGCTACTAAAATTTAAATTACAATAAACATAATGTTCAGAATAAATTTTGTAATTGTAGAAAATTATTCATGTTTTAAATAAATTACAGAAATAAAGTAACTTGTAATAAATTTAGTGAGAAGAATTACATTCCTTTTATTTGAGAAATGTGGCATATCCTATTTTTTCTGTACCTTTTGCAAAATTCAACTAGTTAAATATTTTAATACTAATGTTCCAAACAAAGCATGTTAAGTTAATTTTGTGCAAGTTTTGCTATATCTATCGGTTATCATGGGTATGCAAAATGTTAATACCTGCAGAAATAACATACACTGCTGTCTGGCCTTCTCTTTCTTTATGGCTGTATTTGAATGTACAGCTTTGTCAATTATTCTATTATTAATTAGTCTAGGAAAAGAAATTTCAGCTCCAAGTTTACTCGCCAAAAATCTTTTCACTCGCAAGTGCAATATGAATAACAGCATTACATAACATATTTGTCATTTTTATCATAAATTACTTTAAAATTTATGTGCAACTAGCAGTATACCCGTTCTTCATACAGAGTATAGAAAGAAACTTATAATTCATAATCATGTGCAAATCCCTATAGTATACTAAATGACTTTGTTAATCAAAATATTTAATTTAATGGTCCTAAAAAAGTTTAAGAATCGCTGTTCTCGCTATACAAAATTTTCTTCACGGCAGATTGGAAGAATAAACATCCTGACCCCGCTTGTAAACAAATTTACAATAAACATGAAATTGAATCAATAAGTGCAAAATAAAAGTGCTCAAATGGTATAGGACCCGTACTACTTATATTCATGAATATTAAAAGATATACCTGTGTATTAGTAGAAGATTACACATACTACAGCATATGAATTTCTAAAATCTTCGTCAAAATAAAACAGATGACGTAATAAATTAAAGATATCCGTAATCTTGCCAAAACTGATAATACTGAACTAAAGGCCATAACTGATTCCAATACATGCCTAAAAAAAGCACTAAAATTGTATAGGTAGGGAGATATTCCATACTATTTATATTGTCATATATTAAAAGATGTGCCCATCTGTTAGTAAAAGATTACCCCTATTGCAATATGAGTTTGAATAATCTTTGTCAAAATTAAACACATGACATAATAAATGGAAAATATCAATAATCAGTTATGTCTAAGTTCTTGGAGCAGTTATGTCTAAGTTCTTGGTAGTGCGGGCGAAAAATGACGACTGCACTCTTGGTCGGATTAATTTTGATTCTCCAAGTCACGAGCCAGTTCTCAAGGCTATTCTTTATGTAACTTTGGAGTGTGTTAATAGCGTTGTGTGGTGTAGAGCTTCTTGAAATCAGGGCTGTGTCATCTGCAAAGATGGCCAGCTGTACTTGAGGGATCCTAGGAATGTCATTAATGAACAGATTGAACAGGAGCGAACTAAGATTTCCGCCCAGTGGCACTCCGGCTCTGAATGGCTGTGCTAATAATGAAAATCTCCTGAATTACTACGACCATTTAGTAAATTCGCCGAAGGAAATTCCGGACCCTAATTTTATGGACTTGCTGAATAAACTAAGAGATTTAGGACGTAATGGATTGAAAAAAAAGACAGTTATTTCAAGCTTTCACTAATGATCTTCCTAGCCCAAAACAGCGATTAACAACCAGGTGAGCTCCACGAGCTGGATTCAAAGGTATGTGCGATCATATTCTCTTACTGATTTCTAGTCCTTCCCCTGCTAACTTGACTCATTGACTTGGGTCCAATATTAGCTCATTGACAATATAGCTAATATTGGACCCAATTTTAAATACCTAACTGATGACCTTTTAAAATTCAAAGATGCTGATAAACGTGAACACGGTGATAGTGACTTCCCATCCAAAGTAACAAATGTAAATATGTTAAACATTTAAATTCTGAAGATACTCAAAAAGTTGAAAATATTACTATTGAAACCAGTAACAGATTTAACTTACTTACTAATGAAATTTCTAATGAGATTGAGAATTCCAATTTGATTAAAACTGATAACCCTAGTGTAAAGAATGTTGACAATTCTAATGCAATCAATGATATATCCAAGTCAATTGATGCTCAAAATTCTAATGTAAACAATACCGAAAATGCTAACCGTCCTGTTGACTATGACTCTAGTAACGACCAATCCCCTTCCAGCCCTCTAAACCGGAACTTTTCTACATAAAGATGGTAGAAAACTGGAAGGCACTCTTAAACAATGTCACCAAAGACTTACTTTCAAAACCCCGTCCAGATGGCAGGCGAGTACGTCAGGCTAAAACCAAAAAATGTGGAACAGTATAGAGTACTACAAAAATGCTTGTTAGCAAATAAAATCCAATTCCATAGTATGAGCATAAAATCAAAAAGGCCCAAGAAGGTCCTCTTAAAAGGAATTCCCATTGACACTAATGGACAAGAAATTAAAGAGGACCTAGTATCTAAGGGATTTGACATCCAACGTGTGTTCCAACTAAGGAAATTTAAAATGAAAGAGCGACTTCCAATCTTTCTTGTGAATATCTACAACTCCGATAACTTTGATAAAATTTATGAACTAGAAGAAGTGGTTGGCTTCATTGTCAAAATAACATATTACGATCCCTTTCCCTGGTTTCAGTGTTACAACTGTCAATCATGGGGACAATTGTAACCTCCTCCCGCCTGTCTAAAATGTGCAATGCCCCACCAAACCAAACAATGTACCAAATCAAAAGATCTTCCAGCAAAATGCATAAACTGCAAAGGACTCCACCCGGCCAACTATTTAGGATGCCCAAAAGCCCCAACCAACAAGGGACCCTCCCCCAAAATCCAAACTTCAAGTACCCTCTGCAGTAAAAATCAAAATAATCAACCTGGACCCTCTTCCCATCAAAACGCTAACTTTAGTATCACCCATACCCTATAAACAATCAAATCCAATTGCTCCCATCCCACCAACTATTTCAGTGCAGAAACCTTTCTGCACCCTCCCTCCTTCAGAGCCCTCCACTTGCACGGCCTGTCCTGAGCTAGAACCCTTTTCAATCATACATGAAAGGTATAGGAAAAGAAAACTTGAGGAGAAAGAAAAAGAAACCCTTGAACTTGGTCACAGAGGACCAAGTTCAAGGGTTTCTTTCCAAGTTCAAGGGACCAAGTTCAAGGGTTCTTTGGTCACAGAGGACCAAAACAAACCTTATTTTGCAAAGAGCTTCAACTCCACGATAAAAAAAAACTAAGCCCACCTCCTCCCCTTATGCTCTGCCTCCTGTTGAAAATATCCAGCATGCTTCATCAACTCCGGTATCTCTCCCACCTGAAAATCAAACTAAATCAACTAATAATTCTATAGCAAACAAAATTACCAAATCAAATAACCGAAATAGTAAATCCATTCAAAACAACCAATCATATAATCAAACTAACCAGCAAAACATGCCATCCCCCACCCTCCCAATGGAAGTTGTGGACATTCACGAGGAAGCAGAAAGTCCGCCCTCCCTCGGAGGAATCAGTGAAATTATGAATTTAATTACTGCAATTCAAAAAATATTCTCAAAATTCTATATTCAGGACATAATAAATAAAATCACGTTAGCTATCTCCGATATGGAAAAAGTTGAGGGATCCCTCAACAAACTATTTGTATTTATCCGTGCTATTGAATCTATCTTCGGTGCCCAGAGAAATCCTATCAATCATGAATAGACACCCATCCAAATTAAATATCCTTTGCTGGAATGCTAACGGCTTATGCAATAAAATCGACGACCTAAGAAACCACTTAACTGACAACCCCGCTGACATCATTCTAATACAGGAACTTAAAATAAAACGCCCAGACCGTTTAAAAATTCAAAACTTTACTCTCTACTATACACTAAGACACAGCGCAGCTGGGCAGCCACTAAGCTATGGAGGAACAGCAGTTTACATCAAAAATCACATCCCACACACACATCTCCCAAGTTCAAACACACATCGTCTTAAAAACACATTGGTGAAAATCCTACTTCTTAGGCAGCAAAAACTCATAATTGGTTCCATTTGCCGATAGAATTAGTTCTATGGGTGTTCTTGCCATGGGGGCCCATAAGGGAATGTAAGGGAAAACTTGTCCTACTGTGGACGCTTAAGGTTGCAAATGTAGTTTTCAAGCTAGTAGATATTGAACTCTTCATCCTTGATTTTGCCCTATTGGAGAATGTTACATGGGCGTCCATAATGGAAGGAAAGGATGACACTTGCCGTCCCATAGACGTTCAAGGTTAGACATGCAAGTCTCAATTTAGTCGATGTGGAACGCCTCATCCTTGAGTTTATCGCCGATGGAATTAGTTCTATGGTTGTCCTTGCTATGTGCGCCCATAAGGGAACTCAACGTGAAACTTGCTCTACTGTGTACGTTTAAGGTTACAAATGTAGATTACAAGCAAGTCGATATGAACCGCCTTATCCTTGAATGTGTCACCGATGGAATTAATTCTATGGGTGTCCTTGCCATGGGCGCCCATAAGGGAATGCAAGGAAAAACTTGCTCTAATTGGACGTTTAAGGTAGCGAATGTAGTCTTCAAGCTAGTAGATATTGAACTCCTCATCCTTGATTTTGCCCTATTGGAAAATGTTACATGGGCGCCCATAGTGGAGGGCAAGTAGAACACTTGCCCTCCCATAGATGACTCATTAGACTTGTTATCTAATCGAAATTGGACACCGCAACCTTCAGTTTGTCACTATGAAAAAAGCTCTATGGGCGCCCATAGGAGAGGGCAAGGGGTGCACTTGTTCTCCCCTAGGATATTCAAAATCACAAATGTAGATTTCAAGCTAGTCGATATTGTAGGTATCATCATATAGTTTGCACCCCTAGAAAAATTCTATTTGCGTTTTGCTATGGGCGTCCATAGGGGAGCGCAAGGGGGGCATTTTCCTCCCTTGGAAGTTTAAAGGTCACAAATGTAAACATCAAGTTTGTCAATTTTTTACGCTTCATACTTTAGTTTGACCACCGCAGGAAAAAGTTTTTTTAGCATTCTTTAATCCTACTTCTTTCAATCAAGGTCGACTGCCTCCTGCAATTACCACTCTATGTTTTTGATTGTACAATATATATATATGTGTGTGTATTTTCTATATCAAAACCACGCATAAACTAATTGAACTGTACACTTTCGCATGAAGAAAACAAAGAACTCTATTCATTCATCTGCGGCCACATATCTACGGACGTCACACAAACAGACAAAAAGAAAAAATAAATAAAGCGGAAGAGCTGAGTCTGCTAGTCTGCTGAAATTCGCGCCTGACGTGTGTATCGCGTGGTATTCTGGCGGGAGTGCGTTGCAGTGAATAGCCGTTTGTGAAGTTTAAATCCTACGTGTGGAGCATTAGGGATTATGCCGGATTTGCCGTAGCGTTTATCCCAAAGCCATTTCTCAGTCAGCCAGTCAGTCAAATCCAGCGTTTTGTTTATATGTGATTAGTAAGAAGAACATTAGTGTATTTTATATTTTCCTTCATCAAAATGGCAAGTTTTCTGATAATATTTTTTATTCAAGTTGTAAACTGTCTAGGAACAATTGAAACCATGTTACACAAAATATTAATAACAGGACTCTAACAGTTTATTATGTGTTTCATTATATATTCATTTGTTTCATACAATGTGGCTAACATGGAATTTCTAATTAAAAAAATCGGCAGTGCTTTTGCGGTGAATAACATATTTTTTTGTGAATGGTTTGTTTTCTTTTGGTTTTTCAAAATATTAAAATATCGAAAATAGAACAACTTTTTCAAAGTATATAGTTCAAAATACTAAAATATCAAAATTGTAAGCACTATATTTCAAAAACTAAAAATCTGATTCGACATCCATAATTGGATTTCTGGCTTTCAAAGGGTTACAGGTTACTAGCAATCTGTGTGTAGCTAGTCTTACCATACTTCGATCATTCCGGTTTAAAGGCTGGTTTGTTATTTTGTCCCGGTTTTAAATTTATTTTGGAATAAAGTTTTGGTGGAGAAGAACAGTTCTTGTGGCTAAGGGATCGCGACATATTGCAATTAAAACAGCAGCAGAAAAGATGAATGAAGCATTTGAAAATGCTGTTATAAAAGTAAATTAATAGTGTGATAAAGTGATGATTGCTAAGAAATTCTACTTTTCGAATTGCGACACAGGGGCTATAATGAAGAGAAATTGTAATGATTCAAATTTTGAAGAATTTTGGGGGTCAAGAATTTTTTTAGTATGCAAAATGTTGGCATTATCAGCCATTTCCTTGGCCAAAAAAATTGTCGCCGGAAGATGGTGTTTGAAAAGTGATTACAAATGCCATGTTAGGCTTTGTAAATAATGGAAATATATAAAAGTAAAATTCAAAAATACATATAAAAGGTAAATATCATCCAAACACGAGCAACTCATGGGCCCCTATTTTGCTTAGGCATTATTTTTCCTTCATAGTGAGCTTAGTTTTAAAGTAATTTGTATATTTTAGAGAAAATTTAATTCTCAAATAGTTAATAATCCTTCCATTTATACTCTTTGAAAGTTGTGAAACCTTTTGTTTAAATGATTATGTATATTGTATATTAACTTTAGAAGTTACTGACCCTGCAGACCAGTGAGTACAAGAAAACACTGGTCCGTAGCCATTATGACTTTTCCAAAGATTATGGACAATATGGCAGCAATGTGCAAATAAATACTTGGATATTTAATACAATAATATGTATGTTCGAGTTTGACTTACTTTTAAAGAGGTTAACAATGAATTATACTAAATAATTATCAAAGCAGTTAATATATAAGCTATGAATAATAACAAAAACTACAAGATTTCCAAATTTTTTTCAAGATTGTCAGAATTCAGGATCTTTTTTTCTTTTCCAATTTAAGCAAATGCAAATTGAATTTATAAGGTTGACTTACAATATAGATTTTTTAAATTTGGGATTAATGGCAATCTTTTTGGATTTTTTGCCTTGTGCCCGATAATCAAATAGATGATACAGCAGGCACGGGATCTAAGGCTTCACTGTTGGGTGTGTCTAAATGTCTCATGTCTGTATCATTTTATTTAGTTGGTTTCTCCAGTTGGTTTTTACTTTATATATAAATGCCTGAAGTGTCTTTCAGCTTCAGTTTACATATATAAAATGCAGAGAAAAACATCTACAGCAGCCAAAATGTTTTCATGCCTAATATATGAGTAGTATAGTGCTTTTGTGCTCTTTCAGAGTTCATTTATCTTTTAAGAAGCCAAAATTAAAAGTAACTTTCGCCACCATTTTATATTTATATTTTGTCACCATAGCTAAATATTAATATTATTTTTATTTCATATTTTATAATTTTTACTATAAGAATTATAAGCAAAAATTATAATTCAAAGCTCTAATTTGCTAAAGAATTTCTTTTAAGGGTCATTAAACATTTTTAACTTGCACGAAAATACTCTCTCAGTTAATAGGATATATTGCCTAGAATACATTGTATTCTAGGCACTATAACTACTGGACCTTCTAGCAAGGGAGATCCTCACAAAAAATGAAATCGTTCCGTTTCCTACAAGCACGTGACCAGTTCTGGCACCACTGTAGAGTTTTGACAGCTGTCCAAGTAAGGCGCTTTAGCACTAGTCCGAGCAAGGACAGAACTCTGTGAACTACGATGTTATTTGGTGTATTTCGAAAGATGAAACTGCTGAAAACTTTTGTTTTGAGATTAAATCTTGGGTTTTTGTGATCATTAAATCTATTGGTCCCATGGACCACCAATATTTATATTTTTCTGGTCTAATCAAACTTTTGGTCTTGGACTAATGGATCACCAATGATTTCAGATGCTGTATGCACATTCCATCAATTTTGCTGGTATGTCACATTAAAGCGATTCAGCTGTATCTTCTAAATTTAATTAAAAAGCTATTCTATTTCAACAATGTTTTTATTTATGTCAACTTTCATTTCACACATGCAGCAGGCTAGTTTTTATTTATGTCAACTTTCATTTCACACATGCAGCAGGCTGGGCCAACGGCCGTACCGTGCTGATAACACCGGTTCTCGTTAGATCACCGAAGTCAAGCAGCATCGGGCGCGGTTAGTACTTGGTGGGTGACCACCTCGGAACACCGCGTGCTGTTGGCCATCTCGGGTGCGGTATCCCCGTGGTTTGCGCGCTAGATTTGCACGCTACCACAAATGCCGCCGTGTTCATGCGGAGTACGATCACGTTAAACATGTGGGTCCGTAAGTCCTTCCGAGAGGTTGGTGGTAGGGGAAGGAGGGTACGGTCCCTGTGGATGCCTCCCCCACTGGGTTCCGGTCTAAATTGGGTGGCACTTCCCGGCCGTCCATACAGTTACCTTACACCTTTCTGGTAGGTCGGACGGTCTGGGTCTCAACAACAACAACATGCAGCAGGCTAGTTTTACTCTAAATGAAGAATTTAATTCTGAATATAATTAAAGAATATAGGGTCATTCCATACTATTTCAACAAAGGTTGTGCTGTGCCATTTTTTATATTTTTGCACAAGTATTTGTACATGTTTAGAGAGTTCAAAACCAATTTTAGGAAAGAAAAATTTCTTACCGTGTGGCAGAGAGGTCCCCGAAATGGCGCTTTATATATGTACATTTTTTGTGATTACAAGCATTTGTGCAAAATGCTATATTTTTCCTCCTAAGCAAATCCAACCTTCAGCAAATTAAAAATTTAAAAAAAAATTTAAATTCAGAATAAAGTACTGATAATTTTGGTTTAACTTTATTTCATCATTTGATATATTTTTGAAAATTTGATGGTAGTCAAAATTTACCATTGAAATTCGCATTTTCTCATTTTCCGAGCCTGTTTTTCACTAGGAAGGAGACAATACACTCAAACCAAATTTATTTTGCAAGTACTGTAGTAACAGTAGATTTTACGTGAGGGGAGAAAACTGGAGTGTTTTGAACCCTTTTAAAAATTTTTCACTGGTGAAAGTGGGCGTTTTAAAAAAATTCAGATTTTTCAAAAGCTGTATCTCCAGTAGGGTTCACAGTAAAAATCTGAAATTTATTTTACTGAGGCTTCTATTAGATAGCAACACCATAATAAAGTTTGATCACTTTGTTTTGTATAGTAACAAAAATATTTGAGTTCAATGTTGTGACTAAAATCAGTATATTTCTATTTGCTTTGACAGTAATTTTTATGTTGTTTTTGTTGTTGAGACCCAGACCGTCTGACCTACCAGAAAGGTGTAAGGTAACCGAGTAATTTTTATGTATATATACAAGAAAATTATCATTATAGTTACAAGAAATGCATTAAATGTTACTTGCTTACATTTTGTAAACAATTGAACAAACAAAAATTACATGTATATACAAAAAAAAACATTAAAAATTATCATTATAGTTACAAGAAATGCATGTTACTTGCTACTTAGGCCTACATGTTGTAAACAATTGAACAAACAAACAAAAATTATACCACTTAGCAAGTTTTTTTAGCTTGTTTCCTTTTATCTTATGTTGCAAAAGTTCCTTAAGCTCATTGTACAACCTGGGTTCAATATTCCATGTTTGTCCAGTAGCAGTTGACAACTCTGAAGGAGTAAGAACATGTAAGACATTGTCATATGGCATCCAAACAGTGTCTGCTTAGATTTTTCAAATGATGTTGGACCCGGATGTCCCACCGGATGGAAGAAATGGACTTTGCAGTCCTCCTCTGATTGCTGCACCTCAATAACTTGTGCAAGTCACTGATGAGAATCATAAATGCATGCAATGTAATCCCTTTCTTAAAGTTCAAGAGATCTGTTGAACTTTGGTGATATTTATTTCTTCAACGTGGTGATGTTTGGTGATGTTTATTTCTTGTGAATTGAATCTTTTTTGTTTTGTTTCCTTTTGACCATCTGTATTCCTAATAGAAACACAGTCTTTTGCACCAGGGCACATCCTACTGTTTTCATCACTTTTGTAAAAATCTACAACTTTATTCATCATTTCCTCTGGAAAATTTCTGGATTTCCTTTGTTCTATATTAGGAAGAATGCCATAAGCTCTTAACTATTGCCTGTGTGTTTCTTACTAAGTACTGACTTGCACCAAATTCATGACATGTTTTTACTACTGATGAGGACTCAGGCACTAAACTTCATATTTTTACTTTCTTTGAAACTTAAACTTCCTTTAAATTTTGCTTTTAGCTTTTTTAAGAGAATAGTGCATTCATCTTCCTTCAGATCAGCTTCGTTATTTCCGAAAGACTCCTTCAAACTTACATCATCAAAACTTGCACTTAGTTTATTTTTCATTGCTGATGTAACCTTTTCTACTTTTTTCTTTTTTAAAGCTTTTGCTCTTTGTTTAATGTTAAGCTTCTGAACTTTAACAGGTTAAACTCCCAGAGCTGCATATGCAACATTGATGTTATCTAATGACTATTTAAACTGCTAAATAAATATCTAAATTCAAATTACAGTGCAGTATAGTAGTACATGAAAATTTATTTTGAAACAAAAAACTTACAATGATTTAAATGGAAGCTTCATCTGGCGTAAATTGGTCATCCTTTATCGTGGAGCTCTGTCACAAAGTTTTTTTAAAAGCATTAGTTCAGAGGAATCACACTGTCCTTGTTGTTCCAACCAAGCAAGGCCTTTTGAAAAACAGTCAAAAGCATCATTGTTACTAATCTTTACTTGGGAATCATTCTCGCCTTCATCATCATCTTCTTCTTCGTCTTCTTTTGGAGACTATCGGACTTCTGCGATAATTTCCTCACCATTAAGCAGCTGGAAGCCTGCATCTTCCATGTCACAAATCAACCAATCTGTGATTTCTTTGATCCCACAGTTTTCAAAACCTGGCATCGTGCTAAAAATGTCTGAAAATTCAGTAACACCATCTTTCGCAATGTCTCTTAACATTTTCATCTGCACCAGTTGAAAAATTCGGCAAAAGTTTTCTCCAACTTCGTCTTAGTGTTAATTGCGGCATACATTCCCATGCTTCACTGATCATATAAATGCAGCCTTTAATGTTGACAGATTCCCAAAACTCTAGTATTGAAACTGTAGATGCAGATTCTCCTTCAAAAAGTAATTTTCTTATTAATTTCTTTCGGAAACACCGTTTTAAAGACTCCAAAATGCCTTGATTCATAGGTTGCAGCACAGACTTTGTATTCGTAAACAAAAAAAGTCAGGAAACCGACGTCGGTTAACGGAGCGTTCCAATTAAACAAGGGTCGGATAATCAAGGTTCTACTGTGTATATATATATATGTATATAAGCTGACGCGCGGTGGCCGAACAGTCAAAGGCAAGACTGCAGATTTTACATCTTGAAGAAGGGAACCATATTGAGCTGCATTCCCTGCATCGATAAGGTCCTTGTGATATGAATGTTTGGTACGTTCGAATAAAATGTGTTACAAATATGTATTTTGTGTCTTTTCAGCATATTTTCTGTTGTACAGCGCCATCTATCGGTGTTTCTGGAACTAATTTCTTTTTTCGCGTAATCCCTTTCCTCATGTCTTGAATAGTAGATTCAACAATTTTGGAGCCTTTACACTGAGTAGTTCGATGTATAGAGAGCTCAGAGTAGGGGTGTTTTAATTCTGACCACCCCGTATATTGTTTCAACTTGTACACTCTTGCACTAAACAAGATTGTACAAGGTGAGACATTCCATGAACTCGGCTGCTTTAGCAGTTGTGTAGTATGTTTCTTATATATATTTTCTTGGTCTTTAACACTTTCATTTGGTTTTAATTACAACAAATAAAAAAGAAAATATATTCATGCTTCATTAGTTATAAAAAAAGGTTATAATTGTCCTTAAAAAAAAAAAAACAGATTTTGTTCACAATTTTGAACTTAAATATTTTTGTTACTATGCAAAACAAAGTGATCAAATTTTATTATGGTGTTTCTACCTAATAGAAGCCTCAGTAATATAAATTTCAGATTTTTACTGTGAACCCCACTGGAGATACAGTTTTTGAAAAATCTGAATTTTTTTAAAACAACCACTTTCACCAGTGAAAAAAATTTTGGAAGGGTTCAAAACACCCCAGTTTTTTCCCCACAGGTAAAATCTACTGTTACTATTATAGTACTTGCAAAATAAATTTAGTTTGAGTGTATTGTCCCCTTCCTAGTGAAAACAGGCTCGGAAAATGAGAAAATGCAAATTGCAATGGTAAATTTTGACTACCATTAAATTTTCAAAAATATATCAAATGATGAAACAAAGGTGAACCGAAATTATCAGTACTTTATTCTGAGTAAAAGGTTTTTTAAATCTTTTAATTTACTCAATTAGGAGGAAAGTTACACAATTTTGCGCAAATGCTTGTAATCACAAAAATGTACATGTTTAAAGTGCCATCAGGGGACCTCTGCCACACGGTAAGAAATTTTTTTTCTTCTAAAAATGGTTTTGAACTCTCTAAACATGTATAAATACATGTGCAAAATATTAAAAATATTAAAAATGGTGCAACAACCAATTTAAAAAAAAAATTGTTGAAATAGCATGGAATGACCCTATAACAAGATATCTGAATATCATTAAAATTTTTTACAATGAAATTAATTGATCAATATTGACAGAAAAATATAGCATTATGCAAAACAAATATTTTAAAGAGATTATTTAGTTTTATAGCTATCATTTGCTAAATATGCCAAGTGCAGTTTAATGTACTCCAGTACCAAATAATTGAGATATATTTTTTTTTGTTTTGCTTTATTTTCTTTTTAGCCGAGAGACAGGAGAAAGTACGAGAATCCTTCACCACCCCCTGGCTATGAGAGTCCTGATTCAGAAATAAGGTATAAAGAGCCATTTCAAATGATAGATGGTGTGTGCTGTCAATTCCTTGGCCTTATAATTGAATCGGTAAGTTATTAACACTACATTTCCATTTTTTCACTGATTTTCAGATTAAGGGTTATATTCAAGCATATGCAGATCTAGGTTTTTAGTGTTAGGGGTGCTGAATAGCTCCTCACTGTTTCAAACCAAAATCACTTAAAAACCAGCTAATTTGATCTACCTAATTAACATTGTAAAGTAATATCATATTGGAGTGTTAAAATTTGATGGGGTTCTTGAGCCTGTTTTCTGAAATCATGTGTTCACAAATTGGCATTCTCATCGAATTAAGAAAATCATCTGATTCTGACATAATCTATCTATACCAATAAAAGAAAATGTGTCTGTGTCATATGTAGCGGAAAATCCGAACTATCAACAGCCAAGAAATTTGGTATAGAGCTACTTCAGCTGCCGTGATGATGCACCGTAACAAGATTTAAAAAAAAATTAAATTGGTTTAAAAATTATAAAAGTATAAAGCCAAAATTTTCAAATCAATTTAGTCCGACAGCTGATTCTTTAGAAAATTCCAGACTCCAGTAAATTTCAAAGACCTTTGGTGTAAGAAGGACTAGGTTTTAAAAAATTGACTTCCTGGGTTTTAGCAATATTAATTTGATTTTTTTTAAATGTGCAATAGTCTTAAAATTATAAATATTGCTCATGAAAATCTCTTCGATTGCACAAAAATCTTTGGACATAGCATTTAATTCTCTAATTTTACTTTTCCCCATTTACTCCACAGAAATAAAGCAGGCAAAAAAAAATGTTTTTATCAATAAGCGACTACTTTAATGTCTAGACTGGGGTAATGAACCTGCAGGGTGAATACATTTTTAGGTATGCATATTATGCTTGTTGTACAGGCATATCCGGATTGCATATGTCGATTGAATGTGCCTGCACAATGAGTTACAGCATGTTTAGGTTCTTATTTAGAATGCATTATGCTCGCATAGTGAGTGAGAAGCAGCTGTTTGTGTGCTCGTGCAACTGGTGACTATGCTATCGACAGCTATTGCAAACTCAAAGTTTTTAAAAAAAGCTATCAAACTGGTTGCCAACTGCAGTTAGTCTTTAATAATACAGGGTCTGTGTGTACTCTGGAAAACTTGGAATTTGCAGGGAATTTAAAAGTGGACTAAAATGTCAGGAAATGCAGGGAAAATCAGAGAATTTTCAACTTGTCGGTCTGCTCTGACTAAAATAAGAAAAACGGAAAAATAAATAAAAAGTACAAAAGTAGTTTATATAGTATTATATCTAAGAACTTCAAGCCAAAACCAATTTCAGGGATTACACTATCCATAAAAACTCCTTATCCTTAAATCCTTAAATTCACATTTCGTTTTTAAGGACCCCATAAAACTCTTTAATTTTGCCAAATTCTCCTTAAAAACTGTTTAAAATTTTTGTTATTCCAATTCCGAAATGCAAGAAAAAACTGGTCTGATGGTTCGAAATCAGCACTGTGAGGAATATCAAAATAGAGATTGATTGAAGTGAAACACACCCTCTCATCTTACCTGTAAAAATAAATAAAAATAAAGTAGAAAAAGATTGAAAGATTGTTGATTAGTGTAGTGCACATTTCTTACTATCTGATAAATTATTTTAAGTTTCTCTTTCTTTACAAAGGCAGAATTTTACTAAATTATTTTGTGTTTGGTGTCTATTTGGGGTAAAAAGTTCTGAAAATTTGAAGGATTTTTGCTTTAAAACCAATATTTCCAAATATTATTATTCGCACTAGAATTCCATTAGGTTCCTTATTAGCAAGTACGATGTTTTCACCAAGTGTTTATGTTGAGTCAGACAAAAAACACTGAAAGAGAGTGAGAGTTATGTCTGTGGTTAGTGGTCTTTGTTAGGGATTAAAGAGGTCAAGCATCTTAATCAGATTGAAATATATAGATATTTTTCGAATATGATGTTTATTTTTGAACATTTGCCTGATATAGTTTAAATTTGAGTATATAACTTTCAATCGTAATCTCTTTTATTCCAATTTAATTTCTCACTAAGCATGTCAGAACCAATAAAATATAAATTCAGAAACAAGTCTAATGTTAAAGGTAAGTATTTGTTTAACAATAAAGTCTGATGTGGGGCAGCTCATGTCTTTCTCTACAAACACAATTTTTTTCATATGCAGAGCTCCTGCTTATGTGCATTATATGCATAAATTATTTCAATATCTTTAAAGTGACTCATTTCAAATATTATCATCAGGTTATTTTTATAGTACACCACTATGAATGAATAAATATTTTACTATAATTTATTTTGTATTGAGATGTATTACTGAAAGTCCATAAGCATATTTTTCTATCCATCTTCATCCTTTAATTATTACACAGTAGGTAGACTAAACTTGCTTATTTTCATATTTTGGTTAATTTTAAAGAAATACTGTGCATAATTAACTAAATATTATTAGAGATAGTGGAAGTAAGATGATTCTTATAGTTAACATTTCCATGCACTACTTTGGATCTATAGGCTTTTTTCTTAATTATTATTATTATGCTGAGTTTGTTTTTAAGCAAACCATTTCACCCATTCTTAATGGCTAGTAGCCACTAACTGTGACATCTACATAAAAGTTCAGAATATCAAAACTGTTTCAATCTTAAACAAAAAAAAACTAAATTGGTGCACATTTTGAGAGCTAAAATAATGAAAGTTTTTTGAAATTTCTTTGTATTGTTACACCTAATTGGAATTTTCTTCAAATTTTTCATTGATTTGGAAGGATCAATGAAAAATCGAATGAGACCAAATCGGATTGAATGAGACCAAAGATGGATCAAATGGGACCAAAAGCAATATTCAGGCTCAAGTGAAAGTACTCGGATCATTTTGAAAAATTGTTTTGAATTGTTTAATTATTTCTTTTCATCATCGCCCCTAATTCGAATTTTTCGAAGTACCCTTTAATTCACATACAAGATGAGACCAAAACCAAGATCCTAACTAGAGTGTAAGTGCTCGATAATGAGGTAAAGAGGTTTCAATTTTTTCATTATTCCTTTGCACTATCACTCCTATTTCAACATTTTGGAATTTTTGTTTTTCCCTAGTCTTGAAACTGAGATGGATTGGATCATATCAAAGCCAAGATTCTAGCTATAGTGGGAGTACTTGATAATTTTGATCCATCATCCACACTCATTCAGTCAGTCAATTCAGTGTATATTATATAGACTAGCCGCCTTCGGCGACTAGACTGTTTGCTACCCTTGAAAATTCTGACCGTGGCAATCTCGCTGGCGCCATAACCCCGTGTAGTTGTTGTTGAGACCCAGACCATCTGACCTACCAGAAAGGTGTAAGGTAACTATTTGGACTGCCAGGAAGTGCCACCAATTTAGATCGAAACCCAGTGGTGGAGGCATCCACAGGGACCTTCCCCTCCTTCCCCTACCATCAACCTCTCGGAAGGACTTACGGACCCACATGTTTAACGTGATCGTACTTCATGTGAACACGACTGCAGTTTTGGCAGTGGCGGGAATCGAACCTGGACCTACCAAGTGCAATTCCCGTGCGATAACCACTGGGCTACTGCACCCTCAACCCCGTGGAGTTAACAAAGTTTGATTTAGTTTAATGACGTTAAAACTAATAATGAAATTTTAAGGCACTGTGACAATCTCTATAACTTTAATTTCTTCAGTGTTTAAGTTTTTTCATTGTGGTCCCAATCACCATCCGATGTAAACAATACATCACTACAATTCAATCCAGCGTAATGAGCCACAAACCTTATAAGAAGCAAACACTAATTCGGTTTTTAATTGTCTCTAAGCAAAAAACCGTACAAAAAGCAAACACTTATTTGGTTTTTAATTGTCCCTCGGCCAAAAACCATATTAAAAGCAATCACTGACAATATTGATGAATATCCTCATCAGGATATTCGCATAGGTATCAAGAGCATGGCCCAAATATATCAGCTAGATACCACCAAACACTAATTCGGTTTTTAATTGTCCCTAGGCCCAAAACCGTCACCATAGCAATACCGTACGTCTGCGCGTGCATGTGGGTGAAAAATTGAACTACTTTCTCCGTTTCGCTGAGAAATTGAAAATCATGACTTCCATAAAATCCGGATCCTGCGGCTATTTTTTACTATTTCTTGACCAGATTGGGCTTGTAAGAATGCCTGTGAACTTTGAGCTTTCTATAAATGTAAATTATTAGTCGAAATTGTCGGTACTTTTCCTGACACTAGGATTTAAAAACGAAAGTTTGTTTTGAGCCGAAAGTGACTTTTGTTTTAAAATCTTTAAAAAATATTAGAATTTGTCTCTGAGATTTGAAATTGATATATTTTTATTCGCAATTCTCTTCTTTCTGGTCGTGTAATTTGTTTTTTTTCTATGACGTTTGGATGTTGGAGAAAAAGGGCAAAAAACGGTCAAAATTGCATAAAACATTAAATAACAAAAAAAAAAAAAAAATCTTTTTTTGAAAATTGGTTTTCACGAGTCACCCCCCCCCCCCCCCCCCCCCCCCCCCCGGATCTCCTTGCCAAATTTCATAGCTCTGTGACACACGGTCGCTGAACCTATAGTGTATAAGACAGACACACAGACATTGCCTTTTATTATTTAAGATATATTTCATAAATGTATAACCTGTTAAACAATAAATAAAAAGTAAAAATTAGTTAATTAAGATGTGCTTATTCTTGCAGAATTTTAATTAACCCTTTAACTGCTGGTGTGGTTTATAAACCACATACTAAAATTATAGCCAGACGCGGGTGTGGTTTATAAACCATATACTAAAATTATAGCCAGACGCGGGTGTGGTTTATAAATGACTTAATTGTTAATTACTTAACTTGTTAATTTTTGCTAATATCAAATAGTGGCAGCGGCTTATATACAACTAAATTTTAAAAACATGTTACAATTTAAAAATAAAGCTACAGCCAATTACTTTTTTATCAATAAATACAATAAAATAAATCTTTTTTTCTTATCGTTGATTACAAAATGCATACTTTGTCGGCATGCTTTTTTTTTTTATCCTATTTTTGTCCTAGTACAAGATAAAAGTTTAGTTTCATTTTGACTGCAAAAAGTTTTGGAGTGTCTTTCACGGCTAAATTTTTGTAAGTTTACCCTAATATGGATAAGCCTTCTACTTATTCCAGTTCCTCAAGAAAATGGGACAATGTTGACGAATATAGTGATGAACTATTTGAGAGTAATAGTAATAATGATTCTTCGTCTAAGTCGAGCGATTTAGAGACAAACAATAGTAATGAAGAAATTGCTGCTGCTGATTTACTCTGGGGTCATTGTGACGAGTTTCATACTAAAAATTATAACTTTGATTCTGGACAGTCTGGAATAACAGATTATTTTGATATAAACATAGAGGCTGAAGAATACGAATACTTTTCTAAATACTTTGATGAACAACTTATGACAATTATTGTCTCAGAAACCAATAAATATTTTGAATACTGTGATGATGAACAGCCATATTCTAGGAGAAAAAAGGGGCATAATATTACCGTTGCAGAAATGTATACGTTTCTGGATTTTATCTTGTTGATGCCTCACGTGAAGAAACATAACATTCAGGATTACTGGTCTACAGATTCGATGATCACAACGTTGTTTTTTTCCAAATATATGACAAGAGATAGATTTGTCCAGTTGCTGCGTTATATTCATTTGGCCGATAATGATAATCCGTCGGACAATGCAAACAGTGATGGATTGTGGAAAGTTAGAAATGTGTTCGACATTATAAACAACAAGTTTCTATTATTTTTTTATCCAATGCAAAAATTTGTTATAGATGAATCGATAGTTTTGTTCAAAGAGCGACTCCTATTCAATCAGTTCATACCATCAAAACGATACCGTTTTGGCATCAAAATGTATACAGGGTGATCGGAAAATGTGTGGCCAAATTTTAAAGGGGGTTAGAGGGGACGAATATAAAAGGATTTCCAGTACAATGCGTGTCCGGAAACACCGCGTGAAGGTTGTAGAGGTCGCTGTGTAGGGCAGTCGAAATAAGTCGGCAATGCGGGATTGGTCGAGGTGAACCTGTTCCCTGGCTGCTATGATCACTAGATCTGTCCTACTTGGATTTCATTCTGTGGGGCCACTTGAAAAGCATCATCTAAGATACCCCTGTGGACTCCGCCGACGATCTCGTCACCAGATTGGCTGTTGCTGCTGGAGATGTGCAGGACATGGCTGGTGTTTTTGTTAAGGTACGCAGTTCTATGTTGTTGTTGAAACCCAGACCGTCCGACCTACCAGAAAGGTGTAAGGTAACAGTTTGGACGGTCAGGAAGTGCCACCCAATTTAGACCGGAACCCAGTGGGGGAGGCATCCACAGGGACCGTACCCTCCTTCCCCTACCACCAACCTCTCGGAAGGACTTTTGGACCCACATGTTTAACGTGATCGTACTCCGCATTAACATGGTGGCAGTTTTGACAGTGGCTGGAATCGAACCTGGGCCTACCGAGTGCAACTCCAGCGCGCTAACCAATGGGCTACCGCACCCACGTAGTTCTATGTGGCGGCGATGTGAAGCTTGTATTATGGTTGGTGGTCGCTCTTTTTAGCATTTGCTGTGACACGTTGATTTAATAAAGGGCTTGTTATATTTGTTTGTGTCTCTTTCCTTTTACCTTTCCACTTTCTTTACTCTCCAGGACTTTTACGCGGCGTTTCCGGACACGCATTGTGTTGGAAATAATCAATACATCGCGATTCACGTTCCCGTGAACGGGCGTTTATGCAAATTTAATATGAACGACTCTTCCCGTTCACTGGCGTGAACCGTGACGTTTTTCAACATGAGGTTTCATGCAAATCAGTTCTCAATGCGTACGCATCTGATTTGCATATCCGGGGGCGTTTCCGGTACTGTCCATTCTCGGATATATAGGGCAGAGGTTTCTTGAAGCAAGCAGATCGATCGAGTGATCGATAGATCAGATCCAGACATCTTGAGACGATCGAGATAGACACTGATGGTCTGATGCAGGCAGACAGAAATGTTTTTGACAGAAGCACTGCGGAATATCGTTTGACGACGGTTAATAGTCGAAACGGATGCAGATGTGGTCAGTTTGGACCAGCATGTATTGAACGTTAAATTTACTTACAAACGTTCGGAAGCCGCTTTAAATATTTTCCTGATGTTCTATCCTTTGGTTTCCCTTTGCCAAGTGTGATACATTCAATGGTGGCTGAAATACACGCAAGTGATAGAGGTAGTATAGTAACTTACTACCAAATGCTTCAAGGAATCTCTTGTCTAGTCATTTACAACTGCAAACCTTTTTGTACATAGTATATTTTGATGTTTTACGGCATGGAAAATTACCAGGTACGTGTAATATGCCTAGTTGTGTTTTTCACCAAATAAAGTGAACAAAGTTTTTCTTTAAAACTGGACTTGTGTACTTTCATGACCCAGCCAACACTTATTGACTCTGACAGTGCGTGCTTTGCTATCTTCAAATTTTTTAAATTTCGTCAATATCTGACAGACGGTTATGGGCCAGTTTAACGCCCAATAGAGTCATAAGTGTAAGTATTTTTAAAGAAATCGTTCCAGTGTTCAGATGGGGGCCGCACCTGGCACCATTTTGAAGTTCGTGTGAATAACGAAACGCAACAGTGTAAACGTAAACATTGTACAAAAGAACTTTTACTTCTGCTTCTTCAAAACTACGAGTGGCCATGGAGGCAAGTAGAATGGAGTTGCTGACGCGGGACAACTACGTCACCTGGCGTACCGACATCTCATTCGTCCTCAAGGGAGAAGGATGTTTCGGACATGTAGATGGAAGTGTTAAGCCTTTAGAAGAAGATGCCAGTCGTCGCGACTACGATGATTTTTATCGCCGGAAAGACCGAGCATTAGCCATCATCTATCAAAGTTTATCCTCGGAATACAAGGAGTTGATAAACGTCACCGACGAACCTAGTCAAGTATGGAATACCTTGAAAGAACATTTTCAAGCGCCTTCCAGAGCCAACCTGGTGAGATTACTAGACGAATTCTTCGACATCCGGCCGGAGCCAGACGAGCCTGTTGACATTTTTTGCTCAAGACTGTGGAAGGCCGTGACGAGGCTTAAAGACGCGAAACACCCCATTGAAAACCTATATGTTGCATTCCAAGCAATACGATATCTTCCGGAAGAATTCCGCGGCATCGTTCAACTTATATACCGATGGAATGACTCGGACTTCAAGCTCAGCAAAATACAGGCAGAGCTAGCAGCGGAGGAGAGCCGGCTTCGGCAGCAAGCAAGCGACTTTTCCAAAACTGTGAGTTTAAATTCTGCATATCTTACTTCTAAGAAATGTGTAAATAGTGTAAAAGTGTCTAAATTTAAATTTCCAAATGTATCTCATAAAGTGTCTAATGTAAATACTTCTAGTAATATTGTAAATAGTTCTAAAAGTAAAAATAAGTGTTTTATGTGTAACAAACTAGGTCATACTAAATTTAATTGTCCTAGAAATAATGGATCTAGCATTGTGGAATTTCTTGGGTCTCCACAGATTGAGGCTAATACTGTAATCGATCCTAGCGATAGACTCAGCTGGGTAGTAGACACCGCTGCTACGCGGCATTTCTGTAATAACATTAAGTTATTTTCAAAATTTAATGAGTGCAAAGGCACTTCAATGTCGCTAGCAGTAGGGGATGTCGAAAGTCCAGTTGAGGCTATCGGGACGGTGGAAATGTATGTCCAATTTAAGGATAAGCAAAGTATTATCAAATTGGAGAATGTTATGTATTCTCCTAAACTTAGGAGAAATTTATTAGCTGCATCTGTTCTTGAGGAACAAAATTTTAGTTTTAATGGAGCTAATGGCGTTCTATGGTTTTTTACACCTAAAGGGGAGAAATTCTTTTATGCAAAAAGAAAGGATGGGTTGTATTTTTTAAAACCTAAGTATAGTACCCAGGAACAACATAACTTAGAAACCCGTCAATCTAAAGATAGGGATCGAGATGGAGACAAGAAACACAAAAAGGATAAGAAATCCAAGGATAGGGATCCTAGTGCTTCCAGAAAAACACCTAAAGTAAGAATAGCACCTAATCTTAAAGAAACTAAATTTAAATCTGACAAAACAAAAACTAAGCAGAATAAAAATGTGAATAGTTCAATATCTAAGCCTAGCAGTTCAGTAACTGAACTTAATAGTACAAACTGTCTTTGGCATAAACGATATTGCCACATAAACGCTGAATATCTCCTCCAAACCAGCAAAGTTTCTGCTGTAAACGGACTTCCTAGGCTTAAATATAAAAAATTAAATTGTAAATCGTGTAAATTGGCTAAGTCTAGGAGAGTATCGTATAAACCCACCGGTAGGATAAGGTCCACTAAACCATTGCAATTGTTACACATGGATGTGTGTGGTCCCTTACCCACAGCCTCATATGGTGGGAACAAGTATGTCTTAACTATAACAGATGATTATAGTAGAAAAGTTTTTGTTTACCTCATGAAACAGAAGTCAGAAGTATTTTCACATTTTAAAGAGTTTCAGGCCAGAGAAGAAAGGCAGTTAGGTACTAAAATTCTATGTATCCGGACGGATAATGGAATGGAATTCTGCCATGATAAGTTCAAAAATTACCTGAAGGATATCGGTATTAAGGCTGAGAGGACTAACACATATACCCCACAGCAAAATGGAGTATCAGAGCGATTTAATTTAACCGCGTTTGACTGTGTTAGAGCCATGTTGAACGACAGCAAATTGCATGACAGATTCTGGGCGGAAGCAATATTGTGTTTTGCATACACTAAAAATCGAATATGTCACAAATTTAAGACAAAAACTCCACATGAACTCTACAGTGGTAGAAAACCTTCAGTCAAACATCTTAGAACCTTTGGTTGTAGAGCATATGTAGGCAAACCCAGTCAGCTCAGAAAAAAGTTAGACATGAAAGCTACAGAAGGGGTGATGGTAGGCTATGCTACTAAAACTAAAGGATATAGGATATTTTTGTCAAGAGAGAAACGAACAATTGAGACCTGCAATGTGAGGTTTGATGAGGGTGATGTAGTGGAAGGCATCCTGGACCCAATTTGTCCCAGAAATATCTCCTTAGGGATATCAAGAGATAACCTTTCAGAATACTCCGACGGGGAATATCCGAGAGAGCAGTCTGATGGGGGGGGGCAGGAGAGAGTGATGACACTGGTGACGATCCGTCTGAATCCAGTGAGGAAACGGACTCTCCTGCTGACTCCAGTATGACTCCTTGCTCGGATATTGCTTGGCAGCGAAAGACGGTTCCAAAACCCGATGGGAGTAGAACCGATGTGTATTATTACGCTCAAGGAGATAATAAAAGGCTGAGGTCGCACAATGATGTTAAGAAATATTGTGAGAAAAGGAATATACAATTTGATCAGCAACTGTTTAATTTTCGGGAAAATAAAGGTCTTAAAAGGGTCAGAGGCAGACCAGAAGCAAGCAATATTGAAATAAATATACCAAAAGGGTACAACGCTGCTATTAGATCCTCCCAGTCCGAAAAATGGTGTAAAGCTATGGATGAAGAAATGGCCGTAATGCAAGAGAGGGGTGTCTGGGAACTAGTTCCTGCATCCACCTCACAAAAGCATATAGGCAGTAGATGGGTCTACACTATTAAGAAAGACGAGAAAGGGAAAATCAAGAGGTTTAAAGCTCGTTTGGTAGCCCAGGGGTATGGTCAGCAAAAGGGAGAATCATACGATGAAGTTTTTAGCCCTGTTGTTAACTTCAACTTAATTAGAGCATTCTTCTCAATTTTCGTATGCATGCTTGGCTGGATGCATTTCCAATTAGATATCAAATCTGCCTATCTCTATGCGAAATTGAATCAAAAAGTATATATGAAACAGCCTCAAGGTTATGTCAATCAGGAACAGCCTGATTATGTTTGTTTGTTGAAGAAAGCCATTTACGGTCTTCATCAAAGTGGAAGAGAATGGTTTAATGAACTTGACACCAAATTAAAAGAATTAAATTTTTTTAAAACTTCAATGGGGTAATTGTGCCTATATTTACAATAGCAAAGTTCTTATGCTAGTTTATGTGGATGACATAATTCTCTTTTCAAAGTATCAAAGGGACATAGACCACATTGTTTCGTTACTTAGCATAGAATTTGATATCAAGGTATTAGGAAAAATTAGAAAACTGTTAGGCGTGGAATTTAAAGAGTGTGACAATAAATTTTTTATACATCAAAGTCAGTATATAGATAAAGTATGTCAAATGTTTCAACAGTATAAATATCCAGTTACTTCACTTCCCATTTCTAAAGGGAATATTCTAAGTAAAATAGATTGTCCAAAGACAAGTGAAGAAATAAAGCAAATGCAAAGTTTTCCTTACAGGAGCTTAATTGGGTGTTTGGCTTTTATATCTAGTAGGACTAGACCTGATATTTGTTACGCCATCAATATATTATCTCAATTTCAAGAAAACCCTGGAATTAAGCATTGGGATGCATTGTTAAGACTTTTAGGATATGTTGAAAAGACTAAAAACTATATGTTGAATTTATCTAACATTCAGGAGTTAAAATTGAATTGTTATTCAGATTCTGACTTTGCTGCAAACAGAGATGACCGTGTTTCACTTGGAGGCATGATACTCTTTATTGATAATGTACCTATTTCTTGGCGTACCTTTAAACATAAGTGTGTCAGCTTGTCAACCATGGAAGCTGAATACGTATCACTAACAGAAGCCGCTAAGGAAATGGTATGGGTACAAAACATAATTGAAGAATGTCATTTACTTGGGTTAAATTTTAATAAAAGTAACAGTGTTATTTTTAGCGACAACCAAGCAGCCATTAATTTTTTTAACTCTCCAATTGAAAACAATAGAACTAAGCATATTGATGTTAGATATCATTTCCTAAGAAATTTAATAGTCAATGAATCTTTTAATGTTAAATTTGTAAATAGTAAAGATAACTTAGCAGATCACTTTACTAAACCAATGACTAAGGAAATAATACTTAAATTTTGTAATAAAATTTTTAAAAACTAAATCAAACTTTTTGAGATTAAATGTTTAGTCTAAAGAAAATTTTAAATACTAAATTGAATTTACAACTTGGGAATTTTTTAAAGATGTCATATATATACATTATTGTTTATCTTAAACCTCATTGATATAAGATAGTATATCTTGAGTATAAATTTTTGTGATATTGAATCTTTTTCACTTTACACCTTTGTATATACATCTATTTTCCATGACCCACATGATGCTAAATAATAGCTTATGTGTAAAAAATTTGTATTTTTCAACTTATATAAGTAAAAAGTATGTGTTGAAAGTTTTGATAAAGGAATTTTATTATCTAATTACTTGCATCATGTATTTTTAAATATTTGGTATATCAATGCAGTCTAATAGTATTAATTATGTATACTTATATTGTGTTAATAGACTAATTTTTTTAAGCTTTTTGAATTATAGTGTTTATACTCAAATTTAAAGTAAACTTAAATTCTATGCTTATACTAAATCTTAATCTTTTAAAGTTGACTTGTTTAATATGATAATGTACTTATACTTAAATTTTGGATACTTATAATTAAATTTAAACTAAAATTTAAATTTTTGAATGCTGATACTTAAGCATTGAAGTTGTGTTGTATATAAATTTCTACTTGATGTGAAATGTTGTTGTTACAATATTGTCGACAATACTTAACTGTTTTTTTCAGATGCTATAAGTACTTATGCATTTTATTTTAAATTTAATAATGATATAATACTTTAAATTTTTCCTTCATTATATGTTTGATAGGATACTGGGGGCCTTGGTGTTTATTGATATACCTTGGTTTCTCAGAGTAAGTTTTGTTTTGCATATGCATTGAGACTTAAGGATTTGCATGAGGGGGCCGATTGTTGGAAATAATCAATACATCGCGATTCACGTTCCCGTGAACGGGCGTTTATGCAAATTTAATATGAACGACTCTTCCCGTTCACCGGCGTGAACCGTGACGTTTTTCAACATGAGGTTTCATGCAAATCAGTTCTCAATGCGTACGCATCTGATTTGCATATCCGGGGGCGTTTCCGGAACTGTCCATTCTCGGATATATAGGGCAGAGGTTTCTTGAAGCAAGCAGATCGATCGAGTGATCGATAGATCAGATCCAGACGTCTTGAGACGATCGAGATAGACACTGATGGTCTGATGCAGGCAGACAGAAATGTTTTTGACAGAAGCACTGCGGAATATCGTTTGACGACGGTTAATAGTCGAAACGGATGCAGATGTGGTCAGTTTGGACCAGCATGTATTGAACGTTAAATTTACTTACAAACGTTCGGAAGCCGCTTTAAATATTTTCCTGATGTTCTATCCTTTGGTTTCCCTTTGCCAAGTGTGATACATTCAATGGTGGCTGAAATACACGCAAGTGATAGAGGCTAACTTACTACCAAATGCTTCAAGGAATCTCTGTCTAGTCATTTACAACAGCAAACCTTTTTGTACATAGTATATTTTGATGTTTTACGGCATGGAAAATTACCAGGTACGTGTAATATGCCTAGTTGTGTTTTTCACCAAATAAAGTGAACGAAGTTTTTCTTTAAAACTGGACTTGTGTACTTTCATGACCCAGCCAACACTTATTGACTCTGACAGTGCGTGCTTTGCTATCTTCAAATTTTTTAAATTTCGTCAATATCTGACACATTGTACTGCGAATCTTTCTATATTCGTCCCCTCTAACCCCCTTTAAAATTTGGCCAAACATTTTCCGATCACCCTGTATATACTATGCGATTGCGAAACTGGAATAATTTTGAATATTCTGATACATACAGGGCAAAAAGATTTAGCTGATGAACAGTTGGGAGTAACTGGAGGTATAATAAAAATCATAATGCAAAACTATGTACAAAAGGGACATTTATTGTACACTGATAACTAGTGTACCTCCCTAAAAATAGCGTTATATTTGGATGAGCATAATACTGGTTATTGCGGCATGACGATCAAGCAAAACAGAAGACATATTCCGAAATTTCCAAGATTACAACAAGAACAAAAAATGCTTCTGCAATGCAATGATACAGTTATGGCAATGAAATGGAAAGACAAGCGCAATATACATATGATTAGCACTTTTCATAAGGGAAACTTCGAAAATAGTGAAAAAATTGAATACATAGTGAAATTTTTCTATTTTTTTGCGTTTAGAGCGATCGCCTATACTAATAGTACCCGCAGTTAAAGGGTTAATAAAAACTTTGAATGAATTTTCACTGCTATGAATCATTCAAATTGTTCAAATTGTGCATTGGTCTGCTACAAAACTTATATGAATCTTAGTTTTACCTGATACTTATTATGTTATTAATACAGCACTTGATTGTATATTGGGATTATTTAAAAAAAATGTATAATTTAAGCAGCTACGCAGGTATTGATTAATTTTTCTGGAATATATTTTTCTTTGGAAAATAATTCTGATATAAAATAGAGGGTTTGAGCGTGGAATCTATAAACTCCTTAAAATTTTTTGATATGCCATTAAAATGATATACCCTTTAAAAACTCCTTAATTTTTGTTTTCAATATTGAGTATGGACCCTGAATTTTGATGATGTAAAATTGTATGTAGACAAAATGTTGCATGTACACCCAACTCTTTTTTTATACGTTTTTTTTTTACACGAATTTGAAGTTACACGGTTCAAAAAAGTCTTCCTTTTTTGAAAAATTTATTTGATCTAACACGAGTTCAAAGTCATTGTCTTATACTTATGTACGTGATCATGAGCTGTCTAGTATAAATTGCAGTCTTTGGCACCAATGTATAAAAAAAATTGATGTTTTTACCACACTTAAAAAATTAGGCAGCACTGCACACTGCTATAATGTTATCGAATAAGGGGATTTCCCAGTAATTACTGGGGAATTCTCTTATTCGAAAACTCTTAACCTACCCATTTTGTATGACATTTACATAACATATTTCATCATTAAATCGTTTTAAGTTTATTAGCTCACAATATTTAATCAATTGTTCGTGTTATCAGCCATACATAGTGCTATCAATTGTGTATTTAAACATTACCTTAAGAAATGAAAAAAGGTATTTTTATCTAGATAAAATTTTTACCCTAGATAACATTTAACAAAATGTCAAAAGTTTCAAAGATTCGTAAAACGCAATCCATTTTTTATAAGTTTTTATACGGTTTTTAAACTAAATATAGTTCTTTATTTCATCTTACATGGTTTTCGGATAACGTGGAAAGTATCCCCAATTTTACTATAGGAAACTTATCTTTTTTTACACGAATTTCTGAGGAACGTATCTACCGTGTAAAAAAAGAGTTGGGAGTAGTTGTAACAGACCAAGAAATCGATTCAGTTTTTCAAAATTTGAAAAACATTATAAAAGCAATTACTTTTGAAAATGATACAAAATTAACTTTTTATAAGTGGTTTTATATTTAAAAGATAATGTCATTACTTACAGGATATTAACATGCACTATTCTTGTGATATTTTATACGTTTTTGATCTAAAATGGAAAAATTATAAAAAAAAAAACTGCATATATTCACTATTAAAAAAAACATGAATGGTCTCCCATTATTTAGGTGATATCATGAATGATTTTCAAGCTATTGGAAATTTCCTTTTTTTTTCTTTTCATATGGACCACAAATAAATTGAGCAAATAAAGGTCCATGAATACATTGAGCAAATCTAAATTCTTTAACACATTGAGAAAATCAAATACATTTTGGTATGATATTTTAAATCATATGCTAGCTGCTTGTTAGTTCTCGGAAAATCATGGACCAAGGGTACATCTTCAATTTTTACAATATTTTTTTCAAAAATCAAAACAAACTATGATGATTATTTAAGATTTGGGGCAATATTTGACATTATATATGTAATTTTTTAATTTAGAAGAGTATGGCATTATTAACAGCTCACGATAACAATACTTAGGTTTAAAATTGAAAAGTATATAAAAAGATAAAAATATGTTCATTATTATTAAATATAATAAATTCTTTGTAGATGCTTTCAACCGAAAATAAATGAATACCACTGATTACTATTTATAAATAACCATTTTCGAGATATTAAAAATTTCATTTTCCCAAAAGAGCAATGTATCTTTTAAAATAATCAAATGAATTACACGAAATTTGTACATTTATTTTAATAGATAACAACAGAACACCTAATGATAAGTAATAATAAGTAGAAGTAATAAGAATTCTCTGTGTTATTGTTTTCACACAATTTCGAGATTTGAACACATCAGACACAGATGTGTCAAACACATTTTTTGTACATAATTTATCTAAATGTAAAGTTTTATGACTATGCATTTCATATATTATGTCAATGTGTTACAGAATCATCCACAGACAAATTGTTTCACATTTGCTGAAACATGTTCATTAGTATGAAAATGTGCATTTCTGATAAAATTCTGAAATCGATTATTTTTAGAATTATGCAATGAAGAAGTAAAAATGGGGTGTAAAATTTCTTATTTTAGATAATTAAGTGCTGGAGTATAGAATTGAAATTACCTATTCTATAATTGAATTAAAACTTTTTTTCTCAAAAATTTTATATGTGTTATATAACTTTGCACTGAATACTCTAATGCAAGAAACAGAGAAACTGCTTAAGATGGAAGTTGCCTTAAGAAAGATGTTTAAATCCTGAGGTTGCTGTCATAAATTTCACTGCATTTTTACAAGCGCAAATTTTTTTTATCTTATCAAAATAATCTAATCAGGAAAAAAAAAATATTTTCAGTGAATTGTTATTGAGACCCAGACCGTCCGACCTACCAGAAAGGTGTAAGGTATCTGGACGGCCGGGAAGTGCCACACAATTTAGACCGGAACCCAGTGGGGGAGGCATCCACAGGGACCATACGCTCCTTTCCCTATCACCAACCTCTCGGAAGGACATAAGGACCCACATGTTTAACGTAATCGTACTTCGTGTGAACACGGCAGCAGTTTTGGCAGTGACAGGAATCGAACCCGGGCCTACCGAGTGCAACTCCCGCACGCTAACCACAGGGCTACTGCGCCCTCCGTTGAATTGTTGTGCATGAACTTAAACTAATGTTAGGCTCAAATTTTGATTTAAAACAACCCAATTTATAAAATTTAGGCCAAAAGGTACAAAGTGTTATGGAATTTTAGATTGTGCACGTTGCTCTGTGTATGGCTGATTTAATATAATTTAATTGCTCTCTATATTTTTACTTCTATTAAATATCTGATAGTATCAAAATGTAATTTCCTCTTCACATACGATATAACAAATTTTGATTTAATGAGAAAAAATAAAAATATTTTATGTCATCTGTGTTTAGGGATATTCAAAAAGTAAATTAATCAAAGCTCATAAATCAGAATATACCTCCATCAAAATTTTTCCTTTTACATATCTTGCATACTTAAAATATTGGAGTCTTCTTAAAGATTCTATTTTGTAGAAAATCAATCAGCTTGTTTTATTGTAAAAGATATAGTAATCACTAAGAGTAGGAAAGAGTAAGAAATTAACTAAGAGTAAGAGTAAGAAATTATGAAATCTCGAGAAAGACTCCAGAACAATAATGTCAGTCAATTTTTATTTGCAATTGCTTATGAAACATTCACATTTTTTATATGAATATTTAATATTTTTTTAACAGTTCTTAATCAAAATGTGCAGGATGTCAAGAATGGTACATGTTAGTGTAATGATATAAAAAAATTAAAGACAATGAATATTTAATAACAAATTAGTTAATATATTTTTGTCACCCTCATCTGATCTTGTTGAAAATCAATAGGCTTCTAAAGTTTATTCATTAAAATAATAGACCATATATCCTTATTGCCAAATTTGTTCATAAGACATGATATCTGCAAAATGGGATAGGCAACCATAGCAAAAGTATCGGTTTTGATGGAGCTGAAATGGTTTTGCGTGAATAACATCTTTCTTTGTGGCTGGTTTGTCTTGAGATCAGCTCAAAATATAAAATATTGAAAGTAGAACCACCTTTTCAAAATAGTTCGAATCGAAATATTAAAATTAGAACCACCATTTCAAATATTGAAATATCAAAATTATAGCCACTATATTTCAAAGACTAAGAACCTCATCCGAAATCCAATTATCCTTGTAGGACTTTTAAAGGATTGCAAATTACTTTTTATAGTTCTTAGTGCTTTTAGTTTTTGCTGTGCAAGCATAGCAAACAAAACAGAAAACTTTCAGTCTTCTTTAACCTGACAAGACAATGTCTTGAAAATTATATGAACTTTGTAAAAACAAATTATTAATCTAGAAACTGGATTTCCTACAGATCATATTTGTCGCTTACTGTTTATATCTATTTTTTGTGCAGTAAAACCTCATAAAAAACACTCCTCATATACGGACAGTTTAAAATTTCTTGCCAAATTTTCATTAAACTCAATGGCATTATAACCTCTGATTTACAGACACGAATGAAAATACTAGAACAAGTTACCCGACATCACCTGAATCCTAAATAAGTGCTGCTATTTAAATACTATTACTCAATTTTTAAATTGCCAAATCAGTTTCAATCCAAATCAATATAAAATGTGAAATCTTTAGTTTAAATGCAAAGAGTACAACTCCACAACATTGAGAGTTAAAAAAAAGTAGCGTACAAGGAAGATGCCTTGTATGCTATGCCATCAACACAACAATAAATACTTCCCATAAATTGCCCGATTTTCAAGGGAGGAGAAGAACCTTTACGAGGGACCAGCTTCCACCAAAGAGGCGTCTTTGGTTCCCAGGGCAATAAAAATAATTGTTTGTAATTTGTCTTCCGAAATTTGCAAGCATTGAACTGATAAAATTTCTTGTAAAGACAAAATTATTTTTTTTGTCTTTACAAGAAAAAAAAAAAGTATTCGTAGAGAGTGAGCACTGTGTCATGGTCATTTATTTGTCCAGAGGGGTCTTTTTCCCTCCCATACAGATAAGATCTTATGGGAACGCTCAGTTGTCCCAATGCAATTAACACATCAGGGTGTCTAGTCTACGGACTCTCTTTTGCAGTTCTGGAGGACATTTTGGGTAGATGCCTGACGGCAGAGTGTTGTATATCATCCTGGAAGCCGAGGGATCGTCCTTGAAAGACCTTTTGTCTAACAGAATGTTCCCAAGCAAGGTTCATGTGAATAGTAGGTCCTCTGAAAACGAAGTTGTTCAGTTTGTGTTGATGAGAAAGATCTCAGTATAAGGGAATGTAAAAAATTCTTTTATTTAGTAACAGTTTATCACTCATATAAATTCTTCAATTAATTATTTGTAATTAAGAAAATTTAGCACAAGGTATGTTTAATTTAATTCTTATATTTTTTTTCAACATTATTTTTAATTGCTGTAAAGTCTTGATATTAGAATGAACATTATTACTTTCCCTGCAATACATGGTAATGTATAGAGATAGTATTGGAATCATGCCTAAAATCGCAACTCGAGTTTTCGACGGATCTATGCATTTCGAGACCTCTAGAATACGAAAAATTTTTTTTTAGCGTGACGTCTGTCTGGCTGTATGTGGGTGTGTGTCTGTGTCCACATTTTGTATTCACTCTAACTAAAAACTAATTGACCGAATTTCATAAAATTTGGTAGGTAAGTCACTTGTGGGCGAATCTGGTGCTGATTAGTGCTGGATAAGATTCGGGATAAAGGAACCGCCTTTTTTTTTTGCGAAATGGCCCCCCAAAATCTCATGTATTCACTCTAGCTGAAATACTAATTGACCAAATGTCACGAAATTCAGTAGATATGTCGCTCGTGGGTTACCCTGTTGCTGATTAGATTTTGGTACGATTTGGAAAAAAATAATCTGTCTTTTGTTGCAAAATGGCCAGCAAAAATCGTCAAAATCTAAAATCAAAAACTGCGTATGCTCAAATATATCCATTAAATGCTTGTTTTATGCGTAATTTTTAACGATAAAAAGAGTAAGGCCAACCTCATTACATTAGCGATAGCCGTTCTCGAGATATTTTAGTTTTTTCGTATTTTCTCTATGCCATATTTGAAAATAACTCCAGTTACCAAATGAAAACGAAAATTGAATTAAAAGTGAATTAAATTTAATTAAAATAAAGAGAACGTGAATATAAGTCTGCAGGGAAGGTCATTTGCTGTCCACATCCGATTTTTTATTTTATCAGAATTTTATATAGTTTTATAAAATTATTCTTGTAAAATAGTTGTATATTTAAAATTTGTATAAAACTTTTGGATTGATTTACTCATTGAAATCATCCCAAAAACGAACTAGTAATTCAATAATATCTGAGAGTATAGTATTTCTCGAACAGATTGAAATATTCAAACACAGTATCGTCTGATTATTTTAATCGCCTAAACATAACGATTTTCAGTGAGATCGGACCTAGAGAAGGCTTTTTCAAACATTTATTCCTAAAACTAAAAAAACACAAAATAATAATGTTACCTATATATGTACAGAAATAGAGATTTAATATTGATTTTTTTTTTTCGTTTAAAAGTAAATGACATCATTTATAGGATGTACCGTCGTCCAGACATTGAATTTTTTTATCCATATTAAAAAATTAAAAAAGTTAAATGTGATATTTTTTATAAATTGGGTGGATACTTTAAGTACTTTTAACCGGAAATAACTCCACCGACTGATACCTGCACCTTGATGTGGTAGTGGAGCTTGAGTGTTCCAATGATCCTAAGAGCTATGCCGGCGGTAGCTTTTGCTACTGGTAGGGTTTTCCATGCCGGACAGGTCTAAGGTGAGGTTCACAACAAAACAAGGTATCCTGGTCCTCTAGGTTGGGGGTTGGGAGTAAGGCATACTGCCTCACCCTGTAAAATCCTCAGGGTTCCACTTCTTTTGTGGATATGGGTGTTGCAATCCCGAGGTACCTAAGTGATCTTTTCCTCCTAGCTGCAGATTGCATCAATGCTGAGCCCCTAGTAAGCATCACTTCTGCTGTATGGGCCTTAGTACCACCCTTCGGCCTCTGCCGTAAGGTATACCGTTTTGGGCTCGGGAACGGGACCATGTGGTTGTGTTGTGAAAAGGGCAAAGCGTCGTGGATCTGTAGTATTGCTTTTAAGAAATGTTTGTAGTAAACGGTTCCAGAGGCTGAGTCCCTTGGTTGCGTTGGTTGGATGGTGGGGAGTGTTTCATATCGAGAAATCCCCTTTGGATCCTTGTTGATCTCTGGGCCCAGTGCACGTTATGGCCTGCTCCTCATCATCCAGCTTTGCGAATGACTCCGGCGGTTGCACTTTTCATGTTAGAAAAGTGTGGGGAGACGGGGCCTAGCGGGGGCTCTGATCAAGCTGGAAGTAATCCGTGGTTTTTCTCATTAGTGGATACAGCATGGAGATTCTAGATGTCCCATTTCCTAGCTCTCCATGCTGCCATAGAGAAAGTGTTGAAGGATTGGTTACACTTTCGTGTGATTCCCAATCAGCCATTGAGACAGCCCCTCTGGGGTTGAATCTTGGTAAAAAGGAGGAAAACTGCAGTCTGGCTGTGGAAGGAAGTGGAGTCGCGAGCCTTGGTGACCGACACACTGAAACCATGGCTGAGACGCAGGAAGTACTCACAAAGGCACAGAGGCGCAGGAGGAGGCGCATTCCTAGGCAGCTAGACCAGAAGTTTGCAAAAGCTGGTGCTGTCAAAGAGAAGGTCGGAGGCACCAAACAACTTAGGTCGGATAGAGCCACACCCTCTCCAAGAGATCTGGTCAATAAAAAGAGATCAAGGACTGACATCCAACCTGGATCATATGCTCAGGCAGTCCACGTTATAAAAATGGCAGTTATTAAAGATTCCTTTCCTTCAAGTAAGCTGAGTAAGGAAGAGGTTGACATCATCCAGATGGAGATTCTCGGTAAAATAGATGAGATACCCACTGGTGAGCAACTTCCGAAGATCCATGGTTCTGGATTATATGCTGGAGCCTTGGTGCTTCAGTGCAATGATGCAACTACTGTGGAATGGATTAAGAAAACCTTCCACAATAACAGACAGGTTTTAGGTGAGGTACTCAAAGTCTTGAGTGCCAATGATCTACCCAAACCTGTCAAGGTGGCCTTCAAGACCAGAGATGTTTACACTAAAGAGCCGAGCGTTTTGCTGAAACGGCTGAACCGTTTCAACCCGGAGTTGAAGTCTGAGGAGTGGCGTGTTCTGCAAAACTTTGTGGAACCCCTCTCCGTAAGATGGATCTTCGAGGTGGACTCGGAGGCTGCGGATGCGATTCGCAGAGCTGACTTTGGTGCTCACACCGGTTTGGACCATGGAGTCTTCAAGATTCTTCGGGACCCAAATGAAAGGCCCAAAAGGAAGATGGAGATGGAGGTACAGCCAGAAGATCAGGCAACCTCCTCTCAGGTGAGTATCACTAATGTTGATACTATGATACCTAAACTTGTTGAACTGGAAATTGCCTTCAGCTCTGATAACATGCTGTATGCTAATCCATTTCTTTCTGATGACGAGCTGGAAAGACGCATGCAGGATTTTGAGAATGACGTGCCTGACACTGATCATTCTCATGATACTAGGAAGGCCACTCCCTCGTAGTTTTTTGCTGCCCTTGTTTCTTTCCTTTTTATGGGCTGTCTTAATGTTGTGCAAATCAACCTGCACCATAGTCGTTCTGCCTCTGCTATTCTTGGCAAGAGGTTGATAGATGGTAGGGCTGACATTGCTCTAATTCAGGAACCCTGGACCTGCAATAATAAAATTTTGGGTCTTGGGATCAAGGGCTACAATGCCTTTTATGATACATCTTGTATCAGACCTAGAGCTTGTATTATTGTTAGTAACAAACTCAATGCTCTTCACCTTGTGGAATTCCTTGATGGTGATAATGTTGCCATCAGAGTGAACTTCAAAACTAATGAGCATTTAGATGAATTCATCTTTGCTTCTGCTTATCTTCCTTATGAAGAAAGAGAAACTTTTACCACAATGTCACTACTAGTCTCATTGAGTACTGTAGTAAGCGTAAAAGATTGATCATTGGCTGTGATGCTAATGCCCACACCATACTGTGTGGGGAAGTAGTAACTGTAATAGTTGTGGCGATGATCTCTTGGAGCACATTGTCCGCTCCAACCTTTTTATGCTCAACAAGGGCAACTCGCCCACTTTTGTTACAATAAATCGACGTGAAGTCATCGACTTGAGTATATGTAACAATATTACATATGACTGTGTTTTAAACTGGGCTGTTTCAGATGATATATCTTTGTCTGATCATCGTTTAATCACCTTTTCTGTTAAAGGTCTTACAAAATTGACCATGGCAGCAGGTAGGAACCCCAAACGTACCAACTGGGTTTCTTACAGAGAAGATCTTCTTTCAAAGCTTGCAGATCATTCTGGTAAGTACTCTTCTACAGCTGAAATAGATTTGGCCATTGACCACGTGCAGCGATCCATTATCTTTTCATATTACCAGAATTGTAAGGCTACTAAAGCTGTCTCCCCAAGGTTAGTTCCTTGGTGGTCAAAAGAGCTCAGCTGCTTACGTAGCAAATGCAGAAAGCTCTTTTATAGAGCCAAAAAGAGTGGTGAATGGCAGGTCTACAAATCTGCTCTAACTACCTACAATAAGGCAATTAGAGACTCCAAGAGGAACTCCTGGAGAAACTACTGCGACGGCATCAAAGACGTTTCTGCTACTGCAAAAATGGTCAAGCTCATGTCAAAAGACAGAAATTGCAACCTAAATACTGTTAGGTTACCTAATGGTGGCTATTCTGGGACTGGGGAAGAGACCCTGGATGAAATGTTCAGGGTTCATTTTCCGGTTTCTGAATCTAATTGCCACAGCACCACTCCTGCTGCTCACCTCACTTCTACTTGTAACAGCAGTAAGTGGAGCATTGCTAAGAGTGTGGTCACTTTGGATAGAGTTAATTGGCCTTCTCTTTTAAACCTTATAAAACTCCAGGGATTGATGGCATCATTACCATCCTTCTTCAGGAGGGAATTAAGGTGCTTGCTCCCATTCTCTGCAGAATCTACAGAGCTTGTATTGCCTTTGGTCATGTACCTTCTGCCTGGAGGCATACAAGGGTAATCTTTATTCCAAAGATTGGTAAGGATAATTATTATGAGGCCAAATCCTTCAGGCCTATTAGCCTTACGTCTTTTCTTTTAAAGACTATTGAAAAGCCTATTGACAGGTATATCAGGGAAGTGACTCTGGCTTCTATGTCTCTGTCTAACTCTCAGCATGCCTATCAACTGGGTAAATCTACGGATACTGCTCTCTACAGTCTCTCCTTTATTCTGGAGAGAAACTTTAATGCCAAGGAAATTGCTCTAGCCACTTTTCTTGACATTGAGGGTGCTTTTGATAAAGTTCCTATTGACACCATCCTACATGCTCTTGATAGGAAGGGTGTTGACATGACGATCTCTTGTTGGATCAAGAACCTATTATCTAATAGGTATATCTGTGCATCTTTGCTTGGTGACAACAAGACTGTGCATGCTCTGGCAGGCTGTCCGCAGGGAGGCGTACTTTCACCAATTCTTTGGTGTTTAGTTGTAGACTCTCTTCTGGACAACTTAACTAGTTCCGGTGTATCCTGTGTTGGATATGCTGACGATGTTGTCATCATTGCCAGAGGCAAATTTAGTAACACTGTCTCTGATATGATGTCCACCGCTCTTAGGGGTGTTGAGACATGGTGCAAAAATGCTGGACTTTCTGTAAATCCGCTGAAAACAACCATGGTTGCGTTCACAAAAAAACGCATTCTTAACCTTGGAGACATTCGCTTCTTTGGTCAGAAGCTCATGTGCTCCAAGAAGGTAAAATTCTTAGGAATCTTCTTTGACATGGGTCTCAACTGGAAGAGACACCTGGAATACTGCATAACTAAAGCCAAAAGAATCTTCTGGTCTTGTAGAAATACTATTGGGAGAACCTGGGGTTTGAATCCCAAGGCTATCCATTGGATTTACTCTATGGTAATTTGTCAATTCATCATCTCCTATGGCTCCATTATTTGGTGGTCTAGAGTCAGATGTGAAACTGCTAAATTAGATTTAATTAAGCTTCAAAGGATGGTATGTACTGCGATCTCTGGTTGCATGAAAACCACTCCCACTGCAACTCTTGAACTTTTGCTCGGATTGCACCCTCTCTACATGCACATTGAAGCTGTGGGCTCTCATCTGCATGAACAGACTTAAATATCTGAAACACTGGAAGGACTATTCTAATTATATATCTTGGAGTGGTCTCAACAGTAATGTTATAAATCATCCTTATTTCCATATGCCATCTGATGGTATACAGGTCCGATATACATTTGACAAGCCCTATGTAATTCAGGTCCCTTCACGGGGTGACTGGAAGAGGACTCCCACCTACAATAAACAAAATTGCATTGTATGGTACACAGATGGCTCGAAGATTGGCACCAGTACTGGTGTTTGCTGTCTGGATGATGGCACTAACATGTCTTACCCTCTAGACAGTCATGCTACTGTCTTTCAGGCTGAGGTCTATGCTATTTTAATGTGTTGTAGAATTTGCTATGACAGAAATTATAGGAGCAACCAGATTCTTATCTGTTCTGATAGTCAAGCTGCTCTTATGATCATAGGAAACTCTACTATGACGTCTTCCCTTGTTTGGGAGTGCTATAATGCACTGTGTAATATTGCTAGCAATAATAAAGTCATAGTCTATTGGGTGCCTGGACATTCGTGCATTCCAGGAAATGAGCTGGCTGATGAATTGGCTAGGAAAGGCTCAAGTATTCCTTTTGTTGGTCCTGAGCCGGCTTTGGGTGTTCCCAATGAACTAACTAGAAGAACTGTCTATGACATCTTCAGAAAGCTTCAGTGCAAAAACTGGCGTAATATAAAGGGCCAAAGGCAGGCGAAAATTCTCAACTGCAATTTCCCTAGCATACGTCAGAAGGAATTATTCAGGCTCAGTAGAACTGGTATCAGAAGGACTGTCGGGCTCCTTACTGGAAACTGCACCCTTAAAAGACACCTTAATATTATGGGTGTCAAGAAAGATTCGCTTTGCAGAGGCTGCAAATACAGTGAAGAAACTGCCGTACACATTCTCTGTAAATGTGAGGTGTTCTCTGCTCATAGGTTCGAACACTTGGGTCAACATGTGATCGAGCCCTGGGAGTTGTATGACATTCCTGCCAAGTGCCTGCTGATTTTTGCTTTGGCTACTGGTCTCTTTTCTTAAGGACCTTCACTTGTTGGGGTAGTACAATAGACCTCTGGTCGATGTGCTGGGCTCTTCAGGAACCACCCACCTTCATGTCATTCATTCATTCGTTCAACCGGAAATAAACTGTAAATGTATTTAGGATTTATCACAAACTGCTTTTGTGTATTAGAAATTTTACTTTTCTCTCAACGAGTGTAATATTTCTCAAGAGAGTTAAATGATTTCTATATGATTAGGTATATTTATTTTAATCGGTGTCCATCACCCAATTCGCGTCATAAGGAAGTTCTAATTTTTTATTGTTTATGGATATCAAAATATATTCATTTTCTGGTAAAGTTTTGTGTTAGATACATCAGATATTTTAGTTATTGGGTCTGTGGATAATTTTTTCGTTCTCTGAGAAGTAAATAAAACAATTAAAATTTGCAGAAAAGTTGTAATTTCTTCCAAATTATCAAATAACTCATAATAGTTGTAGAAATTTTTACAACTAATGTACTGTTGAACACAAAATTAAAATAGTTAAGGGATATAGGTCTCAGATACCTGTCATACTACAAAAATTAATCATATTAGGAGATCATAGGATGCAAATAGGACTTTTATCTTCTTCGCTTGGACATTTACATACTACTAGAACAAATCAACCCATCGTTGCCCGGGTCCTAAATGAGCTTCCGCTACTTAAACAATACATGTACATATAAAACCACTCAATTTCCATATCGCTTTCAAACTGCCTCAATTTTCAACTCACTTCTCCCTTTCGTTTCACAACTGTGGAAAGGTGGCCAACGACCGTACCGTGCTGAAAACACCGGTTCTCGTTAGATCACCGAAGTCAGGCAGCATCGGGCGCAGTTAGTACTTGGGTGGGTGACCACCTGGGAACACCGCGTGTTGTTGGCTCTTTTCGGGCGCGGCAGCCCAGTGGTTAGCGCGCTATTCTCACCGCTGCCAGAACTACCACCGTGTTCATGCGGAGTACGATCACGTTAAACATGTGGGTCCGTAAGTCCTTCCGAGAGGTTGGTGGTAGGGGAAGGAGAGTACGGTCCCTGTGGATGCCTCCCCCACTGGGTTCCGGTCTAAATTGGGTGGCACTTCCCGGCCGTCCAAACAGTTACCTTACACCTTTCTGGTAGGTCGGACGGTCTGTGTCTCAACAACAACAACTGTGGAAAGCAGGAAAATAGAATAAATAAATAAAAGGAACAAAATGGAATCTTTTCTTAGGAGAGAAGACTTGATTTAAACCACACCGTGAGCTCCAAGGCTTTGACGTTCATGAGCTCAAACGTTCACCAGGGAGAAAAAAAAAGATATGTATTTCATTATTGTACCTAAAATTTTAATTTTATGCGTTTGTATGAAAATTCACGAAAACTAAAATAATGTAGTAATTTTTTTTTCTTTAGAATACGAAGATATATACACATATTTAAGTACCAAATAATCTAAAATATACACATTTTGATGTTTTTTAAATAAATAAATAAAATGCTGGTCGTTTGGCCGCTAGGCCATTAGACAGCAAATAAATAAATATAAGGAATTGTTTGTTCTATGGGTTCGGTTCGGTTCAAATATCATTGGAAAGAACGTTATTCGATCTATCCGATGGTGTAAAAATAGAAACTCTGTGGCAAAATTTTCGATCGCTAAATAACCAATTTGTGTGAAAATCGTGCTTCAATATAAAATAACTAAAAAACTAATACGAATAAAAGAAATTCGCCGAGTTGTATTTGTCCAGGTCCTGAAGTGCCTCTGTACTAAATTCCTTCGTTGTCCGCAGCTTAGATTTCCCGCTACACACTTTCTTATATTAAGTAAAATTAACTTTTTCGTACCCCTATGATAGAGACCAGTTGATTTAGAAGATCCAAACTACTATTACTTATTTTAAAAAAATCGTTTATCGCAAAAACCAGAAACTTTGCATATATGAGATTTTGATACAAAAAATTGATTACTACACGAAATCAGTGTCTTTTCTTATTTTTGTTAAAAGAGTGGCAATAGGAATAGAAGTTGATCAAATAATGATATTTTGGATAAATCTGTTTTTTTACTTTATTGATGAATATACATTTAATTTTTCGTTTCTTTAAGTGATTGCTATTTCTGCTGTGTTTTACTATTTTGTAACTAGAGAATGCAACTTTAAATTAATTAAAAAGATAAAACAAAAATTATTTTACTAAAGCTAGGTTTGCCGAAAATGCGTTGGATACCGAGGGGGGGGGGGGCACTCCCTTAATTTACATGGGGCCCACGGCACTACCTGGTTCCCTGTCCCACAATTTGATGTGGGGGGCCTGCTCATAACATGCGTACGTCCTCGGCTTAACACTTGATACTACTGCTATCCTCCTCCGACTATTGCATTCCAACCTACAATCTTTCAAAATCTCATCCTTTTTTCATCACACCTGATCTGCTAACATGGTCTCTCATACCAAGTGCCTGCAAAGACATTATTCTACATCAAAATAAATAAATATGAAATAATTGTTCTACAGATGCTTGGCAAACATCATTGGAAAGAACATTCTTCAATCTTTCCGATGGTGTCAAGATGCAAACTTGCTAAAATATCACCAAGGAACTGATTTGTGTGAATATTGCTCAAAATCAAGCTAAAACATAAAATAACTAAAAAACTGATTCAAATTAAAAAAAAAATATTGCCTAGCTGCACCTTCCTAGGTCCTAAAGTACCTGTGTACCAAATTTCATAGCTGTGCAATACTTGGATTTACCACTACAGACCACACAGACATCGTTTTTGTGCAGGATTGGTGATCACAAGTACTAGATGTCAGACCTCTCATCTATAGGAACATTAGTAACTTTGTCACTTTTTCCCTTAAATAAGTCATACAATATATTTAGCTAAGAAAATTTTATGAAAATTAATTAATTTATGATGAGTATTTTTATTGAATGTCAGCTTTTTTTAATTTTGTTAATTTGAAAATTGCTATTCAAACTTGTATAGTTGTAAATCCATTTTGATTTTGATTAGCAGTTTTGCTATTCATTTCCAAATCCCCTCAAAGAACCCTGATGTTGCTTCATTTGGGGTCATCTGCAGCTACCTACACTCAGTCAGTCAGTAGTATATAGTCAGTACCCTATTGACTGTAATTTAGGCTACTTATTTGTGAATAGTGAAAGTGATAAGGCTTGATTACTAGACACATTATTTATTTCAGGTGTTTTAATTTGTTAAATTGTGTAATTATGGACAATTGTGAAGTTTGTCAACATATTTTGAAAGTTATGTAACATGAGAAAAACAAAATTCATTTAAATAGTGGAAATATATATATACATGTATATATATAATATATATACAGAGTGTCCAGTGCTATCGGTGCCCAATGGCTATTTCCTCAACACAGAGATTTACTTCCAATTGCAAAAATGTTTTAAATTTTAAAATCTATTATCTTAGAAACAGGTTAAATCAATGTATTTCTAAAAGAAATACGAAATTTAAATTTTTATACAGCCCCCCCCCCCCCTCCCGATCCTACCAGTTATATTTAGGAAAATCATTCTCATACAATTTCATGCAAAATAAAAAAAAAAAATCATCCTTTTATGACCAAAATTTACTGAGTTATGAAGCATTAAACTTTATGTTTTAAGTCGCTTTTCCGTGCACAGAAATTTCCCATTACAGGTAACCTTTAATGGACCGTATAAATATTGAAATTCTGTATTCAAAGTATTATGTTTCGATTGCATTTGCTGACATAATATTGAGAATGAAGCAAAGCTTTTTATCGAATAGTACTATTTTGTTTAGAAGGGTATTATAGTCATGGCTCGACTAAGATCTTCTGAGGTATTTTTAAGATCTTTATTGTAAATGAGGTAACACATTATCGTAAGAGTCGTTTAAGTCAATAAAAGCATTTCTGTAAAAATTACGAAATTTAAATTTTTATACGGTAATAGACCAGTAATGAGACCAGTTGCAACATACCTGCAGACGAAAATAAAAAATTATGCACATTAAATCTAAAATAATAAAGGCATATAACACCTAAAAAATAACAGATTTGTAGAAAGTATCTGAATAAGCTGAAATGAAGTATCATGTCTGTGATACAATGCTCAGCAGATGAAAAATATTTAACATTTAATTTTCCTTCTAAAATGGCAACAGACGATAAACATTAAATTTTATACTTTGCCAGAGTTGAAAAACTGTTGTTTTGTTTATTTTGTTCCTGTTGTTCTAAAGTTTCTGATGCTGTGTTTGCTCGTAGCAAATGTGAAGTGATAAATGGAAAATGTTCAATAACAGGCAGTACACTGAAATGGTATTACTTTACGGGGAATTTCATCCAAATAAGCGAGAGGCTGCAAGGCAGTATGCTATGAAATTCCCGAATGAAAATCATCCATCTGCTAGTACTATTTTAAAAGTTGTAAAGCTCTTAAGAGAAACTGGTAGCGTTCGAAATCATTGTAGATCAACAAGAATCACGGACTTAACAATGTGCATACCTGTGGAGGATGTTCTCGGATATTCCCTCGCGCATCCACAGTGTAGTGTAAGAAGCATTAGTAAAGCATGTGGATATTCTAAATCTCAAGTGTGGAACATTTTATACACATATTGTGCATATGTGTATCTCCCGATACTGGGACAAGAATTAATGTCAGGAGACAAAGCATGTCGCTTTGACTTCTGCAATTACATTTTAAACAGACAAGACGATATTCTGTCATTTGTTAGTGACATTCTGTGGACCAACGAGTGTTAGTTTACAAGACAGGGTATTGTAAATACTCAAAGTAGTCACTATTGGTGTCTGCAAAACCTGCACATCATTAGACCGAACAGACATCAAGTGCATTGGTCGGTAAATGTTTGGTGTGGCATATGGAAAGAGACTTTAATTGGGCGATTCATTTTTGATGGCGCTTTAACATCGGAAAAGTATGCACAGATTTTACAGTGCCCAGTAACTGACTTCTCTGATGAATGTATTTCCTTATGAGATTTATCACAGATGTGGTTTCAGCATGATGGTGCGCCAGCACACAAATCACTTAAACCCTGTACTATTCTAGCCGCAACATTTGGAAATAATATTATTGGGTATGGAAGTCTTGTTGAGTGTTCCCCGCGATCACCAGACTTGAACCCCTTAGATTACTTTCTCTGGGGTTTCTTGAAAAATAAAGTCTATGAAAAAGAATCAACAAGTCCGGCAGATTTTCTAAATCGTATTTTCGTAGCATGCACATGTGTAACACTGACTATGCTGCACAAAGTACAGGAAGAATTTTCTTCACGGGTGTGTTTTTGCATTGCAGCCAAAGGAAGCCACTTCGAGCAAATATTACGATAACGCGGTTTGTAATATGATTTTCAGTTTCTGAAATGCATATATTCGCATTTTAAAATATGTTTTATTTTCTAATTCAACGAGGCTGTTCTTTTTTCCTTATGTCATTTAACACAAGTTGTATTTTTTTTTTACTTCTATTGTCAGTACAAGCTGTATTTTTGATATTTTTTTATGTGTTACAAATAATTATAACTTTAATATTGTTTAGTGTAATGTATATTGCTTGAAAAAATAATGAAATTGCTGCGAAATATTTGTCTCTCCAATTATTTTGTATATAACCCCCATTTCTCAGCACAGAAAGTGCTCCAACTTTAAGCAGATATAACTCTGTGAATTTTGGTCGTGAAAGGATGATTTTTTATTTTTATTTTGCATGAAATTGTATGAGGATGATTTTTCTAAATATAACTGGTTGGACCGGGGGGGAGGGGGGGGGGACCATATAAAAATTTATATTTCGTATTTCTCTTAGAAATACATTTATTGATTTAAACTGTTTCTAAGATAAGAGATTTTAAAATTTAAAACATTTTTGCAATTGGAAGTATATATCTGTGACTAACGGTTGAGGAAATAGCCATTGGGCACCGATAGCACTGGACACCCTGTATATATATATAATATATACTATTGAAATCAAAAACGAGGATTAAGCTCAATGGAAGGGAAAACCAAATACAATGCATGCAATGGCAGAGGAGGATGGCGACTCCTCATTCCCGTTTAAAGCTGCTTTTCCAGCCCGGGCAAACGCTCACGGAACCAATGCATTGCAAAGGTTGATCCCCCATACGTGCCCAGTCAGAAGCACCCAAACATGGAGAAACAGACCACTGAGAATGGAAGTCAAGAAACGCACAACTAAGGAAACACAAAACCTCCTATTATATAAATAACTATGTGCATGTGCAAGTCTTCAAGTGATATGCAGAAACTATCCCAATTCCGCAAAATCCCTTTTGAAAGAATATGCTTCATTTTTATTGTTGAAAAAAGAATTATAATATTTCTTCAGGAATTTAACAGGGTAATTCTTTTTTAATGCCTCTAATATTATCCCCTTGTTACTTGATATGCAATCCTTTGCTAAAGTGTTGCATATTTGGTTTCTCTTGAAATGTCCCAAAAGTATATTTCTAAAAATGAATCTTGAGAGGTTCGTTTTCCAAGTGATGATATTGTTAATTTTTATGCCATAACTTTTTCTTTTGTCGTGTAGACTCGTATAAATTCCATTCCTTGTATTGTACTTAATGGTGATATCCAAGAAATTCACCGATCCATCCTTTGCACGTTTATTCTCAACCAATTCCAAGCCACTGGGGTAAAAATTGAAATCCAATCCTGCTGCATTTTCATAATATCCATACAGCACGTCATCAACATAACGAAAGTACGGTATCTCATATAATAGGTGTGTTCTATGCTCATATTTAGTGAGATATATGTCAGCCAATATTGATGAACAACTTCCCCCCATTGGAATTCCTTTAATCTGTTTATAATAGCACTTTCCGTCAAAAAGTATATTTTCCCTCAAAACCAGATTGATAAGGTCCATATATTTTCGATATGTAATGTACTCTTTCAAATTATGTAACTCATGCAATTCCTTCAATATAAGGTAAAGTTGTGCAATATCAATATTATTGAAAAGATCGCGAAAATCATAACTTCTGAATCGCAATTCCTTGTCACAGAATTTAAGTCTTTTAATGATATCATGGCTGTTCTTGATAATAACAGTTCCCTGCTTTTGAAGGTTAATCATAACTTGCTTTAGGATATTTAAAAGTTTTAAGTTAGCAATGGTCAAATAAGTTCCGCATCCTACGGTGACAGTGCGGAATTTAACGGGTTCCTTATGCATCTTTGGTATAAGCACTAAGTAAGGGAACTTAACATTTTTAAGATCAATATCAATTCTTTTGTATAAGGCTTTGATTCGATTGGTCAAAGTTTTACTATTATGCGATACCGATGTATACATATCCTGATCAAGGTAACATTTCTGTAAATTTTCCATATAATATTTTTTACAGGTAAATGCGTAATTAGCCACGATTTTATCTGTATAAGTGATTACAAAGCTATCTCTGATGTTTTTGATGGATCTAGGTATGGATGATACTTTAGTATTTTTGTATCTCTTTTGATAGTGCAATTTGAAACCATTAATTTTTAAACCATTTAAACCATTTTAACCATTTAAACCATTTAGCAAAGGATTGCATATCAAGTAACAAGGGGATAATATTAGAGGCATTAAAAAAGAATTACCCTGTTAAATTCCTGAAGAAATATTATAATTCTTTTTTCAACAATAAAAATGAAGCAAATTCTTTCAAAAGGGATTTTGCGGAATTGGGATAGTTTCTGCATATCACTTGAAGACTTGCACATGCGCATAGTTATTTATATAATAGGAGGTTTTGTGTTTCCTTAGTTGTGCGTTTCTTGACTTCCATTCTCAGTGGTCTGTTTCTCCATGTTTGGGTGCTTCTGACTGGGCACGTATGGGGGATCAACCTTTGCAATGCATTGGTTCCGTGAGCGTTTGCCCGGGCTGGAAAAGCAGCTTTAAACGGGAATGAGGAGTCGCCATCCTCCTCTGCCATTGCATGCATTGTATTTGGTTTTCCCTTCCATTGAGCTTAATCCTCGTTTTTGATTTCAATAGTATATTTACTTCGGATTAAAGAGCAGCATTTGCGCCTATTCCTTGGTAATATTGGTTTACATCTTTGTGATTACGTATAGCACTTGTCGTATATTATGTATATAATATATATATATATATATATATATTTAGTCTTGGTCTATAGTTACTTATTTGTAACAGATATGCTAGAAATGTTTTTTTTTGTACTTAGCATAGTTTATGCATAGTTTTTAATTAAAAAATTTCAATTTTTATATATATATATATCCTCTACTTTCGCACAATTCGCTATTTTGCACATTTTAAAAAATTCAATTTTTAAAAATTTTTTGTCGATAATGTAAAAATTGTTCGCTTCCATGCAGTCGCTCCCATGAAGCGAGGTAGCTCATGCTCGCTCACACATTGCCGCCTAGAGTAGCGGACTTCTCAGAATCGTTGTGACGTCACTAGGGTTCCGAGTCCCTGGGGCCGAATTCCAAATACATACAATGTATTGAACAGGTTTAATCTTGCGTTAGGGCACATATCGATGCTTTGTATGTTTTGCCAATTTATTTGTTTATGTTTAAATATTTTGCCCTTATATATTTATAAACATGAGTGAGAAACGGAGAAACTGCAGTGTTGATATGAACGAAAAGAAATTAAGGACTTGTAAACTTCATACGATCGAGACAAAGATGGAAATAATTAGACATTCTGAAAGCTGTGAATCTTTTGCTTCAATTGGCCGTTCATATGACATAAGCAGGTCTACGATATGTTCAGTTTTGAAAAATAAGAATAAAATTAAGAAATATGTTCAAAATTCTGGAAATATATCTTCAAAGATTGTTTCCGAAAAATACGGCATAGTGATGGATTCAATGGAAATACCTTTGTCATCATGGATTGATTGATGATCAACATCAAAACGATGTTCCTCTGAGTTTTTCAATTATTCAAGCTAAGGTTCTTAGTTTGCATGAAGATTGGAAGACTAGATTAAAAAAAGATTCTAACATGGTGTTTCAAGCAATCACTGGTTCGACAAATTTAAAATGAAGTATTTTTTACATAATATTAAATTCACTGGAGAATCAGCTGATGCAGATAAAGATGCTGCAAAAGAATTTATTTCTTCATTGTCCAAAATTATTGTAGATGGCGAATATTCTCATAGCCAAATATTCAATGTAGACGAGACTGGTTTATTTTGGAAAAAAATGCCTAATCGTACATTCTTATCAGTGGAAGAATCAGTTGCCCCTTTACATAAACCTTCTAAAAACCGATTGACATTGTTTCTTGGTAGAAACTTAGTTGGTGATTTAAAATTGAGGCCAATGTTAGCTTATCAAGCAGAAAATCCCAGAGCATTAAAAGGGAAAGATAAAGAATTGCTTCCAGTCATTTGGATA